>OY992537.1:24416238-25616238 GCA_963921195.1 Pegoplata infirma
TTTACATGAACAGACAAACGGACGGGCATCGCTAAATTGACTTAAATAGTAATTCTGAGTTGATCGGCATACTTGAAGGCAGGTCTAGGAAACTTATTTCAATCCCGCCTATTAAAGCCCCGGGGTTAAAAAGTAAGAAAATATTGTAACAAAAAAACGTTGATGAGCTCATAAATTTGGCTTTATTTTGTTTGTTGATTTAGATTTTGTTGTTCTGGGTATTTTTCTTAAAACTGATATAGATTTGGGAATACATATCGTATACGAGTACATATTGTAACGTTATTTGTTAACCGTTTGTTATTTTTTTTCTGTATTTATATCTTAAATTTGATTTTATAAATGTAGGTTTTTTATACTTTTTTCATGTTATTTAGAGAAAAAAATCTTGGATGATTTGTCACCTAAATTCTTTTATACTGTTTTTTTTTAGAATAAGAATAGCATAAAAAATTGTTTTAAAAAGTTCTGTTTTTGTTAACTTTTTTTTCTATGTTTGCGTTATCTTGGTAGAATGTTACATTATTTAGGTTAAGATAAGTTGTAATATGTTGTTGGTATATGCTTCAAGTTGATAATTTCTAACAGTTTTTTTTAGAAAAAAAATTCCTTAAGGTGTAAATAACTTAAAATTAATTTTAAAAAATTAAAAAAAAATGTGCCAGTTATTAAGTTTATAACTGCAATAGGAAATTTATTTATGATGAAGATAACATATCTTAACTTTTGAATGATTTTGAAAATCTAACCGGAAATTAATGTGTCAGTGGAAAATTATGAATTATACGTTTAATTATAAAAAAAAATTATTTTTCAAATAATTTCCGATAAAGCCAAAAACAAAAAAGTACCATTATAATACTTTTTATAAAAAGTTCTAAATTTATACTTTTTATAAAAAAGTAATAAAGTGGTACTTTTTGTAAAAAAGTACTAACTTGGTACTTTTTATAAAAAGTACTAAATTGGTACTTTTTAAATAAAAGTACTATTTTGGTAATTTTTATGAAAAATTACTATGTTGGTACTTTTTATAATAAAGTACTATATTGGTACTTTTTATAAAATAGTAGTATATTGGTACTTTTTATAAAATATAGGTACTACTTACAAAAAGTACAATATTTGTACTTTTTATAAAAAGTACTATATTGAACTTTTTGTAAAAAGTACTACATATATTGGTACTTTTTATAAAAAAAAAAACTATTTTAATACGTTTTATAAAAATCCACTTTTATTATAAAAAAGGTACTAAATTTGTACTTTTATAAAAAAGTAATTAATTGGTATTTTTTATAAAAAGTACTTAATTGGTACTTTTTTATAAAAAAGTACTTAATTGGTTCTTTTTTTAAAAAAGAACTTAATTGGAACTTTTTATAAAAAAGTACTTAATTGGTACTTTTTATAATAAAGTACTATTTTGGTAATTTTTATAAAAAAGTACTGTATTGGGTACTTTTTATAAAAAATTACTGAATTGGTAGTTTTTATAAAAAAAGTACTAAATTGTTACTTTTTATAAAAAAGGACTATTTTGGTACTTGTTGTAAAAAAGAACTATATTGGCACTTTTTATAAAAAAGTACTATATTGGTACTTTTTCTAAAAAGTACTATATGGGTACTTTTTATAAAAAAGTAGTATATTGGTAGTATTTATAAAAAAGGACAATATTTGTACTTTTATAAAAAAGTTATATATTGGTACTTTTTATAAAAGTACTATATTGGTACTTTTTGTAAAAAGTACTACATAAATTGGTACTTTTTATAAAAAAAAACTATTTTAATACGTTTTATAAAAACCTACTTTTATTAGTTTTATAAATATATCGAGGATATTCTACAATATTTTTTTTAATCAACTACTGAATCTCACATATAATTCGTTTTTTTAAATTTTGCACTATTGGGGATATTATGAAAGATAGAGGGTTTTGTTTCTCAAAAATATTAAGTTCATGAATGAAAATGATCAGATAGAGGGTTTTGTATTTTAATAAAAATGAATTATTATGATTTCATTTATGACACCGGTAAATTTTTAATGTGATTATTAATGATAACGGCTTATAAAGAATTCCGAAATCGCGGTTTTGGTCCACAGGTGCTGATTTTTGAGACAAAAAATATTTTTTTTACCGACTTCATCTTAAAAGATGACAAACTGTTGAGTATGTTATGTAAAAAAAAATTAAAAAATTAAAAACGCGATTTTGGTCCACAGAGGCTGATCAGCATCGCGATTTTTAAGATTAAAATTTTTGTTTCATAATGTACACAAGACATCTAAATTTTGAGCCATATTTTTTAAAAAAGTCAAACAAGAATTGTGAAAAAAATTAGCATCAGTGGACCAAAATCGTGATTCTGGAATTTTGTTGACAAATTCATGTTCAGCATGCAAAAATTAGTATGAAAATATGTAATGCATGATGAAATTATTAAAAAAAAGTGTTTATAAATTAATTATTTGAAACGATAGAGGGTTTTGCATTCAGAAAAATTATTTGTATAAGAGATAGAGAAAACCAAAAATGCCAATAAAATCGCAAAAAAAATATTTTGTTTTGAATTTTACACTATAGATGAGGGTCGTTTTACTGAATATTTTGCCATCAAAAAGTCGTTTTCGTGAAAATGGAAGATAGAGGGTTTTGAATATAGGCCCTCGATATACTGTTTTTTAGTACTTTTTCTAAAATAAAAACTAGTAGTATTTTATTACTTTAAAAAAAAAATATTATATAGTAAAGTAGTACTAACATATTTTAGTACTTTTTGTAAAAAGTACTTTGTTGCTTATTATATTATATACTATATACTATAAATTATAAAATTGTACTCTTATATTATTTGCAATTAAAACTTTCCTAAAAAGGTATCGGTTTCGCCCAAACAGCGATAACGGCTTAAAATTTTAAAATTTTTTTAATATTTAAAAATAAAGCACATGACATCTTCTCCACATGACGTTGTTATATAATGAAAAGTACTATATTGGTACTTTTTATAAAAATGTACTAAATTTGTTTATTTTAAATAAAAATACTATGTTGGTATTTTTTATAAAAAAGTACTATGTTTGCATTTTTTATAAAAAAAGTACTATATTGGTACATTTTATAAAAAATACTCAATTGGTACTTTTTATAAAAAAGTAATATTTTGGTACTTTTTGTAAAAAAGTCCTTTGTTGGACTTTTTATAAAAAAGTACTATATTGGTACTTTTATAAAAAAGTACCATATTGGTACTTTTATAAAATACCATTATATTGGTACTATTTATAAAAAGTACAATATTTTTACTTTTTATAAAAAAGTACTATATTGGTACTTTTTATAAAAATGTGCTTCATTGGTACTTTTTATAAAAAAGTACTATATTAGTACATTTTGTAAAAAAAACTTTTTTGCTTATTACTCGTATATACGATCATTACAAAAATCAATACTATAATATTATTTACGAATAAACATTGGTGAGAACAAAAAGCCTCCTAAAAAACTAATCGGTTTCGTCAAAACACCGATAAGGGGTTACCTTCGCCTAAAAAAATGGCTTTGTTATATAATGAAAAGTACTATGTTAGTATTTTTTATAAAAAACTACTATATTGGTACTTTTCATAAAAAGTACTAAATTGATACTATTTAAAAAAAAAAAAACTACTGTGTTAGTACTTTTTATAAAAAAGTACTATATTGGTACTTTTTTATAAAAAAAAATGGCATTTGCATTGGTACTTTCTATAAAAAGTCTAATTGGTACTTTTTATAAAAATGTACTTTTTTGATACGTTTTATAAAAATAATACTATTTATAAAAAAGTACTATATTGGTATTTTATATTTATTGGCACTTGTATTGGTACTTTCTATAAAAAGTTTAATTGGTACTTTTTTTTATAAAAAAAAGTACTGTTTTGATACGTTTTATAAAAAGCTACTATTTTAGTAATATTAATAAAATATATACCATTTTTTGTACTTTTTGTAAAAAATTTACTTTTTATTACTGTTTTTTAAAAAAGTACTTTTTTAGTACTTTTTGTAAAAAATACTTTTTTGCTTATTATAAACGATCAGTTATAAAAATCTGCTATACAAAAATATATACCATTTTTTTGCTCTTTTTGTAAAAAAAAATCTTTTTTATTACTGTTTTTAAAAAAGTACTATTTAGTACTTTTTGTAAAAAGTACATTTTTTTACTTATTATATACAATCAATTATAAAAATCTGCTATAATATTATTTACGATTAAAGCTTGGTGTGAACAAAAGGCTTCCTGAAAAAGGGATCGTTTCGTCCAAATACAGGAAAGCGGTTTCATTTCTCCTAAAGAAAAAAAAAAATGCTTCGCTCAGACCAATGGTTCCCAACCTTTTTTGCGCCATGCCCCACTTTTAAGTTAAAAAAACTAAAATGTCCCCCCTACACTCAAGAAAAATTTGTAAATTTTTCACATTTGTTTTCAAATTCAAAATTTACATGTAGTTACGCATACTTTTTGTAAAAATCATCGTTAAAACAAAGTTTTCAATAATTAGCTGGTCAATTTAAGTAAATTATTTTTTTTAAGATTTTTTAATAAAAAAAATCGAAAAAATTTGCTTGTTGCCCCCCTGAAACATTAAAATTGCCCACCAGTGGGGCGAGAATCAAAGGTTGGGAACCATTGGCTTAGACTCTTACAATTTTATATTAAATTGTTTCTATTAAAATAATTTTAATTTAAATTAAAATTTATTTAATATATAAAAATTAAAACACATGACATCTTCTCCACATGACTTTAAAAATAACAATATATATATTTAAGTTGTGTAACAAGTTTTTTTTACATGTAAAACAAATTCTAGGAATTATATTTTTTTATATGAAAACAAATTTCATTAATTATATAAAAATAATCCAACAACAGAATTAAATTTAAACAAATCTGTTTTTATTTTATTTTAGAACAATCATGTTAAGAGTTGCCTGTCTAGGGGATTTGTCGTCAAAAACTGAGGATTTTTATTTTGTATTAGGGAGAGTAGGATTTTAGATTTTCTAAAAATTAATTTTTTGGTTATGAGAAATTTACATTATTTTGAGTTTCAAAAAGCTTTAAATTTGAAAAAAAAATAAATTTTTTTGGTACGTTTTTATAAAAAGTACTCAAATAGTACGTTTTTTATAAAAAGTACTAAAATATTACGTTTTTTATAAAAAGTACTAAAATAGTCCTTTTTATAAAAAGTACTTAGATTGTATTTTTTTATTAAAGGTACTAAAATATTACCAAAATAGAAATTATAAAGAGTACCAGTAGCTTTTTACAAAAAGTACCAAAGAAGTATTTTTTGCAAAAAGTAATAAAAAAGTTCTACTTATTTAGTACTTGTAATTTATAAATACTTTAATTAAAAAAGTTATTATTTGATTACTTTTTTATAAAAAGTACTTAAATAGTTTTTATTTATAAAAAGTACTAAAAAATACCTTTTTACAATAAACTGAAACAATAATAGTTATAAAAAGATTAAAATAGTATTTTTTTTAAAGTACTAAAATAGTACTTTTTTAAAATAAGTAGTTAAGTTGTAGTTTTTATAAAAAGTACTAAAATAATAAAAGTAAATGTAGAAAAAGTATTTTTTACAAAAGTATTTCAATAGTACTTTTTTATATAAAGTAAATTTAATGAAAAAGTACTAGAATTTAAAAAAAAAGTACTAGAATTAAAAAAAAAAAAAATTAAAATAGGACTTTTTTATGAAAAGTACTAAAAGCCCCAAAATAGCGCTTTTTTATAAAAGTACCAAGTACTACACTTTTTTTAGAAGTACTAAAATAGTTTTATTCCTGTTTTTTGTTATAAAAAAGTAGCAAAATCTTATTTTTTTACAAAAAGTGCTAAAGTAGTATATTTTTTATAATCTTAGTTTTGAGTACTTTTAAAAAATTACTAAAATAGTAATTTTTCTTAAAAGAGCCAACATAGTACTTTTTTTATTAATACTACTTTTTATTTAAAATAAATAGAAATTAGAAGTACTAAAAAAGTACTTTTTTTACTAAAAAAGTGGCTTTTTATAAAAAGTTAAAAAAAGTAGTCTTTCCAAAAACTTTAAAATGTACCTTTTTTATAATATGTACTAAAAAAGAACTTTTTGTAATATGTACAAAAATAGTACTCTTCATTAAAAGTACTAAAATAAAACTATTTTATAAAAAGTACCAAAATACCTTTTCATAATAAGTATCAAAATAGTTCTTTTTACAAAAATTATGCAAATAGTACTTTTTAATTTTAAGTAGTAAATAGTACTTTTCTTCAAAAAATACTAAAATCGTACTTTTTTATAAAATGTGCTTAAAATAGTACTTTGCTTCAAAACAGTATCTACACAGTTTTTTTTTACTAAAAATGTACTTTAAAATATATACCGCTTTTATATCGATTTTCATTACATTTTAAAAAAGGTACTACTATAGTACTTTTTGATAAAAAGTACCAAAATAGTATTTCTTGATAAAAAATACCAAAATAGTACTTTTTGATTAAAAGTACCAGGAAAAAATTTTTTGATAAAAAGTACGAAGTTTTACTTTTGAAAAAAAAAGTACCAAAATAGTACTTTTCGATAAAAAATACTAAAATAGTAATTTTTGATAAAAAGTAAAAGAAAGGAACTTATCGATTAAAAATAACAAAATAGTACTTTTTGATAAAAAGTACCAGAAGAAAACTTTTTGATAAAAATACCAAGTAGTACTTTTGAATAAAAAGTACCAAAATAGTGCTTTGTAATAAAAAGTAACAAATTAGTGGCCTTGCATAAAAACTAATTTCGTGATTTCGTTTTAATTTTTTGGGATTTAGCAATGTTCTTCTTTCTTGCTGCGGTCATTAAAAAAGTCAAATCTGGTGATCAGATTAGAAATTTTTCCCGGTTTGCGAACTAAATTTTATTTTCTTAAAATTTTGGCTTAAAGAAATCTTTAGTAAAACACTGGCAACCCTGATGTTTTTTTTTTATAATATAAATCCAAGTAGATGAAAATGTACAAGTAGAATTTACGTGGAATCTATGAATTTTTATGACAAACATAAAATTACATTACGTTAATATTTTCTAAAAATAAGAAAAATGTTGGATGGAAACAAATACCTAAAAAAAAAACATGAAAATCATCATGAAGGTAATATTCAAAAAGATAAAAAAAGTATACATACGAGGAGGTACTTAAACCATACAACGGTTTAAAGCACCACCTCCCGAACACTTTAGGTTTTTTAAACGTGAATATCATAAAATAGCATAATACAGTATAAAGCACGGTTTATAATAACGTGAATGGTGATGATGATACAGTGTTGAGGGAAAATTTTAAAATAGAATATGTTAATTTAACTATTTAACTCTTTAATGCTTAAGGATGCAATATTTTAATGGCCTAGGGTCATTATTGGCAAATGTTAGAAGTCTCATTATTCCAAGTTCAGGGATATCATCCAGATATCGAATCTTGCGGTCTCCTAAACACTTCGCTTTAAAACTTTTGTTTTATTATTTCAATTGATAGACGAACATCGCTAGATTGTCTAAAAATCTTTCATATTTTTCAGAAAAAATTTTTTTCCCCCTTTGAAAATAATTTTTTTCTGATTTTTTTTTATGCTCATTTTTTAATTTCAATTAATATTTTCTGTGATACAATTGAAAAGTTTGTTGAAATTTTTCTCACCCACTGTTCTTAACAGACATACCTGGTTTTATTAAAGTGATTTCAGGGAGGTAGGAAGAAGAAAAAAGGAATTTTTATGTTTGAAATTTAAAAAATATGTACTTGTTAAGTTTTTTAAATTTAACTATTTTAACACCCGCTGTGTGGTTGTTGATTATCAACTACTCCTCGTACATACTTAAAATTGTTAGATACAGTGACTCACACCTTACTTCGTGTGGTTTATAGTAGAGAGCAATTAGTTTAATACAAAGTTAAAATTTGCGGGTAATTTGTCAAACTTAAACATAAGCTTAATGGCGTCCAGATTAAATAAATATTAAATTACTATGAGAGTCGAACTGGAAACTAAAAAAATATTTAAAATTATTTTCAAGCCTTTTTTTTAAATTCAATGGTCTAGTAGTTCATATTCAGTTACCTAATAAGACTAAAAAAAATACTGGAAACATTTTTTTATCAACAGTACCAAAATAGGGCTGAAATAGGCTATTAAAAAGCCTGTACCAAATGTACTAAAATAGTAAAATTTTATAAAAGGATCAAAAAAGTATATTTTTATGAAAAGTACTTACATAGTACGCTTTTTATAAAAAGTACTAAAATAGTCCTTTTCTTACAAAAAGTACTTATATAGTATATTTTTATAAAAAGTACTAAAGTAGGCTATTAAAAAGCGTGTACCAAAAGAACTGAAATAGTAAAATTTTATAAAAGGATATAAAAAGTATTTTTTTATTAAAAGTACTAAAATAAAACGTTTTTTATAACATGTACTAAAAAAGTATTAATTGCAAAAAGTACTAAAAAAGTCCCTACTATTGTAATTTATAATTGCTTTTAATAAAAAAGCACTATATGGTACATACTTCCTTATATAAAAGTTTTTATTTTATAACTTTTTTATAAAAAGTACTGGAATTTTTGATAAGAAATACTAAAACGGTTTCTTTTTATAGAATCGACTAAAATTAAAGTTTTTAGTAAGAAACTAAAAAAAACTTTGTATTTTTAAGGAAAAGTACTAATATAGTACTTTATAAAATGTAGTTAAATAATACTTTTTATAGTCTTAAAATGGTACTTTATATAAAAAGTACTAAAATAATAAAAGTAGAAAAAAATTATTTTTTTACAAAACGTACTACAATAGTATTTTTTTTTGTAAAAATTACAAAAACAGTGCTTTCATAAAAAGTATTAAAATGTGCAAAAAGTACTAAAATAGTAACATTTCATAAAAGTAGCAAAAAAGTACTTTTACAAAAAGTACTAAAATAGTATATTTTTTATAAAATATACTAAAATATTCCTTTCTTATTAAAATAACTTAGATAGCATATTTTTATAAAAGTACTAAAGTAGTACCATAATAGAATTTATTATAAACAGTACCAGTAGCTTTTTATAAAAATTAGCAAAAAAAGTATTTTTTGCAAAAAGTACTAAAAAAGTTCCTACTTGTAATTTATAATTGCTTTTAATAAAAAAAGTACTATATTGGTACATACTTCCTTTTATAAAAGTTTTTATTTTATGACTTTTTTATTAAAAGTACTGAAATAGTATTTTATATAAGAAATAGTAAAATAGTTTCTTTTTATAAAAACTACGAAAATAAAAAAAAATAGTAAAAAATTAAAAAAAAACTTTGTATTTTTTAGAAAAAATACTTATATAATACAAAAGGTACTTTATACTAAAATTATAAAAGTAAAATATATAAAAAAAGTATTTTTTTTACAAAACTAATACAATAGTACTTTTTTATAAAAATTACTAAAACAGTAATTTTATAAAAAGTATTAAAATGTATCAAAAGTACTAAAATAGTAAAATTTTAAAAAAGAAGCAAAATTTTTTTAGAAAAAGTACTAAATAGTACGTTTTTTATAAAAAGTTCTAAAATAGTCCATTTTTATAAAAAGTACTTAGATAGTTAATTTTTATTTGAAGTACTAAAATAGTACCAAAATATACTTTTTTATAAAAAGTAGCAAAAAGGTATTTATTGCAAAAAGTGGTAGTTAGTTTTTTAGTACTTGTAATATCTAATTAATTGAAATAAAAAAGTACTAAATTTGGTACTTCTTTTTATAAAAGTTGTTATTTATATTTTTTTTATCAAAAGTACTGAAATAGTATTTAAAAAAAAATAAAATATTTTCTTTTTTTAAAAGGTACTAAAATAAAAGGTTTTTATAAAAAGTAGATAAAAAGTATTCTTTTACAAAAAGTACTAAAATAGTACTTTTTTATAAAATTTAATGAAATAGTATTATTTTTAAAAAGTACTAAAGTAAAACATTTTCATTAAAAGTATTTAATATCATTTTTTTTTTAAAAGTAGTTTTTATAAAAAGAACACAAATAGTACTTTTTCAAAAAAGTAACAAAATAGTATTATTTATAAAAAGTACTAAAATTGTTTTTTAATATCGAAATAGTACTTTTTATAAAAAGTACTAAAATATCGTTTTTTATAAAAGTTCTTTTTTATAAAAAGCACTAAAAAAGTACTTTTTTTATAAAATGTTGGAAAAAAATACTTTTCTTACAAAAGGTATCTTTACAGTCCTTTCGTACTTAAATAGTACTTTTAAATGTACCGCTTTTATTTAGATTGTTTAAATAATGTCGTTGAATAATTTCAATATCCAGTTCAACCCTCGAAGCAGATTTATTATTTACTCAATCTCGGCGCTATTAAGCTCAAATTAATGCTTGATAAATTACTTATAAATTGCTTTTTAAAATAATATTCGTTTGACTATCAGCACGAAATAAAAAAGTTACAAAATAGTACTTTTTAAAAAAAGTCAACAAAAAATACAAAAATTGTACTATTTATATAAATTACTAAGATAGTACTTTATTTTATAAAATGTTAAAAAAAGTATATTTTTTACAAAAGGTATCTTTACAGTACTTTCTTACTAAAATAGTACTTTTAAATGAACCGCTTTAAAATAAAAAATAAGAAGACAGTTCTATTTCGTTAAGATTACTAAATAGAAATCCCTGATGATGGTCAACGATGATTGTCCGAAATATCGGAAAATAAAAAAAAATGTTAGTGAAAAATTGAAAACAGCAATATTTTATTTGATAACTGAATATAACCCATTAGACCATTGTTAGAATTACAAAATTACGAGTTTGAAAAAATTGACTTGAAAAATCAGGTAAAGCCCGGTTTAACGAATCTCGATTTAACGAATATTCGAATATTAGTTTAAATTTTTTTTTTAAATAAGGTCTTTAAATAATTTCAATTTCCAGTTCAACCGGTAGATTTATTATTAACTCAATCTCGGCGCTATCAAGCTTTAATTAATGCTTGATAAATTACCTATAAAGTACTTAAAAAAAATAATACTCTTTCAACTATCGATCAGCACGAAAAAAAGTGTGTGTCACTGTATATAAAAATATTGAAGTTGCTGGTTTGGGTTGAATGAATGAATGGAAGTGGATAAAAAAAGATGTGGTTGGATGGAGGTATACCTCCATAGAAAAAAACTACAACAAAAGTCAATAGTTGAATAGATTTTATTTTTATTTTTTTGTAAAATTATAATATGCGTTTAATATGTCAAAATCAACAAAATCAAACAACGGAAAAATAACAAAGAGACAGGCGTTTGTTAAACGCCTCATATGTTTTGGTAAACTTTACAACTTTAAAATTGTTAAATTGTTAAAGTTTTTTTTTGTTTTGTTTTAAAGAGATTAAAAAAATATTTAAACTTTTGTTGATGTCTTTATATTATTTCAAATTTTTTTCTTCTGTTGTTTTTTGCTGTATCGAGGTTTATCTCAGTTTAGGGTTTTATTTTTTTGGAATGCTGCTGAATAATGACTTTTTGTATTTAAAAAATTTTTCGTATTGATTAATGGTGTGTCATATGATTAAGTGAATTTTTTCTCCTTTCTTCTTTGGTTTAAAATAATTTGTTTAATAACTTATGCAATATTTTTTGTTTTATTTTTTGTTTTAAGTTTTAAACATGAAAAGAAAGTGCTATTTTTAAGTGGGAGACAATGTGTTAACCCTCTGACAGTTTTATGGTTTTGCGAATTTTTGCAAATCCATTCTCACATTGACGATATTAAAACTTTTCTTTAAATAAGTTCATATCTTTTAATATCCATTCTACAATTTTCAGGGTTGCGTTTATATTTTGCTTTCTGGCAAAAAATTGCTAAATATAACATTACGGTCACATTTTTCAAATATCTTATAATTTTATTTTAAGAACACCTAAACGTATACTTTTTTTTATTAGAAAACAGATTTGTCAACACTATTTTTAAGTTTCTATTATAAAATATAGTATAAAATCGTAAATTATAATTGCATTTATAAAAATAAAATGTTTGAGCTCGATGCCTGGCTTTTTCTTTGATTAAAATTCATCTTTATTTATTTCCAATACTTTGCCGCTCTTCTAGTAGCACAAATTTTAAGAATTTTAATCTAAAATATTTCTAAAAATTTTATAGTTGCGTTTATATTTAGCTTTCTGGCAAAAAATTGCTAAATATAACATTACGGTCACATTCTGCAATTATCTTATAATTTTATTTTAAGAACACCTCAACGTATACTTTTTTTTGCTGGAAAACAAGTTTATTAACCCTATATTTAAGTTTCTTTTAATAACTTAGTATAAAATTGTAAATTATAGTTGTTTCTAATAAAAATAAAATGTTTGAGCTCGAGGCCTGGATCTTTCTTTGATTAAAATTCTTCTTTATTTATTTCCAATATTTTGGTACTCTTCAAGCAGCACAAATTTTAAGAATTTTAAATAAAGAAAAATCCAGCCCTCGAGCTCAAAGTTTTATTTATGTAATTAATTTTTAAATTTTAACAAAACACACCTAATATTGTATATTAGGTGAGTTTTACGTTCTGTGACATGTTTTTTTTAAACTCTTTATTATAATTTAATTTTTGTACAATTTTTTTAAATTTTTTCTTCTTTTTTTTGCAGGTATGTTAAATTTGTTGGAAAAACGATATTTTAAATTTGGTAAATATAAAAAAATACACACAATTGAAATTTTAAAGCTTTTAATATGATAAGTATACCCTTGACTTACAAGGAAGATAATCCTTCAACAACTAGACTTATCATAATAGCACTTTGGGTTCTACATCTAAAACCTTCTTAGTGCTTTAGCTCCCAAATTTAAGCAATAAAATTTAGCTCCTTTTTTAAAGTCATTGATTTCTCGGTTATACAAATTAAGAGAAATTCGCACTTCCATGATTCAGACTACTTATATAGATTTTAATCTCCTGATACTAAGTCTGCCAATCCTTCAATAACAGTATGGGTGTATTCTCCCTTTGTCATTCCTTGTACACACAAAAAAAAACTTTGTCAAATTACTAGGAAAAGTCTCGTAATCCCATTTTACCAATATTTGACAGTTTTCCTTGTTTTTTAACAAAAAAATTTGGATCGAAATTTACATTTTTTGTTGTAATTTTACATTTTTTTTTTATTTTACAAATTTCCAAGATAATTTTACAAAAAAAATCTGGTAAATTCACGAGAATTCCTTGTTATTTTAATTGCGCCAAAAAACTGTAAATTTAAAATTTTGTTGGTAAAAAGCTTGTAAAATTACAATATTATTGGTAAAAAGCTTGTAAAATTACTAGGAAATCTCGTAAAATAAGAGATCAAAAAATCTAGCAAAGTTACCTCCTTATAAATTTTATCGTGTCAAAAAATTTGTAAATTTACAATTTTATTAGTAAACACCTTGAAAGTTACAAAATTATTGGTAAAAAGCTTGTAAAATTACTAGGAATTTTTGTCAAATAGGAGGTAGCAAAAAAAATTGCAAGTTTTCTTGTAATTTTACAAGGTTTTTTTTGAGTGTGAAAAAAGTCTTAGATTCTATGACCTTTTTCCTATAGGAAAAGTCTTAGATTCTGAAACATTTTTCGTATAAAAAATAATCAGATTTTGAAAAAGTCTCAGATTCTGAGACGTTTTCGTTTCTTATGAACTTTTTAGATTCTAAGACTTTTCTAGTCTCAGATGGTCTTAGAAATGGTCTTAGATTCTGAGATCCTTCTTCTATAGAAAAAGTCTCAGATTCTCAAACTTTTTGCCGATCTCCCCAAAAAATGGTTATAGAAACTTAAAATTTGGAATGAAGAATCATTTAGCTGAAAAAATGATTATGACAAAAGTGCTTTTTAGACAGTTTAGATTCTTGGAGAGTTAAAAAGTGTACTTTTATACTAAGAGACAGTACTTAAATATTTTGTTTTCGAGACAGTAGGACAATAGGTAAATATTACCACTCGATATGTACTTAACAATTTTCATTTTATTTCAATTTCCATTAAGTACATAATCCAATTATCAATTACAAAATTCAATAATTACTAAAAAAACTCGTAAATACAGTAAAATAAAAAAAAAAAAAAAACTTTGAAAAACAAAATGACTTAATTTTGATGTAGACCTAAAACATGTGAAGCAAAAAACAAAAACCTACACAAAAAATTGGGTCAATATAAGAACCACGAGACTAAACATGCTTGAGAAATGCTTTGGAAAAACCATTGAACATATAAAAAGACATAGTAAAAAAAAATAACCTTAAAGTACTTTAGTAAAAATAGAACAAAAATTGTTCACAAAAAAAACTAAAGAACATAGACAATAATCCGCTTAATTTTATAAGAACCTAATATAAAATATTGTGTTCAACACAATAAGTGACATAAAATAGAATTACAAACAAAATAGAAAAAAATAAGGAAAATATAATAATAAATAATGGGTGGGTTTTTAAGGAAAACTCAATTGAAATTATGAAATTTTAAGGAAAATTTAAAAAAAATTTTTTAGAGAAATTCAAAAAATGTTAAATAAAATTTAGAGAATATCAATTTAAATTACGGAAAAATCATGTAAAATTTAAAATTTGCATTTTTTTTTCAAATTTTCCATTAGTAAAAGAAAAATGACCTCGAGCTAGAACAAACCAATAGTCTTGATATTAGAATCGGATAAATTCCGAAACAAGTGTCGGCTAAGTCTTGCAAAAATGACCAACATAAAATAATTTAAAACAAGAATTTTTTTTTTAATTCTATAAGAATAGCATAGTTTTAATAAGTAAATGAAAAAATGACCTCGAGCTAGAATAAACCTACTCAAAATTTAATATTGTAAAGGTCAAATAAAACAATTTTTATTTAAAAAAAAAAAAAATTAAATACTCAGAATTTTCATTAATTTGTTTTTGATTTGATCGATTAATGTATTATTCTAGTTCGAGGCCCAAAAATTCTATGTATGATATTCTTATAATAAATAATTTATGTATTGCTTTAAAAAGTCACTCATCTCATAGTAAATCTGTACTGATCTGTTTCACCCTGACTAAGAAATCTTCAGCAGATTTTCATTGTTGGTCAATAAAACATCAAACCAGACATCATACTTCATATATTTCACAAGTTTAGTGAGAAATACAGCAGCTGTACTATTATTAAGGTATAACATATCTTTCGATAATTTTTTATGTTTTTATTTCTCAAAATGTGAGTGATCTCAAAATTAAGGTTTATCAAAAATAAAATTTGATAGAATATAAAATTACTGTTTTATTCATTTAATTTTAATTTTTTTTAATTTAATTCTTTTTAAATTTTTAATATAATTGCCCTCGGTTTTTCTTTATACAGCTTATACATAAATGCTGTTTTAATTCCATCAAACAAATTAAATTTGTTTGAGGCTAAAAAAAGCAAACGTCAAAAAGAACATCACATATTTTTAATTAAAACTTAATCTTCCGTTTTTTTTTTTGTCGTGTTTAACAAAATGTTTAATTATTTTGGCTTTTTTATAGTCATGTTTTTCTGTTTTTATTTTTTTTTTATATGCCACTAAGCCTAAAAATATAATCATTCGTTTTTTATACCCCGCATTTAGAGAATAAGGGCCAATATTAGTTAATCAATCCGTTTGTAACATCTTTTTATGGAATTAATACGAATGAAAATAAAAGCAAGTAAAAAAAATTAAATTCGACTTGGCCGAATCCTTGAATACCAATCCACAATAGTTTGAAGCCAAGTTTTCTTTATTTTCGAATTTTAAAATCGTCGGGGTCGACAAGTTGCCTTTTAGAATCAACATTAACAAACAAATATTGGGCCTGAATTAGTTCCGAACAAAGTGAAAAAAAAAATATTTTTTTTAGCTTAAAATATTAGTTAATATTCGGAGATTACTGTTTGGTCAAACATTTTTTTTAAAAAATTTTTTTTTAGTTTCTGTTTTTGAAAAAAAAAAAAAAACAAATGAATGCATTAGATTATTAAGTCAAAAAGGGGACCCAATGATATTGCCCTAGAGATCCAATATTTTTTATACCCTCTAACTATTGTATGGGGGTATACTCACTTTGTGGGCCCCGTAGGCTAGTTGGTAGCGTGCTAGCCTTTGAACGTGGGGGTCGTGGGTTCGATTCCCACCAAAACCCTTGGGTTTTTCGCTTCAACGAGAAGACGGTCATTGTTACCAGTTCTCGGTTAAGTTGGAATTATTTAAAATGAGTTGTAAATAAATAGAACGAACACTGAAAAAAAAGACATAACTAAATTTAAGGAACAAATGTCTTTGAAAATTTATCATGAATTTTCCTAAAATTTAGTTAAATTTAACTTAAAAATGAGAAATTTTCTTAACTATGAGGAAAAAAGTTTAGTTCATTTACTTATAATTAGTTCAAAGTTTTCTTTAAATGGATTTTTTAAATATTGGGAAAAAAATTCTTACTGCCAAAGATTCCACAAATCTAAAAATCGTATCTTTTAAAAAACAATTTTCTTAAAAAACAATTTAGTTCAAGTTTAGGTAAAATTTACTAAAAACAAGTAAAAAAGTTAAATTCGGCGGACAGACGGACATCGCTAGAATGTCTTAAAATCGATCGGGCATGATGAATGTATATACTTTATGGAGTCCCAGATCGATATTTCGATGAGTTACAAACGGAATGACAAACTTATATATACCCTCTATCACTAACAAGGGAAGTCTCCCTAGTGTCACCCGCGGATCTTTATGGAATTGGTTTTATTTTGTAGAGCAGAAAAAATAAAGGGACACGTATTTTTTTTAGCGGCCCAAATTCATATTTAGGGGGTAAAAAGGAGGGGGGAAGTCAAGGCCATTTTTCAGTTTTTTTCGTTTATCTCCTATATTATGCAAAGAAACCTAATCATGTTACATACCAAATGAAAGGTCTTTGGAAAACCTATCTACATGTGCTAAGGACGTGTCCAAACATGCACAACTTTTCGTCATATTGAGTAAAATACGAAAATTTTAGGACATTTTTGTTAATAAGTCGAAAAATGTTAACTTCTTTGGCCCGTTGTTAGCACCACGAGATAGGTATTTTTAATACCTTTAAGCTGATATCACACACGCCTATATTAATTTTGTATAAATAGGCGTAAATCTTAAAAAACTGAAAAAGGTCAATTTCCCCCCATACAAATCGACCCCCCCTAAAAATGAGTTTGGGCCGCTAAAAAAAAATACGTGTCGAATTAATTTTCGTTCTTAACAACATATCCAAATTTCATGAAGATCGGAGGGTGACACCAGGGAGACTTACCTTGTAAGTGGAGGGTATAAAAACATCATCGTATTTCTCTTGTTTGAATTGAGGAAGTGTACTTCTTAGAATTTAGTTAATGACTTCTGAGAATTTAGTAAATAACTCCTTAGGATTTAGTTAAAAATTCAAAATGGCGATATCTCGAAAACTAAGCGAGATAGAGCGAAACGGATGAAATTTTCAAAAGAAAGACTACAAAGAAAAATATGGAATAGCCTAGCTCTGCATATCTGTCGGGGTCTCAAGACCCTAATTTTAGATCTAAAATTTGAAGTTCCCGAGATTTTATATATACACATATCTCGGTAAATACTGCCAACACGAGAAAACGTCCAACGGCATTTTTGTAGCTCTTAACTCGTAGAACACTTCCGCAAAATACCCGAAAGCCCTCCGATTAATAGTTTTTGAGTAATCCGGTTTTTAAGATTCTCAAGACCCTATCAGGCCCCTTATTACTGTATCTCAAAAACTAAGCAAGTTAGAGCGAAACGGACACAAGTTTTGGCTCAAAATCTATGGGGACCCTTAAAGGACCCAACGGGGTCTCGAGTTAAATGGGGTCCGAACCCATGGGTCCAGGGTCTAGACCCAATCTATTTCTGAAATGTGAAGTATAATTTTTCCCATTTTCTAGTTAAAATTGGCTTAAAATTTAATAACTTTGTTTTCCTTGTTTTTGGGAAAATTATGAACTAAAACCAAGAAAAAAAATCTTTGGAGCCAAATCATTCCCTCTTTTTCTCAAAATTGAGTTAATTTTCCCAGATTTTAGTTCACTTTTTTTTTTGAGTGAATAAATAAAAATAACTGATCATATGATCAAAACTATTATTATTATTACTCACTTTGTCATTTCGTGTGTTACGCATCGAAATATCGGTCTAGGACCCCAAAAAATATATATACATTAGAGTGACATTTTTTCTTTAACTTTTGATTGTCCCAAGTTTCAGTGCAAATTTTTATTCTGCTAGATCTATAAGTCATGTGCTACATATTTGAGGCCAATCGGATTAAATTCACTCGTGCGCCATGGCGCCCAACTATAAAAATTTTGGATTTTTGAAAATTTTTAAAAATTAAAAACTATTATTAATTTTGATGCGGTGCACACAAATATCAAAAAAAATTAAATCGGTCAAATGTCGCTATTTGAAATTTGCAAAAAATGGCGGTTTTTTTTACGTTCAAGAAATTAAAAAAAAACTCTCACAATTTATTTCCCTTTCATAAAACTTGAGACAAACTTTCAAATAAAAATAATTCGAGCCAAATCCGTAATTTTAACCCGTGGAGCCCTTCGATCAAAGTTTTGGTTTTTTATAAAATTTTTATCAAAAACTCTTAAACTTTTGTTGAAGAGTGCCATCGCCTTAAATGTTCTGATTCTGCTCAAATTAAGTTTAAATTATAGTGTGTCTTTTTTAAAAAATTTCTTGAACGTAGGAAAAAAAGCAATTTTAAAAAATTTTTTGACAAATTTCAAAAGAGATATCTCACTACCCGCTCTACCGATTTTAGAAGTTTTTTGATATTCACATTCAGCACGCTAAAATTAATAAAAATAATGTATCACAAGATATTTCTTTATTTTTTAATATTTAAAAAATACAAAATATTGCAAATTTTTTAAAAATCCAAAACTTTGATTGAAAGACTCCACGGGTTCAAATGATCGGGTTTGGCTTAAATTAAGTTTTAATTAATGACTGCCTCAAGTTTAATGGGGTCAAGGCAAAGAAATTTTTAGATTTTTTTTTTTAAATTTCTTGATCGTAAGAAAAAACGCAATTTTTGCAAAATTCGAATGACGATATCTCGAAAACCGTTCGATCGATTTTGTTTTTTTTTTTTTTGTTTGATATTCTGTTTAGCGCATCAAAATTATGATGATGGTATCATATCATGGCATCATAACATATGATGATTTGTCTCAAGACATATTTTAAAATTTTTTTCTTTTAATTTTCCATCTGTCCGTCCGTCTGTGAAAAGCACGTTGCAGTCCAAAATAAAAGAGCTACCCTCTTGAAATTTGGCACAGAAAATTCTTATGATCTTCGGTTAGTTGGGCAAAATCGGACCAGATAGAAAAAAGTTGTCCCTTGAAGAGCTAAACCAACCTTTTTAAAAACACCAACTTTCTTTAATGATTTTTGTAAAAAATATTCTTGACTGAACATTTTTTTGAGTGTACATTGTTTCGAGTGGAGTTTTTTTTTAATGATAAAACTTAATAATTAAACTTTTTATACTTTCCACTTTGTCATTCGGTTTGTAACACCACGAAATATTGGTCTGTGACCCCATAAAGTATATATATTCATGATCCTTGATCGATTCTAAGTCGATCTAGCGATGTCCGTCTGTCTGTCCGTCTGTAGAAAACACGCTAACTTTTGAAAAACTTTACAAAGACTTCTGAAGTTTGGCATATATGTTGGTCAGATTGGTATTGCAATCCAGCAAAATCGGTCAAGTGGTTCAAAAGTTATGAGCAAAAGACTGAATTTCGGCAAGGGGTTTTCGTGAATTTACGAGATAAATTTTTGAGGATGCTGAAGCTTGGCATATATATTAATCGTTCCCCTGGCCTGTTTCGTATTGAATTTCAGCCAAATCGGTCCAGTGCACAGTGGCCGAAACACCCAATCTAGCGGCGCTTAATTCGGAAATGTAAAATAATAAAGCCCAATGCAAATTTGTGATTATAAAACTTATAAAAAATTTAATTTTTAACCATATTTATTTATTTTAGTGTTTTAATGTATTTTGGGAAATTTATGTGAATATCGTGAGCGTGGTCTGTTAAAATGTTCCGATTCCGTTAAAATTAAGAGTGAATATTTATGGCTACAAAAAACATTTAACCGTCAAATTTCAAGAGGACTTTTGTTAAAATACCATTGTTAGGGCTTTTTAAGTAAAACTGGAAGGGGAAATTAACATGGGGGCTATGGGATAACATGGACCGATTTTGTAAAAAATTGAATAGGTTTTGTTCTTTCGATAAAATATCTTAAATTTCAAATTTTAGCAAAATCGATTGAAAATTGTGGTCTGTATCGCGTTTATACTGTTTATTTGGACAGGCAGATGGACCCTAAAAACCGAACAACTTGCGCGAACTAGCACGCCATACTGAAACGTCACAACAAAAATAACCCAAAATAATAAACAACACAGGAATTGGACCGAATACGATCGAATTTCAAAAGTTGCAGTCCATGAAACTATATCTTATATTACAAATGTCAACTTCTATAATGCACTAATAATAAACTAGATACACACAGGGCACAAACATTTATTTTTTAGTTAAAACATACCTTTTACTTTCAATTAAAACTTTTTGGCTCAAAATGTATAAACAATAGACTTTAAAGTGTCAAGAAAAACTCACTGACAATGAGTAATTAGGCCCGAAATTTCTTTAATACACTTGATGCAGAAAATGTATATTTGACAGCTTACAGATGTGCGAATATTGAAAGCAAAACAAAAGTAAAAACGAAATTTTTTTCTGTAAAGTATAGGTAAACGATGCAGTGCAAAAACATTTATCAATCTTAATTTTTTAATTTTGACTTAAGCGCCGCTAGATCAGTGATTTCGGCCACAGTGCAGTGGTTCAAAAGTTATTAGCAAAACCGTGAATTTCAGATTAGTTTCACCTTAAATTCACGTGTTGAAAACCCGTTAAACATATTTTAAAAACATTGGTAAGTCACAAAAATATTTTACAAAGTATTTTTGTCACTCAAAAAAATTTTTACACAAAAAAACATAAAAAAATACACACGAAAAAAATTTTACAATTAAAAAAAAATTTACACTCAAAAAAATTTGTAAATTTTTTTTTTTTCAAAAATTTCTTAAAAAAAAGTTTTGTTACACGAGATAAAATATTTCTAATCAAAATGTTATTTTTTTCACGTTAGAAAATTTACTATCATTTAAAAAGGGCATTGTGGAGGGTATTCATAGATTCGGCCAAGTCGAATTTAACTTTTCTACTTGTTTTTATTCTTTTCATTAAAAAAAAAATTTTGAGTGCCAAATTTTTTTTGACTGGTAGTTTGTTTTTAGGGAAATTTTTTTTTTTATCATTTTTGTAAGAACAATTTTTTTAAGTGTAAATTTTTTTTGAATGAACATTTTTTTTTACTATAAAAAGTTTTTGAGTTACAAAAACAATTTGTTAAACAGTTTTTGGACTATCAATGTCTTTAAAAATGTTTTTCGATTTTTCAACATTTTTAAAAACCCATGGTGTAGGGTATTATATGATCGTTTTTGACCGTTTATTATTATCTAACTTGTTTTGTTTTTACATTTCTTTTAGGCCATATTATGTTCATTTTCATTACACAATGCATTTTATTGTTTGCGGTTATAAAACAACAAAAAGAACAACATCAGAAAAAAAATTAATTTATGTCATTGAAAGTGGAAAATTAAAAAAAAATAAAAACATTGAACGGATGGGAGTGAAATGATAAATAAACGTTTATTTTGATTGTAAACGTTATTTAAATTTTTTTTAAAGAGTAGGCAAAAATTAAGGAATTTACCACTGCAGCATTAACCGATTACGCATATTTCTGAATTTCAACGGAACTTTTCTGAAAGTCTATTGGGTTAAATTTCAATTTGGTTTTTTTGATTTTCAATTGAGCTTTTATAAAATGGTACTTTTATAAAATGATACTTTGATAAAATGGTACTTTTGTAAAATGGTACTTTTATAAAATGGTACTTTTATAAAATGGTACTTTAATAAAATGGTACTTTTATAAAATGGTACATTAATAAAATGGTACTTTTATAAAATGGTACTTTTTTAAAATGGTACTTTTATAATTTGGTACTTTTATAAAATGGTACTTTTTTAAAATGGTACTTTTATAAAATGGTACTTTAATAAAATGGTACTTTTAAGAAATGGTACGTTTTAAAAATGCTACTCTTATAAAATGGTAGTTTTATAAAATGGTACTTTTAGAAAATGGTACTTTTATAAAATGGTACTTTTATAAAATGGTTCTTTTATAAAATGGTATTTTTATCAAATTGTACTTTTTGTAAAATGGTACTTTTATTAAAAGGTACTTTTTATATACGTAAACAATAAAAGTTTTTGGGGTAATAACATCAAGCTTTTCTTAAAATCTTTTCTGACTTTTCCTATTCTTAAACTTTTCCAAATAACAATTTTATCTTTTCAGAATTTCAATTGTAAAAGGTGTAGAAACATTTCAGAAATCAACCTTACTACACCGAGTGACGTCTGACTGATCTATGTTTTAAAGTCTTTGGCGTCATGTACTCTTGTTTGCTACAATTAACAACTTTTAATTCTCTATTTCCTTATCTAACCATGTGCTAATAAAACAGTCATTTGTTTACAAAATAAAATAGGTAACAAGAATTTTACATAGTTTCTTTCTTCTATACTCCCTAGTTATTTGTTTGCGTTATATAAATATATGGGGGTTTTCGTGTCAACTGACACAACTTTTGAAACCGATGTCTTCCGATCGGGATGAAATTTGCACCAAGGTTAGTCCTATTGGATAGTAGTTCAGACACAATTTTTCAACGAGATCGGTCAAGAACTCTCTGAGTTAGAGGGGGTCGAAATTTGACATTTTGGATAAAGAGGTGTTGATTCTCATCCATGTAACTTCTTACCTATTGTTTTTAGCAAAATGTGTCCCAAAGAGTTTAAATAGCTATTTCTTCAGTCTTTCGGAAAAAAAATATAAAAAAAATAAAAACAAATTTTTTGATTTTTTTTCTTAAAAATCCAAAACTTTTTTGACTTTTTCCTCAAATTGGGCCCTTTTTTTTTTTTTTTTTTTTGATTCAAAAGAAAGCTTAGGTGATTTCCTTTAAGAGCTGTGGGGTCGCTTAGTGGGATGCGAGTGGGATATCTATGAAAAATTTTTTTTTTTAACTTTGGAACACAAAAAACGGTTCTTCAATTTGCACTATTAGGCGTGGGATAGCTAACCAGTTTTCGATTTCGATCCGCGATACCCTCTAATTTTTTAAGGTTCGAAAAAGAAAGCACGAGCCAAAAAATGGGGGCGGTGGGGAGGGGCCATATGGCCCCTCATTGGGGTCAAAGTTGGGCGTAAAGAGGTAAAAATCCTCAAAAAGCCCTAAAACTCCACTAGAAACGCCCCTGGAGGGGTGCAATGTGAGACCGACCTCCAATAATTTTTAGCCCCCAACATTTTTCTTGAACATACCTTACCCCTATTTCCACTTCCTAAGGGGGCTCCCATACAAAACATTTTTAAAAAATTTGATCCTACCATTCTAACTTACCCTAAAGTGCCCCTAGTGGGGCCAAATGTATGACCGACCTCCATTATTTTATTAATTCCAACATTTTTGCAAACATACCTACAATGTATCTTTAACCCTTAAGGTGGTCCCCATACATTTCTTTTAATTTTTATAAATTTGTTTTATTAAACTAGCTCCTACCGCCCCTACCGTGCCTCCTAGAGAGACAAAAATTACGACCAACCCCCATTATTTTTTAGTTACCAACATTTTGTCCGAACATCATAACACCCTATCTCCACTCCCTAAGGGGCTCCCATACATTATAAAAACATGTATTTTTAAAAACCAATAAAATAATAAAAAAAAATGTATGGGGACCCCCTTAAGAGTTGAAAATAAAGGGTAGGTATATTCTAAGAAAATGTTGGAGTTGAAAAAATATTGGGGGTCGGTCATACATTTTACATCTCTAGGGGCACCCTATGGACAGTTAGAGCGGTAGGAGCAAATTTTATAAAAATGTAATTTTGTATGGGAGCCCCCTTAGGAAGTGGAAATAGGGGTAAGGTATGTTCAAGAAAAATGTTGGGGGCAGAAAATTATTGAAGGTCGGTCTCACATTGCACCCCTCCAGGGGCGTTTCTAGTGGAGTTTTGGGGCTTTTTGAGGATTTTTACCTCTTTACGCCCAACTTTGACCCCAATGAGGGGCCATATGGCCCCTCCCCACCGCCCCCATTTTTTGGCTCGTGCTTTCTTTTTCGAACTTTAAAAAATTAGAGGGTATCGCGGATCGAAATCGAAAACTGGTTAGCTATCCCACGCCTAATAGTGCAAATTGAAGAACCGTTTTTTGTGTTCCAAAGTTGAAAAAAAAAATTTTTCATAGATATCCCACTCGCATCCCACTAAGCGACCCCACAGCTCTTAAAGGAAATCACCTAAGCTTTCTTTTGAATCAAAAAAAAAAAAAAAAAAAAGGGCCCAATTTGAGGAAAAAGTCAAAAAAGTTTTGGATTTTTAAGAAAAAAAATCAAAAATTTTTTTTTTATTTTTTTTATATTTTTTTTTCGAAAGACTGAAGAAATAGCTATTTAAACTCTTTGGGACACATTTTGCTAAAAACAATAGGTAAGAAGTTACATGGATGAGAATCAACACCTCTTTGGCCAAAATGTCAAATTTCGACCCCCTCTAACTCAGAGAGTTCTTGACCGATCTCGTTGAAAAATTGTGTCTGAACTACTATCCTATAGGACTAACCTTGGTGCAAATTTCATCCCGATCGGAAGACATCGGTTTCAAAAGTTGTGTCAGTTGACACGAAAACCCCCATATGCATAGCTACGTTGTTACAGAAAAAATCTAGTAAATTTTTCAATTCATGGAAATAGAAAACAAAAATCTATGTAACAGAAACTGAACTGTTTCTGATTTAATTTAAAAAAGTTTTTGTTTACCAAACAAAAGCTAGAGATTAGGATAAATTATACAAATTTTGATAACGGATTTTATTTGAAATAATAAAACTTAGGCATTATACATATTTGAAATGTAAAGTATGTAAATCATTTACAATTTCTAATAGAAATCAAAATTTTGAGTTATTGCTTTAAAGAAACAATAAATTATAACTGTTTTTTTAGTTTTCGGAGTATTTTAAAATAGTTTTTTAAAATTTTTAAATCTACAAAAATAAAAACACAAAAACGACAATGTGTTGTGTCATAAATTACCGAAGTTTTTTAGAGTAAAAACTTAGAAAATTTATGCAAAAACACTTTGTCGGTTGTGATTTTTGTCATGTATTTTTTACATGTAAAAAAATGCTTTTTCGTAAAGTACCATTTTATAAAAGTACAATTTCTTAAAAGCACCATTTTACAAAAGTACTATTTTATAAAAGCACCATTTAATAAATTACCGTTTTATTAAAGTACCATTTGATAAAAATTTTTCACAACAGCTGTTTTAAAAATAGTACCATATAATAAAAGTACCATTTTTTAAAGTACGATTTTGTAAAAGTACCATTTTGTAAAAGTAACATTTTATAAAATTATCATTTTATAAAAGCACCGTTTTATAAAAGTATCATTTACCAATGTACTATTTTATAAAAGTACAATTTTCTAAAAGTACCATTTTAAAAATGTACTATTTTATTAAAGCACCATTTTATAAAAATACCGTTTTATAAAAGTACTATTTAAAAAGTAAAATTTCATTAAAGTACCATTTACTGCAAGTACAATTTTATAAAAGTACCATTTTATAAAAGTACCATTTTTAAAAAGTATCATTTTAAAAAAGTACCATTTAATAAAAGTACAATTTTATAAGAGGGCTATTTTATAAAAGTTGCATTTTATAAAAGTTCTATTTTATAGACGTACTATTTCAAAAAATCACCATTTTATAAAAGTGCCATTTCATAAAAATACCGTATTATAAAAGTGCTATTTTAAAACAAGTATTATTTAAAAAATGCGACATTTTATAAAAGTACCATTTATTAGGACAAGTGGTTTTTATATTTCACAGCGCTTTAACGGTGAACTAATTAGCTTTATATGAAACGCCCCTCTAATATATGCACTTGAAATTAATCAAGTTGAAATTTAAAAAATGGTACTTTTTTTAAAGTACCATTTTATATAAGTACCATTTTATAAAAGTAACATTTTGTGAAAGTACCATTTTATAAAAGTACCATTTTATAAAAGTACCATTTTATAAGAGTACCATTTTATAAAAGTACCATTTTGTAAAAGTACCATTTTAAAAAAGTACCATTTTATAATAGTACCATTTTATAAGTGTACCATTTTATAATAGTACTATTTTTAAAAAGTAACATTTTATAAAAGTACCATTTAAAAAAAGTACCATTTTAAAAAAGTACCATTTAAAAAATTATTATTTAAAAAGTATGATTTAAAAAAGAATCATTTTATAAAAGTATCATTTAATAAAACTACCATTTTATAAAAGTACAATTTTATAAAAGTTCCATTTTATAAAAGTACCATGTTATAAAAGTACCATTTTATAAAAGTTTCGTTTTAAAAAATTACTATTTAAAAAAAAATATTATTTTAAAAATGCGCCATTTTATAGAAGTACCATTTAGTAATACTAGTGGTTTTCATATTTCACAATGCGTTTTAACGTTTTCTCTAATATTAAACGCCTCTCTAATATGCACTTGAAATTAATCAAGTTAAAATTTTTAAAATAGTACTTTTTTAAAAGTACCATTTTATATAAGTACCAATTTATAAAAGTACCATTTTATAAAATAACCATTTTAAAAAAGTACCATTTTATAAAAGTACCATTTTATATAAGTACCATTTTATAAAAGTACCATTTTTGAAAAGTACCATTTTTGAAAAAGTACCATTGTAAAAAGTACTATTTTATAAAAGGATCATTTTATAAAAGCACTATTTTATAAAGGTACCATTTTATGAAAAGTACCATTTTATAAAAGTACAATTTTATAAAAGTACCATTTTATGAAAAAAACCACTTTATAAAAGTACAATTTTAAAAAAGTACCATTTTATAAAAGTTCGATTTTGTAAAATTTCAATTTTATAAAAGTATAATTTTTTTAAAATACCATTACATCAAAGTATCGTTTTTTAAAAGTACATTTTCATAAAAGTAACATTTTATAAAAGTACTTTTTTATAAAAGTACCATTTTATAAAAGTACCATTTTATAAAAGTACCGTTTTATAAAAATACCATTTTATAATAGTACCATTTTATAAATATAAAAGCACTTTTATAAATATAAAAGTACCACTTTCTAAATATAAAAGTACCACTTTATAAAAGTACCATTTTATAAAAGTGTAATTTAAAAAAAAAACTATTTTCAGAAGTATCATTTCATAAAGTATCATTTAAAAAGTGCCGTTTTATAACAGTTCCGTTTTTTAAAAGTACTATTTTCCATTAAATAGTATCATTTAAAAAGTAGGACATGTTTAGTACACAAAAACTTTAAATGCTTTGAAATCACCAACTTCAAATGCATGTAAAAAAAATTTAGAGCTGAACTAAAAAAAACTTTGAGGGTTCTGTTATAGAATGTGTCAACTTTGATTTGCTTTTTGTTTCGTCCCATTCCGATATTGGTTGTTGCTCTGTGTCATTAAAGGATCTATCACCCAAAGTGCTAACATGTCAAGTATATTTATACCCTACACCACTCTGTGGTACAGGATATAATGAGTTTGTGATGATGTTTGTAACTACCCGAAAAATTGATCCTAGACCCACCATTAAGTATACCGATCGACTCAGGTTTACTTTTTGAGTCGATTTAGCGATGTCCGTCCGTCCGTCCATCTATCGGTTTAAGCACGATACAGATTTTCAATCAATTGACTTGAAATTTGAAACTTAAGCTTCTTGTGGCCCAAGGACGATTGAAATTGGAAAAAATTGAAATTGGAAAAAATCGGTCCATGTTAAGACCTAGCCTCCATACAAACGTCCCCTTTGAATTTCGCTTAAATGCCTCTAATAACCGTATTATAATAGATATCCTTGTGAAATTTAACAGGTAATAAACTTAAATGCACAAACCATCATACCAAATTTCAAAGGAATCGGGTCAGTCCTTCTGGTAGTCCCCATACAAACCACCCTCCCGATATTTACATAATTTCCTCCCGATATTTACATAATTCATAAAAATTAAAATATTTGATTTAACATTTTATTTGTAGGTGTTAAACGTGTACTTTGGTAACCTAATCGCATCGGAATACATTTGGACCATTTTTGGACTTAGTCCCCATATGAAAATTTCGACCGATATTCAGTTAAATCGGTCTATTGGCGAAAAAATAAACCAATTCCTCTAAAATTTTTTCTAAACTAAATAAAGATCTAACAAAAGATAGATCCAATCAGTCCATGTTTGGACTTGGGACCCATTTTCCGGAAAACACTGGTGTAGGGTATCATATGGTCGGTCTTGACCGACTATAATTTTCTTACTTGTTTTTCTATAAAACTCTCGCACAATTTTGAGTTATGGAAAACTGTACACATTTTTAAGGTTCCTCTTTCTAAGTGCAAAAAAGAAAAACTTTTAGTATTAATTATATTCTTGTTCCTCAATTTTTATCTTCCTCCATAAATAAATTTATTTAATTGCTTAAATTTATTTTCAAATTATTGCCTTCTATGTACATTGTACATACATATATTTAACTTTCAATTAAAGTACTTTCCAAATACATAAGTCAAGCGAAAATTGCTTATAAGTCATGTTTCGCACAATATTTCGTTATATATATATTTTTTTCCTCCAAATCAATCTTAAATAATAAATGGCAAATATTTGACCTTTTTTCCATAAAAAATAAAACTCAAATGACTGATTGCACAAAATAGTCTATAAAGAAAATCTATTATAAATAACGTGCTCTAAGACTTTATAAACCAATAATAAAAACAAAACAATTAAATATTTGTAGGAAAAAGTCAAGCAACTGAAATTAAAGTAATTTTAGATTTACTTTAAACAATATTGATTTATATTTGAAAATTAAAAAAATTCCTTGAGGTAGGGACCAGAACAAGATGTTAGTAAACTGAAAATTAATATTAAAGAAATGATTGATTTAAATACAAAAATAATTAAAAATCTTTTTTATTTTAATTAAAAAAATTAATTGAAAATCATTTTAATTAAAAACATCATTTGAAAATCAATTTGATTTAAATTGAAAAATTTATTGAAAAACAATTTGATTTAAATTAAAAAAATATTTGAAATTGACTCAATTAAAAAATTTATTAAACTCCAATTTTATTTTCTACAAATGATGAATGACGTTCTTGTGACTACACATACAAAATTGTAAGATAGAAAATTTTAATTAAAAAATTTTAAAAAGTTATAATTAAATTGTTGAATTGATTTCGCAAATTTCCGTAAATTTAGAATAAATTAAATTTTTTTTATTAAACTTTTGCAAATTGTGGTAATTAATACTATCACTTTCGTGGTAGGTGCAAAATCATTTTAAATATTAATTGCTATAATCATTGCAGTGATTTAAACTCGTTTTAATTTTTATACCCTACACCACTATGTGGTACAGGCAGTTTTTGAGGTGATAAAAAGATTTTTTTTCTGAAAAAAAGATTTTTGGAAAGGTAAAAACAAAAATTTAATTTCTAAATAAGCTCAAATTACCTCAGAAATATATATTTTTTATAAATTTAGTATTATTTTTTCATTCTACGCTATACTTTAACTTGTTTTTTATGTTAAAATTAAATTTAAAATACAATTTGGGATTTTTTAAAATGATTTTAATACTTTTTTCAAAAAAATGTTTAGCGATGTCCGTCCGTCTGTCCGTCTGTCCATCTTTCGGTTTAACCACGATACCGGTCGCAATTTTCAATCAATTGACTTGAAATTTGAAACTTAAGCTTCGTTTGGTCCAAGGACAAAGCCTATTGAAATTGGAAAAAATCGGTCCATGTTAAGACGTACAAACGCCTCCTTTTAATTTCGCTTAAATGCCTCTAATAACCGTATTATAATAGATATTGTTTGAAATTTAACAGGTAATAAAATTTTCTATGCACAAACCATTATACCAAAATTTCAAAGGGATCGGGTAAGTCCTTCTGGTAGTCCCCGTAGAAAACACCCTCCCGATATTCACATAATTTCCTCAAAATTCAAAGTATTTAAAATATTTGATTCAAATTTTATTTGTAGATGTAAAACATGTACTTTTGTAACCATATAAAATCGGAATACATTTGGACCATTTTTGGACTTAGTTCCCCATATAAAAATTTCGACTGTATTCAGTTAAATCGGTCTATTGGCAAAACAAAATAAGCCAATTCCACTAAAATTTGATCTGTGTGCGTATTCTCCACTAAATAAAGATCTAACAAACGATTGGTACAATCGGTCCATGTTTGGACTTGGGACCCATTTTCCGGGAAACACTGGTGTAGGGTATCATATTTTAATTTGTGCAATTTTAAATGTCAATGCGTTCACAACATATTTTTAAGTTTTTGTGTGTATAAAAATTTACTAAATCCCCTGATGATGATCCTCAAAGATGATCGAAATATTGAAATGAACCAAAAGAATATTTATTAACAAAAAAGGCCTCGAGCTCGAAGAAATTATAATTTTTTTAATTAGTAAAATAACTTTCTTACTTGTTTGGTATGTACTCAATTACAAATATTTTCTTTGTTTTTTTTACTAATTAAATAAATAAAAATTTCTTCGAGCTCGAGGCCAGTTTTTCTTGTAAATAAATATTCTTTTATTCCATTCCAATATTTCGATCCTCTTTGAGGATCATCATCAGGGGATTTAGTGAATTTTTATACACACAAAAACTTAAAAATATGTTGTGAACGCATTGACATCTAAAATTGCATAAATTAAAATCGAAGCAATTTTAGATGTCAATGCGTTTACAACATATTTTTAAGTTTTAGAGTGTAAAAAAATTCACTAAATCCCCTGATGATGATCCTCAAAGAGGATCGAAATATTGGAATGAAACAAAAGAATAATTATTTACAAGAAAAACTGGCCTCGAGCTCGAAGAAATTTTTTATTTATTTAAATTGGAAAAGTCGAATAATAACAACTTTAATATTTAACAAATTTATTTTTTTGAGTGTTTTTAAAAAATTAAAGTTAATTTTTATTTATTTTCTTCAGTTTTACATAAATTGTTATTATTGTTTTTGGTCAATAACAATTTAAACTGGTTCTATAAAAAAAAAATTTAAAACTAGGTGCAGTCAATTGTTTTATTTTTAGCTATATTTTTATTTTTTCGCTATATATTTTATTTGTATTTCTTCCATGGTTTAATTTGTGACCTTTCTTTAATAACTGTATTTAACAAAAAAAAAATACGATAACTACGAACGATGTCTATGCATGACATTTGCAATTAAATTTTACGCCCTGACAAAACAAACAAAAAAAATGCTAAAAAAAACAGTTTTTTTTGCTGTAAATTAACGGAACTGTTAAGTCTATAATATATTACAGTAGAGTGGCATTTTTTTTGTAAGACAAAAAAGTTTTTCTTCCGATTTTGAACATCCGGCGAAATTTTTATTCTCCTACGCCTAAAAATTATGTCGTACAAATTTGAGGCCAATCGGATTTGGATTTTAGAAAAATTAAAAAAAATAAAAAAATATGTCTTGCGACATTTTATGTTTATTTTTTTTTTGCTGTGACCCTTTCAATTTAAATAAATAAAAATTCTTCGAGCTCGAGGCCAGTTTTTTCTTGTAAATAAATATTCTTTTATTCCATTCCAATATTTCGATCCTCTTTGAGGATCATCATCAGGGGATTTAGTGAATTTTTATACACACAAAAACTTAAAAATATGTTGTGAACGCATTGACATCCAAAATTGCACTGATTTTAATTTATGACAATGCGTTCACAACATATTTTTAAATTTTTGTGTGTATAAAAATTCACTTAATGCCCTGATGATGATCCTCAAAGAGGATCGAAATATTGGAATGGAATAAAAGAATATTTATTTACAAGAAAAAAACTGGCCTCGAGCTTGAAAAGGCCATTTTTTTTTTTGTAAATAAATATTCTTTTATTCCATTCCAATATTTCGATCCTCTTTGAGGATCATCATTAGGGCATTTAGGGAATTTTTATACACACAAAAACTTAAAAATATGTGGTGAACGCATTGACATCTAAACTTGCACTCAAGATGTCAATGCGTTCACAACATATTTTTAAGTTTTTGTGTGTATAAAAATTCACTAAATCCCCTGATGATGATCTTCAAAGAGGATCAAAATATTGGAATGGAATAAAAGAATATTTATTTACAAGAAAAAACTGGCCTCGAGCTTGAAAAGGCCATTTTTTTTTTGTAAATAAATATTCTTTTATTTCATTGCAATATTTCGATCCTCTTTGAGGATCATCATTAGGGCATTTAGTGAATTTTTATACACACAAAAACTTAAAAATATGTGGTGAACGCATTGACATCTAAACTTGCACTCAAGATGTCAATGCGTTCACAACATATTTTTAAGTTTTTGTGTGTATAAAAATTCACTAAATGCCCTGATGATGATCCTCAAAGAGGATTGAAATATTGGAATGGAATAAAAGAATATTTATTTACAAAAAAACTTTCCTTTTCGAGCTCGAGGCCAGTTTCTTCTTGTAAATAAATATACTTTTATTCCATTCCAATATTTAGATCATCTTTGAGGATCATCATCAGGGTATTTAGTGAATTTTTATACACACAAAAACTTAAAAATATGTTGTAAACGCATTGACATCTTGAGTGCAAGTTTAGATGTCAATGCGTTCACCACATATTTTTAAGTTTTTGTGTGCATAAAAATTCACTAAATGCCCTGATGATCCTCAAAGAGGATCGAAATATTGGAATGGAATAAAAGAATATTTATTTACAAAAAAAACTGACCTTTTCGAGCTCGAGGCCAGTTTTTTCTTGTAAATAAATATTCTTTTATTTCATTCCAATATTTCGATCCTCTTTGAGGATCATCATCAGGGGATTTAGTGAATTTTTATACACACAAAAACTTAAAAATATGTTACAATATATTTTTAAGTTTTTGTGTGTATGTATAAAAATTCACTAAATGCCCTGATGATGATCCTCAAAGATTATCGAAACATTGCAGTGGTATAAAAGAATATTTATTTACCAGAAAAAACTGGCCTCGAGCTCGAAGAATTTTTATTTATTTATTGTTTACTGAAAATTCAATTAATTTTTATATCGTTTTACAATTATTGTAACTAATAAACTTTTGTAAAACTTTATCTCATGACAAAAAATCTTTCAATTAGTCATACTTATTTTTTATTGGTAAATTACCTGAGTTAATAACATATTATACTTAGAATTTTGCAATAAAATTAAAAAAAGTATATATATTTTTCTTACGATATTTTTTCACTATTAAGCCGACACGTACAGAGTTTTAAGACACCACCCACCATTACATTAAATAATTTACATTCATTCACATTCTATTAACTACGGCAATTTTAGAATTACCTCAACCAATAACTGAATTATTATTATTATTTTTTATAAAATTCAAACACGTTTTTCAGTTAAGAAAAGTTATTCAACAATTTTATACAATTGTTGGTTAAGCAGCTTTCTGTATTTGCAATAACAACAACTATAGAAATTACCTAATAAAGGAATATTTTTGCTGAAATTAAATTAAAAATTCCAGGAAAATTATTATTAAAAATTATTTACATAATGAAATTTGAATAGAAAATTTGCTAAGGGAACACTTGCAGAAATGAAAGTGGAGAAAGTTATAAGAAGAAAGAAATATATTTTTCTTTGCTAGAAATAGCAATATTTTTGGCAATAACTTTAGTTAAAACTTAAGTTTTAGCAACATTTTTTAAAAAGTACTTAAAAGATTTTTTTTTTTAAAATACTCTACTGTTACATATACTATATTATGTGTATTTTAAATAAGTTTTTTTTGGCACATTTTATTTTAAAGAGCTGTAATTATACTTTTTATTTACTTTTTAATCAAAAAGTATTATTTTGGTACTTTTTTAAAAATGTACTTTTTAGGTACTTTTTTAAAAAATGTACTATTTAGGTACTTTTTTAAAAATGTACTATACTTGTACAAACATACATTTGAAAATACTAATTTTGGTACTTTTTTTAAAAATAACATGATTTTAATACTTTTTATAAAAAAATTACTTATTTGATAATATTTTGATACTTTTTTGTTACAAAGTACTATTTTGGTGCTTTTTATTAAAATTAATATTTTAGTACTTTTTATTAAAAAGTTATATTTTCGTACTTTTTATGTTTTTTTAGGTCGGAGTGATAAAATGGATTATTTTTCAAACAACATGTCCATTTAATAAAGGATCAATTGAAGGTCTTACTGCAAGAACTTGATAAGCAACATTTTATTTTTTCGTGTTTTTCGCCTTCTGCTGATGTTTCATTAACAGATTTTTGGCAGAAGTCTTGCTTTAAGCCTTCGTACAAGTATATTGAAAATAAAAGTTCTGCAAAAGTTCTATTTTCTACATTATTTTAAAAGTTTTAAGGCAAAAACCACCATAAAATGAAAACAATATGATATAAATACTTTTTATAAAGAAGACTTATTTAGTGCTTTTTTAAAAATACTATTTTAGCGCTTTTTATTAAAAAGTACTATTTTAGTACTTTTTATTAAGAAGTACTATTTAAGTACTTTTTATTGAATATACTATTTTAGTACCTTTTACTAAAATTGATAGTTGGTGTAAAAAAATTGTTAGATAGATGGGTTTTTTAAACTAAAAACGGTAAATGTAAAAAATATAATCCTGGAGCATATTTTTTATGAAATAGTACTATATTGATATTATTTAAAAAAAGGTAATATTTTTAGTACATTTTATTAAAAATTGATTCAATCTTTGTTTATTGTCAACGTGTTATTAATATGTATTGTTGTGGTATTTTTTTTTTTTAAATTTAATATTTTGGTACTGTTTGTAAAAAAGTACTATTCTGGTACTTAGTTCTATTTAGAAGTACTATTTTTAGTGCTTTTTATGATCAAAATATTATTTTAATACTTTTAAGAAAAAGTACTTATCTGATATTTGTTTAAAAATTTGATTAAAAAGTACTATTTTTGGTACTTTTTATTGAAACTTTTGATCATAAAGTACTATTTGGTACTTTTTCGAAATGTACTTATTTTTATTAAAAAGTACATTTTATTGAAAAGTACTGTAATTGAACTTTTTGTCAAAGTTTTATGCAAAATTTTTATTTTGAATTTTTTTTAAAGTACTAGTTTGATACTATATTTGCAAAAGAGTACTGGTACAAAATTCTATTTGATAGTACTATGTCGGTACTTTTTATAAAATGTATTACTATCATACTTTTTATAAAAAACTACGAATGTGAAACTTTAAAAAAAAAAAAAACAGTTTTTTGGTCCTTTTTAATAAAAAATACTTTTTTGGGTACTGTTTATTAATAAAATTGGTATTATTTAGAAAAAGTACTTCTATGATATATTTTATTAAAAGTACTTTAATCGTACTTTTTATCAAAGTTCAATTGAAAACTATTATTTTGGTGCTTTTCTAAAAATATTCTATTTTAATACTACATTCGTAAAATGTTCTATTCTGGTACATACTTCTATTAAAAAGTACTTTTTTTGGTACTTTTTATGAAAACAATATGATATTAATACCTTTTATTAAAAATGCTTTATTATACTTTTTTTAAATAATATTTTGGTACTTTTTATTAAAAAGTACTATTTAAGGACTTTCTATTGATAGTACTATTTTAGACCTTTTATTAAAAATTGTTAGATAGATGGGTTTTCAAACTAAAACAAGTCCATTTAATAAAAAATATTATCCTGCAGCATACTTTTTACAAAATAGCACTACTACTATATTGACATTATTTGAATAAGGTAATATTTATAGTATATTTTATTAAAAAGTGATTCGATCTTTGTTTATTTTCAATGTGTTATTAATAAGTCGTCGCTGCTCCGTCGTGATTTGGTATGTGACATTTTTGGATTTTTTTTTTATTGCATAATATGAAACCTCTATAGGGCATCCGTCTGCCCACTAAACCGTTTAGCGATATCTTGAATGGTTTGGAAGTTAGCAAAAGTAGCTATGTGAAATCCATATGAAAATGTTCCAAAAAAAAAATGGTATGTGTAGTTAAAAACAAGTTTTTGTTAAGAAAACTTTTGCAAATATAAACATTTTTGCTTAAAATTTTTAACATAATGGTTTTAGGCATGCTTACATACTATACTAAAAAATGAAGTATGAGATCACATTTTAAAGGGATGCTGCCATTATAAAAAAACGATTTTTCGCGATTTTCAAAAAAAAGTTATATGTATCTAAAAAGTTTTTTTGCAGAAATTAATTACATACATTAGTCTTTTCATACACATGAAATCAATTCGGAAAATTAATTATAGGGTTGCAAAAAAAACGCAAAATCATTAAAATATGAGAAAAATCGCGATTTTCAACATTTTAACGCAAACATTTTTATCCAAATTTGTACTATTATATCGTTATGAGTCTAATTCCCATTTGCCATACCAAACAAATTTGCATTTGTAAAAGAAGATTTTTTTTTAATAAAAAAACTGCAACAAAATGTGCATAACTTTAACGATGATTTCCATGAAAACTGTTCCATTGATTCAAAAACGGATTTCACCATTGAAATAAGCATGCCCCAATTATATAGAAATGATGGTCAGATCTCATGGCACAAATTTCAGGAACATTTTTTTGAGTAAAATTTTTTCGCTAAAAAAAAACAAAATTCATTGAAGCAACAGCACTTGGATGCAGATTTGTACAAAATATGGGATTTAAAAGTGTATTTACTATCACTTTAATGAATATGAAATTTTTTTGCACTATTATTAAATTTTATAACTTAAGTTCTATGAACAAAAACGGTCATGTGTATAAAAATGTCCAAAAATAAAAAAATTAATACCAAAAATGTTCCAACAAAATGTGTTATGTGTAGTTTTTATGTAATTCGTTAATATCTTCGTTTTAGCTTAAAAATCATTCTTTTTTTTGTGGTACACATCTATAAAACATCTTTATGTATTTTAAAGACGCTTGACTTTTATAAAATATGGCAAAATGGCAAAATAAAACGGTTTTTTTGCTCTCCTGAAAACTTCATTAAAAACACATACCAAATTACGACGGAGCAGCGACGATGTATTGTTTTGGTCCTATTTTTAAAAAAATTTAATATTTTGGTACTGTTTTTAAAAAAGTACTATTCTGGTACTTAGTTCTATTTAGAAGTACTATTTTTGGTACTTTTTATGATCAAAATATTATTTTAATACTTTTAAAAAAAAAAGTACTTATTTGATAATTGTTTAAAAATTTTATTAAAAAGTACTATTTTTGGTACTTTTTATTGAAACTTTGATCAAAAAGTACTATTTGGTACTTTTTCGAAATATACTTATTTTTATTAAAAAGTACATTTTATTAAAAAGTACTGTAATTGAACTTTTTGTCAACGTTTTATTCAAAAGTTTTATTTTGGTATTTTTTTTTTTAAAGTACTAGTTTGATACTATATTTGCAAAAAAAGTACTGGTACAAAATTCTTTTTAAAAGCACCATGTTGGTACTTTTTATAAAATGTAGTACTATTATACTTTTTGTAAAAAATTATGAATTTAAAACTTAAAAAAAACTGTTTTTTGGTCTTTTTTAATAAAAAAAATACTTTTTTGGTACTGTTATTAACAAAATTGGTATTATTTAGAAAAAGTACTTTTATGGAATATTTTATTAAAAGTATTAATTGAAAATTAGTATTTTTGTACTTTAAAAAAAAAAATACTATTCTAGTACTACATTCGTAAAAAGTTCTATTCTGGTACATACTTCTATTTGAAAGTACTATTTTTGGTACTTTTTATGAAAACAATATGATATTAATACTTTTTAATAAAAATATTTTTTTATACCATTTAAAAAAAAAACTATTTTAGTACTTTTTATGAAAAAGGACTATTTAAGTACTTTTTATTGAAAGTACTATTTTAGTACCTTTTACTAAAATTGATAGTTGGTGTAAAAAAATTGTTAGATAGATGGATTTTCAAACTAAAAAAGGTCCATTTAACAAAAAATATTATCCTGGAGCATACTTTTTATAAAATAGTACTATATTGATATTATTTTAAAAAGGTAATATTTTTAGTACATTTTATTAAAAAGTGATCCAATTTTTGTTTATTGTCAACGTGTTAATAACATATGTACTGTTTTTGCACTTTTTTTTTTAATTTAATATTTTGGTACTGTTTGTAAAAAAGTACTATTCTGGTATATTTAGAAGTACTATTTTTGGTACTTTTTATAATCAAAATATTATTTTGACACTTTTAAGAAAAAATACTTATTTGACATTTGTTTATAAATTTGATTAAAAAGTACTATTTTTGGTACTTTTTCGAAATGTACTTATTTTTATTAAAAAGTACATTTTATTAAAAAGTACTGTAATTGAACTTTTTGTCAACGTTTTATGCAAAATTTTTATTTTTGATTTTTTTTTGAAAGTTCTTGTTTGATACTATATTTGCAAAAGAGTACTGGTACAAAATTCTATTTGATAGTACTGTGTCGGTACTTTTTATAAAATGTATTACTATCATACTTTTTATAAAAAACTACGAATTTGAAACTTAAAAAAAAAAACAGTTTTTTGGTCCTTTTTAATAAAAAATACTTTTTTAATACTGTTTATTAATAAAATTGGTATTATTTAGAAAAAGTACTTTTATGGTATATTTTAATAAAAGTTTTATAATCGAACTTTTTATCAATGATTAATTAAAAACTATCAGCTTTACCACATGAAAATAAAATAAATTTAAAATGAGCTTTTAATTTTATTTCCATTCAAATTGTTTTTGTTTTTAAAATCGACTTTCAAAAAATGTATTGAAAATTTGAAATTTAAAATAAAACTTTTGTTAAAATAAACTTTTTGTTTTCTTGTGGTAAGGGCCTACAATTTTAGTACTTTTTAAAACATACTATTTTGGTACTACATTCGTAAAAAGTTCTCTTTTCTGGTACATACTACTATTTAAAAGTAGGTACTGTTCTTGGTACTTCTTATAAAAAAATATTATTTTCATACTTTTTGTCCAAACAGTACTAATTTGTTAATTTTTTTAAGTACTATATTGGTTCTTTTTTAAACAATATTTTTTTTGGTACTTTTTAATAAAAAAATACTTGTTTTAGTACTTTTGTTAAAAATTACTAAGTTCGTACTTTTTTATTGAAAGTGCTATTTTAGTACCTTTTATTAAAAAGTTATATTTTACTACTTTTTTCTAAGGTTAGTGTGACAAAATTAAATAAATTATTTTTTAAACTCAAATATTACGAAAACCAAAGAACATGTTAAAGTGGTTCTGAAAACTATACAATGAAAATAAAATCATTTAAAATTATTTCGAAAGCAGATTTTTGCATTATTGCTGGAGTTTTTAGTTTAAATGTATAATTTTGACTTTCTCCAAGTGTAATTTGAAATATCTTTACTGGTATCACTGCTTAAATCCCTGCTCAGGGATGTTGTTGACAGCAAACATTTTGACAGAATTTATAAAGTTGAAATTTCAACATTTGATGAATTAACAGAAAATCTACTTAAAATTGTTGTAATAAAGTTAATAAAATCATAAAATTTATTTTAATGTTGAAAATTAAATTAACATAAATTAAAATTGACATAATATTGTACTTGTACTAGAGTATTTTAAATTTTATTATGTTTAACACTCTATACACTCTCTTGAACTTTAAAAATTATCTTTAAGTACTGGCTTGGCGTAAGGGAATGTATTTTATGGTCACCCAACAGAAAAAAACCCTCCAGAAATTCTTGAAAATGATTGTATGAATTTGTGCCATTGAAATGTTTTCCTTTTGATATGAATATGCAGTTATTTTATGGTGTCGTTTATTTATTCCTCACAAATAAATAAATTTAGTTTTTTTTTTGTAATTTTATATGACTTTTTATGCAGATTAGAGTGCGCTGAAACATATTTTATGTATAATATATTCATGATTTTTGATGCATTTTAAGGCGATCCAGTGATGTTAGATAGAGAAAACAAGTAAGAGCGCTGAATTCAGCTGTACTGAATCTTTTATATGCGATAAACAACATCCAATTTATGTTTTATGCTTTTTGAATTTAAGTCATTCAATTTTATTATTATTTTAACTACTTTTTGTATAACCACGCCTTAAAAAGGGGCGGACCAAATACTTTAAAAAAAAATTCGATTTTAGTTGGCTAAGAAGAGACAAAATTTAAAATTGATACATTTTCTTTCTAACGCAATAATTGTTCTAGAAACTTGAAATTTTGAATGTAGGATCAAATTGTAATAAAAAGGACTTTTAAAAGAAAGTTTCAATTCTAGGAGGGTTAAAAGTGCACTGTTGCAATCTTCTGAAATATTGGTCATAAAAATTTGATATTCGGAATGTAGGATCCTGCAGCAAAAAACACATATTGAAAACTGGCGTTTTAAAAATTAATAGTCTAAGAGGGTAAACAATTGTAAATTGATACCATATTGATCTCCTTAAATAATTTTACTATCTTAGATCCTCCAGCAAAAAAAAAAAAATTAAAAATTTAATTTCTGGAAATTCTGACTCTAATGAGGAAAAAGTGGGTAAATAAGGAGATATTTGTACTTTTTTAAAAGTTTAAAGATTCTCCCCAAGATTCTGAAAATTTTATAAGCTGAATAAAAGTCTAAGAGAAGGACAGTTTTGGAAATATTTTTTTTATTTTTTATTTATTTCAGGGATGAATGAATGATTTTTTTTTTTTAAATATTTTTTTAAAATTTTCGCACCACTCTTAAGCATATTTAAAATAATGTTTTTTATGTTTACAAGAACATTGGCATCTTATCTACTTTAACTGATGAATAGACGGACGGAGAGTTACTCGAATGGAGTACTCGTTGTTCGCATACGGAATACTTAGTTTACAATTACAATGACTAATTGTAGGAATTGGAAATTCCTAATGTTTGAGTCATCTTTTTAGAAGTCAACATTATTGCATATTTATGAATACTCATCATTTAAATTTTTTTTGTTTATAAATAAAAACTATCTGTTAAATAGATATGAATTGCAGAACTTTGTTAAAGCGTAGTATTTGATATTTATGTAAAATCTAAAAAAAATTAAGTTTGAAAAAGATCAATTGAAATTCGAAACAAAAACAATTAAAATGCAAAGATTTCGATTAAAATTAAAAAAAATTTAAATGAAAATTTTTATTATTTTCAGTTACAATTAATCTTGATCGAACTTTAAGTGCTCAATTTTGAATTTTTTTTTAATCTTTTTCAAATTTTAATCAGCCGTTTCGAATTTAAACTGGTGTTTTACCACCAGTTTAAATTCAGCCAGGTGCTGCCCGTTAGCGCTTTCAAAATGGAGTTCCTTCCTTTCACTCGCCTGGTCACCTCTTCAGAATGCCTCGCGAACATAAAGAGGTTATCGAAGTGAACCCCAAGAATTTTGGGGTTTTTCACCGTGGGAACTCTCTGCCCACTAATGTGAACATTGAGTTCCCTGTTAACCTCTTTAGTCCACGTGGTGAAGAGCGTGGCCGTTGACTTGGGTGTCGAGAGCTGGAGGTTCCTATCTGCCAAAAATTTTGTCAGGGTTGGCAGATAGCTGTTAAGCTGTTCCTCCAGGGCTTCGATATCCCTGCCTGTGCACAAAATTGTGCAGTCATCGGCGTAGGATATCAATTTCAGTCCTGGAGGCGGGGTCGGGATTTTGGAGATATATGTGTTAAACAAGATGGGTGAAAGGACACCCCCTTGTGGAACACCTTGTTTATTTTTCCGAAGTCCCGACCTGGAACCTCTAAACTCTACATATGACTGCCTCCCAGCCATGTAATTCGCCAACCATCGTTTGTGGACATTAGGGAGAGTAGAGTCATACAGGTCTTGCAGAAGCTGCGTGTGGCAGACCGTGTCGAAGGCCTTAGACAGATCGAGAGCGACCACAATGGTCCTCTCGTGTGGGCGTTTACTGTTAAGGCCTCCGGCTATGGCTGTCGTGATTTCGCACAACGCAGTTGTTGTGCTGTGACCAGAACGAAAGCCATGTTGGTGGTCCGCCATGGGGAGAAGGACAGATTCCAGGACCTTAACCACTGGTGACAGTAGTGTTATAGGCCTGTAGGAGCTCCCCAAGTTAATGGGCTTCCCAGGTTTGGGAAGGGGAATAATCTTCCCGAGCTTCCACATGTCTGGAATCTCCAAGGAGTTAACACACAGGCTAAATGTTTCTGCCATGTATGTCAACCCTTTCTCCCCCACGTGTTTAAGCATGATCATAGCAAGACCATCTGGACCTATTGCCGTGGAGGCTTTCGCTTCCTTGATAGCTTTAGAAACATCCTCCGGAGTGATCTCTACAGAGATCTGATCCTCCTTCGGATGACTCTTTGGTCCCTGTTGGGTCTAGCTGGATGCTCTACAAACTGTCGGTTCGAGGCAGCACAGCACTTTTGGGAGTCAAGCGGCGTGCCACTCTCAAAAGTGAGAGTGGGTCTTCCGCTTCTACGGGGATTCGAAAGGTTTTAATCATCGACCAAAGACGCTTAGAACCTTTATCCGACTCTTCAAGGTGTCGTAACCACAAGTCTTTGCAGTGAGCAGAGACTATAGCCTCAATCTCGGCGCTCAGTTGCCTTAAACGAGGATCCGCTGCATTTTCCCTCCGGATGGCATCTCGCCTATCTGCTAGGCGACATGCCTCCGGTGGAAAATTGGGGCGCATTTTCGCTATGCGTCCAGCCGGGATGCAGCGGTTTTTCGCATCGACCAAGATTTTTCGTATATTACGTTCTCCCTCTGATGACGTTGAGGGAGGAGTCAGATGACCAAATTGTGCTTCCGTCATCTTCTCAAATCTGGCCCAATCCGATTTCCGAAAGTTTACAAAAGTACGTTCTTCAGCAGATATGAAGTCCGGACTTTTTGCAATCTTGTCGGTAATTGGGATGTGGTCAGAGTTGAGGGCGATGTCGGCATGCCAAGGTGGTGAAGGCCACAAGGTCAGGGCTGACTATCGAAAGATCTAGTGAGCTGCGACAGTTTGCGGTGATGCGAGTAGGGTGTCTCTCGTTGACAACACAGTAATTTGTATTGTCAATTTCATCAGCAAAGAGATAACCCCTCGCATCATTTTCCAGCTCAGAATGCCAGCTATCATGGTGAGCGTTTAGGTCACCGAGTATGACTCTATTATCGCCTTCCATTAAAAATTCAATGGAAGGACGATATCCCGAACGGCAGGCCGCTGTTGGAGGGATGTAGACGTTTACAATTTCGATCTCATCCTCTCCTGATCGAACGGCTATCCCCTGGAGTTCCAGGTGATCGTCGTTCGATGTGATGGACAGCGGCCGGAAGTTAACAGAGTCATGAACAAGAAAAGCAAGGCCTCCGCCCTTATCCCTTTCGCGGTCCTGCCTAATGATACTATAGCTGGACGAGCAGGAGATTGGATTCCTGCTCGTCAGCTTAGTTTCTTGGAGGGCCGCGATCAGGATGCGTCTCTTGTCCATGAAATCCGTAACCTCCTTAATCTTCCTGCTCAGCCCGTTGCAATTTCACTGTAATATCTTGAAATCAAGACCTGGTGAAGGTTCCAACGGGTTGGACCTGATGGTTGGTTGTTCGTTGGTAGAGTCGGTCAAGTGTGGTCCTGCTTGGACAATAGGTGTGGAAGGCCGATCTGGTGCCTCACCCACAGGTGTGCTATGTGTGTTGGCAGCTTGATGCCTTCTACAGCAGGGACCGACGAAGTCCGGTCTGTATAGATCGGCATTCCTCAGTCCCGAGCAGCGAAGGTGTGCACTGTTTCCGCACACAGCACATCTGATGGGTTTGGCCTTACCAGTGAAGGACCTTCCACACCTGTTACACTTGTTGGTCATTGGACCAGGGTTCTGTTCTATGTCACCGGCTAGGAGAGTTGTTAGTCTGAACAGGCATGCCGGTGTTGTTTGTTCAGTGAGGAAAAATGGGGGGGAGATATGGGATATGTGGGTTCCTTGTACCTACATGCTGGACTCCAGTGTCCGAGGTTTTGCAGTCCTTGGGCGGGATTGTAGTTCCCGCGTCGATCCCGGGGCGTAGACCCAACTGCTGTGAGGACCGTTAATGCTGTTGTTGATATTGATGCTGTTGTTGATATTGATGCTGTTGTTGATGACACAAACAGTGCCATATTGATAAGTTCCATTAGACGAAAAATTATGTAAAATTTCTTCATATTAATGTAACAATTCATCAATATGAAGAATCTTTTTCTTTGAGTACCATTAAATTTCGAATTCCACTTGATCTTTTTCAAATTTCATCTATAATTGCTAGTTTATTCTTATGACCTTTACCATTTTACTACAACTCTTTTTTTGTTCTTTCATGAATATAACATTTTTCAAATAATTTCTTTAAAATTGTCAATTTCGCCATCCAATTTACTTTCCATAACAGTTACTACACAAACTTCAGCTAAATTATAACATAAAAAATGCAATTTTATCGTTAGCCAAAAGGAATTGTTGAAAAAACAAAATAGAAAAGATTCTCATCGAAATATTACACCACTGAAAACAGTTTGTTGGCGTCGTCCCATACAAATGAAATCCTTATAGCCTTTTATCACATTTTTCTCAAATCCAACGCTATTGTTATTATTCCATGATGGTATTATTTTTTTGAAGAGTATGCACTTCCGAATTCCTGCATATGGTAAAGTTAACTTAAAACGACGTACATAAGTGGCTTAACAAAAAAAAAAATCTCTAGAAAAAGTTGATTGCATTAACACATTTTTTGTTGCATAGATACTAAGATTAGGGTGTATCAGGGAAATTTTTGTTTAATTTCTAAACAGCAGATAATGAACTGGATTTACATTTTTGTTAAATAAAAAATCATATTCTATTATTTTTTTTATTGATTCAATCAAAAAATTAATAAAGTTTGGGGATTTTAAAAATGTATTAATATTAATACTGTATTAATTGAACTAATTAAAAAAGTGATTGAAAATGTATTTTTTATTTGATTATTTTATTTATTAAAACAATGAAAAAAGTAATCAATTTTGAACAATAGAGAAAAGTTGTTAATATTGATTAAAATTTTATTTAAACCAATCGAAAAATTAATTGAATATTTTTTATTTAACAAAACTTTTAATCAAGTTTGTGCTTTTGCTTAAAATATTTGACCCCAGCATTACCAAACGATTCTGACTCATCTTCTGAGTCGACTAAGCGATGTCTGTCTGAGCTTTCTTACTTGTTATTTTCTGTGAAGGTAAATCCAATTAGCATATCTCTGTATTTCATATGTCCATTGAAAACTTTTTTCAGGGCTAACCCTAACTATCATGTACGCAAAAATAATCTTCAATGGTGTTGGTTATCTTTTGTCAATGCTGATTTGTTATTTTTTCATAGATATTCTGTTGATTTTTTGTCATATGCATACAGGAATTCATGTTAGACATCATAGCAAAAAGAGGGATAACCATATGAATTTAACCAGAATCAAATTATGTCGCAAGGGACGTAAATCCAAATCTTTCATAGAATTAAACAATCAATAAGGGGTAACATATTGTACTTTTTTGGTACTTTTTCCATCTCCTGATATAAGAGTCCTAGAAATTTGAGATGAAAAAAGAGTACTTTTTGCAAATGGGGTAAAAAATTGTACTTTGATACTTTTTCTATCTCATGAAATAATGGTCCTATAAACACAAAATTTGAAACTTAAGATCTTACAGCGGAGTAAAAAGGGACAAAAAACGTATTTTGGTACTTTTGATATGTTGGATTGAAATTTGAGATGAAAAATTTGCAAAAAGTACTTATTGCAAATGGGGTAAAAAAATGTACTTTGGTACTTTTTCTAACTCATGAAATAATGGTCCTAGAAACATAAAATTTAAAACTTAAGATCCTAAAGCGGAGTAAAAAGGGACAAAAAGCGTATTTTGGTACTTTTGAAATGTTGGATTCTCCAGCGAAAAAAAAAAACAGAAAAAGTACATTTTGCAAAATCGTAATTAAATGAAAAATTGTATTTTAGTACTTTTTCTATCTTATGAAATAATGGTCCGAAAAACTTGAAATTTGAAATGTAAAATCCTTCAGTGGAGTAAAAGGGTTTAAAAAGTGTACTTTGGTACTTTTTCCTTCTCCAGATATAATGGTCCTTAAAAATTGACCTCTAGAGATAAAAAAATCTGAAAAAGTACATTTTGCAAAATCCGATTTAAATGGGGTAAAAAATAGTACTTTGATACTTTTTCTGTCTCAAGAAATGATGGTCCTAAAAACTGATATAATGGTCCTAAAAACTGATATAATGGTAACAAAAACTTGAAATTCGAAATATAAAATCTTCCAGTGGAGTTAAAAGGGGATAAAAAGTTCACTTTAATACTTTTGCCATCTCCTGATATAATGGTTCTTAAAAATTGAAATTTAAAATGTTAGATCCTCTAGCGAAAAAAAAATTCTAAAAAAGTACTTTTGGAAAAATACGATTTAAATGGGGTAAGAATGTGTATTTTAGTACATTTTCTATCTGATGAAGAAATGGTCCTAGAAACTGATATAATGGCCCTAAGAACTTGAAATTAGAAATCGGAGTAAAAAGGGATAAAAAGTTTACTTTGGAACTTTTTCTATTTCCTGAAATAATAGTCATAGAAACTTTAAATTTTAAATGTAGATTTATACAGCGGAAAAAATTCTGAAGAAAGTATTTTTTTTAGTTATTTAGGTACTTTTTCTATCTCTAATGGTTCTTAAAACTTGAAATTTAAAACGTAGAATCGTCCAGCGGAAAAAATCTGAAAAAGGTACTTTTTGCAAAATCCGATTCAAATGGAGTAAAAAATTTAACTTTGGTACTTTTTCTATCTCATGAAATAATAGTCCTACAAACTGATATAATGGTCCCAAAAACATGACATTTAAAATTTAAAATCCTTCAGCGGAGTAAAGGGATAAAAGCGTACTTTGGTACTTTTTCCATTTCCTAATATAATGATCCTTAAAACTTTAAAATTAAAATTTAGGATCCTCTAGCGGAAAAAATTTGAAAAAGTACTTTTTGCAAAATCCGATTTAAAAAGTACTTTGGTACTTTTTGTATCTCATGGTCGTAAAAACTTGAAATTTGAAATGTAAGATCCTCTAGTGGAGTAAAAAGTGAGAAAAAGTGTTCTTTGGTACTTTTTCCATCTCCTGTTACAATAGTTCTCAAAACTTGATATTGAAATGGTAATAATTTAAAAAAATACTTTTTGCGAAATCCGATTTAATTGTGTTAAAAATCTGTACTTTGGTACTTTTTCTATCTCATGAAATAATGGCACTTAAAACTTGAAATTAGGAATGTCAAATCCTTAATCGGAGTAAAAAGGGATAAAAAGTGTACTTTGATACTTTTTCTATTTCCTAAAATAATAGTCATAAAAACTTAAAATTTTAAATGCAGATCTCTTCTGCGAAAAAAAATTCTTTTTTAGTTACAGCGAAAAGAAAATCTGAAAAAAACTTTTTCCAAAATCCGATTTAAATGGGGTAAAAAAATTAACTATGGTACTTTTTCTATCTCATAAAATAAGGATCCTAGAGACTGTTTTATAGTCCTAAGAACTTAAAATTTGAGATCCTACAGCAGGGATACAACATCGTAAAAAAGTGTACTTTGGTACTTTTTTATATTTCCGGAAATAATAGTCATAGAAACTTAAAATTTGAAATGTAGAATTCTCAAGCGGAAAGAAATGCAAAATGTAACGGTTTTAGTTTCTTTCTGATTTAAATGGAGTAAAAAATTATACTTTGGTACTTTTTCTATCTCATTTGGTACTTTTTTCTATCTCATGATATAATAAAACTTTAAATTAGAAATTTGAAACATTGGATACTCAATTGAAAAAAATCTAAAAAAGTACTTTTTTTTAGAAATTTCGATTTAATGTTTTTATCTGTGTAATATTGAATTTAAACAATGGCTTCTAAAATATTTTGCTGGGTTGTGTGGGAATTTTTGCGTATCTTTGCATTATTTCGTTTTTAACTAGCGTTATCAATGCAATAAATGCAATCTGTTGTTTGTTACTCTTTCGTTTTTCTTGATTTTTCTTTTATCAGAAATAACAGAAATTTATATTTTTCTTTGGTATTAGGGGTATTTACTTTAAGGGGGAAAAATTAAAAAAAAAAAAATAAAAGTGTTGTAAACTTGACTAGTTGAATGAAAAATTTCTACTAAAAATGATGTCTAATTAACAAGCCTATTTTCAGTAGCGCGAAAATTTTCTGGGATCGGTCGAAAATGTTTACGAATTTATCCATGCCCACAAAATAGGGGCGGATTTGTAATTCCCTTGGTCCAAATATCAGGACTTTGAATCTCTTGTGGCTTAAAAATGTTTCACTTGTCAAACAAAAATACAAGAACTGGTAAAAATGGGGTTCTTTAGAGAGAACTTTTTCCCCATTGTCCGATTCATTTACAAAGTTAACCTGCCTATGACAATACGTCATATTCGCGCCAAACTTTAGCAGTTTAACTATTTTATTTTGGACTACATCTTAAGAACCAGACATGTCGTTTAGAGCCATTCTAAAAAATTGGAATGAAAAATCATTCTATTCTAACCGTTCGAAACGAATGAAAAATGTATTCAATGAGAAAAAAAAAACAAATGAAGGAATTTTAGAACTAAAAAAATTCTAAAATACTGTCTTTGAAGCTATTAAATCAAATGATTTTTTCTCTTTTTTTGAGGACATTTGTAACAAAAAATTTTGTAAATAAAATTTTGGTAAAAAATATTTTTTTTTTTTTGTAAATTTAGGTTAAAAAAAATAGTATAATCCAAGAAAGGAATGTATCCGTGCACATTGTCTGGTGTTAACTAAAGACAGATGTATCTAGAATCGATCAAGGATCAATAATATATATAATTTATAGAGTCCTAGACCGATATTTCTTTACATTACACACGAAATCAAAGTAAGTATACCTACCCAGTACTGCAGTTGGAGGAACTTAAAATTAATGACTTTGGAATAAATAAAGTTCTTCATATGTTTGTCGTTTATCTTCTGTAGGTCGAAAGCCATCCACTTCTTTGCTATAAAGCTTCCAAGAATTATTTCTCAATTAGCTACTAAAGTATTAACAAAACATTTTCTTTGGAAAGAAATTATTCTTTGAATTTTTTTTTGTTTTCAAATTACAATTTCTTTCTTTTCTAATCCTTTCTTAACTTACAATTAGTTTAGTTTCGTTTATTTTTAAATTCTTTGTTTTTAAATTCTTTGTTTTTAATTGAATTTTTCTAAAGATTAACCCAGTAATACATTCAATATTAAAATGTCACATGCGTATTTAATTGTTTAAACTTTTTCTATAAGGAAGTAAAAATCGTCTATTACGCATTGTATGAAACACGATAATATTATTAGTTAAATGTTTATTCAACTGAATTGAATTTTGCGGTACATATTTGTTTTAAAAAACTAAAATGTACTTAAAGTATTTGCAATATGGTGCCACTTAAAGTTTCTGTTTTTCCAATTGTTGAAGTTTTTAAAATTTAATTAAAAAAGTTTTATTTATAACAATTTTTAGTTTAGAGTAACAACATTTTTCAGAATGTTCTATGACCATTATTTCAGTAGTTAAAAAAAAGTACCAAACTACACTATTTTATCGCTTTTTGACCCCATAAAATCAGAATTTCCAAAATGTACTTTTTATACACTCCACTTTGTGGTTGGGGGCATTTATAAGATTGTCATTTCGTTTGTAACTTATCGAAATATTGATCTGGGAGTCCCAGACTGGGACACCATATTATTGATCAGTGAATGATTTTAACGCATTCTAGCGTTATCCGTCTGTCTGTTGAAATGGCGATCACGGCCAAAATATTACACAGATATCACTGTAACTTAACATATTTACTTGTTGTTGTCCCGAGAAGTTTGGAATTGCATTTGAGCGATATCGGTTTAGCTGTTCGAAAGTTATAAACGAAAATGTAAGGACACCTCGAAAATTTTGGTACATTTAACATAACCTAAAAATATAAAATGCTTTAATTCGGGTGCTGGTTGACAAATGTGAACAACGTTGGATAAAAAATGGTATTTAAACAAATTCAACTATATTTTTTTTTTCGAAAAAAAAACTTTCGCGGATTTTTTTTTTATTTTTTTTTACAAATAATCTTTTTGACATTTTGGAGGGTAGGGTATCACTACATTCGCCCATGCCGAATTATTATTTTTTACTTGTTTACATTGTGAAGGATATCAACACATTCGACAATGACGAATTTAACTTTTTTACTTGTTTTCAAATAGCATCTGTAAATGGTGTAGACTAGCGGTTACCAACCTATGGTACGCCTACCACTAGGGGGTACGCGAAACTGTCCGCGGAGGTACGCAAAATTTTAGTAATTTGGACATTCGACTTCGACATAGTATTCTGTTCGATTTCACGGGAAAAAATCTGTCAAACTCAAAAAAAAAAGACAATTTAAATTACAGTGAAAAAGTGATATTTCAGTTTCGTTATGATCGTTTCTTTCTCATAATTGTCAAAAGTTGTTAATTTTTAAATGTTTTATTGCGATTTGAGGCGTTTAAAGTTTAAGTGAAATTTTTACCGTAAAAAACAGAGCACTTAGCCTAAACTTTCAATGCTGGTTCCGCATCTGGCTGCCAAAGTTTTCCATAAGGTCAGGTTTTTAAGAAACTTGAAGTCAAGGTTCACAAAAAACGTATTTTTGTGCAATTTAGAGAGCATTTTTGCGATATCTTTGATGATATTTTGAGATTGTTTTCGATTAACCTTTCGATGCTGATTCCGAATATGGTTCCCAAATTATTCTATGATGTCAGGTTTTTGAGCAAATTTATGTCAAAGTTCTCAAAAAACGTGTTTTTAGGCATTTTTGAGACGGGTTGTGATAGAGTGGAATGTTTGGTACTATTTTGTTAAGCTCAAAATGCCTTTTCATTGCATACGAGGGTGTTCCATTCGAAAAGTCACGGAATTATGGGTCTGCCCGCGTATTAAAAAAAAACATTTAAAATTACAAACATTATATTTCCGCCACCTGTGATGAGTTTGGAACTTTTTTTTAAGAGTTAGAAAAACGTGCGTTGTTTTAACTTGTTTTAACTTGGTGTAGAATTGACTGGTGAAATCAGATTTGCAATATTTTCAGCCGTGTTTGCTCGTCAGAAAAATCAACTCAAAATTCGCGTTTTCAGATGCATTGAACCACCCCAAGGAGCGAACACTTTTCAAAAAAAAAAAAATACTACCATTATTTTGATATCCCCTAATCCTCAAAAAAAATTATAATAACCGCAGATCAAAAATTTCAAAATTAACTCTAATATTCATATGTGAAGTTTTTTTAACGAAAACAAAAAACTCGTTAGGGGGTACGCGGCTGATAAATTTTAAAATTAGGGGTACGCGAGCCAAAAATGTTGGTAACCGCTGGTGTAGACCTAAAAAAATATTGGTATTACTGTCGCCAAGTTGGAAAAAAATTAAATGTTGAAATTTCTCTTGTTATAATTTTTTTATTAAAAAAATAAAAATTTATCTAAAACTTTTCACAACGGAAGTAGTTGATTTATTATTATTGTATTTCTTTCATCTTCTAAAATGAATTGTCCAAAAAAAATTTAAAACTCTGCCAATATGACAGTTTTACACTAATCTAGTATAACAAGACTTGAGTGTGCAAATTAAATTGAAGAATAAAAAAAATTAAATAAAAAATTTAAAAGCGCACTCGAGCAAATAATCACAAAACAACTGGAAAAACTCGTGTTCTATACAACAAAATAAAAAATACTTCATATCTAATAATGTAGAAAGGCGCTATTCAAGTTCAAGGTTTAAAAATAAATTTTATATTTTATTTTTTTTTTTGTTTAATTTTTTTATGAAAAAATAAAATGTTTGTTCAGTGTAAGTAAATAAATTTGCATGCTATGGATTTTTTCTTTAATAGTAATAAACAGAAAATTTTTCGTTCTTAAAAAAATATTACACTGAAAAAAAAGCTTGGTGACACTAATGAAAATTGACATATTCAATTTAATGAAAAGTGACTCGCTTTTACCCGAAGACAGGTTTAATTTGATCAATGAAACTGGTGTCATTAAAGTTCCTTTTAATGAAAACTTACATGGAAATAGTGAAAATATTTGTAGAACTTGTTTAAAATGTATTTATGAAATTTTTCATGAAATGAATGAAAGTATTCATTGATTAAATGTAGAATAGGAATAGGTAAGTGAAGGAAAATTACAACTTTAAATAGAAATTAATGAAAATATTCATTAATAACAATTTTGGGTGAGTCAAGTGTAGCCGTCACTTAAATTTTATTTAATTTACGTGATTGTAGTATGCATGTTAGCAAAATTACACTTTTAAATTTTTAATGGTTTTCACTTAGTTTTCGCACACAAAATTTTACTACAAACTTTTAATGTAATACAATAGTGAAACCACGAATAAAAACGTACTTGGAAATAATGAAAATATTTGTAGAACTTGTTTGAAATTTTTTTTATAAAGGTTTTTATGAAATGTATGAAAGTATTCATTGATTAAATGTGTAATAGCAGTAGGTAAGTGAAGAAAAATTACAACCTTAAATTGAAATTAATGAAAATGTTCATTAATAACAATGTTTAATCAGACACGTGTAACCGTCATTGCAATTTTATTTAATTTACGTAATTGCAGTATACATGGTAGAAAAAATACACATTCACATTTTTGAATGGTTTTCACTTAGTTTTCGCATATAAAATTTTACTCCAAACTTAAATTGTAATAATGAACCTTAAACCTTCTTTATATAATTCCAGCAAATGAGTTATCAAATATTTATTCTAGACTTAATATTAACAAAACGTTTATAAGCTGCTACTTTGCAAACCTGGCTTAAAAACTTATCAACTCTTTGTTATCTAATTTATCGACTTGTAAACTATTTTCTAAAGTAACCAGATTTATTTTCCTAATCTTACTAATTTCTTTCAGCGTATAGACCTCCCACAATTATTAAACAAATTTTTATTTTGTTGTGCAAATTTAAGCATTCAAACCCCTTCTTTTTTTGCCAACATACAATTTTATGTGGTTTTAAATTTCCACTTCATTAAGAAGTTTTTTTATTTTGTAAATTTAAAATTCGTTATGCTTTAGATTTTAATATTTTTGTTCAATATTTTGCTCGTAGACATATAAAAATCTTTTGTGATGGAAATACTATAATTTCTTTGTTACGATATTTGTTTATACCCATCACTGATAGAGGGTATATGAGCAATTGTCATTAACTTTTAATATTTAAGAAAAAAAAAATTGCGATTTTTTTTTCGCGGCACATTGATAAGACTTTGTAGGTAAATTACATTATAAGTAAGTAAATCAAATCCGTCCGCGTGCATTAATTTGAGCGGTCGCACCCAAAACTATGGCGGTTTCAAGTTAAAATTTTTAAAAAAATTGTCAAAATTACATTTTTTATCCGAAGATAACCAAACGTACCATTTTGTATTATGCTTAGCCATAGCTAAAATACGTATTCAAACATGCATAAAATCTTTGCTAAATATCGAGATATTTGCATTTAACAATTTTTTTTTTCGGCACATTTTCCAATATTTTGGAAATAAAAATGTTTCCAGCGGTTTTATTTTTTTTAGAAAAATATTACCAAATGCATTTATAAAATCTCAACAAATTCTTAGTTAACACAATTATTCTATCTCTAATAGGTAAGAAACTGCAGTGGTTTAAAGGCAACATTTTTGAAAAAAAAATTTAATAATTTTTAATTTTTTTTTTTTTTTTTAATATTAAATGTCTGATTTTACACTGTTGTCCTTCACTGAATATTGAAACTATTCAAAGTATGATTAGTAATGCTAATATTAAGGTTATTACGAAATATTTTAACGTTATTACTAATTTTATCAAGGTTATAAAAAATTTTAGCGATTTTTCGCGATTTTCGCGACTGCAAAAATCAATGGACTAATTTTGAAATATTATTTGAATAAGACATGTCAAAATCTATCAAAATACATTTCTTTTCTACTTTATTTAAGTAATGTAAGATTTTATATAACCCTTAAATTAAAAAGTATCAAAAATTTAAAACCACCAAAAAACCACTTAAACGTCAATTGTTTTTGGGTGCGAATGGATTGAAGATAAAGCATAAAAAATACTACCAAACGCGCTTTTCACTGACCAATTTCGATAAGCGGCCTGGATGTGCCTTACAAAAAACGTAAAACAGAAAAACGCCGCGGAATTCGCCAATATTAAGTTTTGATCAATGTTGCTTTCCATGATATATTATATTTGCACATACCATTGTTTCTACATGTTCAACTTTCAGTCATGCACATTTGGCTGTCAAATAATGCAAAACTAAAATATCGAAATTTTGCAAAAAATTTAAAAAGTTCATAAAATTTTTGCAATTGAATATTTTTTGGGTGCGTTTGTAAATCAAGTGGGAAATGGTAAATTACAAAGTTCACAAAGCATTCGGAACCATTCGGAATAAAACTGGGAGTGTGCCTCGCAAAAAACAGACTTTTTAAAAAATTCACGTTTTTTCTTCCCATCTTTGGAGAGCTGCAGCTTCGTAACCATTGCGAGCACATCACTCGAATCAGTCTCAGATTGTGCATATTTACAAGGGATTTTACCATGTGTATTTGAATTTTAAAATTACAGTTTGCACCAAAAGCTACAATCAAAAAAATTCGAAAAATTGAAAATTGAAAAAAATTGGTATCAAATATTTAGGTCTATGTAACTTTTTTCTTATTGATGGCACATCCACTGAACCTATACCAAATAATTGCCCAAGTCTACTGATTAAACGGTATTAAATTTGGAGCAATAGCTTTAACGCACCCAACAATATGGAACTTTGAACGAAAAATTTCATGAGAGTATCAAGCGTTTTTTTTACATTTTTCAACTTTGCACGTTCCTTACCATGAGATAATGAGACTATTTGCGCTGTGCCTTTGCAGAACTACTCATTATGGTTCCCTTAACATATCTACATTCACAGGTACCACCTAGTTTACAAATAAAAATGTTATTGCGAAATTAGTAAAATATCACAAGCGTTAAAAGTTAATGACAAAAGTCCATATATAAAATTGTCATTCCGTTTGTAACACATCTAAATATCGATCTGGAATCCGATATTTAACCTATACAATCTCGATCCCTGATCGATTATTAGATGATCTAGCGATGTCTGTTGGTCCGTCTGTTGAAATGGCGATCAAGACCAAATTATTGGAAAGATATGACTGTTACTTGACATATTTTTTTGTTGTTGCTTGTAAAAGTCTGGTTTTGCCTTTGTGCGATATCGGTTCAGCGGTTCAAAAGTTATGAACGAAAGTGTAAAGACATCTCGAAAATTTTGGTACGTTCAACATAACCAAAAAGTACAATAGGTTTTAATTCGGCATATGCGAACAGAATTTGATACAGAATATAATTTGAAGAAGAACAAATACTTTTTTTAAAGAAACCAGAATTGTTTTGCCAAAATAAAAAAAAATTAAATTTCGGGGATTTTTTTATACCCTCCACTCTAGTGCTAGAGGGTATGTGCATATAAGTTTGTCATTCCGTTTGTAACTCATCGAAATATCGGTTAAGGACCCCATAAAGTATATATAATTGATCAGTGATCGATTTTAAGATATTCTAGCGATGTCCGTCTGTCCATCTATCTGTCTGTGGAAATGGTGATCATGGCCAAATTTATTACACGGAGATGACTGAAACTCAACATATTTATTGGAAGTTCTCCCGAGCAGTTTGGTGTTGCTTTTGAGCGATATCGGTTCAGCGATTTAAAAGTTATGAACGAACATGTAAGGACACCTCGAAAATTTTAGTACATTCCACATAACCTAAAAATACAAAATGATTTAATTCGGCTGCATGGGTGACATATTTGAACATAATTGAACACCGAATGGTATTTTAACAAGTACAAACATATTTAAAAAAAAAAAATCGCGAATTTTTTTTACCAAAATTTTTTTCCGCGGAAATTTTTTTAAAAATTATTTTTTTTTTCCCAAAAGTAATTTCTTTTTTAAATAAAGTTTTTTTAATAAACATTTTTGCATTGTGGAGGGTATCAATTCATTCGGCAAGGCCGAATTTAACTTTTTTACTTGTTTTTTTCTTCAAAACTATTTTCTCTTACAAATTTTTTAAAACCAATTTTTTTTTTTAAACCAATTTTTTTTTTCTTCAAATTTTTTTTTCTTCAAAATTTTTTTCATATTTCGCCATTTTGTTTTAAATATTTTTTTTACATTAATCCTTTTTACATTGTGTAGGGTATTCTTAGATTCAGCCAATCCTAATTTATTTCTTTAACTTGTTTATATTTGAAGTTTTTTTTACTATTGTTTTCATATTAATTTATCATGGTTTTTGGTTTTATTTAAAAAAAAAACGTGATTATTTCTTTTTAAATAATGTATATCAAGTTTGATTGTTTATTATTGAATATAAACAAAAGGCATTAGAAATTTGAAACTTATAAAGAAATTTGAAATTATAATAAAAGATGAATGAATGAATGAATCATTGATGTATGAAGACCTTCCCCCCATATCTTCTAGGCGGTATAACTGGCAAATAAAAACTGTGCCCAGTTTCTGTAACTATGCGAAAACTTTTCGCATCGAGAAAAATAAAACAATATTGTAGTCATTTAGTTTTTAACAGGGTGACTACAATGTTGCTAATGTAAAAAACATCGAATACGAAAAAAATGCAAAGCTATGTTTTTAAATCACTCTGTTAAGTATAAGATGACTATTATATTCATTTATTTTTTTCGATGCGGAAACTTCTCGCATAGTTACAGAAATCGGGTACTGGTTTCTAATTTATAATTTTATTGCAAAACAAGTAGAAAAAAATAAATTTGACTTGGCCGAATCCATAATTACCCTTAACAATGCTCTTTTTAAGTAATTTCTAAATTTTCTAACGTAAAAAAAACTAACAATTTTGATTAGAAATATTTTATTTTGAGCAAAAAACTTTTTTTAGTAATTTTTGTAAAAAAAAGTTGCAAAATTTATTTTTTTAGCGTATTTTTTTTTTGGAAAAATATTTTTGATGGCGAAAAATACTTTGGAAAGTAATTTTGTGACTAACCAATGTTTATAAAGCTTGGTTTTTTCAACAAGTGAATTTTACGTGAAACTCATCTAAAATTTCCGATTTTATTTATTACCAGGGACAGGAACTTAATGCACTAAAAAACTATGTTTCAGGCGCCTTAAATATGCATTAAAAACCTTAAAATATGCACTAAAAACTAAAAATATGCGCTAAAAATTATGCAAATAGTGCATTTTTACATTTATGAACAAAAATCTCCACATTATTTAAAAATTTCATTTTATTTCGTTTTTTTTTCATAATTTTTCACTTTGGTCGGATAAGTATTTCGGTTCCGAAATTTACATCGAAAAAATTTATGATGTCAAAAAAATGTTCATAAAAAAAAAGCTAAAACTAAAATTTTATACAAAATATGACCCAAAAATCTGCATTTATTACAAAATAATAGCAAAATATGCAAAAATATGCATTTTTAACAATATATGCAAAAATTTCCACTTAGGTATCGATGCCACTTTAAATTTAAGCAAATTCTTGGTTTTGCAAAGATATTTGGTTTATGCTGTTGTAAGACTACACTGAGAAAAAGACATAACTAAAATTAAGGACAAATGTCTTTGAAAATTTATCATGAAATTTCCTAAAATTTAGTTAAATTTAACTAAAAAATGAGAAATTTTCTTAACTATGAGGAAAAAATTTTAGTTCATTTACTTATAATAAGTTCATAGTTTTCTTTAAATGGATTTTTTTAATATTAGCCCGAGTAAAAATTTTCTGGTCTAATCATATATAATTTGATACAATCTTATATGAGTTAATATGCTTCCGTATAAATTTTGTATAAAATTTTATCTATCACTTTGATACGGTTGATCCACTTTATATGGTTAGATATTGCTCCATATATGATTAGATTCGTATTTTGGTTTTGCTTATCAAATTATATAAAAATAGATATTATAAGATCAATTTGATCTAATTAGATTTGACCAAATTCAGGATCAAATTGTATCAATTTTTTTATTTTTTGATCTAAAGTAATACAATTTGATATTATTTGATACAACCATTTTACGGATCAAATTAGATCTATTAAGTAAAATTAGCATAATATTTTTACTAGGGAGGAAAAAAATTCTTACTGCCAAAGAAATTTTCCACAAATCTAAGAAACGTATCTTTATTTTTAAGACATATTTCTTAAAAAAAAAAAATTAGTTAAAATTTAGTTAAAATTTACTATAAAAAAAATCATCGTATTTCTCTTCTTTGAATTGAGGAAGTGTACTTCTTAAAATTTAGTTAATAAGTTCTGAGAATTTAGTAAATAAATTCTTAGAATTTAGTTAAAAATTCAAAATGGCGATATCTCGAAAACTAAGTGAGATAGAGCGAAACGGATGAAATTTTCAAAAGAAAGACTATCTCGGTAAATACTGCCAACACGAGAAAAGGTCCAACAGCATTTTTGAAGCTCTTGACTCGTAGAACACTTCCGCAAAATACCCGATAGCCCTCCGATTAATAGTTTTTGAGTTATCCAGTTTTAAAGATTCTCAAGACCCTATCAGACCCCTTATTACCGTATCTCAAAAACTAAGCGAGGTAGAGCGAAACGGACACAATTTTTGGGTCAAAATCTATGGGGACTCTTAAAAGACCCAACGGGGTCTCGAGTTAACAGGGGCTGGACCCATGGGGTCCGAAACCATGGCTTAAAATTCAATAACTTTCCCAAGCAGAAATTGACGACGGTTATAAAAAAAAAAGCGTTTTGAAAGCACTGTAACAAAAAAAGAACGTTCTCAAAACGTTATTTTCGAACGCTTTGCGAGCGTTTTCGAAAAGCGTTCTGAAAGCACTGTAACAAAAAAAAAGCATTAACAAAACGCTTTATTTGAACGCCTTGAGAGCGTTTTCGAAAAGCGTTTTGAAAGCACTTTATTAACAAAATACATGTTCGTTTCAAAAATAAATGGTTTTAAAGCAGTTTTTGCAAACGTTTTTATTTTTTTTTTCGTAGTACATACAAGTATAGTATTTTTTTAGATTATACTCAATTTTAAACAAATTGTTATAAAAACATTTTGTTAAATCAAATTAAATAATTTTCCCTACCACCACATTGAAAACGCAAAATTTTGAAAACATAAAACATATTTTAATTTGTAAATCTATTTTAAATTTTTTAAATTATTATTATTTATGCAAAAGAGTTATAGCAATAGTTTCGTTATAAAATTTACAAATAATGCATTTAACTTCTACAATATGCACACTGACTTCAATAACATCTTCACGTAAATTTTTAACGTTATAAAGTCCTATTTCTTTTGATGGAATTGGATAGACAAAATAATCGTTTATTTCATTAAAGATGTTGCCTTTTAAATATATATTATCACATGTGTGTTTAGATCGATTTGTACTAAAAATTTGGTTTACTATCATAATATTTCCATTACTAAGTAGAATTGCGTTATCAGGATGGGATCCAGTAATTTTGAAACCATGAATATTAATAAATGAAACACAACTTTTGTTTCAGTGGATTCCATTACTTTGCCAAGAGAATACTTTTTGTTTTTAAAGAGAGGATATACCAATGGAGCTTTATTTGGAGAGTTAACGGTGTGAAAAACATGCAATTTTCGTTGAATTTCAACAATAGGATTGTTCCAACAATCGCTGGAAAATATCTTTAATTTTTGTATTTAAGCTCCTTATAAGTGCTTTACTTTTGGGTTTTAAAGCGCTTTCATGACTTTTAACAAAACGTTCTGAAAGCACTTTTTTAAAACGCTTTTAAAACGCTTTAAACCTAGCGTAGATCGATGTTATCATTCGGATCATCTGAAAGCGCTTTCAAGATGTTAAATGGAACGCTTGTAGAACCGTTTACAACGCTTTCACAGCGCTTTTGCGATTGTATTTTTCTGACTGGGTTGTTTTCCTTATTTTTGGGAAAATTATGAACTAAAACCAAGAAAAAAATCTTTGGAGCCAAATCATTCCCTCTTTTTCTCAAAATTTAGTTAATTTTCCCAGATTTTAGTTCACTTTTTTTTTGAGTGTAACAGGGAAAAACATGCATTTGCATGAAGTCTTCTCCTTGCTCATAACTTTTAAACCACTGTACCGATTTTGCGGAACTGCAACTTCAACCTGAGCAGGTAAATAATAAACGTACAGTGACGAGTAAAAGTGTAACAGGGTTCACATTGCTTAGTTAATCTGCTCTATATTTTAAACTACCCAAGATAAAGTATTGAAGTTTTTTGATAATTTTATTAGTTAATTGATCAGAATTTATAAACATTATCAAAATATGCTGTCAAATTTTTTATAAAAAAAATATAGTAAAAATTCCATAAAAAGGCAAGTGTTACATTATTGCACTCATGATTTTTCTACATAAATCTTTAGGACAACTTTTATATTTCGCGCATATAGACCCGGATTTTGCAATTTTTTTATAAAACTTAATAAATAACATAAAAATAATTCATTTGTTGAAAAGAAATTTTGCGTAAACATTATCTTTAACTCAAAAGTCCGTCCTTTTTACGTTTTTTGGGGAACCACGCATATTTATCAAGCTAAGAATTTGCAGAAATTATTTTTTTTGAATGGTGTTTATATCAGGCGATAATAGAGACCATTTATAAAAAATTTCGTAAATAGATTGTTGCTTTGGCAATTAGTAAAAAAAAAGTTATTGTGAACTGTGGTTGGGTTTCTGGAGGAATTTCAAATATTTTTGCCGAAATTCGACATTTTTCGGCTGAATAAAGGCCAATTTTGCCTCAAGAAGTGTTTTCTTAATTCAGTCGTAAATAAATCAACAAGTTATATCACCAGTTGATCATAAATTTTGTTAAGAATGGGTTTATGCCATTTACAACCACTATCACATTTCGTGGTTTTGGACATTATCCTCGGGGTAGTGCCATAGTGTCAAATTATCGAATCAGAACGCAATCTTTGGAGTTAATTTTTTCAGAAACAACAAAAATAAATAATGTTTAATAAATAAAAGTCTTTTGCTGCTCTTGTCATTGGACGAAATTCACTAATTCAATTTAGGTACCCCAAACAATAATTTTAAATAGGGATTTAATAATAACTACATTCTTTATAACAATATTGTCAATCTACTGATGATTTTAATTGACGATATATTTAAGACCGAATATAGAAAAAACATCATCGGCCAGAATTGGCTCGTATTCATCCGAAAAATGTTGAATATCTGCAAAAATATTTGAAATTCCGCCAAAAACCCAAATTAAGTACCCAATAAAAAAATTGTATTAATTGCAAAATAAATAAACCACTTATGAATTTGATTATAAATGGGCTCTACTATCGCCGGATATAAACGCCATTCCAAAAAAATAATGTCTGTATATTCTAAGCTTGAGTAATACGTGTGGCTCTCCTAAAATCGTTAAAAGGACGGACTTTTGAGTTAAAAAAAATGTTTAGCCAAAATTTCTTTTCAATAAATGAATTATTTTTATGTTATTTATTAAGTTTTATAAAAAAATTGCAAAATCCGGGTCTATATGCGCGAAATATAAAAGTTGTCCTAAAGATTTATGTAGAAAAATCATGAGTGCAATAATGTAACACTTGCCTTTTTATGGAATTTTTACTATATTTTTTTTATAAAAAATTTTACAGCATATTTTGATAATGTTTATAAATTCTGATCAATTAACTAATAAAATTATCAAAAAACTTCAATACTTTATCTTGTGTAGTTTAAAATATAGAGCAGATTATCTAAGCAATGTGAACCCTGTTACACTTTTGCTCGTCACTGTATATGCCAAACTTCAGCAAGACAGACCGACGGACAAATCGACATCGCTAGATCAACTTCAAATCGATAGAAGATCAATAATATATATACTTTGTGGGGTCCAAGACCAATATTTTGAGGTGTTACAAACGGAATGACAAACTTATATTTACCCTCTGTTACTAGAGTGGAGGTTATAATAATTTTATGCAAAATAGAATTGATCAAATTTTTATACCCTCCAACCACAATATGGGGGTATACTCATTTTGTCGTTCCGTGTGTAACGCATCAAAATATTCTAAGACATTCTATGAATGTCCGTCCGTCTGTCTGTCTGTCTGGGGAAATCACAATACAGTTAAACTTAATGAGCTAGACGAACATGATTCTGATCTAAATGGTTTTAAACGGGGATTCCGATCTAAACGGGGTTTCCTACGTTTAAGAATTTAAAAAAAAAATCCCAAAATGTCTTTCCTTTGACTCATCAACTCACAATCTTTCATTTAAACTGCAAGAATGGAAAAAAAATCTAGAAATTTCTTTCCTTTGACACTTTCACAGAGCTTGACACAATCTTTCATTTAAACTTATTTTGAGCCAAATCCGATCATTTTACCTCGTGGTGGCCTTCGATTAAAGTTTCGAGTACTAGAGAAGTTCGAACGGTTTTTGAGATATCGCTAGTTGAAAATTGCAAAAAATGGCGGTTTTTTCTTACGTTCAAAAATTAAAAAAAAATCTTAAAATTTCTTTCCTTTGACTCTTTCATAAAGATTGAGACAATCTTTAATTTAAACTTAATTTGAGCCAAAGTTGCCCACTTTACCCCCTGGCGCCCTTTAATAAAAGTGTCGAATTTTTAGAAAATGTCCACCAAAAATTTTAAATTTTGGAAAATTAAAAAAATAAAAATATTTTTCGATACATTATTTTTTTTTAATTTTGGCATACTGAATACGAATTTCTGAAATCGGTCGAGAGGTTTTGGAGATATCGTCATTTGAAATTTCCAAAAAATTTCCAAACAAATTTTGAGTTGTTTTTTAATTTCACTGTAGAAAACCCGCCATTTTTATAAATTTTAAATAGCAATATCTCGAAAACCGTTCGACCGATTTTGAAATTTTTTTGATATTCGTGTTCAGCGCAATTAATCAATATGATGTATCGCAAGATTTATAATTATTATTTTTTTTTTTATTTTGAAAAATTTTTACCACATAATTTTTAGGTCTAGTAAAATAAAAATTTTCCTGGAAAATAAAAAGTTGAAAAAATGCCACAATTATAAATTAATTTGTTAACATTTATCGCTAGGAAATGAAGTATTGCAACTCATATTAAAAAAATTATGATTTTGTTCTTATTTTCCAATAATTGCTTAATTCTCAAGAAAAATTGAATCTATTACACTTTGTATTTTCTAGTTTAAAAAATAGATTCGTTTCGTTGCAATTTTATTCATTCTGTACTGCACTGCATGCATTCCAACTTCCTGCTGTGATCAACCTAATTTTTGTTTTCCAAAAACAATTTTAAGAAATAGTTTCATAATGTGTGTTCTTTTTTTATTTTACATGCACTTCATAGTACTTCCCAAAAGATGATGCTTTTAATTAATAATAATAATATCTTTTGTTTTCTTTTCTTTTCAGGTCAGTAGCATATAAAAATTTCCTATTTCTTCATTCTGAAATCTTACACAAAGAACATTAAAAGAATTAAAAAAAACTTTTGTGGTTTTTAAAGTTTATTTACACTTTATGAACACATAATTTGAGGTTAAGTAAGTATGATGTGAATTAATTGATCAATATTAATTAAATTTAATTTGAAAAACAAATTAAAATTTAAAATGCCATAAACAGTAATGTAGAACCCGAGTTAAAAAGTTTATTAAACATTATATATGATTATATAGAATTTGATGCGAAAAATGCATAAAATGGTATATAATTTTATGCTAAAATTGGACTCCTATTTTTATAAATGAACATCAAAAATTTATGGTATTGCAATTTTTGATGTTAAAACAACTATAGTTTAAAGTTTATTTTGTTTGTGTAATTTTTACAAGTGTCCCTGATGATGAAATTTGATAAATTTCGAAATATCGGAGAAATAAAATAAAAATTATTAAAAACAACAGACCTCGAGCTCAATTATTTTATTTACATTACAAATTTAAAGGTCAAATAAATACAACATTAAATCTAACATCAAAATTATATAAAAATATATAAAATTATGTTAAAATATATATAATTATATAAAATTATATAAAAAAAAAATATTTGTATATAATTACATACAATTATATATAATTTTAAGTAATTTTATATATTTTTATATAATTTTGTATAATTTTGTATAAATTTATATAATTTAATATAATTATATCTGAATATATAAATTTTGCTGTTATTATATAAAAATTCGATTCAAATTCTATATAATCATGTATGATGTTTATAAAATTATATATGACAATATCAAAATATTTTTACTCGAGTTGGGAAGAAAAAAACCCCAACAAATTAAATTATATATTTTCTTATAAAGAGAAAGAGAATTGTATATTATTATTTGTTTTTTTTTGTTTGTTTTGTTGTTCTAAGATTATTAACAAATAATTTATTTGTAAAGTTTGAGGTCAGTCATCATTTTCGTAATTATTATCACTATGACAATTAATGGCAGACGTCGCTCAAAAAAATTCTACACGCAGACTGACAAAAAGCAAGCTTACAAATTATAAGTTATTTTAAACAAATGAATGAACTTTGTACAAAAATCCATTAAAAACATGCTCAAGTTTAGTGGAACATAAAATATAAAACTTGAGTTTTATTAAAGCTTTATTAACGTCACAGTGGGTTAAATTTTAGAATTCAGAAGAAAAGAGCAAGAGACCGAGTTAGAATTTTTGTAAGACACCATACATAAATTTACTTTTATTTATAAATCATCATTTCAAATTTTAACGGATTCAGACCATTTTTATACCCTTCACTCTAGTGATTGAGGGTAAATATAAGTTTGTCATTCCGTTTGTAACACCTCGAAATATTGGTCAAGGGCCCCATAAAGTATATAAATTCATGATACTCGATCGATTTTAAGACGATCTAGGGATGTCCGTCTGTCTGTCCGTCCGTAGAAAACACGCTAACTTTTGAAAGACTTTACAGAGGCTACTGAAGTTTGGCATATATATTGGTAATTTACCTGGTCAGGTTCGTATTGCAATCCAGCAAAATCGGTTCAGTGGTTCAAAAGTTATGAGCAAAAGATTGAATTTCGGCAAGGGTTTTTCGTGAATTTACGAAATAAAAAGAAGTAAGAGAGTTATAGTCGGTCAAGACCGACCATATGATATGTTACACCAGTGTTTTCCGGAAAATGGGTCCCAGGTCCATACATGGACCGATTGGTTCTGCCTTTTTTTAGATCTTTATGTGGTGTAGAAAATACACAGGTCAAATTTTAGTGGAATTGGTTTATTTTTTGGTCAATAGAAATTTTTTTATGGGGGACTAAGTCCAAAAATGGTCCAATTATATTCCGATTTGATTAGGTTACTAAAGTTTATGACCTAAAAATAAAATTTTTATCCAATATTTCCATTTTTATAAATTTGAAGGGAATTATGTGAGTATCTAGAGGATGGTTTGTATGGGGACTACCAGAAGGACTGACCCGATTCCTTTGAAATTTGGAATGGTGATTTGTGCATACAAAATTTTATATATCTTTTATAATACGGTTATTAGAGTCTTTAAAGCCAAATCCAAAGGGGACGTTTGTATGGGGGCAAGGTCTTAACATGGACCGATTTTCTCCAATTTCAATAGGCTTCGTTCTTGGGCCAAAATATGCCTAAGTGTGAAATTTAAAGTCAATTGATTGAAAATTGCGACCTGTATCGTGCTTAAACCGATAGATGGACAGACATCGCTAAATCGACTCAAAAAGTAATTCTGCACCGATCGGTATACTTGAAGGTAGGTCTAGGACCAATATTTCGGGTAGTTACAAACATCAGCACAAACTCATTATACCTTGTATCGCAGAGTGGTGTAGGGTATAAACTAGAGATGGGCAGATTAGAGCGTGATTCAACTGATTCACGCGAGATCACGCGTGAGTGTGACTGAATTTAATTTAACTTACGTGATTGTGAGTGAGTGTGAGTGGAGAAAAAAATTGCGTGAGTGAGTGTGCGTGAGTAAGATTTTTGCGTGAGTGAATGTGCGTGAGTCGATTTTTTTGCGTGAGTTTGTGTGATTTATTTTCATTTCATATTTCCTTTCGTACCACAAAAAGCAACAAAAGAAATTGTAAAATTTGACTTAATTTAAGATTTCGTCCGAAAAAAGCAAAAACAAGTAAAAAAGTTAAATTCGGCCTTGCCGAATGTAGTGATACCCTCCACAATTTCAAAAAGACTATTGCAAAAAACTTTACTTAAAAGGAAATTACTTAAAAAAGGGTAAAAATGCATTTTTGATGTTTTTCGATACACGATCAAGATGTCACAGATATGAATAATATTTTTTTATGAATATATATCATTAAAAGCAACATTACAACTAAAACCGTTGCTTGTCAAAACTAAAAAAAACAAGTAGAAAAGTTGAATTCGACTTTGCCGAATCTATGAATACCCTCCACAATGCATTTTTTTAAAGGGTAGTACATTTTTTAACGTGAAAAAATTAACAATTTTGATTAGAAATATTATATTTTGAGTAAAAAAATATTTTTTTGTCATTAAAAAAAAAAAAATTACTAATTTTTTTTTTGAGTGTAAAATTTTTTTCGAGTGTAATGGTTTTTTTACTGTAAAAATATTTCTGAGTGAATACACGTACGTATGTACACAAAATATTGTAATTTTTGTAAAAAAAAACTAAATTTTTTTTGTGTAAATTTTTTTTTTAGTGTAAAATTTTTTTGAGTGTAAAATTTTTTTTTGAGTGTAAAATTTTTTTCGTGTGTAATTTTTAAGTTACCAATGCTTTTAAAACTAAAAAAGTTTAAAAAGCATTGCTTTAAAATTAAACAAGTTTGAAAAGCATTGTTTAGTTTCCACCAATGCTTTTTAAACTTGTTAAAACACGTGGCATTTTAGATGAAACTGATCTGAAATTCAGGGTTTTGCTTATAACTTTTGAACCACTGGACCGATTGAGCTGAAATTTAATACCAAAGAGACCCGGGGAACGGCAAAGGTACATGTCAAGCTTCAGTAGTCTCATTATTGTCTTTCGGAAGTTATCGTGTTTTTTATCTCGTAAATTCGCGAAACACCCTTGCCGAAATTTACTCTTTTGCTCATAACTTTTGAACCACTGGACCGATTTGGCTGGATTGCAATACCAACCTGACCAGGTAAATGACAAACATATATGCCAAACTTCAGTAGCCTCTGTAAAGTCTTTCAAAAGTTAGCGTGTTTTCTACGGACAGACAGACAGACGGACGGACGGACGGACGGACGGACGGACGGACGGACATCGCTAGATCGACTTAAAATCGATCGAGGATCATAAATATATATACTTTATGGGGTCCTAGACCAATATTTCGAAGTGTTACAAACGGAATGACAAACTTATATATACCCTCTATCACTAGAGTGGAGGGTATAAAAAAAAATTTAAAAAATTTTTACTGTAGGACCCCAAATGCTCTAAATTTTTTTTTTCGAAAATTTTTTTAGAACTGAAAGCCTCATCCCACCAAATTCAAATTTTTTGTCGTGAATAAGCTAACCAAGTAATATTATAATTAATAAAAAAAAAATTTTAAATCAAAAAAAAAAATTTTTGCTTTGTATGGAAAAATGATTTTTAAGGCCCCGCTCTTTACGGCCCCGTCGCGTAGGGAAGGCGTGGTCGTAGGGGCGTAAAATTTTTCCTGAGTTATTTTTTAGTCAAAAGGAAAAAAATGAGGGGGTACCGTCTCAACATTTCCAACATTTCCAAAATAAGGGACACTCTAATATATATGTATACTTTATGGGGTCCAAGACCGATATTTCGATGAGTTACAAACGGAATGACAAACTTATATATACCCTCTATCACTAACAAGGGAAGTCTCCCTAGTGTCACCCGCGGATCTTTATGGAATTGGTTTTATTTTGTAGAGCAGAAAAAATAAAGGGACACGTATTTTTTTTTAGCGGCCCAAATTCATATTTAGGGGGTAAAAAGGAGGGGGAAGACAAGGCCATTTTTCAGTTTTTTTCGTTTATCTCCTATATTATGCAAGGAAACCTAGTCATGTTACATACCAAATGAAAGGTCTTTGAAAAACCTATCTACTAGTGCTAAGAACGTGTTCAAACATGCACAACTTTTCGTCATATTGAGTAAAATACCAAAATTTTAGGACATTTTTGTTAATAAGTCGAAAAATATTAACTTCTTTGGCCCGTTGTTAGCACCACGAGATAGGTATTTTTAATACCTTTAATATGATACCACACATGCCTATATCAATTTTGTTTAAATAGGCGTAAATTGTAAAAAACTGAAAAAGGTCAATTTCCCCCCATACAAATCGACTCCCCCTAAAAATGAGTTTGGGCCGCTAAAAAAAAATACGTGTCTAATTAATTTTCGTTCTTACCAACATATCCAAATTTCATGAAGATCGGAGGGTGACACCAGGGAGACTTCCCTTGTAAGTGGAGGGTTTAAAAAAGTGTAAAATTTCGCTGAATTTAAAATTTTGCTGAAAATTTTGAAAGGTTTTTGAAATTTAAGTTTTTTAAATTTTTTTTTGTATAAACAAGAGTTTCGTGAGTGTAAGTCATCGTGAGTGTGAGTGAAGCTTGCGTGAGTGCACGTGAGTGAGTTGTATTAAATTTAATCACATGATTGTTAGTGAGTGTGAGTAGAAAAAATATTTTCGTGAGTGAGTGTACGTGATTCAAAAATTCCTGTCGTGAGCGTGAGTGAGTCAAAAGGCACTCACGTGCCCATCTCTAGTATAAACACGCTAACTTTCGAATGGCAATTCTGAGAGTGCTGACGCTTGGCATATATATTTGCCGTTCCCCTGGCCTGATTCGTATTAAGTTTCAGCCAAATCGGTCTAGCGGTTCAAAAGTTATTAACAAAACCGTGAATTTCAGATTAGTTTCACCTTAAATTCACCTGTTGAAAACCCGTTAAACATGTTTTAAAAACATTGGAAAGAAACAAAAATATTTTACAACGTATTTTCGTCACTCAAAAATATTTTTACCCTTAAAAAAAGAAATACATTCAAAAAAATTTACACTCAAAAAAAATTTTACACTCAAAAAAAATTTACACTCAAAAAAATATTACAATTAAAAAAAAAATTTTAAAAATATTTTTTTTTTTTTTCAAAATTACATAAAAAAAGTTTTTTTACACAAAATAAAATATTTCTAATCAAAAATTTAATTTTTTTACGTTAGATAATTTACTATCACTTAAAAAGGGCACTTAAAGGGTATTTATAGATTCTGCAAAGTCGAATTTAACTTTTTTACTTGTTTTTATATTTTTTTGGATTGAAAAATTCTACTATTTGAAGTCATTTTATATTTGGTGTTCTAAGATGTCTGTGTTTTATATAATTTTACATGAACATTTTCATCGAAATTACCACTGTGCAAAATTTTATATTATTTTATTATTTGTTTTATAAATTAAAATACATTAAAAATTTACTGGCTTTATTGTTTTAAAACGTTATAATTTAATATAATTGTTGCAACACGAGTTAGTATTTTTTTTCAGATTTTATTTTTCAAAGTCATAAAATTAAACCTGTAAATTTCAAGTCATAAAAAAAAGAAAATTTTTCAAATGAAATATTTCAGAATTTAAAAAAAAAAATACAAAAAAACGATAAGTAAAACAAGATTTGATCTTAAAATGATATCATTTTTGTCATTTCTCTCTCTCTCTCTTTCTCTAACAAAAGTTCATTTACTTGAACTTTAAATGTGTTTTTCTTCATGATTTATTGCGATTTATTTTAAAACCTTGAACGAAATAATATAAAACATAAAAAAAAAAACTTTTTTAAACATTTGTTGTATAAAATTACACCATTTTCAATTGTATTTCAGAAATGGTCTTTTGTATATCGGATTTTCCAATTGTTTTTCAGAAATAGTCAGTTGTATTTCAGATTTTCCAATTATATTTCAGAAATAATCAATTGTATTTCAGATTCGTCAAATTGTATTTCAGAAATAGTCAAATGTATTCCAGAAATAGTCAATTGTGTTTCAGAAATTTCCAAATGTATTTGAGAAATAATCAATTGTATTTCAGAAATAGTAAGTAAATTTTGTTTCAGAAATTTTCAAATGTAATACAGTTGGTTTTTCTGAAATACAATTGATTTCCGAAATACAATTGACTGTTTCTGAAATACAGTTGAATATTTCTGAAATACATTGTATGAATCTGAAATACAATTAACTATTTCTGAAATACAATTGGACAAATCTGATATACAATTGATTATTTCTGAAATACAATTGCAAAATCCGAAATACAATTGACTTTTTCTGAAATACAATTGGAAAATTTTAAATACCAATGACTATTTCTGAAATACAATTGAGAAAATCCGAAATACAATTGACTTTTTCTGAAATACAATTCAAAATGGTGTACAGTTAAGAGTACTGTGACTTCAAAAAAAGCAGGTAGAATATTTTTGTTATGGTCACACAAATAAAAAATGATGTTGAAATAATGCCCTTTTGCTTGAACTAACCAAAAAATATTAATTCAGGTTTTATATCACAGTTTTTTTAATTTAATAAAAATTCTTTATGATAAAAATTACAAATTTTAATTGTTACATGCTTTTTTTTTGTGGAAATCATTTGACTGTGTTCTATAAATCTAGTTTTTGTATTAATTTTTTTTAAAATAATTTTTTACTCTACTTCCATCCATTTCATTTTCATTCAATAAATTTCCATACAGGAAATAGGAAACTCGTTAATTTGGAAATGCATTTTTTTCTATATTATTTTCATCGTTAAGTGTTTTTTGCTACAATTCAATATGTTGTAAAAAAAGTAATAAATTTTACACATCCATTTAAAAAAATCATAAATAATTTATGTGTGAATATGCATATGAAATTGTATAAATCATACTCCTCATGTGTTTAGTGTAACACTTTTTAGAGGATTAAAATTTTGTGAATTTATGCAAATTTATGAAAAAACTTAACACAATTTTGTTAAAGCTCAGTAAAAAGTTTTATGGGAAAAATAAATTTGAGTAAAACATTAATGAAGATTTTCAAAATATTTTTTTGGGTTAAAAAAAAATATTTTTTTTGAGTGTACATTTTTTTTGAGTGTAAATATTTTTTTAGTTTTTAACATTTTTAAAAATGAAAAAAAAAAAAAAACACTATGTCAACATATAGGTAGGTCCATGAAATTAATGTGGCATAAAAATGGGTCATTTGTTAGTCAAATATACAAAAATACTTACAAGGGAAGTATCTCAACCCTTATGAACTGATTTGCCTGAAACTTAAAATATATATCAAAGAGACAATTCTAAGGTTTGGGTGTCTCGGCTTATCGGCCATATCGGGGATTTAGGGGTTCAAAACATGGGTCAAAAAATGGCGAAAAAATCGTTTTTTGGATTTTTCAGCCATTTCTTTTTAAGAAACTATGTGATGTTTTCATATGAGAAGAAAGGTTTTTTTAGTGCCTATCCAATGGTGGCATAACCTTGTAAAAATTCGGCTTCTTTAAATATTTTTTTCAGGAAAATGTGTAAATTTTGGGGGGTACTTATGTGAAGACATAGACCTACGATATCCATATGGATAAGAAATAATCTTTACTAAATTTAAGTCGACCCGTATTTTTGCCCTAGATGATATTCCTGTTAGTTCGGAAGTTATCAAAATTTTCCCGAAGGTCCACATGGTTTCATAAGGGGACAACAAAATTTTTACACACCAATATGGCCGATAAGCCGAGACACCCCAACCTTAAAATCGTCTCTTTAATATATATTTTAAGTTTCAGGCAAATCGGTTCATAAGGGTTGAGATACTTCCCTTGTTAGAAACAAGTAAAAAAGTTAAATTCGGCCTTGCCGAATGTAGTGATACCCTCCACAATTTCAAAAAGATTATTGCAAAAAACTTTATTTAAAAGGAAATTACTTTTGAAAAAACATTTTTTTTAAAAAAAAAAATTTCCGCGAAAAAAAAATTTTGTTAAAAATATCCGCGATTTTTTTCTTTTTTTGTCAAAAAATATATTCGTACTTGTTTAAATACCATTTGGTGTTTAATTATGTTCACATTTGTCAACAAGAAGCCGAATTAAAGCATTTTTTGTTTTTAGGTTATGTTGAATGTACTGAAATTTTTGAGGTGTGCTTACATTTTCGTTCATAACTTTTGAACCGCTGAACCGATATCGCTCAAATGCAATACCAAACTTCTCGGGAGAACTTCCAATAAATATGTTAAGTTTCGGTCATATCCATGTAATATTTTGGCGGTGATCATCATTTCCACAGACAGACGGATATCGCTAGAATGTCTTAAAATCGATCAGAGATCAATTATATTATTTTTTCGATAAGTTACAAACTTAATGGCAAATCCATGTTAAATTTAACTAACGATTTTGTTTATTTTTGGTTATTTGATAAAGCTTCGTAAATGAATAAAAACCATATTTTTTTTTTTTTTGGATCAATACTTTGGAAGATATGGGCTTTTAAAAAAGCGCTTTTTTTGACAATATGGACTTTTAGACAGTTTTTTAAAATTTTTGTGCTCGGAAACCGTAAGTCGTACGAAAAAACTTATAAAAAAACGTTAGGGGCCCCTGTAGGTTAGTTGGTAGCGTGCTAGCCTATGAATCAAGGGGGTCGTGGGTTCGATTCCCACAAAAACCCTCCGTCGATTTCGTTACAACGAGTCGACGCGTCGGTCATTGTTACCAGTTCTCGTTTAGGTTTAAATTATTATTATTATTAAATTGGAAAAATAAATAAAAAATTATCATTTGATAAAATTATTATTAACATTACTGTAACCTTATAACAACAATATTGTGTATAAAATTATGAAGATAAAAATGTTGAAAATCATATTTGAATGTCCTCTTTTCCTGGGAAAGACACCATGGATTTCCAAAAACAAACTTTTGTATTAAAGTTTAGAATGTTTTAACAGCGTTAAAATTTCAGAGAGGTGTTTTTTCGAATTGCTGAGCAATTAATTTTTAAAGTTTGTTAGATCGCCAAATATTTGATTTTATTCAAAATTTTGGAATTTGATCCAAATCAGACCATTTTAGCCAATGGCACCATTCGATCAAATCTTAGAGTTTTTGTTGAAAATTTTCTATTAAAACACAAAACTTTGATCGTAGGAGAGTACTTTCATGCAAATGCATGGTTTTTTCCTGTTAGTCTCAAAACAGCATTAACCAAATATCTTTGCGAATCAAAGAATTTGCTTTAAAATGGCATAGATTCCTTAATGCATATTTTTTTGCATATTTTACCAAAAATGCATATATTTACATATTTTGCTAAGAATGAATATTTTTGGGTCATCAAATTTTAGTTTTAGCTAATTTTTTTTAAATTTTTGTGGACTTTTTTTGAACCGTCTTTAATTTACTGCCCAACTGGACTGGACTGGAAACTTTTTCAGTGTCAAATTTGAAACTTTGTCAACTATGACCGAAATGATATTTTTTTAACAATGTAAAAAATATTTAAAAAAAATCAAAGAAAAAGTTTGGAATGTCTGGAGAATTTTCTTCATAAAAGTAAAAATTAGCTATTTTTATAATAATTTTTATATTTAAATTCTGATAAATTTTTATGACCTATTTGTTATTATGAGTACCTTTATTCTAGCTTGCGGTCATTATTTCCTTTACTAATTAAAACTATGATATTTTGATAGAATAATTTTCCAAAAAGTTAGTATAGGGTTTTTATATTTGCTAAATAATCTTGACAATGAAATCTGACAAATTCCGAAACACGTGTCGATTAAGTCATGCAAAAATGACCAACACAAATAAATTTAAAACAGAAAAATAATTTTCTTGAAAATTATTCTCTTAGAATATCAGAGTTTTAATTAGTAAAGGAAATAATGACCTACACTGAAAAAAATAACCTTCCTGATATTAATGAAACGGATTCATTATTTTGTTTTCATTACTTAAATGAAGGAATTCATAAGCTGATTGAAATTTCATGCATGTTATGAACAAATTTTATGAAACTTGTTTCATTAGATTTCATAATTTCATTAAAAAATATCATAAGATTTTTTAGAACTAAATACAACTCTGCGTTGCGAATAAGAGAAAGAAAACAGAACAAAAACATACGACGCGTTATTACACCACGCGTGTTTAGTCTAATTGTAATTTTTACATGTGTTAACTTTTTTCTAGTAAAATAAAATAATTTTATATTTTTTTGCTTTGTTATTGAAACTTGTGTGTGTGTTATGCTGGTTATATCTAATTGAAATTACAAGTGAAAAGTTCCGTATAAGTGTTTCTTTTGACTGTTTCTTATAAAATATAATATAATTTGCAAACAGAAAAATATTTTTTTATGTCATTAAAATTATGTGATGAAACGTAGGGTAATTTGTGTTGTTCCATTGCTACGTTGTTGCTACGTTTTGGCAGCACGTGTTTTTGTCTTGTTTACCTTACATGGCAATTATCATTACCAACTACTATTCCACATTTAATCAATGGATATTTTCATACATTTTATGGAAAACTTCATAAAACGTTTCAAACAAGTTCTACGAATATTTTCATTATTTATATGCAAGTTTTCATTGAAAGGAACTTTAATGACACCAGTTTCATTAATCAAATGAAACCTGTCTTCGGTTGAAAACGTGAGTCATTTTTCATTAAGGTTAAGTCAATTTTCATTTATTTCAGGAAGCTATTTTTTTCAGTGTATAAACCTACTCAAGATCTTTCTTACAATTAGTACATATTTTATAGTTTTTAATGCATATTTTAGGATTTTAAGTGCATATTTTTGGCTTCTGCTCATAATGAACGAATTTTGCTTAAATTCTGTGGACGTTTGCCAAAAGCACTTATTTTTTTAAAAAAGCTTTTATAACTGTCTTTAATTTTTTAACAGATCTGATTACCTGATATTTCAAATTGTTGAGATCTTTATAAAAATCATGGAAATAGTATTTGTTGTAGCCGAAAAAGTCGATTTTAATGTGTTTTTGCTAATAATATCAAATGTGATCAAATAAGATATAATCATATATTTTTGGATCCCCTATTTTAGGATCAAATTAGTATCTAATTATATTAAAAAACATATGATTATATCAAAACTCTTTTACTCGGGAAATATTAAAATCAAAATGTTGTCCCTCCTGTAAAATTTATTCAATTGGACTTAGCTCCTTTTTACATTAAGCTAAAGAACTGATATTCTTGGTAAGATAAAATTTATTATTTCATTTGTGTTTTATTTCTTGTTTTTTGATGAATTATTTCTTAAAACTTTAATTTAATAATAACTTATAATTATATTGAAAAAAAAACATCAATTAATCAATTTGATTTCCAACAAAGCAAAAAAAAAATTAAAAATTTTTTAATACTTAAGCTTTTAGATCATATTAGTATTTATTATTATTTATTAAGCCAAAATAACAAAAAAAAAATTATTCACATGAATCAAAAACCAAAAATACAACAATGATTATATTTTTATCTAAAACCTATTGAAAAAGGTAATCATAACAATATTATTCCCATATGATGTCATATTTTGTTGTTATTTTTTTTTCAATTTTTATACCCTACACCACTCTGTGGTACAGGGTACAATGAGTTTGTGCTGATGTTTGTAACTACGCGAAATATTGGTCCTAGACCTACCTTCAAGTATACCGATCGACTCAGAATTACTTTTTGAGTCGATTTAGCGATGTCCGTCTGTACATCTATCGGTTTAAGCACGATACAGGTCGCAATTTTCAATCAATTGACCTGAAACTTAAGCATCTTTTGGCCCAAGGACGAATCCTATTGAAATTGGAGAAAATCGGTCCATGTTTAGACCTAGCCCCCATACAAACGCCCCATTTGGATTCGGCTTAAATGACTCTTATAACCATGTTATAGTAGATATCGCTTCGAAATTTAACAGGTAATCAAATTTTGTAAGCACAAACCACCATTCCAAATTTCAAAGGAATCGGATCAGTCCTTCTGGTATTCCCCATACAAACCGCCCTCCCGATATGCACATAATTCCCTCAAAATTCATAAAAATGGAAATATTTGATAAAAATTGTATTTTTAGGTGTTAAATGTGTACTTTAGTAACCTAATGAAATCAGAATATAATTGGACCATTTTTGGACTAGTCCCCCATATAAAAATTTCGACCGATGTTCAGTTAAATCGGTCTATTGACAAAAAATAAACTAATTCCACTAAAATTTGATCTGAGTGTGTTTTCTACACTAAATAAAGATTTAACAAAAGACAGATCGAATCGGTGGATGTTTGGACCTGGGACCCATTTATCGGAAAGGACTGGTGTACGATATCATATGGTCGGTCTTGACCGACTATAACTTTCTTACTTGTTTTTTTTTATAAAAATAAATAAAAATAAATAATGTGTTGGTAAAAAAGTTGATGATAATGGTTTTTTTATACATACGCTAAAAACATATTTTTTTTAATACAATAGTTAACAATTTTTTTTTAGATTTTTTGCTATTTTTAATTTTATTTATTTCCCACAAATGCAATTCATGTGTTTTAAAAGTTTTGAGGGTCATTTAAATAAATGGAGAGAAGTTAAGAAAAAAAGTTGCTAACATTGTTTTCCGCTTAGTTTAAGGTAAAAACTTTAAAATAAATAATAAATATTTACTTGATTTTTTTTGTTCAAACTTTAAATAAATATTTAGATGAAGAAGAAGAAAAATTATCATTATTCATATAAAGTGAGAATAATGAAGGATGGATTAAAATCACAAGACTAATACTTAGATTCAAGAAGACAAATAGCAAAAATTTTTCTGAACGGGAAGGGAGTTCTGTAAGGGAGTCCCCAGTCAAAGAGTGCTTTCGAATATCATATGTGGACTTTTTTTAGTCCAAAAATTATCCGATTACCATAAGGTCTCCAAAGTAAAAGTAAAACACCTATAAACAACATTATGATAAAATATCTCTCTTTTGAAATATTTTTGTAAATATCGAGACACCCCAACCTTAACCTTGTTACTTTTATATTTAAAGTTTCAGACAAATCGGTGCAGTCATTTTGTGGTACTTTCTTTGTTAGAAATAACTTTTTGAAATTTGTTGACAAATTTCAAATGTCGATATCTCGAAAACCTCACGACCGATTTACAAGAAAAACTGTAAGTTTACAAAAAAAAATGTAAATTTCGATCGAAAATTATTTGTTAAAAACAAGGAAAATTGTCAAATATTGGTAAAAAGGGATTACGAGACTTTTTCTAGTAATTTGACAAGGTTTTTTTTTGATTGTATATATTTTAGTTTCAGACAAATCGGTATATAACTGTTGAGGTACTTTCCTTGTTAGGAATAACCTCCATTTTTTGAAATTTGTTGACAAATTTCAGATGGCGATATCTCGAACACGTCTTGACGGATTTCAGAAATTTTTTGATATTTGTATTAAGCTTGCCAAAATTAATAAAAATAATGCATGGCAAGATAATTTTTTTTTTTTATTTTTTTTAATTTTGAAAATCCAAAATTTTGGTGGAAATTTTCCAAAAATCTAAAACTTTGATCGAAGGGCACCACGGGGTAAAATGATCGAATTTAGTTCAAATTAAGTTTTAATAAGAAAATGTCTCAAGCTCAATTCAAGCACATTTGAAAAGTATATTCGATTTTGTTTTCTTGTAGGACAGTGTAGTTAAAAAAAATTTCTTGCGATATATCATATTTATAAGTGTTGGTGTGCTGAACACGAATATCAAAAAATCGCTTGAATAGTTTTCGATAAATCACTATTTCAAATTGCAAAAAATGGCGGTTTTTCCTACGGTCAAGTAATGAAAAAAATTTCTAATTTTTTATACCCTCCACTTAGTGATAGAGGGTATATATAAGTTTGTCATTCCGTTTGTAACTCATCGAAATATCGGTCTGGGACCCCATAAAGTATATATATTCATGATGCCCGATCGATTTTAAGACATTCTAGCGATGTCCGTCTGTCCGTCTGTCCGTCTGTCTGTCTGTTGAAAATGCTGTAGCGGACAAAATATTACACAGAGATGACTGAAACTTAACATATTTGTTGGAAGTTCTCCCGAGAAGTTTGGTATTGCATTTGAGCGAAATCGGCCTAGCCGATCAAAAGTTATGAGTGAAAGTTTAACGACACCTCTTAAATTTTGAAAATACAAAATGCGTTTACACAGCTTCTACTTTACAGATTAAAATAAAATTTGGTACAGAATAATATTATACCATGTACAATGTCTGTGTAAAATTTTAGAAGAATTGGACAAAGGGGAGTGGCACCTCCCACATTAGCTTAGCATGCAAAATGCTATAACTCGGCTTCTGTTTAACAGATTCGAATGAAATTTGGTATAGAATGATATTTTAGCATGTCTGATCTCTATGTAAAATTTGGGCGGAATAGAAAAAAGGGGTGTAACACCCCCCATACAAACCTAGCATGTAAAATACTATAACTCAAATTCTGATTAACGTATGTAAACAAATTTTAACATGGAGTGTAAATATGGTCTTTGTGGCCTATATAGAAAATATGAGCAAAATTGGCACATTTAGAAGATGATTTATCTTGGCCTTTAATAAACATATTTAAATACATTTGAAAAATGTTGATAATATTTTAAGTTTTAAGAGTTATAACTCCAGTTTACTTAAATGCTTTTTTTTAATTTATCTGTTTTGGTTCTCGTTCTTTTAACATACCCGCTAAATTGTAAAACTTTTAATCAGTCTGTGGTATGATGGCTAGAGTGTTGGCTTTTCATACATGGACTCCCGGGTTCGAGTCATGGTAGGACTCAAGATTTTTTTTTTTTGTTTGTTAATATTGTTTATCATTATAATTTTTTTTAAATCACCTAAATCTATACCCTTCATTATATTTATCGAGTCATTGATTTTTCTCAGTTTTTGCAAATATATAAATGTGCTGTAATTAATTATTAATTAAATGTCGTTTTGTTTTTCTTTAAAAGCGAAATTGAATTTTGGCGGAAAAAATATGTATATTCAACAAAACTTATTTTATACACAGCAGTAGTGGGTTTGTTGTAATTTGCTCGGTTTTTTTTTTATCTCTTTAAACATAGTCGTTAAATTGCTAAGACATTCAGAAGCAGTCTGTGGTATGATGGCTGCACTGTTGGCTTATCATTCATATGGTCGCAGGTTTGAGTCATGGTCGGGATGAAGTTTTTTTTTTTTTTTTTTTATTTATTTTTTAGCTTCAATATTGTTTATAAAATTACAATTTATTAAAATAACCTTAATAATTTATATTCGGCCTAACAATCTTTTGTATTCTTTGTCATTGGGTAAATGAAATAATTTTTGGAAAAAAAAAATTATTTTCTACATTTTTTTTTTATACCATCCACTCTTTATTTGTGTTTTGATTGTTCTTTTTTTTATAATTTCTTGGATAAGTTCAATATCAAACACATTCAATATATTTATATTTTGCGTCCAATTCTTACAAACGGACAGACGATTTCATTGATGATTTCTGGCAACACTAATTTATCTGTTTTGGTTCTCGTTCTTTTAACATACCCGCAAAATTGTAAAGCTTTTAATCAGTCTGTGGTATGATGGCTAGAGTGTTGGCTTTTCATACATGGAGTCCCGGGTTCGAATCATGTTAGGACTCAAGATTTTTTTTTTTTTTTGTTAATATTGTTTATTATTATAATTTTATTTAAATCACCTAAATCTATACCCTTCATTATATTTATCGAGTCATTGATTTTTCTCAGTTTTTGCAAATATATAAATGTGCTGTAATTAATTATTAATTAAATGTCGTTTTGTTTTTCTTTAAAAGCGAAATTGAATTTTGGTGGAAAAAAATATGGTATATTCAACAAAACTTCTTTTATACACAACAGTAGAGGGTTTGTGGTAATTTGCCCGGTTTTGTTTATCTCTTTTAAGATAGTCGTTAAATTGCTAATAAAATAATTTTTGAAAAAAAATTATATTTTCTACATTTTTTTTTATACCATCCACTCTTTATTTGTGTTTTGATTGTTTTTTTTTTGATAATTTCTTGGATAAGATCAATATCAAACACATTCAATATATTTATATTTTGCGTCCAATTCTTACAAACGGACAGACGATTTTTGCCTATTGACGATTTCTGGCAACACTGTTAGTAACGGTTAATTTAGTTAGCTTATAGTATAGTATGATCCCTATAAAAAACTAGGAATATATTTTTAAGCCTACCACTGGGTATACCTACCACTGGGTATACTTACCACTGGGTATACCTACCACTGGGTAAGTTATTTTAAGCATTGCTGTGTTATAATCAAACAAAATTGCGAATTTGACATGCATTTTTAATGCTGCCGGTGGTCTAATGGTAGTGTCGTCGGATATTAATTTGGGGGCACCAGGTTCGTCTCCCGGTTTGGCCGAGAGTATAATTTTTTTTTTTTTTTTTTCATTTGTGGCTTTTTTTAATTTTACCATTAATAAGTTTTTATTTTGAGTTACTTGATTTTTTTAATTTAAAAATTTGAAATAAAATAAGTTAATTAATTTTTTTTTTAAATAAATTTTATTCATTAAGAATAAATTTTATAAATATTATTTTTACAAATCAAATCGATTTCAGTATTTTTATGTATGCCAATTGTGGGAAAACGTCAAAAATATTGTGCATAATATTGCGTCGTCTGTAGGTACCTTAATAAGCTAATTTTATCAATATTTCATCGAAAATGTGTAATATTTTACAAAACTATTCCAAACGATGCTAAATTAAATTGAGAAATTAATGGAAGTTAACATTTCGTTTCGTTTCGTTTTTTTTTTTTTGTTTTGATGAATGTTAACAAATTGGAGCGGAAAGCGTTTTTCCGCAATTGTCCTCATAAAAATGGAATTGAATTAAAAACTTAAAAATTGCCTTGTCTTCCCCCTCCTTTTTACCCCCTAAATATGAATTTGGGCCGCTAAAAAAAATATGTGTCCCTTTATTTTTTCTGATCTACAAAATAAAACCAATTCCATAAAGATCCGCGGGTGACAATAGGGAGACGTTTTAATTAATAGTTAAAAACAACAACGTAGACGTCTAAACAACAACAAATGTAGTTGTTTTAACTGTCTTTTGTAGTGGAATCTACCGTTATAATTTTTTGAGTGTAGCAACTTTGATATACATATTCATATAAATTTAAAAAAAAAACACGATATTTTAACAGAAACGGTGTTTAGAGATTTTCCAGCCCTGGTAATGGGCAAAAAAAATATTTTCTAAACACCATAGACACAGACTATATACAGACTAGACAGTAGAGTTGTAAAACAAAAATGGGTAAAAACTTAGCGATTTTAGAAGATAAAGATCGGTTTTTAGCTGGTTTAAAGCATGGCAACACTTTCTACTAGTTAGAAGTGAGTAAAACAATAAAAGCCGTTCTACCTTTTTTTTCGTATGGCGTGTTAGAGAATAATCACAATTGGAGCGGGAAGCGGAAAAACGCAATTGTCCTCATAAAAATAGAATTGAATCTAGTTTGGCGGAAAAACGCGGCGGAATTTTGTTGTCATATAAAACGTATGTGAACAGTTGCGGAAAAACGCTTCCCGCTCCAATTGTGATTATTATCTTTTATTGGTTTTCTCTCTCTAACCTAATTAGTAGAATAATTTTAAAAAAATAACCATATGGTTAAAGACTACTTTTTTGACACTTGTTATAATTGTCGAGTCTGTATTAATCTGTGCCATTGATATTAAATTTTTAAAGAACGTGCATTAGAAAATCGTATTAATTTATAAATACTGGGATACAGATGGAGGGTATTTAAAATTCGGCACGGCCGAATTTAACTTTTTTACTTGTTTATTTTACCCTTTTGTAGATCTTAAGGGGCCATCAGATGACAGACAAATCTTACAATTTGTCTTCCAACCGCGCATTTTTTTTCTAAAAATATTTGCGAACACACATCTGAACACATGCTATTATTGACGCCATTTGCATTCGGTCGTTAGACAAATTGTAAGATTTGTCTGTCGTCTGATTGGCGCTTTAAAGCAAACTTTCATTTACATTTAATTTGAGCCAAATCCGATTATTTTAACTCGTGGGTGGATCCTTCGATAAAAATTTTGGTTTTTTAGAAAATTTTCACCAAAAAAAAAAAACTTTGATCGAAAGGCGAAATGGGTTAAAATGATAATTTGGCTCAAATAAACATTTTCTGAAGGAGTCAAGCTCTATGAAATATCCAATGAAGAAAAGTTTTGAGATTTTTATACCCTCCAACTTACAATTAGTGTATATAAATTTGTCGTTCCGTTTGTAACTCATCGAAATATCGGTCTGGGACCCCATTAAGTATATATATTCATAATCCCCGATCGATTTTAAGACATTCGAATTTTAAGAATTCGAACTAGAATGCATTCTACACTCAAAAAAAAAAAAAAAACTTTTTTTGTTTCAACTTAGTTCATACACATTTGAGGACCCCATAGGTCCAGACCCCGATGGGCCTAGACCTAGTTGGGTTCCTTAAAAATCGTCATAGTTTTTGATCCATAATTTGTGTCCGTTTCGCTCTACCTTGCTTAGTTTTTAAGATACGTGATTTTAGGGGACCACCGGGGTTTTGAGAATTACAAAACTCGATAACTTCAGAAATATTACTCGTAGAGCTTGTCTTGTTTTACGTGTTAAGAGCTTCAAAAATGCTTTTGGACTTTTTGTTGTGTCGGCAATATTTACCGAGATATGAGCATTTTAAAATTTTCGGGAATGCTTACTTTTTTGGATCTAAAGTTAGGACCCATTAGGTTCCACACATGTGAAAAGGACCGGCGATACTATGGGCGATACCCGAGAACCAAAAATAACCTCCATTTTGCTCTATCTCGCTTAGTTTAAGAGATAGAACCATTTTAAGTTTTCTGAAATTAAAAAAAAAATACCATTTATTTTTGCTAATATAAGCAAAAAAGCTTGTAAAAATTTGGTCAACTCAATTTAAAATTTAGCAAAAAAAATTAGTTCAAATTTTGTTTAAAATTGCTAATGCGCTAAATGAAGTTTACAAGAATTTTTGCTAACATGCTAATCTCAACTAAAAATTTGCTAACAGTTAGCTAACCAGCATTAGTCGTTACGGAGGCTTCTGAAGTTTGGAATATATGTTGGTCATTTACCTGGTCAGGTTGGTATTGCAATTCAGCGAAATTGGTCCAGTGGTTCAAAAGTTATAAGCAAAAGAGTGAATTTAGGCAAGGGTTTTTCATAAAATTACGAAATAAAAAACACGCTAACTTTCGAAAGACAATTCTGAGGGAGCTGAAGCTTGGCACATATATTTGCCGTTCCCCTGGCTTGGTTCGTACTGAATTTCTGCAAGATCGGCCCAGTGGTTCAAAAGTTATTAGCAAAACCGTGAATTTCAGATTAGTTTCACCTTAAATTCACGTGTTGAAAACCCGTTAAACATGTTTTAAAAATAAAATTGATAAGTCAGAAAAATATTTTACAACGTATTTTTGTCACCCAAAAATATTTTTACAATTAAAAAAATACACTAAAAAAAAATTTTACACTCAAAAAAAAATTTACACTCAAAAAAATTTTACACTCAAAATAAATTTAGTAATTTTTTTTTCAAAAATTATTTTAAAAAAATGTTTTTTTACACAAAATAACATATTTCTAATCAAAATTGTTATTTTTTTCACGTTAGAAAATTTACTATCACTTTAAAAGAGCATTGTGGAGGGTATTCATATAATCGGCCAAGTCGAATTTAACTTTTTACTTGTTGATATTTGTATTAATCATGCCAAAATAATAAAAACAATGTAGCGCAAGATATATATTTTTTTTTAATTTTTAATTCTGTGTTAATTTTTAAATTAATAAAAATTATTTATTACTCGACATTTAAAATGCTTTTTTGAGAAATATTATTCTAGCTCAAGGTCATATTTCTTTTACTAATCATTACGAAGCTATTGTCAAAGTTACAATTTCCAAGAAATTATTTATAAAGTTGTTTGTTTAAAATTGATTGGTTTGGTCATTTTACAAGAATTACTCGGCACGTCTTTCAGCATTTGTCAAATTGCATTGTCAAGAGAATTTAGCAAATTGACAATCGTTAGCGACAAAACATAAAGTCTTATATTCGTATAATTTGCTAAATACTTTTTTTATTTTTTAAAAATGCCAAGAAAAAAATCAAAGTTTTTTAAAAATCAAAAAATTTGATCGAATGCTTCAAGCTCTATGAAAGAGTCAGGGAAAAGAAATTTTTTAGATTTTTTTTTAAATTTTTTTTTTTTTTATGTTTTTTTAAATTTCAAAACTTTGATCGAACTTCACCACGGGCTAAAACGATCAGATTTGGTTTAAATTAAGTTTAAATAAAAGTTTCTCTAAAAGGGTCAAGGAAAAGACATTTTGAGATTTAAAAAAATTCTTGAATGAAGGAAAAAATCGCCCTTTTTTTAAATTTCAAATAGCGATATCTCGAAAACCTTTTAACCAAATTTATTTTATTTTTTCTATTCGTGTTCTGCGCATCACAATTTATACATACGATGTATCCCGAAACATATTTTGTAAACTCTCCAACCATACTATGGGGGTATACACACTTTGGCAATCCGTTTGTAACGCATCGAAATATCGGTCGGGGACCCCATAAAGTATATATGTTATGTCCGTCCATCCGTCTGTCTGTATAAGACACGATGCAGTTCAAAATAAAATAGCTAGACTCCCGAAGTTTGGCACAATTATGTATATCTAATGGTCCTAGACAGGTTAAGTTAGTAAATGGGCTAAATCGGCCATGGGACAAAAAAAGTTCCCCCTTGAAGAACTAAAAAAACACGGATTTTTATAGTTTTTTGTATTTTTGTTTAGCAAATAAAACATTTTTATGCTAGTATAAGTTTAAGGTCCTGCACTTGGACCCAGTGGATTATAAAATATCGTTTTTTTTTGTCTCAATTCTTCAAGTGTATTATTTATCCAATCAATTGGAAATACTTTATTTAGCACTAAAATGGAATTTTTTTATCATTGCAGTTTGTAACCTAAAGCATATTTTTATATTTTTATTTTATTTTTTTTTTCTAAATTCATGCTATTTTTCTAACACTTACAACAGGTGCATATAAAAGTTTTTACAACCAAAAAAATAAAATACTCAAAATATTTGGTATAGTTTTTTTTTGTTTAAAGTTTAAGTTGTTTATACAACTTTTTAACAACATTAAATAATGTTTAAAAAAAAACGATAAAACTATATTTAAATAACACTTACAGTTGGACCTGTTGTTACATGCACTTACACAAAAATAACAGGGAGTGGTCAAGGGAATAAGGACGTTATTGTGATTTTGCGGTTTCGAAGTTCATAAAAACTTAGTAAAATTTTGAAAATATCAAAAAAATATAGAAAAATTAATAATACATCGGAAAAATTTGTCCAAAAATAAAAACTTTTTAAAATTAAAAAAAAAAAACAAATCAGAAAAAATTAAAAAAAAGTTTAGGACAAGTTTTGAACAATTATAAATATTATTTGATGTAAATTTTTAAATTGTTTACTTGCTTATTCTTTTAAAATGATTTAATTTGTTCAAAATCTGATTCATTTTTATTAAAAAGTAAAATTATTTCCTTTACCAAATATATATTGATATTTTTTCCTGTTTAAATTGTATTTATGCTGGTAATTTTTGAAAGACTAAGTCCACACGTGTTTCGCAATTTGTCAAGATTATTTAGCAAATAAAAAAATCTTATACTACTAATGTCGACTAAGTGTAGCAAAAATGCCCAATCTAAATAAATTTAAAGCAGAAAAATAATATTCTTGAAAATTATTCTATGAGAATATCACACTTTTAATGAGTAAAAGAAATAATGGCCTCGAGCTAGAATAAACCTACTCAAAATATAATTCAATTTTTTTTAATTTTCTGTCCTTTAAAAATTGTTGTCCTTACTTATTTGTCTACAGCCTTTTCTAACTGACTCCATTTATCCAAACACTTGCAATAGTTCGACTTAACATGAAAATTCAATTTGTACAATTTGATTTAAATAAAATATTTATTTTGGAAAATTGTTGATTTTTCTGTTGGGTGTGAAAGTGAAAATTTTATGTTGTTGTTTTGTGATCATTAGTTAAATAAAATTTTTATGTATATATTTTTTTTATAAATTTGACTGTTAATCAGGTCAGTAAGTTAAACAAGTCATAAAATAAAGTCTTGTATTAATAAAAAAAATTTAACAGCCGGATAGAAATAATTTTACAGTAAACAATTAAATTTTAAAACAATTGACTTAGAAATATTTTAAAAGTTTTCTAGAAAATGTGTATAAATAATATATTTTTTTATTATTACCTTAATCTGGACTCTATTGAGCTTAAATTAAAGTTTGATAAAAAAGCACACTGCAGTCCAAACCTAAATAGCTGGAGTCCCGAAGTTTGGCACAACTATGTCTTTTGCTTATAAGCTCGTCAAATTCTTTAATGGGCAAAATCGTACCAGGGGAAAATGTTTCCCCTTAAAGAACCAAACCAACCGCTGAAAACCCCATTTCTTTTACAACACATTATGTCAGAAGTAGTTCAGACTTGGTGAAAAAGTAATTTTCGTAAAAAATACTTTGCACGTGCTTTTTGTACCCGTTGTTGAACGGGTTAAATGACTTTACTTTCACTTTAAAAAATATGTTAAAAATGTCATTAACATTCCATCATTCCTATTGGCATATCCTTCTTGAAGGCATATTAATTTAAAAAAAAACATATAATTACAATAATACATTATCACCTATGCAATAAACAACAACCACCTTTTCTGAAAAAACAAATCAATTTTCTTTTTAATAATTTATCAAATTTTTAAGAAATCGAAAACAAATCCTCCCCGTTCATTCACTGGAAAACTAACTGCATACCAAAAACCACAAACAAAAATGAAAGTATTAAATAAATTGATTAAACAAATTTATTACATATGCCACTCACTCACTCACTCACTTGTCTTTAAGCGGATTTTCCTCCCAAAAACACATATTTTTTTCAATTTGTTTTTTTTTTTTTTTTTTTCAAAATATTCAAAACAAAATCGTATCAAAATCGTTTCAAAATCTTAAGAAAAACATGAAACTGACAACGAAACGCCACTTAAGCGACAAGTTAAGCCATTGTATGTCAACAACTTTATGTTTTAAGTAAGTTGATAATAATATTTTTCTTAACGAAAAAATTTTTTATTAAGAAATCTATTTTAGAGATTTTTTTTGTATCTTTTTAAATTGTGGAATGTATTGACTTCATATTTAGGTACACTTCAAAAATATTTGAAAATTTTAGTAATTTTTTTTTGGTAATTGTGAGATTTTTTTTCAAAGCGAAATGTCTTTAAATGCTTTCAATTTCCAGTAGGACCCCTTTAGCCCATTTATTACTTACTCAATCTGGACGGCATCAAGCTTAAATTAAAGCTTGATGAATTACCAACACAGCGTTTTAATTTAAATACTGCTTTGTTAATAATCAAATTTGGTATGGTTAACTTTGTCTTCAACGAATTGCTATCCAAAATAGTGTCTTAGATACGGTCCAAAGGGCGAAAATGTTCCCTTAATACAAATACTTCGACCGAAAATGCATGGTCGAAGATCAGTCCCATCGTTCGAATCAAAAAAATCATCTTATATTACCAATACCACCTCTGAAAAAGTTACATTTTTAAAGTTAAAGCTCTTTCCAGTGACTGAAACAAATGGCGCCCAACTTGGGGCCAATATTTTAAACACTATTTATGGCCACAAAATCGAGTGTTCAAAACTAAACTTATATTTGCCCACCTTATGTTTCGTTATATTGAATTTCTTTAATACATTGGTCTCAATTCTGTAGGAGTGCTAAGGAGTAAAACCAGGAGAATTCGAAAGAAAAGCCTGCTTAAAGCTTATTTGCCAAAATCGAAACCTTCCCAGATTCATAGTGCTAATTGTTTTTTCCTTCTTTTTTAAAGTTAATTTTTTCCTAAACTGTTGTTAATTTCAGGATTTAGATCAGGATTAGAGTAACCAGTTCTAAAATCCTCCCCTACGGACATTTTATTATATTGAAATTTTAACGTTTAAACTCTTTCACAAGAACTGTTTAGAATAATTTAAATATCTCCGTTTAGCCCGACACCAGTTTGAGTGAAAAGAGGTTTTGGGTGAAAACAAATATTAAGTGAAAAAATATTTTGAATAAGAAAAATTTTAGTGAAAAAAATTCATATCAAATTGTTCCTTGTTTCATTCCATTTCGTTACTCGTTCTATTTCATTTTATTCCCGTTTCATTACGTTCCATGTAGGTTTCATGCCTCTCTGGATATTAATGAGTCTGGAGGCTCCTACATGTCTTATTCTGAGATTCTGAAGATTTTACTTTTTTTCGTTTAACCAACACTCAGGGGATGTCCCTATTTATGCAGTACATTTTGCTGATACCAGGAAATCAGGTTATGAGGTGGAGGAAAGATGGAGTATTGTTTGTGGATATTTGACTTAAAAGAAACTGGAAAGATCTCTTCGGGGAGATTATTCCACAAACGGCTAATTCGACTTATAATCGAAACTTCTCTGTTATGCTCTGTTCGATCAACTGGTCAATCGACAAACAAGCGGATGTGATCTACTAGACAACCGAGTGTTGCGAACAAAATCTCGGGCTATAGGGATAACTTCACTTATTTCAGCAGAATACTTTCCATGGAAGGTTAAGTGAAGTTCGCCAATTTGGCGAATTCACTCGCATGCCATAAGCCCCATTGTGATTCCCTTAGTTGTCATTTCCCTACTCCCTCTGATAAGAAACTTGTTACTTTTTAAACCACCCTGATTCTCTAAGATATTCGGCTAGAGATGTCAATGAGACACTGTTTAGACAATCTAGATCATCGAAAAATCTTTGCCCCAAATGCTTAAGGCGGCTTCTCATCAGACACGGACACTCACATAACAAGTGCGTCACTGACTCCTCCACTTCCCTACAACTTCTACAGTAATCGCTATCAGAAATTCCCAAACACACGGCCATTTGGCCAATTAGACAGTGTCCGGTAAGTACTCCCGCTAATAGGCTAACCGTCCGTTTGTCAAGAGTAAGAAGAAATTTTGTCCTCTTAGGATTTGGCAGTGGCCACATGGTTCGCGATATCCTGCACGTATTCAGTGATACCCACCTATCCTTCATTCTATTTTTAGATATCCTAACAAGTTTGTTCATCAATTTCACTATACACTCAAAAAAATACGTTAGTAGATTTACTAATTTTTTTTTGCTAATGCTAGTTAGCTAACTTTTAGCAAATTTTTAGTTGAGATTAGCATGTTAGCAAAAAATTCTTGTAATCTTCATTTAGCCCATTAGCAATTTTAAACAAACTTTGAACTAATTTCTTTTGCTAAATTTGAAATTGAGTTGACAACATTTTTACAACATTTTTTGCTAACATTAGCAAAAATAAATGGTAATTTTTTTTTTATTTTCAGAAAACTTAAAATGGCGCTATCTCGGAAACTAAGCCAGATAGAGCAAAATGGAGGGCATTTTTGGTTCTTAGTATCTTCATACTTTGGCGAGTCCTCTTCACAGGTGTGGACCCTAATGGGGCCTAACTTTGGATCCAAAAAAGTTAGCATTCCCGAAAATTTTAAAATGCTCATATCTCGGTAAATATTGCCGACACAACAAAAAGTCCAAAAGAATTTTTGTAGCTCTCAACACGTAGAACAAGACCGCAAAATAACCAAAAGCTCTCCGAGTAATATTTTTGAATTTATCGAGTTTTTTAATTCTCAAGACCCCAGTGATCCCCTAAAATCACGTATCTCAAAAACTAAGCAAGGTAGAGCGAAACGGACACAAATTTTGAATCAAAAACTATGACGATTTTTATGGAACCCAACTAGGTCTAGGCCCATCGGGGTCTGGACCTATTGGGTTCGAACCCAATGGGGTCCTCAAATGTGTATGAACTAAGTTAAAAAAAAAAAAAAATCAGCTAACTAATTATTGGCAAAACATTTTTGCTAACTTCAGCAAAAAAATTGTGGGTTCAAAATCAGCAATTTTTCCTGTAGGTTTACAAGCTTTTTTTGCTAACTTTACAGTTTTTTTTTTTTTGAGTGTAGAAACCGAGATGACAGTTTTTTTTTTTTTTTTTTTTCAATTTGAGCCAACACTCAGGGGATGCCCCCTACTAATGCAATGCATTGTGTTTGTATTAGGAAAATAGGTAATGAGGAAAAGGAAAGAGGTAGTAGTGTTTGTGAACATTGAATTTGAATTTTTCTAAATTGTAGCCGACTGGGAAAACTATCGCCATGAGTTTATTTCAGAAACGACTAGTTCGACAGAGAAACGAATTTTCTCTGTAATGCGTTGTGCGAGACATTGGAAAGTTGACAACGAACGGATGTGATCTGCTGGAAAGGCGAGTACATGCACCCGCGTCTCAGGGAAGAGTTAGCCCATCTCAATTGAACACTTACCGTGGTTAGCCAATTCGTTCTCAGCGACCCCACTAACAAGGGAAGTCTCCCTGGTGTCACCCTCCGATCTTCATGAAATTTGGATATGTTGTTAAGAACGAAAATTAATTCGACACGTATTTTTTTTAGCGGCCCAAACTCATTTTTAGGGGGGGACGATTTGTATGGTGGGAAATTGCCTTTTTCAGTTTTTACGGTTTACGCCTATTTAAACAAAATTAATATAACCATGTGTAGAATCAATTTAAAGTATTAAAAATACCTATCTCGTTGTGCTAAGAACGGGCCAAAGAAATTAATATTTTTCGACTTATTAACAAAAATGTCCTAAAATTTTTGTATTTTACTCAATATGGCGAAAAGTTGTGCATGTTTAGACAAGTTCTTAGCATACGTAGACAGGTTTTCCAAAGACCTTTCATTTGGTATGTAACATGACTAGGGTTCTTTGTATAATACAGGAGATAAACGAAAAAAACTGAAAAATGGCCTCGTCTTCCACCTCCTTTTTACCACCTAAATATGAGTTTGGGCCGCTAAAAAAATACGTGTCCCATTATGTTTTTCTGCTCTACAAAATAAAACCAATTCCATAAAGATCCGCAAGTGACACTAGGGAGACTCCCTTGTAAATCCAGGGTCCTAGATTAACTTGACTGTGTGCTGACTGATTCGACGAAGGGATTGCATGCAATTCCTAACAATATCCATGGTATATCGATAGAACAGAGTAACACAACCCATATTCCAGCGATCGTCCAATGAGTCAATTGAAGTTGGATTCCCTATTGTCATTGATAAGCATTAACGCCTTCCTTTGCACACGGTCCAAGAGCTCAGAAGTAGACCATGAAACTCCTGCACTTATATTGGAGCTGTATATCATCTTCGTTCAGATGTAGGTGGTATAAATAGTAAGGAGATCAGATAATGCGAAGTACTTCTTACACCGGATTGGAAAACCGAGACACTTGAATGCTTCTTTCAACACTTGAAAAACATGCTTATTCCAACGGCCCTCACACTGAATTTTAGTGTCCAAAACATTAAAAGTGTCAGATTCCTTAATATTTATACCACCCATATGTACAGATAACGCTGTTGGTTCCACATTCCTGTGAGTCAACATACAACATTGAGTCTGGCGTGCCTTAAACTTGACCATATTCGCAAGAACCCACTCAGAAATTGTCAACAGGTTCTGATTAAGTGTGTCATTCATAATCCGCCTTTTTCCCTAAACCTCAAGGCTTGGCCTACGATCAAAGGAAAATGAATGACAAATGTTGCTGTCATCTACAAAAGAGTAGATAGGATTTGAAGTTTGACTTAGAAGGTCGTTAAGAAAAATATGAAAAAGGATAGGAGGAAGAACCGAAACTTGCGGTACCCTTAATTGAAGCTGTAACTCATTTTATGAGAACCCATCTCTAACAACACGTTAGAACGATCTCTGAGGAAACTTAAAATAAATCGAGAGAAGTCATTACCGACAATCTTACTATAACCAAAATGGTGGTTTGAACGACTCCAAAGTTCCGAAACAAACGTCAACAGATCCCTAGTAGAACGAGTTCTCCGACAACCGTACTGTCGATCTTTTAAAAATAAGTTAGCCTCCAGATATTTACGGGAAGTTAATCTACATTTTTAATTTCAAGTCTCTAGTTTCAGTGGTTTGGGATGAACAATGATGAATCAGTCTGTCAGTAACCCAATTATTTTATGTGTATATAGATTTGATTGTGGGATATATATCTATTCCCCATTCAAAAAAAAAAAAAATGGCGCCCAGCTTGGGGCGACTTTGATTACACAAGAGAACGAAATACTTTTTAAAAGAAATTTTGTGATATTTTTGAGAAAACTCCAAACACACCGTTTGATACAGTTTTTTTTTTAAGTTAACAATACCAAAATTCTCAAGAACATTTCGTTACAATATTTTTTCTAGTGTAATTGTAAATAAGCTAAAGGGGATAAACATAACTAACTTTTACCAGTTTCAAGTGTTTTTTCAATGGATTGAGTTAAAATTCCAAGACAAGGCAGACATGAAGTCTATCGTCAAATGAAATCGCTATTTCTTGTGGTGATTTGTTTTTTTTTTTTGCAACCTGTCTCTCTGTGTTGTCTGTCTGTGCTACAAAGTCTATGTTTTATGATAATTTCTTGTCGTTTTTTTGTTGCTCAAACAAAAACCGGGGGTTTGCTTGCAACATGTTTATAAGCTGTTTATCGGAAAATGACAATTACTTATTAAGAAATATGTTTGCTTGCTATTTGTAAATTTTATACAGAAAAAAAGTTAACTTACTTAGCTCATAGTCTGGTAAATATGTGTTTTTTTTATTTGTATTTAACTTTTCTTAATATAAATGTTGTTATTTTACATAGTTAGACTATGTTATGTTAACTAAGTGGTAGAAAGAAGAAGTAGGTACATCCATAATTGAGTGTTAAGAAAATGAAAGTTATTTTTTTTTTTGTTTTATGGAATTTATCAAGAAAGAAACTTTCATTTTAATTAAATTAATTTTGTTAATTTTCTTTGACTAGTTTGCCAAAGTAAGTTGTTCGGGTTTTAACGTAAAAAATTTTCAAACATAAAACTGACAAAGAAAATAATTTTCAAAAAAGTTGGATGGTGTTCACGGACATTGCGGACTTTGCAGGACTTTCCTTGTAAGACTACCAGAAACCCAACGGTGGAATTCAATTCTGATGGCGTAATTGAATTCAGGAGGTCAAATTACATAGAGATTAGTGGGTCTAGTTTCTTGATCACAACCTTTTTTTGTTGTTATGGGGCTGTGTTATTTCTGCTTTAAATTTTCCCCAAGTCGGGATACACTTACCTGTCTTTTGCTTTACAGTTAAAATTAATTCAAAAACATATATGTCATTTAAAGATGAAATAGACTAGTAGTACAATTTAACAAAATCACGTTTTAGTAATTTGCATAAATGTGTTAATATTTTAGAAAATTATACATATTAAATTAATGAAACATGTGACTTTAATATTAATTAAACTGTTGTTGTTCTATTTTTCTATTGCAGATAAATTATATTAACAACAGTTTTTGAAGGTAAGTTAATAAGTGTGTTGATTTGTTAAATGCAATGGAATTATATCGAAGAAGAAAGAAACTACATATTGAATTCGGGGCGTGGATACAAAAAATAATGTAAAACTTGTATTCTGTAAATGCAAAAAACCATCATAAATGTATTTGAAAATATTTATCGCGAGGGAAAAGGTGTTCCCCAGCGTTCCCCACCCCCTCCTCCTCAAAAACTACCCTGTTTTTTTTGAGGATTTAAAAGACTTTAATTTATAACTCTTACTTGTTTAGTATTTTTTTTTTGTTTTCGGTGATCCACATAAAATGGCGCCCACCTTGGGGCTTTCTGTTAATATTTACCAATTATATACTTTTTCAGTACACGAACAAATAATTCTTTAAACGCACTCAAAAATATCTTTAGAGACCATTAATATAATAAGTTCTTACACTCGTAACAATAAGTTAGTAAAAATAGGCCCTATAACTTTTTTTTGTCAGTTTTACTAACATGTTGTAAAAAATCGGTAAGGTTTATGTTGAAAAAAGGCGTCAAGATTTTTTTACATTAATGGTATCATTAAGTAATTTTTGAGTGCCTTTTGAGAATATATGTTTTTGTAATGAACAAGTAGTTCATTGTTATTAGGTCTTCTAATCCTGAAAATCCCGGGTTCCACGAAAGGGCTTTTGATACATCTTAACTCCGTAAGTTGTAAACTACATATTTTAATTGTATGTTTTTCTAAATCAATGTTTTCCAAAGGTTCATAAGATACATTAGATTAGAAAAGGCCCTATGCACTGCTTCCAATATGACCTTTTGTGCAGCCTAGCGGTTGCCCTATATGTTAAGGCTCTAATAAAGCCAAGTATCCTATTTGGCATAGATTCCCATATGTCAATTGGAGCTAATGAGTGTCCCCCTAGACTTCGAATTCGTCTGACGTTTAGTCTTGGTCATTCACAAAGGATGTGTTCTGCCGTTTCGGCGTCAATTTTACCGAATCTGCATATTTCATTGTCCGATAAATTTTTCTTCCTAAGTTGATAGCGAAGATTACAATGTCCAGTGAGGTAACCAGTTAGAATCTGTAGATCCTTTTTGTCAAGATTAAGTTATCGTTTAGATACCCCAGGGGATGGTGTGATACATTCAGTGGTTGCAGTGACTGGCAAATTCAGATTCCCTCCATGATCGTAAATTTCCCTGATGTACCCAATGGACAAACAACAGATGGTTTGCGGACCGATAAAAGGGCGACTTGTACCACGATTGGCCAGACAGTCTGCCCGTTCGTTGCCCAAGTGCCCCTTATGGCCCGGGACTAGGGTTTCTATTCGGGAAAAATTTCCCGGGAAATATTTTTCTTAAAATCCCGGGATTTTTTCTTCGGGAAATTTCGGGAATTCGTTGCTAATTTTTAAATAAAAATATATTTAATTTACACATTTTTAATACAATCTTAAATGATTTGATGAAAATGACATAAAAAAAAAATAATTAAAATTTTTAAAGAAAAACTAGTGAGGAAATGCTTCAGCTTGCATATTATTTAGGCCTAATAATTATTTTTCTTTAATCGATATATATAACAAACCTGGTTTTCAGCTTAAAATTTTATATTTGAAGTAAAAGCCTGATATCTATAGGCCGTGAAAAAAAAATATTTTGTAACGAACCTTGGCCGCTGCAAGTTCTATCCAAGCAACCAGTGAAAATACGTCGTTACAATGGCTATGTAGTACGTTGGTGTTCTCATTTTGGCCGGAATGACTTAAACCAATTAATTTTAATAATTCGAAAGTTTAATTAAATACATCTTCAAGATATAATTTTCTTACGGTTGGCGTAGTCAAAATTTGAAAAATTTTCCAAAAAGTTATTAAAACGGCATTTGATGCAAAATCGAGTATTTCCGTATTGTGAACAATTTGGCATGGATTGGAAATACGTCAATGCAAATACTAAAACTATGAAAAAGTCCAATATTTCTACAAAAAATAGATTTTATGAACTTTCTGCGTATATTTTAGAGGTTAGTAAAACTATTTTACAAAATAATTCATCTAAAATGGTTTTAAATTGGAAAATACGACCATAATTTGTAATATAACAATTTTTATACGGTAAAGTTCAAAATACGTTTTAATTAAAAAATTCCCGGGAATAAGATTTTTTTAAAATGGTTTCCCGGGAATTGAAAAAGTCCGGGAAATTAGAAACCCTACCCGGGACCCAACGGTGAGTGAGTTTATTATTGCGGCCTAGTTTGTTTAGGAAATTAATACAATTCATGACAAGTTTCGAAGTTGCATCGTAGGCTGATAAATCCTTCAATGCTGCTTGAGTGTCAGATTGTATGTAAATGTTTGTTCTTTTTGTACACCTACGTAAACAATCGGACACGCATTAAGTTCCGCCTGAAATATCGATGGGGATTTCCCCAAAGGAAGTGCGCGTTGGAAATTGGGACCGAAAATCCCCACGCCAGTATCCCCATTAATTTGTTTCGAGCCATCAGTAAACCACACTTGAGATCCTGGTTCTGGATTCCAAGTGTTAGTAGACCATATGCTACTACGAAAAATCTATCGTGACGCCATTTTTTTCAGGCATAGACAGGTCAACAATCATTCTTCTAGTAAAGGGTATCAGTGTTGTTTTTGATAGAATTATAGTCAATCCCCTTTCCTGATACCATTTAAAGGTCATGTTGAGTGCCTGTTGCATCCGATCAGAAATGGTTGGCGAATGCCACCCACTTACCGATATTAAAAGATCATCCGCATAACCGTAGGTTCTAAAACCAGAATTATTAAGCTCATCGAGTAACTCATCTATGACCAACGTCCACAACAGTGGCGAGAGAACAACTTCTTGAGGGCAGCCTCTAGTTGCGTTGATGGTCATAGATGTGTCACCAAGATTGAACGTGATAACCCTGGAGAACATCTCCAGGATCCAATTTATGATAAGTAAAGTAAAGTCCTTTCTCAGCATAGCCTTCTTAATAGCATCGCAAGATGTATTGTCAAAGGCTGTAGTGTCGCCCTCTGTGCTTTAAAAATTTGATAACGACGAGTCACCATGAAAGATAACTGAATACGGATATTCTTTATAGGGATTCCAAAAATCTGTCTACGATCCCAGGATTCAGGAAATCTAATCCTGATTGGAAGTTCTAATGGTTATGTATCAACAGAGTGCCCCATGTTGGGCGCCAATTTTCTCGATCACCGAACAAATAACTAAACCATTGGCAGTTTTAAATTTGGCTTAAGAGTGACCCCTCCAAAAAAAAAATCCAACCACTAAAACGGAGTTTTTGGGAATTCGAATTCTAAGGAGGTAAAAAATTGTACTTTGGTAAATTGTATATATCCTGAAATAATGCTCACAAAAAATTTTATTAGAAATGTAAGATCCTTCAGCTAAGAAAAATCTGAATAATGTACCTTTTGGAAATTCCGGATTTAGTGGGGTAAACAAAAAGTAAAAATACAAAATTAAACTTTAGCACATTTTCTATCTTCTGAAATAATGACGCTAGAAACTGTTAATTTGGAGTGTAGGCTCCAAAGTACTTTTTTAAGTTTAGTTTCTAAGAAGAGGAAAAGTGTACTTTGGTACTTTTTCGATATCATGAAAAAATGCTTATAAAAATTATATATCGAAGGCGAATATTCAAAACTTGCTATCTGCAATATTTTCGAAAGAGTGTTTTCGATAGAAATGTGGTTACTGAATTAGTTGTCATCTATCAAATTAATTTTTAACTAAAATATTATTTCAAAAATAATTGTTTTTAAGTATATTGTAAAAAAAAAAATATAATAATAGCTCTTAGAATTACCTTAAAATAACAGTTCTCTTTGATCTCTTAAAAAATGTTCATTATGCAGATAGCAAGATTTCAATATTCGCCCTCGATATATATATAGGCTTTTATGAAACTGTGATTCATTGAGGCTTAAAGTGCAAAAGATTGAAATTTGGTACTTTTTCGATTTCCTGAAAAAATGGTCTTATAAACTTGAAATTTTAAATCTAGGATCCTTTAGCAAAAAATTATGTTGAAAAAAAAAGTTTTCTGAAAATGTCAATGCTAAGAGGACAATAAAGGGGAAGACAGGCATAATTTGTACTCGTTTTATAACTATTGCAATAATGACCCCATTGTTCTATTGTTTTCGATATAGTGGGGTAAAACGGTACATTTTATATCTATGCGCTAAATTTGGGAAACGAAATGGAAAAACATGGGAACTGGAAAAGAGGGAAATGGAATGAACTTTAGTTTTAGGAAATTTTAATTAGTTTTACATAAAATGGACTCCGTGGCCTTAATTTCTGTAGAACATTTCTTTTTCGAGATATTTGCATTTGAAAATTAAAAAATATTCAATTTATAAAAATCAAACCTATTTCGTACCACTTGGAAAAATTATGATCAAATACGATTTGTGCAAAAATGTGCTCGGATAAAGATTTTGACGACGCGGCTTTAAATTTTTTTGACCAAATTTTTGTATTGATTTTTTTTCTTTAAATATTTTTTTCTGTGCAAATTTACCCTTTATCTTTTTACCAAAGTGTATTACAAGAAAATATTCAAAAAAACATGTTACAAAATTTTCCATAAAAGAAAATTTACTTATTTTTTTTGTTAAATGTTTATGATAATTTTGCATAATTTACCGACAATTATCATTAATTTACAAAAAATAAAATAAAAAAATCTCTTGTTTTCTTTTTACATATTTAATAAATTTTGCATAAATTTTTTTAGTATCTAAAAACAACTTCAAAACAAAATGCGGAACTTCCTTGTACAGTTTCCTCTTAAAATCAACCATGTGGAAAAAATTTTAAATTAAACAAAAACAAAAGTTTAATATTTTTTTGTTGTTGTCGGTAAAATAATTGTGTATTTTTAAATTTTTCAGAACTTTTGGGTAGAGGTTGTTGTTCATTTGCCATATTTGGTGTTTATTATGAAGAACAAGAAAAATAAACACCATTTTAGTTTATTATTTTATAATTTTTTTTCTTAATATTCTCCCTCCTAGCAGCAGAACAACAATTTCTAATTATAGTCTAATTTATGGGCATCCTATAAAATAGATAAAGATTTTTTTTATTATTATTTTGAATTTTGTCATGTTTTATTTCAGTGTCAAGGGGATTGTTTCTTACTTATTAAAAAAAAAAGACTTGTACGATATTAGTTGGAGTATTTAGTAAATGAAGGACAGAATTTTGAAAGAATTTCATTGAAATTTAAATTAAAAAAACTACACAATTTTACTTTAAAAATTGTTTACATGCAATTTATTATAAAAAATAGAGTTTAAGCTGAAAAAATAAATTTTAGTATAAAAAATATTGATTGAAAAAAAAAATTTGGGGTCAAAAAATCACTCCGTCTCGTTTTGTGTTTCATTCCATTTCGTTCCCAGTTCTATTCCATTTTGTTCCCAGTTCCATTTCATTTCGTTTCATTTAGGTTTATTTACCTTTCCGTATAACATGCGTTTAAGAAATTTTGAAATTTTAATGTATTTATCACAGTAAATAAAAAAAGTACCATTTTACACAACTTTTATCTATTGTAAGTCCCTTTTTATACCCTCCACTCTAGTGATAGAGGGTCTATATAAGTTTGTCATTCCGTTTGTAACTAATCAAAATATTGGTCTGGGACCCCATAAAGTATATATATTCATAATCCCTGATCGATTTTAAGATATTCTAGCGATGTCCGTCTGTCTGTGGAAATGGTGATCACGGCCAAAATATTATACGGAGATGACTAAAACTTAACATATTTATTGGAAGTTCTTCCGAAAAGTTTGGTATTGCATTTGAGCGATATCGGTTCAGCGGTTCAAAAGCTATGAACGAAAATGTAAGGACACCTCAAAAATTTTAGTACATTCAACATAACCTAAAAATACAAAATGCTTTAATTCGGCTGCTGGTTGACATATGTCAACATAATTAAACACTAAATGGTATTTAAACAAGTACGAACATGGTTTTTAACAAAAATAGAAAAAAATCGCGGTTTTTTTTTTTTTGGCAAATTTTTTTTTTGTGGAAATTTTTTTTCAAAAAAAATTTTTTTTTTCAAAAGTAATTTCCTTTTCAATAAAGTTTTTTGCAATAATCTTTAAGAAATTGTGGAGGGTATAACTACATTCAGTAAGGCCGAATTTAACTTTTTTTACTTGTTTATACTAAAAATTTCAAATTTCAAAATATGTCCTTCCCTTTTTATCAGCATTTCACCTATTTCTGTGAAAAAAATATTGACTGATAATAAAATTTAGGCTCAAAAACACTTAATCTCGTTTTGTGTTTCAATCCACTTTGTTCCCCGTTCTATTCCTTTTTGTTCCCAGTACCATTTCGTTTCATTCTATGTAGGTTTCATATCTTTCCATACAACATGCATTTAAGAAATAACAAAATTCTAAGGTATTTATCTCAATTAATGGTACTTTTTAGTACCATTTAACCCAACTTTTACCTATTGTTAGTGCCTTTTTATACCAAAAATTTTTTATTTCAAAATATGTCCTTCCCTTTTTTTACCAGCATTTCACCCAAAAAAAAAGTTTCGAGTGAAAAAAATAATTTCTGTGAAAAAATATTGACTGCAAATAAAATTTAGAGTCAAAAAATCACTCCGTCTCGTTTTGTGTTTCATTCCATTTCGTTCCCCGTTCCATTTCATTTTGTTACTAGTTCCATTTCGCTTCGTTCCATGTAGGTTTCACACCTTTCCGTAGAACATGCTTTTAAGAAATATATTAATTTTAAAGCATTTATCTCAGTAGATATAAAAAGTACCATTTTACCCAACTTTTACCTTTTTATACTAGAAATTTCAAATTTCAAAGTATGTTCTTCCCTTTTTACCAGCAATTTACCTAAAAAATAAAGTTTCGAGTGAAAAAAATAATTTCTGTGAAAAAAATATTGACTGAAAATAAAATTTAGGCTCAAAAACACTTCATCTCGTTTTTTGTTCCATTCCATTTCGTTTCCCGTTTTATTTCATTTTGTTCCTATTCGCTTCATTCCATGTAGGTTTTATACTTTTCATATAACAGACGTTTACAAAATTACATAATTCCTAAGTTCTTATCTCAATAAATATAAAAAGGAGCATTTTACCAAACTTTAACCTATTGTTAGTCCCTTTTTATATTAAAAAAATTTTAATTTCAAAATATGTCCTTCTCTTCTTAACCAGCATTTCTCCCAAAAAAAGTTTTGAGTGACAAAAATAATTTCTGTGAAAAAATGACTGAAAACAAATTTTTGGGTTTAAAAAAATCACTCGGTCTTGTTTTGTGTTTCATTCCATTTCGTTCCCCGTTCTATTTCATTTTGTTCCTGGTCCCGTATAAAAGGAGTTTAAAAAAAAAACTAAATTCTAAAGTAATTGTTTTAATTAATATAAAAAGAACCATTTTAAAAAGTACCAGTATATATAAAAGTACCAACTTTTACCTTTTTATACAAAAAAATTTAAATTTCAAAATATATCCTTTCTTGGATGTTAATTCTGCTGATGATCCTACATGTGAAATTTGGAGATTCTTGGGTTCTTAGTTCAATAGTTACAAAAAAAGTACCAATTTCCCCCCTTTTTGGCCCCTTATAATAAACATTTTCCAAAATTATTTTTTTTAGATTTTTTTTTGCTGTATATTCCTTAATTTAAAATTTTAATTTTGTAAGACCATTATTTCAGAAGATTTAAAAAGTACCAAAGTACACATTTTTACCCTCTTAGCATCGAAACTTTATAAAAAGAACATTTTTCTTTTTTTATTGAAAAATAATTTGAGCTAAAATTTCATACGATGTCATTTATTGCCACATTTCGATCCCCATTCTATTCCATTTCGTGTCCCGTTCCATTTCATTTTGTTTAATGAAGTTTTCATTCTATATATATCTTTAACGCATGTAAAACGGGCGTTAAAGATATAGAAAAATGCTGGAGTCCCTACTTTTACCCATTGTTTGCCCGGTTTTACCAAGAAAGAAAATTTAATTCTAAATATGTCGTATTCTTGAATATAAATTCAAGTGGAGGATGTCAAATTTTGACATTCTAAGGTTATCAGTTCAATAGTTTTAAAAATGTACCAATTCTTCCCCCATCCCTCTTACCATAATTTTGGCCCCTTAAAATCAAAATTCAGAATTTTTTTTATTGGATGATCCGAAAACAATTTTAATTCTAAAAATGTTGTACTCTTTGATATTTATTCAACTGGAGGATGTAAAATTTTCAGATTCTGGGGGTTTTTACTAAAAACTCCAGAAAACTTTTTAGTTCAATATTTATAAAAAGTAGGTACCAATTCCAATCTCTTATCACAATTTTGGACCCTTAAAATAAAAATTTCCCAAGATTATTTTATCTGATTTTTTTTTTTTGCTGGATGATCCTTGATTAAACATTTCAAGTTTATAAGAGCAAACATTTTTCGGCCTCCTAGAATCAGAAATTTCTAAAAGTCTTATTATACTCTACTCCACTCTGTGGTACATTGGTATATTGAGTTTGTGCTAATGTTTGTAACTATCCGAACTATTGTAACTATCCGAACTTTAAGTATACCGATCGATTTAGAATTATTTTTCAGAGACGATTTAGTATGAAATTTGAAACTTAAGCTTCCCAAGGACCCAAGGACAAAGTCTATTGAAATATTGAAAAAATCGTTCCATGTTTAGACCTAGTCTTCATACAAACGTCCCTTTATAATTTGGATCAACTGACTCTAATAACCGAATTATAGTAGGTATCCATTCAAAACTTGGCAGATAAACATAATTTTAAGGAAATCGGACCAGTTCTTCTTGTAGTCCCTATACAAACCACCCTACCACCCTCCCTGAAAATTAGTGAAAATGCAAAATATTCTGTTTAAAATTTTATTTTTATGTGTTAAAAGTGTACTTTGGTAACCTAATCAAATCTGAAGATAATAGGTCCATTTTGGACTAAGTCCCCCATATGAAAATTTCGACCGATATTCAGATACATCGGTCTATTGGCAACAAAAATAAATCAATTCCACTAAAATTGTGTGTGTTATCTACACTAAATAAAGTTCTTACGAAAGACAGATCCAATCGGTCCGTGCTTAGACTTGATACCCATTTTCCGGAAAACACTAGTGTAGGGTATCATATGGTCGGTCTTAGCCGACTATAACTTTCTTACTTGTTTTTTGTTGGATGATCCTAGATTTAACATTTCAAGTTTATAAGACCAAAAATTTGTAACCCCATTTTAACCTCTTAGAATCAGAAATTCCTAAAAGTCTTTTTAAAACATACACCACTCTGTGGTACAGGGTATAAGGAGCTTTTGCTGATATTTGTAACTATCCGAAATAATAATCTTCAAGTACACCGATCGACTCAGAATCATTTTTTAAGACGATTGAGCTATGCCCGTCCGTTCTTCAGTCCGTCTGTCCATGTAAACTTTGTGAGCACAATGCAGCTCGCAATTATTAATTGATTTGTATGAAATTTGAAACTGAAGCATAAGGACGAAGGCTGTTGAAATTGGAAAAAATCGGTAAAAAAACCTAGATATAACTATTTTTTTTTACTTCTTTCAGACGCCGTTAAATAATTTAAAAATTTCAGTGAGCCATAAAACAGAAATTCGAGCTAAGTTTCCAAAACCTTTTGGTGGTTTATATCTTCTCGGTGACCTTAAATTTGTTGCACTGTGTAGTTAGGGTGTTTTTAACAGACTTCCCAGCGCCAAACGGACATACATCAAAAGATCGTGCTGAAATGTATCGGTATCACCTTGTCAGTTTGCCCAATGCTGATTAATGAATTATCTCCTTTCCATCTCTATCATCTCTATATCTATTCTCTCCTATTGTTGTCTTGACAATAATTAGTAAAAATTACTGCTTATGTTTTTCACTATGACAACTAAAATTATATACTAAAATTTATTTATTATTATACGTCGTATTTTGTTGCTGTTTTTCTGTTTTCAAGCATCTTATTATTGGGTTGTGTTTTATTTTTCTTGGGAAACTTAATTTTATTTTTGTTTATTAACATTGATTTATGTTTCCTACAGAACATCGTTAAAAGGTTGGAGGTGTAGGTATTTATAATCTATTGTTATTTAGGATGTGAAGATCTTTGATATTTAAGGATTATTTTATTTAATTAAGTGTGGTACGTTTTTGGGGAGAGCAAAAAGCATTGATGCCATAAAAACTTTAAAAGTTATTAAAAAAGCACAAAAATGATTTGTGCGAAGGTTTCATAACAATTTTTTATTTAATTTTTTTTTGTCTATAAATCTTAAGATTCTTAGCATAAAAGAATCGAAGCCAAATCAAAGATAAGCCAGATCAAGACCTTTAAAACTTTAAAAATCATTATGGGCAACAATTTTTATTGATATGGTTTTTGATAAAAGTTATTTCTGATAGTAGGAATTTCAATTTAAAATAAGTATGAATAAAATATTTAACTTTGAAGAATCAAGAATATCTAAATTAAAATTAATTTTGCAAAATTTTTGATTTTTTTTTACATTGTTGTTTTTTGAATTGTTCTGAATTTTCTAGATTTTTCAAAAATTTTTAATTTTCAACTTACTTGTTTCAAAGTTATCAGAACTTTCCAGAATTTTTCGAATATTTCTGATTTCTTAATTTAAATATTTTTTTTTTATTTACTTTTTTTTCCTTAATTTGTCTGAATTTTTCTAAATTTTCTTAAAATTTTTTATATTTATAAATTTTTGATCACATTTGATAATAATTTTAAACGACTATAAATTTTCTTTTGTTTTCACATTTATAAATATTTTGTAAACTAAATGCAAATTATGAGTTTTTTCTGTTTATTTATTTTCGTTGGCAGTTAATAAACACATTATCGAAATATAAATCATGCAAAGTTTAATGTAATATAAATTACATTAAATAATATTTATTGGTGCAGTGATGGCAAATTAAAGCTATTATTGTCAGTAATATTGTTCATCACATTGGTAAAAAGTTTAATTACACAACTTCCCCAGGCCACTTACGTGTGTCAGGTCACTTAATCAAGGAATTCTAGCCCCATTTTTGAAATTTATTGAAATTATCTACTGTAAAAACATTTTTTTATTCTTTAAGTCCCAATGTATTAAGAAGATAAATATTTTTCATTTTGTGTTTTGCTAACTTGTTTTAAATAAATGCTAAAGTGGTCTGAATTTTTCAACACTATTTTCAAATCTCCAATTTTAAATTTTTATTTTTTTTGTTAAAGAAATTTTAAAAATTCGACTATTGGAGTTTAAGGATTTGTTAAGCACATACAATGGATTAAAACCCCCAAAAATTGTAGGGTTTGCTGTTTTCATTTGGCTTTTACAGTGATTTAATTTTGGCGGATTTCGGGAAAGTAGTGATTTTTGGCCCTTTTTTAGCTTTTATTTTTTTTGTTTGGTTTTTTTTACAAACTTCATATGTTTTGGACCGAATTATATCAACACGAGATAGAATACTTCAATTCACAAAATTAGGGCGAAATTGAGATATAATTTTTTATTATATATATTATGTTAATGGTCATATATATTATGTTAATGGTCAAAGGTCAAATTTTAGAAAATTTTGAATTTTTAAAAATTAACAAATTTGCTGGGCGGATTTTGCTGAATCTACTTGATGTTATTTTAATTGGTCTATACTAAATGGCAAATAATTAAAATTAAGATATTTAACACTTAAGTGCTGTTGGGGCCTATAATTTTTTTAATTTAATGGAGATAATGTAAGTGTATTTTGATCAAAGGGTCGAATAGGCCCCACCAGCACTTAAGGGTTAATATTCTGAATTTAAACAAAAAGACATATGTTAGGACTTTTTACAATGACATCAAGTAGTTTCATATATTCCCATTAAGAAAATCTGTTAATGTTTAAGAATTCAAAATTTTCTAAAATTTGACCTTTGACCCTTAACAGGGGCAATTTTTTATACCCTCCACTCTAGTGATAGAGGGTATATATAAGTTTGTCATTCCGTTTGTAACACCTCGAAATATTGGTCTAGGACCCCATAAAGTATATATATTCATGATCCTCGATCGATTTTAAGACGATCTAGCGATGTCCGTCCGTCCGTCCGTCCGTCCGTCCGTCCGTCCGTCCGTCTGTCCGTCTGTCTGTCTGTTGAAAACACGCTAACTTTTGAAAGACTTTACGGAGGCTCCTGAAGTTTGGCATATATGTTGGGCATTTACCTGGTCAGGTTGGTATTGCAATCCAGCGAAATCGGTCCAGTGGTTCAAAAGTTATAAGCAAATAAGTGAATTTCGGCAAGGGTTTTTCTGGAATTTACGAGATAAACCACACGGTAACTTTCGAACGGCAATTCTGAGGGTGCTGAAGTGTGGCATATATATTTGCCATTCCTCTGGTCCGGTTCGTTTTAAATTTCAGCCCAATCGGTCCAGTGGTTCAAAAGTTATTAGCAAAACCGTAAATTTCAGATTAGTTTCACCTTAAATTCACGTGTTGAAAACCCGTTAAACATGTTTAAAAACATTTGAAAGTCAAAAAAATATTTTACAAGGTATTTTTGTCACACAAAAATATTTTTACACTTAAACAAAAAAAAAATACACTCAAAAAAAATTTTACACTCAAAAAAAATTTTACACTCAAAAAAAATTTTACACTCAAAAAAAATTAGTAAATTATTTTTTTTTTTTTTTCAAAAATTAATAAAAAAAAGTTTTTTTACACAAAATAAAATATTTTTAACCAAAAATTTTATTTTTTTCACGTTAGAAAATTTAATATCAATTACAAAGGGCATTGTGGAGGGTATTCATAGATTCGGCCAAGTCGAATTTAACTTTTCTACTTGTTATATCTTAATTTCGCCCTAATTTTGCAAATTGAAGTATTCTATCTCGTGTTGATATAATTCGGTCCAAAACATATGAAGTTTGTAAAAAAAACCAAACAAAAAAAACTAAAAGCTAAAAAAGGGCCAAAAATCACTACTTTGCCGAAATCCGCCAAAATTAAATCACTGTAGAAGCCAAATGAAAACAGCAAACCCTACAATTTTTGGCGGTTTTAATCCATTATATGTGCTTAACAAATCCTTAAACTCCAATAGTCGAATTTTTAAAATTTCTTTAACAAAAAAAATAAAAATTTAAAATTGGAGATTTGAAAATAGTGTTGAAAAATTCAGACCACTTTAGCATTTATTTAAAACAAGTTAGCAAAACGCAAAATGAAAAATATTTATTTTCATAGTACATTGGGACTAAAAGAATAAAAAAATGTTTTTACAGTAGATAATTTCAATAAATTTAAAAAATGGGGCTAGAATTCCTTGATTAAGTGGCCTGACACACGTTAGTTGCCTGGGGAAGTTGTAATAACTTGGCTGATTTTCAACCGATTTTAATTTTTAATACCTTATTTGATAGACAATTAACTCTTAATCAAAATTCAGTGACCATTTGAATTCAAACTTTACTCAAAATATCAAAAAAATTTAGAAAATGACAAAAAAGTCATATTTTCCCCTTGTAATCCGTTTTTCAAACTTCAGGGCCGATGCGGCACGCCTTACCCACAACCGATTACCCTATAATTTTACAAAACATATTTTTACACCTAAATGCATATTTCTAGGGGGAGTTACGGCCAATATTTAACAACTTCATTTTTTTGGAGCACCCTAAATTGGCATCAATATAATGGATCAATTTTGACCCCCGTTCAACCCTTAAAAACTGAATTTTGGCCAATGAGCTCAGACAGGTCGATGTTAACTTTTTTTCTCTATCTTGTATATAAATTTCAAAGACATCATGTAGGTTCACTTTGTGGACTTTTCTTGTGAAAACCCAACGATAGAATTCAGTTCTGATGGCGGAATCAAGTTCAGGAGGTCTGAAATTTTTTTTTAGGAATTTCTAATTCTATGAGGGTAAAATGAGGAAAAAATTTTATATGGGTGCTTTTTCGATTTCTGAATATATTGGTCCTATAAACCAGAAATTTTTAATTTAGGATCATCCAGCAAAAACAGCATTTTGAAAAGTTACTTTTGGAAATTTCGATTTTAAGGTGACAAAAATGGGGTAAAATTGGAAAAATTTTATAACTATTAAACTAAAAACCTCAGAACCATAAAACACCGAGAGCCAATATTAAACATGAACCGGATGCTATAAGTCTGAAAGTAGAGATAAAATGGAGTAAAAGTGCATTTACAGTTTTTCATTTCGTCATCCTGTTTCCTTTTAAAAGGACTTCAAAATTTTAGAGGATGAATAAAGTCATTTAAAAACTTTATCATAATATTTTGTTGAAAATTTTTAATAATATTGAAGGATAAAGTTTTGAAAAGACGTAACCTCTTTTTTCCTGATATGTAACAATAATAAAATAGAAAAATTAGGGGAGATCCTCCTTTTTCATTTGCTATCACTAGTGGCATCCTAGGACAAGTACAATTATTAAAAAAAAATATTTTATAAAACCTAATCCTTTAAAACTTTAAAGTCCTTTTAAAAGAAAACAGGATCTCGAAAAGAAAAACTGTAAATGCAGTTTTGCTACGTTTAGTCTCTAGTTTCAAACGTATATTATACAGTTCGTGTTCATTTTGGTCGGACGGGGAAATCTTACATGTAGAATCCTCCTCTGTAAACATCGAAGAAAACGTTTTTTTTTAACAAACAAGTTAGAGTGTTAAATTCGGCTGTTCCGAATCTTTTATACCCTCCGACATGTTAAAAAAAAATACAGGGGTGCTTGTTTTTGGTTGCTGTGAGGAACACCTCCCCCTCGCAAAAATGTTTACTATTAAATTGATTATGCTTTTTGCACTAAAGTTTTACAATTTTATTACTTTTTAAACAATTATGCCCTAAAAAGGGGGCGACCCAAAAAAAAAACTTTAGTCCGCCGGTTCTAGTTCAGGACTCTGAACTTCTTCTTGCATACAAATGTTTCAGTTTTGAACCAAAATACATGAAAACATGTAAAAAAAATGTGTTTTTCAGAGGTTGGTTTAGTTCCATAAAGCGTAACTTTTTTCACCCTGCTCTGATTTTGTCCATTTACGAACGTAACCTTCCTAGGACCTAAGACATATTCGTGCAAAATTTGAGGAGGCTTTTTTAATTTGGACTGCATCGTGCCATCTACAGACAGACGGACTGACAGACATTCGTAGAATGTCTCAGAATCGATCATGGATTAATTATATATATACTTTATGGGGTCCCCGACCGATATTTCGATGCGTTACAAACGGAGTTACAAAATGAGTATACCACCATATTGTGGCTGGAGGGTATACAAATCGGGTAAAATGGTACTTTTTATACAGAAGGAATGAAACCTACATGGAACGAAATTAAAATGAAATAGATCGGGAAACGAAGTGGAAGACATTTTTTTTTTCAAAATTTTATGATCAGAGTTCTATTCTAAGACACTCTAGCGATGTCCGTCTCTTTGTTGAAATTGCAATTACGGCCAAAATATTAAACATATATGACTGAAACTTAATCTACTTACTTGTAGTTGTCCCGAGCAGTTTGGTATTGCAATTGACCGATATCGGTTCAAAAGTTATGAACGAAAATGTAAGGAGACCTCGAAAATTTTTGTACATTCCCTATAATCTTAAAATACAAAATGCTTTAAAAAAAAATCGTGGACTTTTTTTAATCAAAATTTTTTTTTCTCAAAAGTAATTTATTTTTTCAATAATAATTTTTGCCTTGTGGAGGGTATTAAAAGGTTTGGCAAGGCAGAATTTAGCTTTTTTACTTATTTTTTACATATTGGAGGCTCTAAAAGTTTCAGCACAGCCGAACTAAATACTCTCGCTTGTTTTAACTGCATTTAACAAAACTCTGTAAATTAACAGATTTTTTCTGTAGAATTTTCGTTGTATCAACTGCGCTTTAAAAATTGTATGTGTAAATTTTCAACTACCTTTAGTAGGTTCGAAGGACCATTTTAATTTCTAAAATAACTTATACAATCCACAGTTAAGTGATGAATATTCAAAGTTTATTTTAAGCAATTCATCTTTATTTCCAATCTTAAAATCATTTATCTTTTCGTTTTCGTTTTCCATGTCAAATTTAGTTTTTGCTTAATCATCATGGTATATTACCTCATGCACCCACATGAACTTATACATTCATTTTCAAAATCTTAAACTTTTCATTAATGGAATTCACGTCAGAAATTTTAGTCTTGCAAAAATGCGCATTGTCAAAATTGCAACTTTTTTTGCTTGTTTCTTTGTGAATAAAAGCAATTGTATTTATATTGAAACAAATTGCAAATCTTTTCTTGCAACTACGCATCATATAAAAGGTAATAGAAAAATAAAAATTTTATTAAAAAATTTTTTTAAAAAAAATGTTGCAATATTGCACTGTTGCAAGGGTCAAAAAATTCTGAAGTGAATACCCTGATTATTTTTCTGAAAATTGTATTTTTTAAAGATTTTTTGTTTGTTGTTGTTTATAGATTTCCTAAACATTTTTTTTGTTTGTTTATCATGACTTTAATGTTTTTTTATTTTTCTTTGTTTACGCTAAGTTTGTTTTTTTATTTACAAACATTTTTGTTGTTTTGATTTTCGCTATTGTGGAAAATACTTTGTATGATTGTATGGATTTTTTGTGCATCCATGACACAATTTAACAAAAAAACAAGTAAAAAAAGTTTAATTCGGCCATTGCCGAATTTATGGATGCACTATGGAAATTTTTTTGAAAAAAAAAATTCCACGAAAAAATTTTTTTTGGTGAAAAAACTTTCCGCGAAAAATTTTTTGTGTCAAAAATAGGTTTATAATTGTTTAACTACCATTCGGTTTCCAATTCTGTACACATATGTTAACCAGCAGTCGAACTATATTGCGGTTAAGTAAATGTACCAAAATTTTCGAGGTGTCCTTACATTTTCGTTCATAACTTTTAAGCCGCTAAACCGATATAGCTCAAATCCAATACCAATTGCCTCAAAGCAACAACAAGTTAATATGTTAATTTACAGTCATATCTGTGTAATATTTTGGCCGTAATCGTGATATCAACAGACAGAAATCGCTAAAATGTCTTAGAATCGATCGCTGATTAATAACTATGTAATTTATGGTGTCCCAGCTTGATATATCAATAAGTTACAAACGGCATAACAAACTTTTATACCCTCAACCACTAATTGAAGGGTATAAAAAGCTCATGCAACATTTGTTTAAAAAAGAATAGAAAAAATGTAAAAAAAACTGCATTCATGCAGCTGTGTCTAGCTGTTTTTTTTTTCGTTTTTGATTTGGCCGCTTACTTTAAAACAATTGTCATAAACAGTTGGTTGAAGTTTTATCTTTATTTTATGGTGGGAGACGACACGATGAGTAGTTTGCTAAGACTTTTTTTATATATGGGGGTTTTCGTGTCAACTGACACAACTTTTGAAACCGATGTCTTCCGATCGGGATGAAATTTGCACCAAAGTTAGTCCTATTGGATAGTATTTCAGACACAAATTTTCAACGACATCGGTCAAGGACTCTGTGAGTTAGAGGGGGTCGAAATTTTACATTTTGGCCAAAGAGGTGTTTATTATCATCCATGTAACTTCTTACCTATTGTTTTTAGCAAAATGTGTCCCAAACAGTATAGATAGCTATTTCTTCAGTCTTTTGAAAAAAAATTAAAAAAAATTAAAAAAAAAAATTTTTGATTTTTTTTTTTAAAAATCAAAAACTTTTTTGACTTTTTCCTCAAATTGGGCCCTTTTTTTTTTTTTTTTTGGATTCAAAAAAAAGCTTATTTTATTTCCTTTAAGACCTATGGGGTCACTTAGTGGGATACGAGTGGGATATCTATGAAAAAAAATTTTTTTAACTTTGGACCACAAAAAACGCTTCTTAAATTTGCACTATTAGGCGTGGGAAAGCTAACCAGTTTTCGATTTTCATTCGCGATACCCTCTAATTTTTATAAGTTCAAAAAAGAAAGCATGAGCCAAAAAATTAGGGCGATGGGTGGGGCCATATGGCCCCACATCGGGGTCAAAGTTGGGCGTTAAGTGGTAAAATCCTTAAAAAGCGCCACAACTGCCCTAGACACGCCCCTGGAGGGGTGCAATGTGAGACAAACCCCCAATAATTTTCAGCCCCCAACATTTTTCTTGAACATACCTAACCCCTATTTCCAATTCCTAAGGGGGCTCCCATACAAAACATTTAAAAAAAATTGTTCCTACCATTCTAACTTACCCTAAAGTGCCCCTAGTGGAGCCAAATGTATGACGGACCTCCATTATTTTATTAATTCCAACATTTTTTCCGAACATACCTACAATGTATCTTTAACCCTTAAGGTGGTCCCCATACATATTTTTATTTTTTTATAAATTTGTTTTATTTAACCAGCTCCTACCGCCCCTACCGTGCCTCCTAGAGAGGTAAAAATTACGACCAACCCCCATTAATTTTTAGTTACCAACATTTTGTCCGAACATAATAGCACCCTATCTCCACTCCCTAAGGGGGCTCCCATACATTATAAAAACATGTATTTTTAAAAACTAATAAAAAAATAAAAAAAATGTATGGGGATCCCCTTAAGAGTTGAAAATAAAGGGTAGGTATATTCTGAGAAAATGTTGGAGTTGAAGAAATATTGGGGGTCGGTCATACATTTTACTTCTCTAGGGGCACCCTATGGACAGTTAGAGCGGTAGGAGCAAATTTAAAAAAATGTTATTTTGTATGGGAGCCCCCTTAGGAATTGGAAATAGGGGTTAGGTATGTTCATGAAAAATGTTGGGTGCTGAAAATTATGGGGGGTTCGTCTCACATTGCACCCCTCCAGGGGCGTGTGTAGGGCAGTTGTGGGGCTTTTTGAGGTATTTTACCACTTAACGCCCAACTTTGACCCCGATGTGGGGCCATTTGACCCCACCCCAACGCCCTCATTTTTTGGCTCATGCTTTCTTTTTCGAACCTATAAAAATTAGAGGGTATCGCGAATGAAAATCGAAAACTGGTTAGCATTCCCACGCCTAATAGTGCAAATTTAAGAACCGTTTTTTGTGGTCCAAAGTTAAAAAAAAAATTTTTTCATAGATATCCCACTCGCATCCCACTAAGCGACCCCATAGGTCTTAAAGGAAAAAAAATAAGCTTTTTTTAGAATCAAAAAAAAAAAAAAAAAAAAGGGCCCAATTTGAGGAAAAAGTCAAAAAAGTTTTTGATTTAAAAAAAAAAAATCAAAAATTTTTTTTTTTAATTTTTTATAATTTTTTTCCAAAAGACTGAAGAAATAGCTATCTATACTATTTGGGACACATTTTGCTAAAAACAATAGGTAAGAAGTTACATGGATGAGAATAAACACCTCTTTGGCCAAAATGTAAAATTTCGACCCCCTCTAACTCAGAAAGTCCTTGACCGATGTCGTTGAAAAATTGTGTCTGAACTACTATCCAATAGGACTAACCTTGGTGCAAATTTCATCCCGATCGGAAGACATCGGTTTCAAAAGTTGTGTCAGTTGACACGAAAACCCCCATATACATAAATTGATGTTTTGGATGAGGAATTTTTAAGGGTGTTGAAAAGCAATGTTAGAAAAATTGTAATTATTTGTAAACAAATCCAGAAAGTTTAATGACAGGAATTGAAAATAAAATGAGTAAGAATGTTAATATTTTGAAACTTAGTAAGCATGCACAAAAAAAAACTTGTCAAATTACTAGAAAAAGTTTTGTAATTCCATTTTACCAATATTTGACAGTTTTCCTTGTTTTTTAACAAAAAAGTTTTTATTGAAATTTACATTTTTTGTAATTTTACTAATTTTTTTGTAATTTTCCAAATTTCAAAGGTTTTTTTTACAAAAAAAAATTTAGTAAATTTACGAGAATTTCTTGTACGTTTTATTGCGCCAAAAAAGTTGTAAATTTACAGTTTTATTGGTAAAAAACTTGTAAAATTACAAAAAAGCTCGTTATTTTTATTAGGAATTCTCCTAAAATAGGAGGTAGCAAAAAATCTAGTAAAGTTACAAAACCTCCTTGTAAGTTTTATCGCGTCAAAAAATTGTTAATTTACAGTTTTATTCGTAAAAAGCTTGTAAAATTACAAAATTGTTGGTAAAAAGCTTGTAAAATTACAAAGAATTTTTGTCAAATAGGAGGTAGCAAAAAAAAAAAGTTATGAACTTTTCTTGTCGTTTTACAATGTTTTTTTTTTGAGTGCGGAATTAGTAAAATTAAAGAAAAATTAAACAGAGAAAATGACAGAAATTGATTTTTATATATGGGGCATTCCATGTGAAATCGGACACTTTGAAAAACTTTTTTTTAGATTTTCCCAATTTGTTTACAGTTTTTAGTACCCTTCGAAAACTCCTTCGTGGTAAATTTTCAGATTTTTTTGATGACCCGTTCAAAAGATATCGAGTTTTTAAAAATTGGTAGTTTGTTCCTTTACTCAAACTTCTTTTAATCATAACTCCTTCAATAATGGTCCAAATTTCAAATTTTTTTTTTCAAAATTTTTGTTTTTCTAAGTACTTTCTAAAAAAAAAATCCCAAAAAATTCTTAAAAGCGCTCTAGTATGCGATTTTTAAGTTTTAAAATTTAAATCTCATTTTTGAAACTGTTTGTACTCTTCGATTTTTTTGTAATTTTTTTGTGTAAAACTTCTATCAATTCTACAAATTTTTTGCCCAGGAAGATCGTGGGATAACGATTATTACTATTTTTTAAAATTTTTTGAAAAAAATTTATTGTAATTTTCCAATCTTAAAATCATTTTTACTACTCCAATGGTGCGTCATAGAAGGATCCTTTATAAGACCGACCCCCATTAATTTTTACGTCTTAACATTTCTTTGGAACAAACTAATACCCTATCTCCAATTTCTAAGGGGGCTCCCACACAAAACGACATTTTTTAAAATTTGTTCCAACCGCTCTAACTGCCCTAATAATGCCCTTAGAGCAACAAAATGTATGACGGACCCACAATATTTTTTTAGTCCAAACATTTTCTCTGAACACACCTACCCTCTATCTTTAACTGTTAAGGCGGTCCCCATACAATTTTTTTTATTTTTTGTAAATTTGTTTTATTTAATCAGCTTCTACCGGTCCAATGGTGCGTCCGAGAGGGGTCATTAGTGAGACCGACCCCCATTTATTTTTACCCTACAACATTTTTACAAAAAATACCTAGGCCCTACTTCCACTCCCTAAGTAGGCTCCCATACAAAATTACATTTTTATAAAATTTGCTCCAACTGTTATTTGTATGGGAGCTAGAGTTTTTCTTTTCCCGGACTTTTTCATTTCCCGGGAAAGCGGGATTCATTTTTAAATTTCCCGGGATCCCGGGAATTCCCGCAATAACTAAAAACCCAAATTTTTTGTCAAAAAAATATATAAAAACCTTATGAATGCGATTACACTATTTATAATGTTTATTAACACCATAAAAATCTTATTTAGTACCTTTAAAACAGAAAAAAAATAAGTTTCGAGAAAAAAGAACAATTTTTGTTACCCAGTTCTTATAAAAAAAACGGTCTAAATATATCGAAGTCGTTTAAAAGTATTTTTAAGGGAATACTTATGTTATTTCACATCGCTTATCTGTTTTAATAATAAAATTCATCATTTATTCTAAGTAATTCATCTTGTTGTTAGTTCATTTTTACAATTGGTTCTCAACGCATTGCCTCTAAAACACAATGAAACTAATTCACAGCAATTTCTCTATTATGTTTCTGAAACTGAATGTAACTGTTTCAGAGAAATGAAATTATAAGAAAATTTACCCCAAAAATTATTAAAAAAATTTTAAATCCTGGTTTCTAAAAAAACTGTCATCCTTTACACAGATTTTATATCAATTTATCGATTTAAAAAGAATCATTTCCAGAGACATAAATATTTTCTAAAGAAACAAATAATCATTCTGCAATTTTTTATAATGCAGTTCTCAGAAAAAAATTTCTTAGCTTCTTAGCCCAACAACCAAAATCGGAGTGGGATGAAACAAAAAGCAAATGAAAGCATAATAAAACCCTCGACACTTTTTTGGTTTAGCGCTAATTTTTTTTGCACGCATTTGAAGTTGGTGAACTTTTATTATAATTATAATAATAATTGCCTAAAAATTGTATAGGGCGTATGATTAATTTTGTAATTGCCTTTAAATAACAATCATATGCAACGATGAACAGTGGATTATTTTTATTAATTTGGCTATTCAGTAAATAGGTACGGGACCGATCACAGCGAATTTCATACCGGTTGTAGCTAACGTAATTTCGAGCTTATGTTTAGACCAGGGGCCCCTAATGTAGGACATGTTTAGTACACAAAAGCTTTAATTGCTTTAAAATTCGTGTAAAAAATAATCTAGCGCTGAATTAAACAAGTAGAAAAGTTAAATTCGACTTTGCCGAATCTATGAATACCCTCCACAATGCATTTTTTTAAAGGGTAGTACATTTTTTAACGTGAAAAAATTAACAATATTGATTAGAAATATTTAATTTTGAGTAAAAAACTATTTTTTTGTCATTTAAAAAAAAAAATAAAACTTACTAATTTTTTTTTGAGTGTAAAATTTTTTTCGAGTGTAATGTTTTTTTACTGTAAAAATATTTCTGAGTGAATGCACGTACGTATTTAAACAAAAAATTGTCATTTTTGTAAAAAAAAAACTAAATTTTTTTTGTGTACATTTTTTTTTGAGTGTAAAATTTTTTTTGAGTGTAAAATTTTTTTTGAGTGTAAATTTTTTTTCGAGTGTGGTTTTTAAGTTACCAATGCTTTTAAAACTAAACAAGTTTAAAAAGCATTGCTTTAAAATTAAACAAGTTTGAAAAGCATTGTTTAGTTACCACCAATGCTTTTAAAACTTGTTAAAACACGTGGCATTTTAGATGAAACTAATTTGAAATTCAGGGTTTTGCTTATAACTTTTGAACCACTGGACCGATTGAGCTGAAATTTAATACCAAACAGACCCGGGAAACGGCAAAGATACATGACAAGTTTCAGTTGTCTAATTATTGTCTTTCGAAAGTTATCGTGTTTTTTATCTCGTAAATTCGCGAAACACCCTTGCCGAAATTTACTCTTTTGCTCATAACTTTTGAACCACTGTACCGATTTGGCTGGATTGCAATACCAACCTGACCAGGTAAATGACAAACATATATGCCAAACTTCAGTAGCCTCTGTAAAGTCTTTCAAAAGTTAGCGTGTTTTCTACGGACAGACAGACAGACAGACGGACGGACGGACGGACGGACATCGCTAGATCGACTTAAAATCGATCGAGGATCATTAATATATATACTTTATGGGGTCCTAGACCAATATTTCGAGGTGTTACAAACGGAATGACAAACTTATATATACCCTCTATCACTAGAGTGGAGGGTATAAAAAACCTCTTGATGGCTTTGTTATGTAAAATGTAAACTTTAATTTGCTTTTGGTTTCATTCTATTCCGATTTTAAATTTAGATTTTTTATCACTGTGTAATTATATCCTATCGAAATTTAGATATTGTGAGACTTTTTTCATTTCGTAAGTCTCAGATTTCATGACATTTTTTAGTTAGAACGTCTCTCTTTTTGGGCCCTCATGGTCCCTGCGTACGTTTCTGTCATCAATTATCAAGAATTTTAATAAAATATCTAAAAAATCACATACTAAATAATCAATAGAAGTCGAAAAATCAACAATTTCAAAGAAACTAAAATTCCCGGGAATTCCCGCTCTATTTCCCGGGATTTCGGGATCGAAAATTTACGGGAATTCCCGGGAATTCCCGTCCCGCGAATTCCCGTGAAAAACTCTAATGGGAGCCTACTTAGGGAGTGGAGATAGGGCGTAGGTATGTTTTGAAAAAATGTTGTAGGGTAAAAATAAATGGGGATCGGTCTCACTAATGACCCCTCTCGGACGCACCATTGGACCGGTAAAAGCTGATTAAATAAAACAAATTTACAAAAAATAAAAAAAATTGTATGGGGACCGCCTTAACAGTTAAAGATAGAGGGTAGGTGTGTTCAGAGAAAATGTTTGGACTAAAAAAATATTGTGGGTCCGTCATACATTTTGTTGCTCTAAGGGCACTATTAGGGCAGTTAGAGCGGTTGGAACAAATTTTAAAAAATGTCGTTTTGTGTGGGAGCCCCCTTAGAAATTGGAGATAGGGTATTAGTTTGTTCCAAAGAAATGTTAAGACGTAAAAATTAATGGGGGTCGCACTGTGGTCAATATTTTGAGATAGCGGCCAAAACTCCTTTTGGTTTTTGTTTTCCGATTTTAAAGTTATTAGACTCATATGAAAGTAGACAATAGTAAACCTCGGGAGCCAAAAAATTAGAACTCTATTTCAATTATTTCACTGAGAACAGGGTGGTCCAAAATGGGATTTTTCAGAATTTAGTAAATTTATGATATTTTTAGTTAATTTTGAAAGTTTAAATGATCATAACTTTTTTGTTTTTCAAGATTTTTGGACGAAATAAATTTTGTGTTGTAACTTAACTTATTTCCTATTACTGATAAAAAAATTGAAGCTCTACTGTTTTCAGAACAATTTAAATATTTTTTTAAAAAAAGGTCAAATTTCTCGGAAATTTCCTACTTCATAGAGCACAACTCCTGTGAGTCAAGCTGAGTCAAAACACAAATTTACTATTTTGTAGTCCTAAATCTCCCCTACATTCCTACATTCCATGTCCATGCATCGGGACTGCACTTTTTGAGCTACAGCAATTTTTCTGAACCAAGGTAAGATATTCGGTACAAATGCACGTCATATTTTTTGAGAAGTTATTTGTATGTGAAAGTGGCTATTATGCATATATTTTGATGAAATTTTGTACAAGAGTTCTTATTGACCCAAAAAATAATTCTGTTGAAATTAAGAGAAGTTGGCCCATATTTGGACCTAGTCCACATAGAAGGGTGTATCAAAATTTTGACAAAAATGACAATAGAACTCTCAAATTATGTGGTATCTGGCAATTCATTTGGAAAAGGTAAAAAATGATTTTATTGCCATCTAATATTACATAACTTAAATACCTGATAATTGCAAATAAATTTAAAACCAATGGAAATAACCTGTGGATCCTTGGACCTATCAAAAAGACCTATACTTGGACCAATCAAAAGGACCTATCCTTTTACATATCAAAAGGACCTATCCTTGAACCTATCAAAAGGATCTTTCCTTGGTCCTATCAAAAGGACCTATCCTTGAACTTATAAAAAGGACCTATCCTTGGACCAATCAAAAGGACCTATCAAAAGGACCTATCCTTTGATCTATCAAAAGGACCTATCCTTGGACCTATCAAAAGGACCTATCCTAGGACCTTGATCTATTAAAAGGACCTATCCTTTTACATATCAAATGGACCTATCCTTTAACCTATCAAAAGGACCTATCCTAGGACCTATCAAAAGGGCATATCCTTGGACCTACCAAAAGGACCTATCCTTTTACATATCAAAAGGACCTATCCTTGGACCTATAAAAAGGACCTATCCTTGGACCTATCAAAAGGACCTATCCTTTGATCTATCAAAAGGACCTATCCTTTTGCATATCAAAAGGACCTATCAAAAAGGACCTATCCTTGGACCAATAAAGAGGACCTATCCTTGGACCTATCAAAAGGACCTATCCTTGGACCTATCAAAAGGACCTATCCTTTGATCTATCAAAAGGACCTATCCTTTGATCTATTAAAAGGACCTATCCTTGGACCTACCAAAAGGACCTATCCTTGGACCTATCAAAAGGTCCTATCCTTGGACCTATCAAATGGACCTATCCTTGGAACTATCAAAAGGACATATCCTTGGACCTATCAAAAGGACCTATCCTATGACCTATCAAAAGGACGTATCCTTGGATCTATCAAAAGGACCTATGCTTGGACTTATCAAAAGGACCTATCCTATGACCTATCAAAAGGACCTATCCTTGGACCTATCAAAATGACCTATCCTAGTACCAGTCAAAAGGACCTATCCTTGTACCTATCAAAAGGACCTATCCTTTGATCTATCAAAAGGACTTATCCTTTTACATATTAAAAGGACCTATCCTTTTACATATCAAAAGGACCTATCCTAGGACCTATCAAAAGTACCTATCCTTTTACATATCAAAAGGACCTATCCTTGAACCTATCAAATGGACCTATCCTTTGTCCTATCAAAAGAACCTATCAAAAGGACCTATCCTAGCACCTATCAAAAGGACCTATCCTTGGACTTATGAAAAGGACCTATCCATGGACCAATCAAAAGGACCTATCCTAGGACCTATCAAAATTACCTATCCTTGGACCTATCAAAAGGACCTATCCTAGGACCTATCAAAAGGACCTATCAAAAGGACCTATCCTAGGACCTATCAAAAGGACATATCCCTGGACCTATCAAAAGCACCTATCCTAGGACCTATCAGAAGGACAAAGGACCTGTGAATATTGAGACTAAATAAATGTCAGTGGCCAAATGTTGGCATTTTCTGACCAAAATTAAGTTTAGGAATAATAAATAAGTATTGGTTGTAAAATACGATTGAAGAAAATAAGAAATTATAAAAAAAATACCTATTTAAAATGTCAAAATATTCAACTTTTACATGGAAACTCAACAAAAAATTAAAATGCATTTTTAACTCCACATTACTTACGTTCCTATCAGTCGATTTTTACGTTTGAACACGCAAATTGAAGCTTAAAGTCCCTCCTATTGAACAAAACAAATTGCGTAAAAAAATACCGATCCGGTCAAAAGTTATAGAGTTTTGACCGCTATCTCGCGAAATTGACCACTGTGGGTCGGTCTTATAAAGGATCCTTCTATGACGCACCATTGGAGTAGTAAAAATGATTTTAAGATTGGAAAATTACAATAAAATTTTTTCAAAAAATTTTAAAAAATAGTAATTATCGTTATCCCACGATCTTCCTGGGCAAAAAATTTGTAGAATTGATAGAAGTTTTACGCAAAAAAATTTCAAAAAAATCGAAGAGTACAAACATTTTCAAAAATGAGATTTAAATTTTAAAACTTAAAAATCGCATACTAGAGCGCTTTTAAGAATTTTTTGTGATTTTTTTTAGAAAGTACTTAAAAAAACAAAAATTTTGAAAAAAAAAAATTTTGAAATTTGGACCATTATTGAAGAAGTTATGATTAAAAGAAGTTTGAGTAAAGGAACAAACTACCAATTTTTAAAAATCCGATATCTTTTGAACGGGTCATCAAAAAAATCTGAAAATTTACCACGAAGGAGTTTTCGAAGGGTACTAAAAACTGTAAACAAATTGGGAAAATCTAAAAAAAAAGTTTTTCAAAGTGTCCGATTTCACATGGAATGCCCCATATACAAATTTATTTATTCAGCTTTGTGCACTTGAGTTATACATATTTTCTTATTATTTTGATTATTATTTATATCTACACCCACAAAAGGTGCGGGTCGAAAAAAAACGGTGTGTTCTTATTCTCTAAATTTTACTTACGTGATTGTAAGTAGTCGAAAAATTGATTGAGTGAGTGTGTGTGTGTCATGGATTGTCCATTAATCTAAACAAAACAACCCTCGTGTTGTTCACGCGAAGGTATAAGGGTCTTCAGCCGAAGGTATAGGGGTCTTCAGCCGAAGGTATAGGGGTCTTCAGCCGAAGTCATAAGGGTATTCGGCTTAAAGGGCGTAACTCGTCAACTGTCTACAGAAGTTAAGTATTTAGGGGTTACCCTAGATAGTAAACTAATGTGGATAAAACATTTCGAACAAAAAGTTTCACGGTCATTTCGGATTTTCTGGCAATATCGGACAGCTTTTGGGAAGACATGGCTTCTAAGACCTGAAATGTGCATTGTATATACATATCGGTATTGTGACAAATGCGGCGGTAGTTTGGTGGCCTAGAACGATGGTAAATACTATTCGATCCAGGCTAAACGGACAACAAAGAGCGGCTGCTTTGGGAATTACTGGAGATATGAGTGGTGCAGCTCTGAATGCTTTGTTTTACACGCTTCCTTTATACCAACATATTCAAGGGGCAGCCATGAAATCTATGTGCCGGCTCCGCAAAAGTGGGACATGATGCGGGATATGATCGACTCTATAATAGGCCATCGGAACTTTGTCCGATGTTTAATATGCCGTTTGACGGCACGCCTCTTGTACCGAGTGTGGAAAGTTTACAGTAATATTTCCGAGTAGGCAAATCTGCGGCAACCCAGAAGATCGACTAGCAAATTACACTGACACTGATATATGGGACTAGTACCTCAAAGGGCTCTGAGTGTGATTGGTATTGGAACGATACGACGAAATGCTTTATTGCTATGGGAAAAATGGTTACAGTATTTTAGACTGAAGTGCTTGCTATTTTGAACGTAGCGACCTGAATAATTGAGAATGGAAGGAGAGATAGAAGAATCTGTATCTGCATTGATTCCCAAGTTGCACTTAGGGCACTGGTTTCACTTCATTTTAAATTCTTCAGGAGTGTGAAAGAAGTCTCATGTGGGAATAGGGTCTTTCTTCAGTGGGTTTCGGGTCATAGAGGAAACGAGATTGCCGATTCTTTGGCGAATGTTGGCTTCGATACAGCTCCTCACAATCCGGAACCTCCGATCGGTATAGGCTTGACATGGATGATGCGTTGGATCAACTCTCACATGAAATCAATCTTCATAGAAAGATGGTCTAATGTATTAAAATACAAGAATACTACAGGGTTTATGATTAGACCAGACAATAAAGTGGCTAACTACTAGAAATGGCTCGGAATCGATGGGGGAACGTGCAGAACCTGACCTCGGTTCCTGAAGTGGAATTGATGAACGAAATTTATAGGATATCTGAGGATAGAATAAAGGATATTTCGATATTACTGACTACGTGCAGGATATCGAGAACCCTGTGGCCACTGGCAAATCCAAATAAGACAAAGTCTTCTTACTTTTGGCAAACAGACGTTTAGCCTATTAGTAGGAGTACTTACAGGACACTGTATGATTGGCCAGATGGCCGTGCGTATGGGAAGGATTCTGTGAAGCACTTGTTATGTTAATGTCCGGGTCAAATGAGAAGCCGCATAAAGCATTTGGGGCAAAGATTTTTCGATGCCTGAATTGTCTAAACGGTGTCTCATTGACGTCTCTAGCAGAATACCTTAGATAATCGGGGTGGTTTAAGAAGTATAACTTTGTATCAGAGAGGGAGCAGGGAAGTAGAATTAAGGGAATTACAATAGGCCTTATGGCCTCCGAATGAATTCGCCAAATGGCGAACGCCTATCCAACCTATCCTTGAAGAAAAACTTAAATATCAAATTTCTGCAAAATCGATTTAAAAATGCGCACAACGTTTACATGAACAGACGGACGGACAGACATCGGTAAATGAATAAAAAAAAGCTATTCGGAGTCGATCGGTATGCTTGAAGGTGGGTCGAGGACCAATATTTCAGGAAGTTATAAAAATTTGTCATTATACCTTGTACCACTGTTTGTGAATAGTGTAGGGTATAATCTTCGAATGTTGAATCGGTTTCCGTACTGATTTTTTAAAACGGAAAACTTTTCTGGGCTGGTCTAGTCGGGTCAGCCTTAACTCAGGAGAGGGTATAAAACAACCTGTGAAAAAATTAAGATTTTTTTGAAAAAATTCCATGCCAAATTTATGTTAACAAAGGTTAAGAACGGTATACAATCCTGACTTTTATAAAAAAAACTTCTAAAACTTTTGAAAAAAATTTCACTTTTAATTTCACTTCTTTATTTCCTAAGGTTTTAATTATGTAGCATCTTCTTTATTATGTATTTAGTATAATCATGAATATGACCTAAAAACCTAAAAGTTATACTTAATACAGATACCGATTCTAGTACAATGTACATATAAATATACGTACATATAAGTTTAATAGAACCTCATTATTCATTGAGAAAATTTGTGAAAAAAATATAATAAGAAAGAGTTCATTAGGCACAATTCACATACATACAATCAAGAAGTAGCAAAAATAGAAAAAAATCTCAATGAAGTTACAATTTTCCTTATACTTATTTATTTTCAGATTGTCTCAGCATTTTCCGCCACATTCATAGAAAACCAAAAGACAACAAATTTTCCAAAGTATACTTAAGAAAATCCCCATTGTTTGTTAGCCAAAGGGCGTCCCTTTTTTTTGTATTTTTATTATGATAATGATAACAACAATACCAGAGAAATTGTATAATGCAAAAACCCAAACACTGTAAAGAAAATAAGAAAAGAAGGAAGTTTTTGTTTTCTTTTTGTAAAAGGAAAAATGAAAGTAGGTAATGAATACATGTAAAAATAAAATCATCTTATGAAAACAAAAAAAAAAATATTTAGGCTGGATTACTCAATGCTCCGTTATAAAATAACTCTCCGTTAAATTTAACTTTTTCATACAAATTTTTAAATAAGGCTCCGTTAAATAGGCAGTTAGCAGCTAACTTTTCATTGAGTAATTCGCCCTTAAAGTTTAAAATTTTAATAAAAATTATTTTAATGTTTTAAGAGTTTTTTTAAAAATCTGGAAAAAAAGAAAAACTCCCACACATTACTGACATTATTTTATTTTTTGTTTTTAAATCTCACAAAAAAAAGATTCCATTTAAACTTCTCTTTATATAAAAATTGCATGTCATTTCCCAGGAAAAATGACATGAAAACACCAAAAAATAACAATATTTATTCGCTATGCAACTGATATGAAAGTGTTTAAGCCAGTTGAAACGAATTTGAAAAGCCCTGCAGAGAAACAAATATTTCAATTTTAAAGTAAGTAAAAAGTACCAAAATAGTACATTTCAATAAAAAGTACCAAATATTTTTTTACAAAATAACTAAAGTTATTATTATTCGACCTTTCCAATATTAAATGAATATAAATTCTTCAAGCTCAGTTTTTTCTAGTAAATAAATATTCTTTTATTCCATTCCAATGTTTCGATCCTCTTAAACTTTTTGTGTTTATAAAAATTCACTAAATCCCTGATGATGATTCTCAAAGAGGAACGGAATTAAAGAATATTTATTTACAAGAAGAAACTGGCCTCGAGCTGGAAGAATTTTTTTATTATTTTAACAAAATACTTTTTTTTTATCGGTTTTGACAAGTTTTTCTTTCTCTCATAATAATAATGCATGTACTAAAATAATCTTTATTTATAATATGTACTAAAATATAACGTTTTATAAAAAAAATGTACTAATTAATAAAAAGAACTTTATCAGTTCTTTTCTATAAAATCTATTAAAATAGTACTTTTTAATCAAAAGTACCTAAATAATACTTTTTAATAAAAGTACCAAATTAGTACTTTACAAAAAATGTGCCAAAATGTACCAAAATAAGGAACTAATACAAAACGTTTTTAAAAAATGTACTAAAATGTATTACTTTTTTGTAATACTTTTTTTGTAATAAAATAGTACCAAAACAAGTAAAAAAGTTAAATTCGGCCTTGCCGAATGTAGTGATACCCTCCACAATTTCAAAAAGATTATTGCCAAAAAAGTTTATTTAAAAGGAAATTACTTTTGAAAAAAAAATTTTTTTGAAAAAAAATTTTCGCGAAAAAAAATTTTGGTAAAAAAAATCCGCGATTTTTTTTTTTTTTGTGTTCGTACTTGTTTAAATACCATTTGGTGTTCAATTATGTTCACATATGCCAACCAGAAGCCGAATTAAAGACTTTTGAATTTTTAGGTTATGTTGAATGTACTGAAATTTTTGAGGTGTGCTTACATTTTCGGTCATAACTTTTGAACCGCTGAACCGATATTGCTCAAATGCAATACCAAACTTCTCGGGAGAACTTCCAATAAATATGTTAAATTTCAGTCATCTCTGTGCAATATTTTGTCCGCGACAGCATTTTCTACAGACAGACAGACGGACAGACGGACATCGCTAGAATATCTTAAAATCGATCGGGCATCATGAATATATATACTTTATGGGGTCCCAGATCGATATTTCGATAAGTTACAAACAGAATGACAAACTTATATATACCCTCTATCACTAGAGTGGAGGGTATAAAAATGCTTTTAGAAAAAGTACCAAAATAGTGCTTTTATATAAAATAGGACCCAAATACTATATATACTTATACTTTTAGAAAAAGTACCAAAATAGTACTTTTTTTATAAAAAAAAAAAACACCACAATATGTAGTAATATTTATTAAAAATTACCAAAATATAAAGTACTATTTTATAAAAAGTACCATTATAATACAAAAACAGTTTTATACAAAAAAAAAAAAATTGTTTTATTAAAAGTATAGAAATAGTGCTTTTTTATTAAAAGTACTAAAATAGTAATTATTTGTAAAATGTACCAAAATAATACTTTTTTACTAAATGTACCATTATAGTACTTTTTTTTATAAAATTTAGTAAAAAAATACTTCTGTTTATAAAATGTATCAAAATAGTAATTTTTATATAATTTTTATAGCAAATTTTAATAAAAATTATCCAAAATAGTACTTTTTAAAAAAGTACCAAATAAGTACTTTTCAGTAAAATGTAAAAATATCAATAGTATTTTTTTCATAAAATGTAACAAAACGGTACTTTATATAAGAAATAGTACTTTTTTATAAAAAGTACCAAAATAGTACTTTTTCAAAAACAAAGTGCCAAAATTTACCAAAATAGGAACTAATACAAAAAGTTTTTAAAAATGTACGAAAATTGTATTTTTTTTTTATAATATTTTTTTTTTGTAACAAAATAGTACAAAACAAAAAAAAATACTTTACTTTTAGAAAAAGTACCAAAATAGTACTTTTTTTTTATAAAAAAGCATCAAAATATGTAGTAATATTTATTAAAAATTACTAAAATATGAAGTACTTTTTGTAAAAAGTACCATTAAAATACAAAAATGGATTTATACAAAAAAAAAATTGTTTTATTAAAAGTATCAAAATTGTGATTTTTTATAAATAGTACTAAAATAGTACTTTTTGTAAAATGTACTGAAATAGCACTTTTTTTACTAAATGTACCATTCATTATAGTACTTTTTTTATAAAATTTACAAAAAAAAATTCTTCTATTTATCAAAAGTATCAAAATAGTAATTTTTGTCTAAATCATTTTTGTAGCAAATTTCAATCAAAATGAACCAAAATAGTACTTTTTAAAAAAGTACCAAATTAGTACTTTTCAATTAAAAGTACCAATACTAATAGTATTTTTTTATAAATTGCACCAAAAAGGTACTTTATATAAGAAAGAGTACTTTTTCTTTTGTAAAAAGTACCTTAATAGTACTTTTTTATAAAATTTTCCAAAATAAAGCACTCATATATTGCTTTTATATAAAAAGTTTTAAAATGGTATTTTTAATTAATAGGACAATTGTAATTTTTTATAAAAAAAATAGTACTTTTTATTGAAAATTACTTCAATTAGTACTTTTTAATAAAAGTTACTGAAATAGTAAATTTAAATAAAAATATCCTAAAAATCCTTTTTAAGAAAAATAACCTAAATGGTACTTCTTACAAAAAATTTGCCAAAATGTACGAAAGTAAGAAACTAATACAGTACGTTTTTAAAAAATTTTGTTGAGTTGCAATACTAATTTTTTATAATAGAAAACTTTTTTCTAATAAAAAGAAATAGAAATAAAATAATAGTACTTTTTAAGAAAAAGTACCAAAATTTAACTTTTTTTTTAAAAGTACCAAAATTGTACATTTTTATAAAAATGCACCAAAATATGAAGTAGTAATATTCAATAAAAAGTACCAAAATATATAGTACTTTAAAATAAATTAAAAGTACCGAAGTATTAAAAACTATAAAAATAGTTTTAGTAAAAGTACCGAAATTGTACATTTTTATAAAAAGTGCTAAACTAATAATTTTATTTTTATGAAATTAACCAAAATATAACTTTTTTACAAAAAGCACCATTATAGTACAATTTTATAAAATTTACCAAAATTGTACTACTGTGTATAAAAAGTATTAAAATAGTAATTTTTGTATAAATCATATTTATAGTAAATTTAAATAAAAAAAATAACCAAAATAGTACTTTTTATAAAAAGTTCCAAATTAGTACATTTAAAAAATGTACCACTACCAATAAAACTTTTTTATAAAAAGTACCAAAATGGTACTTTTTATAAGAAATAGTACCTTATTATTAAAAATATCATAATATAACTTTTTTTATAAAATTTTCAAAAATATGCAAAAATGTACCAAAATAGAGTACTCATATACTACTATAACTTTTTTATAAAAAGTACTAAAATAGTATTTAAAAAGAAAAAGTACCAATATATAACTTTTTTATAAAAAGTACCAAAATAGTACTTTGTAAAAAGTACCAAAAGAGTACTTTTTTAAAATGTACCAAAATAGTACTTTTTTAAAAATTACAAAAATCGTACCTTTTTAAAAAGTACCAAAATTGTTGTTTTCATAAAATTAACCCAAATTGTACTTGTTTAAAAAAAGTACCAAAATTGAACTTTTTTATAAAAAGTACTAAAAAAATACTTTTTTATAAAAAGTACTAAAAAAATACTTTTTTATAAAAAACACCGAAACATGTAGAATTATTTAATAAAAAGTTCCAAGATACATAGTACTTTTTTATAAAAAGTACTATTGAAAGTACTAAAGTGTTAAATAATAAAAAGGGTTTTATTTAAAGAACCGATATAGTACTTTTTATAAAAAGTGATAAAGTACTTTCTTTATAAAAAAGTGTCAAATAGTAATTTTTGTATAAATCATTTTTATAGGAAATTTTCGTAAAAAAGAACTAAAATAGTACGTTTTATAAAAGGTACCAAAATAGTACTTTTTTAAAAAAAGTACCAAACAAGTTTATTATAAAAAGTACTAAAATAGTATTTAAAAAAAAACAAGTACCAATAACTTTTTTATAAAAAGTACCAAAATAGTTCTTTTTAAAAAGTACCAAAAGAGTACTTTTCTAAAATGTACCAAAAAAGTACTTTTTTAAAAGTATCAAAATCGTACCTTTTTAAAAAGTACCAAAATTGTTGTTTTTATAAAATGAGCCAAAATTGTACTTGTTTAAAAAAAGTATCAAAATAGTACTTTTTTATTAAAAGTACTAAAAAAATACTTTTTCATAAAAAGCACCGAAACATGTAGAATTATTTAATAAAAACTTCCAAGATACATAGTACTTTTTTATAAAATGTACTATTGAAAGTACTAAAGTGTTAAATAATAAAAAAAAAGTTTTATTTAAAGTACCGAAATAGTACTTTTTATAAAAAGTGATAAAGAAGTACTTTCTTTATAAAATGTACCAACATTTTTATAACACTTTTTTACAAAATTTATCAAAATAGTACTTCTGTTTATAAAAAGTGTCAAAATAGTAATTTTTGTATAAATCATTTTCATAGGAAATTTTCATAAAAAAGAACTAAAATTGTACGTTTTATAAAAGGTACCAAACAAGTTTATTTTTAATAGGTATTACTAAAAAATTTATTTTTTATAAAATGTACTTAAACAATACTTTTGTTATAAAATGTAACAAAATAGCTTTTTTTACAAAAAGTACCATTTTAGTACAATTTTATAAAATTTACCAAAATAGTACTTAATAAAAAGAAATAAAATAGTACTTTTTATAAATTTTGTTTCCTTACTTTTTTTTACCAAATTAGTTCGTTTTAATAAAAGTATTGAAATGTACCAAAATGGTACTCTTTATACGAAAAAGTAGTTTTTTATAAAAAGTACTCTAATAGTACTGTTCAAAAATGTACTTAAATAAAGTACTTAGGCCGTAACTATAAAAAGTTCATTTTTTTTATAGAAAGTACTAAAAAGTTCTATATTTTTTTTATAAAAAGTACAAAAATAAAACTTTTTTATACAAAGTCCCAAACAGTATTTTTTTATAAAAAGTACCAAAATAATACTTTTTTATGAAAAGTACCAAAATAGTACTTTTTTATGAAAAGTACCAAAATAGTACTTTTTTATGAAAAGTACCAAAATATGCAGTAATTTTTTATAAATAGTGGCAAAATTGCACTTATTCATAAATAGTACTAAAATAGCACTTTTTAAAAAAAGTACAAAAATAGTACTTTTTTGTAAAAAGTACTTTTTAAAAAGGACCAAAAAAGTTCTTTTTGAAAAAAGTACCAAAATAGTACTTTTTTTATAAAAATTACCAGAATAGTACTTTTTAATAAAAAGTACTAAAATAGTACTTTTTTATAAAAAGTACCAAAATAGTACTTTTTTTATAAAAAGTCAAGAATCATCAACATAAATAAATAAATACCTCATGACGGCCTAGTCCCATATTTTGCTGCGTTACACACGAAATGTCAAAATAAGCATACCCCCATACTTTGGTTACGGAGTATTAAAATCGCTATAAAAAAGATGCTTCCATGTCGCGCACATTAATCATGACAGTAGCATAGTTCCCTATTATAGTCAGTCAAACCAACAGCAACAACTGCATCAACATTTATTGCATTCAACAACTGTTGAAAACTTTATGCAATTTTAACAACCAAAATAAAAAACGACGACTTTATTGTACAACATGCATCACTTCAGCACAATTTCAATACAAAAAAAAAAATAAAAAAAATATTATAAACAAATTTTTCTTTCCAAAAAAAAAGAAAAAAAAATCAACAGATAACATGAGAGTGTCTTAAGTTTTTCATGACTTTTGAAATTTTGATTTTCATTTTGTTTGAAGATGATGAATTTTAACGAAAGGAACAAATTGTTGTAACTGTTGAGTTTTTGCATTGGAATTAAAAAATCTTTATTTAATGTACTCATAGTTGTATGGCATCATTATTCTTTCAAGAAAATATTCAATTGTAGTTTTGTTTAAACAAAAATGTATTATGCAAGAAGAAGGAGTGATAGTAAATCATTATTAAATTTGGGGTAACGAACGAACAAAATTAAAATTTTCTTTAAAAGTGCACAGAAAAAAAAATATTTTTGGTTGCTTTTCAATTAAAATATTGTTATATTAACAAATAATTTCATTGTATTAACAAATAGTGTTGTTAAATAAAATCTCAATTATTATATTTGTCAATGCAATTAACTTTTTTGTTAATATAACAACGTTTTACTTAATTTAAAATGAGCCATGACAATTTTTTGTCTGTGTTAATAAGATGGTAATAAATGCTCTCACGTTTTATTAAGGGCTCATTATGTCTTGAGGAAACTATGCACCAGCAAAGTTTTTGCTCTAAAAAACGGTGCATATAATGTTTGTTTTCGTAAAAAAAGCTTTTATACAGTATGCGAATTTTTTTGAGCCCCTGATAAATTTCTTTAGATCTGGGACATGTGAAAAGGTATATTTTCATTTTATTTTTATTTAAAATTTAATTTAAATCTGGGACCTATTAAGTGTGAAAAGTGTGTGTCGAAAAGCGCTGACGATGGAAGGGTGGCTATTTCGGAAAGCTGTCGACATCTCTGCTAGCCTGTGTTCTCACTAAAGTTTTTTTTCAGATTTCTCATTGTAAAAAAAATACTATTTCTCTGAAATAGTTGCTAAATACAATTTCCAAGATTTCGACAAGATCGAAACAAGTGCCGAGTAAGTCTTGCAAAATGACCAAATCAATCAATTTAAAACAAAAAAACTTTATAAATCGTTTTTTGAAAATTGTTACTTTGACAATATCCTCGCAATGATTAGCAAAGAAATATGACCTTGAGCTTGAATAAATAATTAATTTTTTTTTATCAAGTTAAATAGAATTTCTCTGAATTGTTATTTTTATTGTAAACAACAAATGACAACTTTAAGAAAATCGGTTTAGACATTTTTGGAGAATTTTCGAGTGTTTAAATGTCGTAGAAATCCCTTGAGCATTAAAATAATTTATTAAATTTAATTTAACAATTTTCAAACGTTTTAATTAAAGTTATTTGATATTAGAACTGTATTTAATATAAATATTTTTATTTTCTATGCATTTTAATTATTTTTATACCCTTCCCTTAGTGCCAGTGGCTATCAGTTTGTCATTCCGTTTGTAAATCATTAAAATATCGGTCTGGAGCCCCATTAAGTATACATTAGAGTGTCCCTTATTTTGGAAATGTTGGAAATCTTGAGACGGTACCCGCACATTTTTTTCCTTTTGACTTAAAAATAACTCAGGAAAAATTTTACGCCCCTAGGACCACGCCTTCCCTACGCGACGGGGCCTTAAAGAGCGGGGCCTAAAAAATCATTTTTCCATACAAACCAAAAAAATTTTTTTTTGATTTTTAATTTTTTTGTTATTAATTATTATATTACTTGGTTTGCTTATTCACGACAAAAAATTTGATTTTGGAGGGATAAGTCTTTCAGCGCTAAAAAATTTTTCGCAAAAAAAAAATTTGGGCGGCCGGGGTCCTACAGTAAAAAATTTTTAAAAAATATTTTTTTTTAGTTTTGACCAGCAACGGTTTTAGCTGCTATGTTGCTTTAAATGATATATATTCCAAAAAAAAAAATTATTCATATCTGTGACATCTTTATCTTTTTCGAAAAAAAAAATTTTGAGCCGTAGGAATCCTACGGTAAAAAATTTTTAAAAAATATTTTTTTTTAGTTTTGAAAAGCAATGGTTTTAGTTTTTATGTTGTTTTTAATGATATATATTCCAAAAAAAATATTATTCATATTTGTGACATTTTTATCGTGTATCGAAAAAAATCATCAATGCATTTTTTACCCTTTTTTAGAACACGATTAAGATGTCACAGATACAAAAAATATTTTTTTATGAATATATATCATTTAAAGCAACATAGCAGCTAAAACCGTTGCTGGTCAAAACTAAAAAAAAATATTTTTTAAAAATTTTTTACTGTAGGACCCCGGCGGCTCAAAATTTTTTTTTGCGAAAAATTTTTTAGCGCTGAAAGACTTATCCCACCAAAATCAAATTTTTTGTTGTGAATAAGCAAACCAAGTAATATAATAAATAATAACAAAAAAATTAAAAATCAAAAAAAAAATTTTTTGGTTTGTATGGAAAAATGATTTTTTAGGCCCCGCTCTTTAAGGGCCCGTCGCGTAGGGAAGGCGTGGTCCTAGGGGCGTAAAATTTTTCCTGAGTTATTTTTAAGTCAAAAGGAAAAAAATGAGCGGGTACCGTCTCAAGATTTCCAACATTTCCAAAATAAGGGACACTCTAGTATACATGTTATTGATCAGTTATCCGATCTAAGTCATTCTAACGATGTCCGTTTGTTGAAATGGCTATCGTTGTATTTTTAGCTCCTTTTATATTCGAACGTTGTTGTATTAACAAAAAAATTAATTAAATTGACAAATTGTGTTTGTAAAAATAAATATTAATTATTTTATTTGTCAATGCAATTAAATTGTTTGTTAATACAACGATTTTATTAAAAATGAGCCTACAATACAATTTTTTTCTGTTTGTTGCCCTGAGAAGTATGGTTTCACATTTGAGCGATATTGGTTCAAAAATTATGAACGAAAATGTATAAAAACCTCGTAAATTTTGATATATTCCACATAACCAAAAAATACAAAAAGAAATAATTCGACTGCTCGGTGACATGTGTGAACAGAATTTAATACCGAATGTTATTTAAATACGAACAAACATATTTTTTTACACAAAAAAAAAATTTCACCAAAAAAAAAATTGTTTTTTGCTGAAATTTTTTTTCAAAAAGGTTTTTTGTCAAAATAAATTTGCTTCACAAATTTTAACAAAATTTTGGCGGATTTTTTTTACAAATTTTTTTTTTGGAATTTTTTTTTTTGCAGTATTTTTAGTCAAAATTAACTTACAAATTTTCGCTAAATTCTTTTTCATAAAACATTTTTTTTCCGCCAAACTTTTTTTCCCAAAAAAGTTTTTCTTAAAAATTCATTAATCTTAAAAATTTTACCAAAAATATTTTTCGCCATTTTTTTTTAATTTTTTTTTTTTGTCAAAATTAATTTCTTTTACAATTTTTTTCCAAATAAAGTTATTTACAAAAATCTTTTTTACATTGTAGAGGGTGCCATTGTATTCGCCAAGACCAATTTAAAATTTTTTTTACTTGTTTTCTATTAATTCCAAATCTGTCATTTTCATTTATAATTTATCTGTCATTTCATATTGTAAGCAAATGTTGACATAATAATAAATTCATACAACCATTACTAACATTTAATCTAAAATTTATTAAAATATTTGTTAGACATTCAATATTGGTTTAGCATCATGTGATGTTTGTAACTAAAGTTACACTCAAGGAATAATGTAATATATAATTACTAGAAAAAGTCTAGTTATCCCATTTTACCAATATTTGACAGTTTTCCTTGTTTTTTAACAAATAATTTTCGTTTGAAATTTACATTTATTTTGGGAATTTTACAGTTTTTCTTGTAGTTGTAAATTCACGACAAGTTTTTTTGCGCCAAAAAGTTGTAAATTTACAATTTTATTGGTAAAAAGTTTGTAAAATTACAAAAAAGCTCGTAATCTTTGCTAGGTAGCAAAAAATCTAGTAAAGTCTTTTTTTAACAAAAAAATTTCGAACGAAATTTATTTTTTTTTTTTGTAATTTTACAATATTTTTTATACCCTACACCACACTGTGGTACTGGGTATAATGAGTTTGTGCTGATGTTTGTAACTACCCGAAATATTGGTCCTAGACCCACCTTTAAGTATACCGATCGACTTAGAATCACTTTTTGAGTCGATTTAGCTACAGGTCGCAATTTTTAATCAATTGACTTAAAATTTGCAACTTAAGGCTCTTTTGGCCCAAGGACGAAGCCTATTGAAATTGGCCCATATTTAAACCTATCCCCCATACAAAGGTCCTCTTTAGTTTTGACCCTAAAAACCGCATTATAATAGGTATCCTTTCGAAATTTGTCAGGTAATCATGTTTTATCTACACAAATGACCATTCAAAATTTTAAATAAATCGGACCAGTTCTTCTTGTAGCCCCATACAATCCACCTCCCCGGTTTTCACATAAATCTCTCAAATTTCATGAAAATAGAAAATATTTAATTAAAATTCTGTTTGTTTATGTTAAACGCGCACTTTAATAACCTTATCAAATCTGATTATCATCGGACCATTTTTGGACTCAGGCCCCATGTGAAAGTTTCGCCCGATATTCAGTTAAATCGGTTTATTGTCAACAAAAATAAGCCTTTTTCACTCCAAATTGATGTGTGAGTATTTTTTACACTTATTAAGAGTTGAAAAAATATAGATATAATCGGTCCATGTTTGAACTTGAACCCATTTTCCGGGAAACTCTGGTGTAGAGTATTATATGGTCGGTCTTGACCGACTATAATTTTCTTACTTGTTTGTTATTTTACAAGTTTTCAAGGAAATTATAAAAAAAATCTAGATAATTCACGAGAATTCCTTGTATTTTTTCTTTTGCGCCAAAAAAGTTGTAAATTTACAATTTTTTGGTAAAAAGTTTGTAAAATTACAAAAACGTCCGTAATTTTTACTAGGAATTCACGTAAAATAGGAGGTAGCAAAAAATCTAGTATAGTCACGAGAATTCCTTGTAAAATTTATCGCGTCATAAAATTTGTAAACTTACAATTTTATTGGTAAAAAGCTTGTAAATTAACAAATTATTCGTATAAAACCTGTTAAATTACTAGGAATTCTCGTCAAATAGGAGGTAGCACGAAAAAAAAAGTTACAAACTTTTCTTGTCGTTTTACAAGTTTTTTTTTGAGTGTAGTAATTTTTGTAAAAAAAAAATTTTTTTGAATTTAAAATTTTTTTTTAGCGTATTTTTTTTTAGTGTAAAAATGTTTTTGAGTGACAAAAATACGTTGTTAAATATTTTTTGACGTAACAATGTTTTAAAACTTGGTTAACGGTTTTTCAACACGTGAATTTAAGGTGAAACCAATCTGAAATTCACGGTTTTGCTTATAACTTTTGAACCACTAAACCGATTTTGCTTGAATTCAATACCAACCAGACCAGGGGCACCACAAATACACATGCCAATCTTCAGCAGTTTCAGAATTGTATTTCGAAAGTTATCGTGTCTTTTATCTCATAAATTCGCGAAAAACCCCGTGCCGAAATTTACTCTTTTGCTCAGCCGTTTTCGTTAAATTTAAATTAACGCACTCTCATTGGTGCATTGTTTTCTGAAGTAATTGATAAATATTTGAAAAGTTATATAACGGTTATTTAATTCGACAATTTTGTCTGTGAGTGTAACTAATGGAGAAAAATATTGATTAAAATATATTTTATATATTCCACACAGAATGCAACCTCAAATTTAAGCTTCTATTTGGGAGAAGAAAAAAATAACTAAACTAAAATCACAAATATAAATCATAAATATTTTAATTAAATTATGCATAAAATCGAAAAAAAAAATTGTTGTTGGGAATTAACCCATTGTGAACCAAGTGTTTAATTTTTAAAACACTAAAAATCAGAACAGCTTTTTAACGGAAACAGCTTTTGGTATGATTTAAAGCCAGCAAAACCCTTACTTGTATCGCCTATCATTAAGTGAACTAATTATAGCTTGCAGTCAAAATTATGCTTAAAATCGAAAAAAAAAATTATGTTGTGAATTAATCCATTGTGAAACAAGTGCTTAATTTTTAAAATCCACATTTTTAAAATCCACGGAAAGAGCTTTTGGTATTATTTAAAGCCTGCAAAACTCTTACTTGTGCCGCTATCATTAAGTGAACTGAATTATAGTTTTCGTTCAAAATAATGCGGTTACAACCGGGTTAATAATTTGTATTGGTGTTTTTTATACATATGGGAATTATATATTTTTGATTATTAAAAATTTCACACAACATACATATTTACCGCAATTTTTAAAACTTTTGTAAATCTTTTTTCAAACAAACTTAATTTTTTTTTTTATTTTGATTTTGATTTTTATTTTTATTTTTTTGTTGGTGAATTAATTTCTTTTGTATCTTCTCACTTTAGATTACAGTACATAAGAAGTATGCACTCAGGGATGCATTGATTAATGCATTAAATAAAAAAACAAATAAAAAATTTTCAATTTTTAAAAATTAAATGATAAGAAACTATTGTTGTAAATAAGAATTGTTGCAAATGATTAATATTTTCCACTTTTAAATATTTTCCACTTCATATTTTGTTTAGATTTCATTAAAATATTTTTTTTTACAATTTGCTATTTTTTTTTGTTACATTTTTTATTTTTTTCTTCAAAAGAAAACGAAATAAAAATTATAATTCGTTGCTGTTAAAAGCAAAGATATGCATGGCCATATTGGAAAAAATTCGAATACACCCCTGTTTGCATACTACTTATATGTACTTAACTTCAGATCACACACCTTGAAAAATATATTTTTTAGCGGCATCTTTTTCTCTATTCAATAATAAACGCCAGATTTTTTTATACCAACTATTAAAATTCAAAGATATTTTTATGTTTGAACTTTAATTTGATGAAAAAATAAAAAAAAAGACGTCTTTAATTATATGAATACTTTCACTCAACAAACACGAATTTAAGTTATCAAAACAAAGATTTAATGTTTTTAGTTTATTTTTGTTTCTATGTTCATTCATAAAAAAAAATAAAAAAAAAATGTTTGAATTTATCATTGAAGCATATCTTTGAGATTTAAAAGATTTTTTTTAGCTAGGAGTTTTTGATTTAACCCATCCATGAACAAGGGTGACAAAAACTCATTACACCCTGTACCATAGAATGGTGTAGAGTTTAATAAAAAATCGCTTAAATTTAAAACGTTTAAAAAATTATTTAATTTAAAGGAGCGGAAATAAAACGTTGGTGAACACCTTCATTATCTTGGTCCGCCCCATAAAAGAAGGCGGTCTAAAAAAATTTGATTTTCCTGAATCCAAGTGGAGGAGTTTGAATTTCTTCTCACATAAAAACGTTTCATTTGTTTAACAAAAAACTTGGAAAATATTGCGTTTTTCAGAGGTTGGTAAAGTTCTCCACGTGGAAAATTTTCTCTTTGTCCGATTTTGCCCATGAACGAACTTAACCAGCCTGTGAACAACAAGACATATTCAGGCAATAGAATGTCTACGATTTGATTAAGAATCATCGATGCGTTACATACTGAATGACAAAGTGAGTTTACCCATTCTGTGTTTAGAGCGTATAAAAATCGTTAAAGAAAACTGAAATAAAAAACCTCAAGAATTTAAAATCGCAAAATATTAAAATGTAAACGCCAAAAACAAGTAAAAAGTTAAATTCGGCCTTGCCGAATGTATGAATATCTTCAAAAAAGTTAAAAAAGATTATTGAAATAAACTTAATTTAAAAAAAAATTTTGTAAACAAAAATTTTAGCGGTAAAATTTTGTTGTTAAAAATTAATTAAAAAAAAAAAAAAATCGGAAAACTAAATTGGTAAAAGGAATTAATTTTAAGAAAAAAAAATTAAAAAAAAAAATTCCGCGATATAAAATTTTTGGCGAAAGAAGGATTGTTCAAAAAATTTTTCTGGTTAAAAATATGTTTGCACTTGTTTAAATACCTTTCGATATCAAATACTGTTCACATATGCCAACCAGCAGCCGTATTAAAGTAATTTGTATTTTTAGGTTATGTTGAATGTACCAAAATCTTCTAGGTTTTTTACATTTTCGTTCATAACCGCTGAACTGATATCGCTCAAATGCAATACCAAACTTCTCAGAATAACATCAAGTAAATGCTAAGTCTCAATCATATTTGTGTAATACTTTTGTCGTGATCCCGTCAGCCCTAGATCACTAATCAATAATATAGAATCTCACACCGATATTTCGATGAGTTACAAAATCAAAATTTCAGACTACGTAAAACTAAGTTTAAGCTAAATCCACATCTCAAAAACTCGTCCTAAGAGGGTAAAAACAGGACATATCACTAAAATACCAATGCTTATTATCCCTGCATCATTTGTATACTAATGCTGATGTTTGTAACTACCCGAAATATTTGTCTTTGACCAACCTTCAAGAATACCGAACGATTCAGAATCACTTTTTAAGTCGATTTAGCGATGTCCGTCCGTCCGTCCGTCTGTCCGTCCATGTAAACTTTGTGTGCACGATACAGGTCGTAATTGTTAACCGATTTGTTTGAAATTTGAAACTTAAGCTTTTTTTGACCCTAGAACGAACGCTTTTGAAATCGGTCTACACTCAAAAAAAAAAAAACTGTAAAGTTAGCAAAAAAGCTTGTAAACCTACAAGAAAATTTGCTGATTTTGAACCCACAATTTTTTTGGTAAAGTTAGCAAAAACGTTTTGCTAAAAACTAGTTAACTGAATTTTTTTTTTTTCAACTTAGTTCATACATATTTGAGGACCCCATTGTATTCGGACCCGATAGGTCCAGACCCCGATGGGCCTAGACCTACTTGGGTTCCTTAAAAATCGTCATAGTTTTTGATCCAAAATTAGTGTCCGTTTCGCTCTACCTTGCTTAGTTTTTGAGATACGTGATTTTAGGGGACCACCGGGGTTTTGAGAATTACAAAACTCGATAACTTCGAAAATATTACTCGGAGAGCTTTTGATTATTTTGCGGTCTTGTTCTACGTGTTGAGAGCTACAAAAATGCTTTTGGACTTTTTGTTGTGTCGGCAATTTTTAAAATTTTCGGGAATGCTAACTTTTTTGGATCCAAAGTTAGGACCCATTAGGGTCCACATATGTGAAGAAGACCGGCGATACTATGGAGAGCCTGAGAACCAAAAATGGCCTCCATTTTGCTCTATCTGGCTTATTTTCCGAGATAGCGCCATTTTAAGTTTTCTAAAAATAAAAAAAAATTTACCATTTATTTTTGCTAATAGTACACTCAAAAAAAAAAATATTGTAAAACTAGCAAAAAAAATGGTTAAAATTAGCAAAAAAAACTGTAGTTTTGGACGTTGCAAAAATTTTGGTAATATTAGCAAAACCATTTTGCTAATCAAAAAATTAGGAAAAAAATGGTAAAATTACAAGAATACCATTTTATTTTTGTAAAAAATCAACCTTGTAAAATTATCAAAAAATATGGTAAAATTACCAAAAAAAAATGGTAAAATTGAAATAGATAAAAAAATTTGTAATTTGGTAAAAAAACTGTTTTATTTAGTAATTTTTTTTCTCTGATTAGTAGTTGATTTAAAATTTGGTGAATATACTAAAAAAATTTTTGTCTGTTTTTGAGCACCACATTCTTTAAATGTAGTAATAGCAGCATCAACTATTACTTCAGTTGTTGGATGGTTTCTTCGGCTTCTTTTGCATTCTTCTCAGCAGCCGTAGTTGCAGTAACTGGACTTCCAACAACATCAAAATCCAAAATGATTTTTTTTTTTTTCACTTAAACACTTTAAACAAAAAATTTAAAGAACAACACTTCACTTTTTTTATTTTTTTTGCGTCATTTTTTTAGCTTAAGTAGAACAAATGAGATTTGCGTAGTAGTCTACACAAGAAATTTCTTACATTTCAGGTAAAATTTGTAAAAAATTAACAATTTTTTTTCGAATTTTTAATTTTTTTCACATGTATTTAAAAAAAAAATAAAAAAAAAACTTTTGGATATTGAAGATTAGATATCTAACTATGTGTTAAAATTTTAAAAAAATAATTTTTCAAAATTATCAACTTTTTATTAACAATTTAGGTGGCAAATTTTAAAAAATTTTCATATAAAATTAGCAAAAAATATGGTAAAATTAGCAAAAAATATGGTAAAAAATACTAAAAATTGTGTAGCCTATTTTTGAGCGCACATCCAGTTGATGGATGGCTACTTTGCTATGGTGTTGGCAGCATCATCAATCTGCAATGATTTTTTTCACACTAGAACACTTGAAACATTTTGTTTTTTTAAACTAAGAAAAAAAAAATAAAAATAAAAAGTATTACCATTTCTTTAAGGAAAATACTAATATTTTTGCTAAAATTATAGTAAAATAAAAAAAAAAACTAGCAAGAAAATATAGTAAAAATACCAAAAAATTTTTGTATTTTACCAATAGTAAATTGCCAAAAAAACTGTAAAAGTTAAATTTTTACATTTTTTTTTGCTAAAGTTTGGTTGAAGTAAATTACAACACCTTTTACTAATATTTTGACTAAGTTATTTTTTTGAGTGTAGCAAAAAATCTGGTAAAAATGTTGTCAACTCAATTTCAAATTTAGCAAAAGAAATTAGTTCAAAGTTTGTTTAAAATTGCTAATGTGCTAAACGAAGTTTACAAGAATTTTTTGCTAACATGCTAATCTCAACTAAAAATTTGCTAAAAGTTAGCTAACTAGCGTTAGCAAAAAAAAAAATAGTAAATCTACTAACGTATTTTTTTGAGTGTATGTTTTGACCTAGCCCCCATACAGACGTCCCCATTAAATATGGGTCAAACAACAAAAACAACCGTCTTTTAATAGTTATCCTTTCGAAATTTGGCGTGTTTTGTATTCACAAATCACCATTCCAAATTTCAAAGGAATTAGACCAGTTCTTCTTGTAGTCCCCATACAAACCACCCTCCCAATATTCACTTAAATCTCTAAAATTTCATGAAAATCGAAAATATTTTTTATTTAAATTTTGTTTGTGTGTTTTCAACGCGTACTTTAATAAACCAATCAAATCTGATTATAATCACAACATTTTTGGACTTAGGCCCCATATGAAAATTTCGCCCGATATTCACTTAAAACGAGTTTTTTGCAACAAATAAAAGCCTTTTTCACTCAAATTTGGTTTGTAAATGTGTTTACACTTATTAAAGATTTGACAAAAAATATACCAAATCGGTCCATGTTTTGACTTGGGACCCATTGTCCGGGATGCACTTGTGTAGGGTATTATATGGTCGGTCTTGACCGACTATAACTTTCTTACTTGTTAAAGATATGACAAAAGATATATCCAATCGGTCCATGTTTGATGGTCGTTCTTGGCTGACTGTAATTTTCTTACTTGTTTTTATTCAAAATGTCTTGGACATGGTGCAGGATTAAAGCGGGACTTTTTTTGTGTTGCAAAAAAGTTTTTCTTTCGATTTTGAATGTCCGTGGCAAATTTTTTATTCTACTAGGTCTAAAAATTATGCGGTACAAATTTGAGGCCCATCGAATTAAATAAACCCGTGTTGCCCGGCGATCAAAATTATGGATTTTTTAAAATCTAAAAAAAATAAAAAAATATATCTTGCTATATCATGTTTATTAATTTTGATGCTTTGATACGAATATCAAAATATATCGGTCAATAGGATTATCGCCATTTAAAATTTGTCAAAAAATGGCCGGGTTTTCTCAAGTTTTTAAAATCGGTCGAACGGTTATCGCTAATATCTTGAAAACCGTTTTAAAATTTGTATTAAATAACAAGAAAAGTTTATCATTTTTATTTTTTGCTACCACCCATTTAATAAAAATTCCTAGTAATTAAACAAGCTTTTCACTCACAATTTTGTAAGTTTACTTGCCTTTTACAAATAAATTTCTAAGCTTACAATTTTTTTGACGCGATAAAATTTACAAGAAATCATCGTGACTACTAGATTTTTTGCTAACTCCTATTTTACGAGAATTCATAGTAAAAGTAACGAGCTTTTTTGTAATTTTACAAACTTTTTACCAATAAAATTGTAAATTTACAAGTTTTTTGGCACAATAAAACTTACAAGGAATTCTTGAGAATTAACAACATTTTTTTTTGTAAAATTTCCTTGGAAATTTGTAAAATAACAAAGAAAATTTTAAAATTTAAATTTCGATGGACATTTTTTTGTTAAAAAACAAGGAAAACTGTAAAATATTGGTAAAATAAGATTACGAGACTTTTTTAGTAATTTGACAAGTTTTTTTTTTGTGTGTGCGTTCAAAAGTTTTTTTTAAAGGCTCCGACACAATGTCGGAGTACTCTGTACTACAGAGTACCATCTCTAAAAATAGAGACGACATCATACAGAAAATGTGTAAGTGCGAAAGAGAAAGGAACAAATTCCACTCTCTGGCATAGAGTAAACTGTCATTGTGAATTCAGCTTAAATCTTATTTTTTTCCTCTTGACCCTTTCTTAGAGCCTGAGACCATCTTTTATTTAAACTTAACTTGATTCAAATCCGATAATTTTACACTGTGGTGGGCGCCCTTAGATCAAAGTTTTGGATTTTTGGAAAATTTCCACGAAATTTAGATTTTTTAACAAATAAAAAAAAAAATATCTTGCAAAACATCACTTTTATTAATTTTGACATGATAAATACGAATATCAAAAAATTTCTGAAATCTGTCAAACGGTTTTCGAGATATCGCCATTTGAAATTTGTCAAAAAATTTTCAAAATTGGCGGTATTTTTCTACGTTCAGGGGTCATTATTAGTGAAATCAATCATGAATATTCTTGACACCCTCCGATATTGATGAAATTTGGTTAAGTTCTTACACTACGTAAAAAACTAACAAATGCAAATTTTCAGCCCTCTAAGTCAACAGGGGCCGAACATACAGGGGGTCAAAATTTCCCCCAAAATCTCCCAGTCGCGACACTTTACACCGTAAAAACTTAATATCGTTGGTTCTATTATAGCTAGAAAGCCCATTTTTGGTTTGTTTTGAAGCTCATAATATGCTCTATAAGACCTACCATAACCGAAAAATTTTCGAAAAAAATTAAGGGTTACCTCCCTTATTTTAAGGTCGTGATAAAGGCAGAAGAAAATGGGGATGATTTTTTTTTACTTGACAATCGTATAGAGAAAGTCCTAAAGAAAATATTCTAAAATTTTTAAGTTGGGGCAACAATGGGATCACTCAAAATCAAAATTTTTCACAATTTCCCCTAAAATCTCCAAATCGCAAAACTCGTGAACCTTAAAAATTTAATATCATATGTGCTACAGAGTCCATTTTTGTTTGTTTTAAAGCTTATAGTACGCTCTACAATACCTACCATAACCAAAAAATTTTAGAAAAAAAGGAAGGGTGCTCCCCTTATTTAAAGGTCGTGGCAAAGGGTGGAGGAAATGGGGGGAAGTATCCCCCGATTTTTTTGTTTACTTGGTATTCTCAAAGTGCAAGTTCTAATGAACATATCCTTAAATTTTTATGTTGGGACAACAATCAGATCGACCAAAATCAAAATTTTTCACAATTTCCCCCAAAATCTCCAAATCGCGACACTCTTGCCCATTACAAATTTAATATCGTGGACTGTATTGTAGCTACAGAGTCCATTTTTGGTTTGTTTTAAAGCTCTTAATATGCCCTACAATATTACTATTACAAAAAAAAAAAAATAAAAAAAATTAGGGGTGCCTCTTGTATTAAAAGATCGTGGCAAGGGGTGGGGGAAATCGGGGGATAGTACCCCCCAATTTTTTTTAACCTTTTTTTTTTTTTAAAGAGTAAATTCTAGAGAGCATATCCTGAAATTTTTATCTTGGGGCTATAATGAGAGGCGCAAGAATGTCGCGATTTGATGATTTTGGGGGAAAATTTTGAAAAAAATTTATTTTGTTCGATCCCATTGTTGTCCCAACATAAAAATTGTAGACTATGTTCATTAGGACTTGCACTTTGAGAATCCCAAGTAAAAAAAAATCGGGGGATACTTTCCCCCTATTTCCTCCACCCTTTGCCACGACCTTCAAATAAGGGGGGCACCAATTCCTTTTTTTGGAAAATTTTTTGGTTTTGGTATGTCTTGTAGAGCGTATTATAAGCTTTAAAACAAAAAAAAATGGCTCTGTAGCTACATAAGCACTTATGATATTAAATTTTTAAGATTAAAGAGTGTTGCGATTTGGAGATTTTGGGGAAAATTGTGAAAAATTTTGATTTTGAGCGATACCATTGTTGTCCCAACTTAAAAATTTTAAGATATATTCTTTAGGACTTTCTCTATAAGATTATCAAGTAAAGAAAAAATCGGGGGATACCATCATCCCCATTTTCTCCTCCCTTAATCACGACCTTAAAATAAGGGTGGTAACCCTTATTTTTTTTCGAAAATTTTTTGGTTATGGTAGGTCTTATAGAGCATATTATGTGCTTCAAAACAAACCAAAAATGGGCTTTCTAGCTATAATAGAACCAACGATATTAAGTTTCTACGGTGCAAAGTGTCGCGACTGGGAGATTTTGGGGGAAATTTTGACCCTCCGTATTTTCGCACACTGTTTACTTAGAGGGCTCAAAATAAGTGTGCATTAGTTTATCACTTAGTGTTACAACTAAACCAAATTTCATCAAAATCGGAGGGGTTCACGAAAATTTTTAGCTATTTTTGATTGATTTCACTAAGACTGACCCTCAAGAAATTTAAAAAAAAAAATCTCAACATATTTTTCCATTGACTTTTTTTATAGAGATTGAGACAAATTTAAATTTTAACTTAATTACAGCCAAATCAGACTTCGATCAAAGTTTAGAGTTCTTGGCGAATATTCTCTAAATAACCGAACATTTGATCGAAGGGCTTCACGGAGTTAAATGATTGGATTTGGTTCAAATTAATTGATAATAAAAGTTTATTTCAAGCTTTATAAAATGGTCAAGGAAAAAAAATGTTGAGATTTTTTTTTTTTAATTTCTTGACCGTAGGAAAAAACCGCGATATCTCAAAAACCGGTTGACTGATTTTAAAAATATTTTGATATTAAAATTAATAATAATTTTTTTCAATTTTTAAAAATCCAAAACTTTGATCGCCGGACGCTACAGTTTAGTTCCAATTGGCCTAAAATTTGGACCACATAATTTTTAGGTCTAGTAGAATAATCACTTTCTCGGACTTTTGGAAAAATCAAAAGTTAAAAAAAAAAATGTCACTATACTGCTGGGTATTTTTATGTAGATTTAGAGTCAAATTTATTTTTTTTTACTTGATTGCTGTTTTGATTATAAGTTGTAGTAATTATTAACATTTTTATGATTTTGTCTGATTTGTTACCCTTCATCAAATACATAAAATGTCATTAAACTTTTTTATTACTTCTCCAGATATTTATTTATTTGTTATCTTTGTATTTGTCCCAACATATGAGTATTTTTTTCAAAGATTTCTATTCAAGTTTTAAAAGAGTTTATTTTGAATGGTCAACAATTTTACAGTTGTTGATGATTAGTTATGCTTTAGTACTTAAATTTACCGTAAATAACCTTTAATTTAAGCGTTTGTTTAATGGGTGTGTACACGATTTTTGCGGTTTTACAAAAAATTGTCATTGTCCAAAAAATAAACATACAAAAGTTCAAGGGTATAATGTGATATTATTAACCCATAAATGTGACTGAAAAAAACTAAAGCTATCTGAATACTCTAGATTTTATATAAAGACTAAACAGATCAAGTACGGGTCGTCAAGTTTAATACAAATATGACAGAACTGCACTCAAAGCTTTAACCAACAATTTTGTAATTTTACAAGCATTGTAACAATAAAATCGTAAATTTACAATTTTTTGACGCAATAAAACTTATAAGGAGGTCACGTGACCTTACTAGATTTTTTTCTTACTCCTATTTTACGAGAATTCCTAGTAAAAATTACGAGCTTTTTTGTAATTTTACAAGCTTTTTACCAATAAATTGTAAATTTGCAAATTTTTTGGCACAATAAAACTAACAAGGAAGTCTCGTGAATGTACTAGATTACAAAAATTACAAAAAAAATTTAAAATTACAATAAAAAATGTAAATTTCGATCGACAATTTTTTGTTAAAAAACAAGGAAAACTGTTAAATATTGGTAAAATGGGATTACGAGACTTTTTCTAATAATTTGACAATGTTTTGTTTGTGTGTGTTACTCTCATTTCAGGGCATCCTGCCATATTTTTTAAACATATTTCGATAACAGAGATCGAAGATGTGAATATAGTACTAAATTTGCCAATATTGGAAAATTTCGAAGTGATTTTTTTAGTTTTTTCTGAAAAATTTAATTTTTTCAGTAAAACTTGCCTTAAATTAATACACAATTAACAGCTTTTTTCATCATTGTCAACATGTCAACATGTCAACCCACTTTCCATGCCTTTCAGGATCTTTCCAGTCTCTAACCAAAAACTCACAAAAATATTTTTACCTTAAAAAAACTTATTTGAAAATGAAAACATTCCCACAATCTTAGATTTAACAAATTTTTTACCAACTTTCATTAAAATTTAAATTTCACAAAGCAGAGATATAAAATAATCTTTACAAGAGGTACAAGTTCTTTTTTTTTTTTTTTTTTTTTTTTTTTAAACTCACCTGACAGTAAATAAGTGAACAAGAATTAACAATCCAAAAACATTCAAAGTGCATGCACAGCTTCCGCAAGTTAAAAGCCAAAAACACTTATGTTTGCTTAGAGAAACTGGCCATATGATAAATGATGGCCAAAAGGGCACACCTGAGGCACCTGAATAAAATTATTTAAAAAATTTTTAAAATATCAAACAGGATTTAACGTTTGATACCAAATGGGTTCCCAAACCAAACAAGGACCAATTGGTTTTCCCCAAAATCACAGAATTATATCTTTATTTTTAAGATTTTTTTTAAATAAAGCACGAATATATCTTATGGTCAAAGGCTGGTTAATTTCTTAAATGGGGAAAATCGGACCAGGGAAAAAAGTTTCCCCCTTTTTTACAGGTTTTTATACACTCCACTCTACTGATAGAGGGTATATATAAGTTTATTATTCCGTTTGTAACACATCGAAATATTGGTCTAAGACCCCATAAAGTATATGGGGCATGCCAAATCGGACACTTTGAAAATTTTTTTTTTAGATTTTCCTAGTTTGTTTGCAGTTTTTAGTACCCTTCGAAAACTCTTTCGTGGTAAATTTTCAGATTTTTTTGATGACCCGTTTGTTTCTTCACTCAAAATATTTTGTAGGCAAAAACAAATGAAAAACACACTTAAAACCAGTGAATAAACAATTGAAAACCATTCCAGTAATTACTCATTTGTTTTAACAAACATCAACATTTATTTTTTACTGTTGACAAAATTTTCTAAAATAAATAACATTAAACATTAAAAAATTAAGTTTTTTTCACTCTATTTTACCAACAAATTCGAAAAAAATAACCAACGGAAACATTAAAAATTAATGATTGTTCTGTTATTTTTACCAACAAATTTCAAAAAAATAACCTACGAAAACAATAAAAATTAATGATTTCGTAGGTAATTTTTTACAATTTTTTATTGAAATATTTTTTTTTTTAATTTTTTTATAAAATTTTTGGGGAATCGGTCCCGCAATCAACTACATTCTGGCCAGAAACTTTACCCATCGTGCCAAAGTCACTTGATACAAACATGTTTTTATATTTCTATAAATAATTTTTTGATTTTTTTTTCTACAAAAAAATAACTGATTTGTGTAGGTAAAAACTAACGATATTTCATTAAAAAATACCAACAATTTAAAAAAAAAATTACTTACACAAATCATTAAAAATCAAAAGAATAATCAGTAGTTTTTACTTACAGAACAAAAATAAATGACTTTAAAAATTAAATGTTAATTAAAGTCTTTATTTTTTGTGTGTTATTTTTGAAACAAAGGACTGAAGTAGTCATTAATAAGAACTGAACATCAAACAAATGTTTTTTCTTTTAAAACGACTAAACGGAAAACTTTTTAAATAAACTACAAACAGTTAATGACATAATTTTTTGAGTGTTTACTCAAACTTCTTTTACTCATAACTTTTTCAATAATGGTCCAAATTTCAATTTTTTTTTTTTTAATTTTTGTTTTTTTACGTACTTTAAAAAAAAAAATCCCAAAAAATTCTTAAAAGCGCTATAGTATGCGATTTTCAAGTTTTTAAATTTAAATCTCATTTTTGAAAATGTTTGCACTCTTTGATTTTTTTTAAATTTTTTGTGTAAAACTTCTATCGATTCTAAAAATTTTTTACCTAGGAGGATCGTAGGATAACGATTATTAATATTTTTTAAAATTTTTTGAAAAAATTTTATTATAATTTTCCAATCTTAAAATCATATCTACTGCTCCAATGGTGCGTCATAGAGGGGTCATTTCCTACACCAAAAAAAAAAACGTGGGTATTCAATACTAAAAATTTAACTAATTTTAGTCCAAAAGGACCTAGTGCAGAAATTGGTAACCAATACTAAAATTTTGTACTAATATTAGTCAAAACCAGTAAAAATAACTAATGTTAGTACTTTGAAGATACTAAAATTAGTAACAAATTAGTAGATTTGGGTACAATATCACTTACTAAACCTTTTACTGTAGAATTATTTTGAGTGTAGACTGATCCCCATTAGTTTTTACGTTTTAACATTTCTTTGGAACAAACTAATACCCTTTCTTCAATTTCTAAGGGGGCTCCCACACAAAACGACATTTTTTAAAATTTGTTCTAACCGCTCTAACTGCCCTAATAGTGCCTTTAGAGCAACAAAATGTATGACCGACCCACAATATTTTTTTAGTCCAAACATTTTCTCTGAACACACCTACCCTCTATCTCTAATTGTTAAGGCGGTCCCCATACAATTTTTTTTATTTTTTGTAAATTTGTTTTATTTAATCAGCTTCTAGATAGGGCGTAGTTATGGTTTAAAAAAATGTTTTAGGGTAAAAATAAATGGGGGTCGGTCTCACTAATGATCCCTCTCGGACGCACCATTGGACCGGTAGAAGCTGATTAAATAAAACAAATTTACTAAAAATAAAAAAAATTGCATGGGGACCGCCTTAACAATTAGAGATAGAGAGTAGTTGTGTTCAGAGAAAATGTTTGGACTAAAAAAATATTGTGGGTCGGTCATACATTTTGTTGCTCTAACGGCACTATTAGGGCAGTTAGAGCGGTTGGAGCAAATTTTAAAAAATGTCGTTTTGTGTAGGAACCCCCTTAGAAATTGGAGATAAGGTATTAGTTTGTTCCAAAGAAATTTTAAGACGTAAAAACTAATGGGGGTCGGTCTAGGAAATGACCCCTCTATGACGCACCATTGGTGCAGTAGAAATGATTTTAAGATTGGAAAATTACAATAAAATTTTTTTTCAAAATTTTAAAAAATAGTAATAATCGTTATCCCACGATCTTCCTGGGCAAAAAATTTGTAGAATTGATAGAAGTTTTAAACAAAAAAATTTCAAAAAAATCGAAGAGTACAAACATTTTCAAAAATGAGATTTCAATTTTAAAACTTAAAAATCGCATACTATAGCGCTTTTAAGAATATTTTGGGATTTTTTTTAAAAAGTAAGTACTTAAAAAAACAAAAATTAAAAAAAAAAAAAATGAAATTTGGACCATTATTGAAGAAGTTATGAGTAAAAGAAGTTTGAGTTAAGGTAAAAACAGAACAAGCACGGCGCGGGGGACGGTCGCCGTTGCCGGAGAATATAGGCCCAAAACAATGACGGGGGACTGCGACGGCAAAAAATGTCATTTGTTTGTTCAGTGGGGCTAACTTTTAATAAAATTAGAGTATTTTTACGGAAAAAAATCGTTTATCACATAGTCAATGTGATTAAGTTGGCACTACTGTACGTTTGTTACACCATTGTGAATGAAAAAATAAAAAATTGTTGAGAAAATGCGGTAACCCTGGAGTGTGAGAGGGAGGGAGATTGAGAGAACCCGGAGACACTGTTGCCAACTATTTTTAACCAAAAACCTCTAAATTTCACGAAAAAAGCGCTAGAAACCGCCAAAAATTAATTTAGCGTGGAAAATTTAAAATTTTCCTGCTAAATTACAAAAAAAGCGCTGAAAACCGAAAAACTTGGCATTTTTGATTGACAAAAAAGAAAAATTTAAAAAAAAACCTCCAAATTATTTTTTCTACGAAAATTTACTTTTCATTAAAAACGCGCAAGAAACGGTCGAAAATTTCAAAAAAAGCGCTAAAATTCGACAAACTTGGTGTTTTCGATTGAAAAAAAAAGAAAATTGGAAAAAACCGCTAAATTTGTCCCACTAAATCCAAATAAAAAGCGCTAGATTTTCCCGCTAAAGCACCGTTTCCGCTAAAACCAATTTTCCCCCGCTAAATCCAAACAAAAAGCGCTAGATTTAGCGGGAAAACCTCCAACTTGGCAACAGTGCCCGGAGATAAAATAAAAAAAGTTTTAATTTTTTGTTGGGCCGGTCACGGTTTTTAACTGTCAAATCGTATGGAAAAAGTCGTGCAGGGCTTGTTCTGTTCCAACCATAAAGCAACAAACTACCAATTTTTTAAAATTCGATATCTTTTGAACGGATCATCAAAAAATCTGAAAATTTACCACGAAGGAGTTTTCGAAGGGTACTAAAAATTGTAAACAAACTGGAAAAATGTAAAAAAAACAAGTGAGAGTGTTAAATTCGGCTGTGCCGAATTTTTTATACCACGTAAAAAAAAACAGGGGCGTCTTTTTTTTTTTGGGGGGGGGGGGGGTAAAGTTGGTTGGACACAACCTCCCTGGATCCAACTGCAAGACTATGAACTTCTTTTGACATAACAATGTTTCGTTTGCTAAGCAAAAGTACAAAAAACCTTTAAAAAATGGCTTTTTTTAGAGTTTTTTTTAGTTCTTAAGAGGGGAACTTTTTCCCCCTGAACCGATTTTGCCCATGTTCGAACTTAACCAGCCCAATACCATGAGACATCTTCGTGCCAAATTTCAGGAGTCTAGCGCTTTTACTTTGGACTGTATCGTGTCTTCCACAGACGGACGGACGGACGGACAGACGGACGGACATAGCTAGAATGTCTTAGAATGGATCACTGATCAATAATATATATACTTTATGGGGTCCTAGACCGATATTTCGATGCGTTACACACGGAATGACAAAGTGAGTATACCCCCATACTGTGGTTGGAGGGTATAAAAATTTTCAAAGTGTCCGATTTGGCATGGAAATATTCATGATCCTCGATCGATTTTAAGACGATCTAGCGATGTCCCGTCCGTCCGTCTGTCCGTCTGTCTGTTGAAAACTCGCTAACTTTTGAAAGACTTTACGGAGGCTCCTGAAGTTTGGCATATATATTGGAAATTTATCTGGTCAGGTTGGTATTGCAATCCAGCAAAATCGGTACAGAGGTTCAAAAGTTATGAGCGAATGACTGAATTTTGGCAAGGGTTTTTCATGAATTTTCGAGATAAAACACACGGTAACTTATAAACGACAATTCTGAGAGTGCTGTGGTATGGCATATATATTTATTGTTCCTCTGTCCCAGTTCGATTTAAATCTCTGCCAAATCGGTCCAGTGGTTCAAAAGTTATAAGCAAAACCCTGAATTTCAGATTGGTTTCACCTAAAATTCACGTGTTAAAAAACCAGAGCTCTAAAAAACCAAGCTTTAAAAACAATGATAAGCCACAAAATTACTTTACATAGTATTTTCGTCACTCATAAATATTTGTATATAAAAAAAAAAATTTACACTCGAAAAAAATTTTACACTCAAAAAAAATTAGCAAATTATTTTTTTTTTTTACAAAAATGACAAAAAAAAGTTTTTTACTCAAAATAAAATATTTCTAATCAAAATTGTTTATTTTTCTTACATTAACAAATTTACTATCCTTTAAAAAGGGCATTGTGGAGGGTATTTCATAGATTCGGCAAAGTCAAATTTAAATTTTATACTTGTTTTTTATACTTTTGTTAAACAAATGAATTATTTTTATGTCAAAAGACGTCCAAAGTCCTGCACTTGGACCCAGGACTAGAAAATGTTATTTATTTTCGAAACCTCCCTGTTTTGTGGGCGTGGATTTAAAAAAAATAATTTAAATAGTGATAAAATTATATAACATTAGTGCAAAAATTGTAATAAATAAATTTTTTAACATTTATTGCAAGGGGGAAAATATCCCCCTCTGACCCACTCACTTGTTTAAATTGGCTTCCTTAAAATTTTGCACCGCTAACGACGGTATGTTCGATCACCATCCACTGTTGTTATTTAAGACTCCTTTTCTAACAACTGCCGTTGTTCACTTTCTTAATAATCCAGCCCCCTGCTAAAAAATAGATTTCTCCTCTCTGAAATCATGATGTGAATACTCTTAAAAATACCGGTTACTTAAGACTCAACAAAAAAAAAAAAAACAACGAAAAATTTTACATGGACATGAACATGTTGAGGGTAATCTGTATAGAATGAACTGTGAGTATACAAACACACTTTTTTTTTTTTGGACAGAAATCACCAAATATGGAAAGAAAGATGGAAAAAAGCAGACGCACATTAAGAAAGGTATGCGTGCATTGCAACAGGCTTTTTAGTGGCCACAACAGGGATGGGAATTGGATTTGCGAGTTTAAACCAAAAACTAAGGAAAAATTTACTTTTTTTTACCCACTTGTACTAATTTTTGTTTGAAAAAAAATTTCTGTGTACTTCGGTTTTTAAACTAAATCACAAAATCGACTTAATAAACACTACTCTATTACACTATCAAACTGTAATTCAATTTTCAAGATGACTTAACACTTTCAGTCATAACTTTTTTAATGCTTAAGCGATTTTGCTGAAATTCAATACCAAATTGTGTGAAGCACCGACAAATATTTATGTTAAATATCAGTCATATCTGTTTAATATTTTGGTCGTGAGCGTGATTTCAACAGACAGAAGAACATCGCTAGATTGATATAATATCAATAATATATGACGATTATATGTATAAATATTATAGGGTCCCACGCTTACATTTCAATGAGTTATAAACGCAGTGACAATTTTAAATTTAACCTCTTTTCCAAAGTAAAAGGTTTAAAAAATCTCCACTTTCTAAAATACTTTTTATTGACAAATTTTTCTATCCAAAAACCAAAAAAAGTTTGTCAATTAATTAATATCACGATAATCAAAAAAAAAGTACCAAATATGCTTAAAAAAGTACTTTTGGTACCAGAAAACATAAAATTGTACCAACTTTTCCATCTCTTCACCCAGGCGAAACAACTTTAAAACCAGTTAAAAGGAATTTAATGTGTTTTCTTTTTAAGAATATAAATAAAAAGTAAACTTTAACAAAAATACATACATTAAATCATGATTTTGTTACAAAATATTGTACTTTTTTTTAAAAAAAATATTTGAAGTTGACTGAAAATCTAATGGCGTTTTCTTTTCTGGCAAAAAATGTAGCATTTTGTAACATTTTTTTTATTCTACGAATTTTTTGTGTTCTTTTCTAAAAAAAATGCACACTTATAAAAAAATATTATGTTCTTTTCTGAAAATATTGCCTGCATTTGAGGTAAAAAATGCATATTTTCCACCCCGAAATCAAATGACGGGGTGAAAAATTGCCCTGATATTCTCTCATGTAGCAAAACTCAAATTAAGCGAACAAGTTAACTGGTGCTGTTGTGGTGCAGAGGATGTGTCGTGGCATGTGACACCGGAGGTCCGGGGTTCAAATCCCGGTATGGACAAATTTTTTTTTTTTTTTTTTTATTATTCTGGTATTTTTTTTTATTCCATTACCAATTATTTTTTATTTAATAATGTTTTTTTTTTAATAATTTAATCATTTTAAAAAAAAAAAAAAAGTAAATTTTCATATAAAATCGACTATATTTGTTAATTTTTTTTTTTTTTTTTTTTTTTTAAGTTTAAATAATTAAAAAAAAATAATTTAAAGCAAAAAAAAAAAAAATAAAAAAATATGTGATGGCCATCGCCGGGATTCGAACCTGAGCTGCCAGCAATATAAGCGAAACACACATCCATCAAACCAGCAAATCAGGGCAATTTGCGTACAAAACAGCATTTTTTGTGTTCTTTTCTGAGTGAAAAAAATGCAACATCGTTTCAGGGCCATGTCAACATTTTAAAAGTAAACATTTTAACAATGCACAATTTTTTGTTCAGAAAAGAAAACACCATAAAATTCCTTGATTTAAACACGTTCCGTTGAAAACCTCACGTTTTTGTATGCTCATTTATATTTTTATGACTGTTTCAATTTATTTTTCAAATATTTTTTTTTTTATCTAAAAGGAAACAAAATTTTCTTTTTATGTTGGTATTTTTTTTTTTACTTTTTTAAACCATAAAATGTCAATATTATGTAAATTTTGTCAATTTACATTATACATTTTACACTTTTTTTCAACGATTTTTTTTTTTTACATACATATCAAAGTTGTTGAAATTGGGTGATAGAATTTTCGTTTGTTTTTTTATCATTTTGGCAATAAAAATATTTACAAAAAAAAAATCCTTTTATTTTAACGCGTTTATTTTTTTTATAAAGGAACAAGGTAAATGACTATTTTTTTTTATGGAAATACAACAATGTTATCAAATTTGAATATGTTTATTGGTTTTTAAAGTACACTCAAAATTTTCTATAGAAAATTAGTATAGTTATCGATAAATCGATAACACATAATTTTCTATAGAATCTTATCGATAATACAAAATTTTCTTAAGAAAATTTGCTAGTTATCGATATATCGATAACACACAATTTTCTATAGAAAATTTGATTAGTTATCGATAACACAAAATTTTCTACAGAATCGATAACTTTGCCAATTTTAAACAAATTGGTATAATTATCGATATATAATATAAAAAATTTCTTTAGTTATCGATAAAAAGATAAAACAACATTTTTAATAGAACATTTGTATAGTTATCGATATATAGAAAAAAAAAATGTTCTATAGAAAATTTTTTTAGTTATCGATGTATGGATAACACAATTTTCTTTTAGAAAATTGGTATAGTTATCGATAACAACAAAAATTATATAGTTATCAATCACAAAAATAATTTCAATAGAAAATTTGTATAGTTACTGATAACACAAATTTTTCTATAAAAAATTTGGTATAGTTATCGATATATCAGTAACACAAAATTTTCTATAATAAATTTGTATAGTTACCGATAACACAAAATTTACCTTAGAAAATAATATAGTTATCGATATACACATAACACAAAAGTTTCAATTGAAAATTTGGTATAGTTGTCGATAATACAAAATTTTCTAAAGAAAATTTGATATAGTTATCGATATATCGATAACACAAAATTTTCTATAGAAAATTTGATATAGTTATCGATTTATCGATAACACAAAATTATCTAAGAAAATTTGATAAAGTTATCGATATACCGATAACATAAGATTTTTTATAGAAATTTTGATGTACTTATCGATATATCGATAACATAAAATTTTCTATAAAATATTCGATATTTTTATAGACATATCGATAACACAAACTTTTTTTAGAGAAAATTTGATAAAGTTATCGATATATTGATAACACAAAATTTTCTATAAAAAATTTGATTTAGTTATCGATAAATCGATAACACACAATTTTCTATCGTTAATTTGGTATAGTTATCGATATATCGATAACGCAAAATGTTCTAAAGAAAATTTGATATAGTTGATATTCTATAGAAAATTTGATATAGTTATCGATTTATCGATAACACAAAATTATCTTAGAAAATTTGATTAAGTTATCGATGACACAAAATTTTCTATTAAAAATTTGATTTAGTTATCGATATATCGATAACACAAAATTTTCTATAAAAAATTCGATATTTTTATAGACATATCGATAACACAAAATTTTTTATAGAAAATTTAATAAAGTTATCGATATATTGATAACACAAAATTTTCTATAAAAAATTTGGTTTAGTTATCGATAAATCGATAACACACCATTTTCTATCGATAATTTGCTATAGTTATCGATATATCGATAACACAAAATTTTCTATAGAAAATTTGATATAGTTATAGATTTATCGATAATACAAAATTATCTTAGGAAATTTGATAAAGTTATTGATATACCGATAACACAACATTTTCTAAAGAAATATTGATGTACTTATCGATAACATAAAATTTTCTATAAAAAATTCCATATTTTCATAGACATATCGATAACACAAAATTTTTTATAGAAAATTTGATAAAGTTATCGATATATTGATAACACAAAATTTTCTATAAAAAATTTGATTTAGTTATCGATAAATCGATAACACACCATTTTCTATCGATAATTTGGTATAGTTATCGATTTATCGATAACACAAAATTATCTTAGAAAATTTGATAAAGTTATTGATATACCGATAACACAAAATTTTCTACAGAAAATTTGATGTACTTATCGATCACATAAAATTTTCTATAAAAAATTCGATATTTTTATAGACATCGATAACACAAAATTTTTTATAGAAAATTTGATAAAGTTATCGGTATATTGATAACACAAAATTTTCTATAAAAAAATTGATTTAGTTATCGATAAATCGATAACACACCATTTTCTATCGATAATTTGGTATAGTTATCGATACATCGATAACTCTTAATTTTCTAAAAAAAAATTGGTATAGTTATCGGTACATCGTTAACACAAATTTTTTTTATAGAAATTGTAAAAGATAAATTGGTATAGTTATCGATATATGGATAAAACAATAGTTTCTATAGAAAATTAATAAAGTAATTGATGTATCGGTAACACAATATTTTCAATAACAATTGTATAATCGATTTACCGATAATACAAAATTTTATATAGTAAATTGGTAAAGTTATCGATGTATCACTAACACAAAATTTTCTATAGAAAATTGGTAAAGTTATCGATATATCGATAACAGAAAATTTCCTATAGAAAATTTATTACTTGTAAGTTTGTAAATTTGTAATAGACATATCGAAAAAACAAAATTTTTATAGAAAATTTGTGTAGTTATCGATAACACAATATTTTTATTAGAAAACTGGTGTAGTTTTGGACATATCGAAAACACAATATTTTCTATAGATAATTTGTGTAGTTATCGCAATACCGATAGTACAACATTTATGCAGTTATCGATAACCCAAAATTTTCAATGAAAAGTTTCTTTAGTTATCGATAAATCAATAATACAAAATTTTCTAAAGAAAATTTAGTATAGTTATCGATACATCGATAACACAAAATTTTCTTAAAAAAATTTGGTATAGTTATAATAACACAAAATTTTCTACAGAAAATTTGGTATAGTTATCGATATATCAAACAACATTTTCTATAAAAAATTGGTAGGTATAGCTATCGATAACACAAAATTTTCTATTAAAAATTTTGTATAGTAATCGATATATCGATAACATAAAATTTTCAATGTAAAATTTTGTGTAGTTATCGACAATCGATAACACAAAATTTTTAATAGAAAGTTTCTTTAATTATCGATTATTTAATAAAAATTTGATATAGTTATCAATACATCGATAACACAAAATTTTCTATAGAAAACGGGGAATAATTATCGATAACACAAAATTTTATATAAAAAATTTGGTATAGTTATCGATATATCGATAACGCAAAATTTTCTAAGGAAAATTTGGTAAAGTTATCGATAGATCTGAAACATAAAAATTTCTATAATAATCGATATATCTATATCTATAGTAATCGATGTATCGATAACATAAAATTGTCAATGTAAAATTTTGTGTAGTTATCGACAATCGATAACACAAAATTTTTAATAGAAAGTTTCTTTAATTATCGATTAATTAATAAACATTTGATATAGTTATCGATACATCGATAACACAAAATTTCCAATAGAAAATGGGGAATAATTATCGATAACACAAAATTTTATATAAAAAATTTGGTATAGTTATCGATATATCGATAACACAAAATTTTCTAAAGAAAATTTGGTAAAGTTATCGATAGATTTCAAACATAAAAATTTCTATAGAAAATTTGGTATCGATAAGTTTCTATAGAAAATTTTGTAAAATTGATGATATATCGATAACACAAAATTTTCTATAGAAAATTTAGTAAAGTTATCAATTTATCGATAACACAAAATTTTCTGTAGAAAATTCGGTATAATTCGATACAGTTATTCTATTACACTACATTTTCTATAGAAAATTTGGTACAGTTATCGATGCATCAATAACACGAAATTTTCTATAGAAATTTTGAAAACGTTATCGCTATATCGGTCCCATAAAAAATGTCTATAAAAAATTTTGTATTTTCAATGTATCGACAACAACGACAAAATTTTCTATAGAAAATGTTGTGTTATCGATATATCGATAACTTTACTAAGTTTCTATATTAAGTTCTGTGTTATCGATACAAAAAATTTTCTTTAGAAAATTTTAATAGTTATTGATATACCGATATCACAAATTTTTCCATTAAAAAATGTGTATAGTTTTTAATGTTTAATATTTTTTTTTTAATTTCTTTATCTATTTTGTTTTATATTTTAATGTCATTTATAACTTTCAAAGAAATGACTCAATCAATTTATTTTAATAACATTTTTTTGTTACCAATAAAATTGAATGAATGAATTTAGATATTTTTTTTTTTTTTTAAATAAAAATAAACATGAATGAATAGTATTTTTACGTGTAATCTAACTTTGGCTTTTTTTTCAATTTCCGTCCTACACGCAATTTTTATTTTTTGTTGTTTATTTTCATTGTTTTTGCAATAAATATCAAGATAATTATTGTGCAAATATTGGCAAAAATAGAAAAAAAAAATATTGAAAACGTTAATTTAATGATAAGACATTTTAATGTTTTTTTGTGCTCCCATTGTTCCATGGATGATTATCACTAAATGCGGGCGTTTGCGTTTTAGTTTAATTTTTTTTGGACACAATGTTGCTAATATTTAAGGTGTGCTTTTGTTTTTAGTCGTTAACTAAAATTTGTGCAAATTTTTATATTTGTTTCTAATCATTATCTATGGTTTGTATTCATGTTTAATTTTAGTGTTTTTTAAATGTTTTATAGGTGTGGCATTAATTTTCTCTTTTTTTTATTGATTCGATTGATCTGATTTTTTGGGTTTAATTGCAAAATTTTTTTTGGTTGCTTTTTTTTTATGAGCAAATGATTTTTATTCTGGCGCTAAAAGTGGTAGAGAAACATTAATTAAAGTTTCACTTTAAATTGGATAAATAATTGTAGATTTATAAAGCAAAACTGTAAAAAAATTCAATTATTTTAACTTTTTACAGGATATTTTGTTTTAGCGATATATCGATAACTATACAAATTTTCCTTAGAAAATGTTGTGTTATCGATATATCAATAACTATACTGAATGTCGATAACTTTAGCAATTTTTAATAGAAAATTTTGTGTTATCGATATATCGATATCTTTATTAATTTACTAAAGAAAGTTTTGTGTTATCAATACATCGATAACTTTAGCAATTTTGTGTTATCGGTAACTACTATATACAATTTTCTAAACAAATTTGGTGCTATCGATAGCTAAACAAATTCGCTATACAAAATTTTCTTTTATCGATAACTATAACAATTTTCTCTCTAAAATTTTGTGTTATCGATGTATCGACAACTATACAATTTTTTTTTTTGAAAATTAAATCGATTTATCGATAACTATGAAAATTTTTCATGAAAATTTTGTGTTATCTAGGTATCGATAACTTATAAATTTTTTGAAAAATTTTATGCTATCGACTTAAATTGTTTCAAATTTTGTGATATAGATTTATAGATAACTATACAAATGTTGCATACAAATTTTGTATCGATCACTATACCAAATTTTCTATAGAAAATTTTGTATAATCGATAACTATACCAAATTTTCTGTAGAACATTTTGTGTTATCGATATGTCGATAAATATACCTAAGTTTCTATACAAAATTTTGTTTATCGATGTACCGATAAGTATGCAAAATTCTATGCAGAAAATTTTCCGTTATCGGTAAACTGATAACTATACAAATTCTCAAAAGAAAATGTTGTATTATCGTTATTTCGATAACTATACAAATTTTTTAAATATTTTTGAGTTATTGGTAACTACAAAAAATTTTCTATAGAAAATTTTATATTACTAATATATCGATAACAATATAAATTTTTTTTAAGAGCATTTTGTGCTGTGCATATATCGATAACTTTAGAACTTTTATCGATATATCGATAACAAAACAAAGTTTCTTTTGAAAATTTTGTGTAATCGATATATCGATAATTATGCAATTTTCAAATTTTCTACAGAAAAATTTGTGGTATCGATTTTATATAAAACATTATGTATTATCGATATATCGATAAATATACAAAATTTTCTTTAAAAAATTTTGTGTTATCGATGTTTTGATAACAATTACAAATTGTCTATAGAAAATTTTGTGTTATCGATATAACGATAACTATGACAAATTTTCTAATAAAAGTTTTTTGTTATTGATATATCGACGCATATATCGATAACTATACCGCATTTTCTATAGAAAAGTTTGTGTTATCGATATACTGATAACGGTATGTCGATAACTTCATACATTTTTGATAGAAAATTTTCTATTGAAAAAAATTGTGTTATCGTTATCTATACCAAATTGTCTGTAGAGAATATTGTGTTATCGATATATCAAAATCCGTACTAATTTTCAATTGAAAATTTTGTGTTATCGATATTTCGATAGCTATACCACATTTTCTATAGACAATTTTGTGTTATCGATATACCGATAACCATAAAAATTTTCTATAGAAAATTTTTTGTTATTGATATATCGATAACTACACAAATTTTATATAGAAAACTTTGTGCTATGGATATTTATCACAAATTTTCTATCAACAATTTTGGGTTATCGATGTATATATAACCATACAAAAGTTCTAATGAAAAATTTGTATTATGTATCAATATATCGATAAATATACCTATCTTCTACAGAAAATTTTGTTTTGGTAGATATTTCGATAACAAATTTTGATAGAAAATTTTATTTTAACGATACATCGATAACAATACCAAATTTTCTATTGAAAAATTTGTGTTATCGATATTTCGATATCTATACCACATTTTGTATAGAGAAATTTGTGTTATCGATATATCGATAGCTTTACCAGTTTTTCACAGAAATAGTCATCGATATATATCGATGACTATAAAAAATTGTATGTAGGAAATTTTGTGTTATCAATGTTTCGATAACTATACCAAATTTGCTATAGAAAATTTCGTGTTATTTATTTATCGATTACTACACAAATTTCGGTACATCAATAGCTACACAATTTGTTTTAGAAAGTTTTGTGTTATCGATAGCTGTACAAATTTTCCTTAGAAAATTTTGTGTTACCAATTTATCGATAATTATAAAAATTTTCTATAGAAAATTTTGAGTAATCGATACATTGATAACTACACAAATTTTCTATATACAAATTTTGTGTAATCGATAACTATACAAAATTTTCTATAGAAAATTTTGTGTTATCGATAACTTTACAGATTTTTTCTATAAATTTTTTTTTATCGATATATCGATAACTATACAAATATTCTATAAAAAATTTTCTTTTATCGATACATCGAAAACCATACAAATTTTCTATAAAAAAATTTGTGTTATCGATTAATTTAAAATTAAATTTCGGATAGAAATTTTGCGTATATCCATACCAAAATTTTCTATAGAAACTTTTGTGCTATTGATATATCGATGATTATAACAAATTTTCTATAGAAAAAATTGTGTTGGCCAACTATCGATATCCATTCCAAATTTTCTATAGAAAATTTTGTGTTATCGATGTATCGATAGCTATACCATATTTGCTGTAGAAAATTTTGTGTTATCGATACATCGATAACTATGTCAAATTTTATGTTTTTATTAATTAATATTCGAGCTCGAGGTCTAACGATTTTTATTTTAAATTTTTATCAATCCAATATTTCAACTTTCTTTGAAATATTGGATTTATAAAAATTTAAAATAAAAATCGTTAGACCTCGAGCTCGAATATTAATTAATAAAAACATTTAATAAAAAAGGTCGAATAATAACAAAACTAAATATATGTCAAATTTTATTAAGAAAATTGTATGCTATCGATATATCGATAACCTTACCAAATTTTCTATAGAAAATTTTGTGTTATCGGTATATCGATAACTATACCAAATTTTCGATAGAAAGTTTTGTGTTATCATTATATCGATAACTACAAAATTTTTATAGAACATTTTTTATAATCGAAATTTTTTGTATGTTTTTATTTGCGTCGTTTTTGCTTCGATAACAGTATTGCCATCTTTAGTTATTTTTAATGTTGTCCTAGTCTCAATTTAACTTCTACTTCCTTATTCTAAACTAATTTTTCTTTGGTTTCTTTCATATTCCAGATTATTTGGACCAACTACCTCTTGTGGTTAAACACATTTTGCAAAACCTTTTAAGCCAGTAAAACCGACACACAAAATATGGTAAGTGTTTCTCTTACAACTTTTCATCTTTTATATATTTAATAATTAATATGTGCGAACAAGCAAAAAAAAAAACTGTTACACAAAATTAACACATATTTTGAAAATTCTCTCAACTACCAACAACTTCCTGGTACTGGTATGTGGAACTAACAAACCAAACTTTAACACCATTCTTGTGTTAATCCTCTTGACCAAAAATTTAACACTTTTTGTGTTGTTTGGTTGTATGTGTTGTACATGTATATATTTAGTTTTTTGTTTAATTTACAATTCCAAATACATAAATTCAAATTCATGAAACATCCTTCTGTGCAGGATGAGGAAATTTTGTAAATTTAAGCAATATCCATTACAATTATACAAAAACATACATACTCGTACACTAACACACACAAATACACTTTACACTACTGTTCACACTCTTGTGCACTTGTGTATTTAGAATACACTTGAATTTAAACACTCACACACACAAAAGCTTATAAGCAGGGACTTAAAAGAATGAATTTTTTTTCAAATTTTTTCGAAAAAAAAAAAAATTTAGAAAATTTTTTGCAAAAAAAATTTTTAGAAATTTTTTTATACCCTCCACTCTAGTGATAGAGGGTATATAAGTTTGTCATTCCGTTTGTAACTCATTGAAATATCGGTCTGAGACCCCATAAAGTATATATATTATTGATCAGTGATTAATAGGGTGGCTCCTTTTTGGGATCTTCTCTGTGATCAAATTCTAATATCCTTTAAAAGTGTCGGTCCCCTAAGGGTAACTCACATGCAAAATATCACCCCGATCGGAGTTTATCTTCTGTCTCCACTTTGAGCCTCAAAATTGGGGTTTTTGCAAAAAAGGACTTAAAAAAAAAATTTTTTTTTTTTACAGAAGCCATTTGATACTTGTTTATAGCACAAAATTTAAGCTCTGAACTTCAAATTTTCTGCGGGGGTCGTTTTTGACCCCCAGCCAATGTGGGTTAAAGGCGTCCTAGATCGGTAAGATTTCATGACAGACTTAAAGTTATTTAATAGAATGCCACGATACCAAAAAACCGTTAATTTTCCCAAAAATAAAATTTATAAGATTTTATTAATACAAATTATTGATAAAACCAATATTTCCTTGAAATCCACTAACTTCCCCCCGCGATTCCCGAAAAGTGGTCCGACGGATATCCGCCATAGTTCACATTTTTCTTCTCCAAGGTGTTCTTAATGAATTCAGAAAGAAAAAATTATATATTTTACATTTTATTTTAATAAAATTTTCAAATTTTGAAAAAAGTGTTTTGAGAACGCCCCCAAAATCATGCCATTTTTTTGGTATCAAGTTTGAACGGGTTAGTGATATTGTAAAATCTTTAGATTTCATATTTAAGTATTTACAATCGAATATTATACAAAAATATTTTTTTAATTATTTTAATAAAAAAGATATTTTTTTTTTCCTTTTTTGCAAAAACCCCAATTTTGAGGCTCAAAGTGGAGACAGAAGATAAACTCCGATCGGAGTGATATTTTGCATGTGAGTTACCCTTAGGGGACCGACATTTTTGGCGGGTATAAGAATTTGATCAGAGAGAAAAGCCCAAACACGAGCCACCCTAGTGATCAATAGGGATGAGATTTTCATGCACTAAAAAATCTAAAATATGCTCTAAAAAATTCAAAATATACCCGAGTAAAAAAATTCCTATATAGTTGTATATAATTTTATAAACATCATATATGATTAAATAGAATTATATAGAATTTGATGCGAAAAAAGAGTCGATAAAACTATATAAAATTTGATCAATGTTTCATATATTTTGATAAATTTTTTATATAATTTTATGCGAAATTTGGACCCCTATTTTTATATAATAATAGCAAAATTATATAATTAGATATAATTATATAAAAATATATAAAATTGTATAAAACTGCATAAAACTATATAAAGTTACATAAAATTATATATAATTATATATAATTAAAACAAAATTTTATGATTTATATAAAACTTGATATAATTTTATATAACTTTATAAAATTATATATTGTTTTATATAATTTGATATAGTTGTATGTAACTATATCTGATTATATAAGTTTGCTTTTGTTATATAAAAATAGGGGTCCAAATTTCGCATTAAATTATATAAAAAATTTATCAAAACACAAGTAACATTGATAAAATTTTATATGGTTTTATCGACTCATTTTTCGCATCAAATTCTATATAATTCTATTTAATCATATATGATGTTTATAAAATTATATACAATTATATAGGAACTTTTTTACTCGGGTACACTAAAAAACCTAAAAATATGCACTAAAAAATAAAATGTGTGCAATAAAAATCTTGCTTTCATAGGAAAAACTTCTTAAAAAACAAAAAAATAACGCCGTGTTTAAATATTAATAGTAAAACTTTATCTCAGCAAGATTTTTTTAGAAATTAAGAATACCTATAAAAATATATTTAAAAGAAAAAAAAATTTCTTATTTTCAAAATAAATTTTTAAAATTTAAAATAGTTTTTGAAACAAATAAATTTTAATTTGTGTTTTTGCTAATTTATGCCAAAATATGCAAAAATATGCACTTAAAAGTTTGAAATATGCACAAAATATGTATTTAATACCAAAATATGCATTTTCACTAAATTTTGCAAAAATATGCAAAACCAAATCAATGCCATTTTAACTCAAATATCTTGATTCAGAAAGATAATTGGTCGATATCGTTTTTAGACTATCGGCAAAAAACATGCATTTCCATGGAAATCTTATCCCTAGTGATAAATAATATATCATTCTAGCGATATCCGCCTGTCTGTCTGTTGAAATGACGATAACGGCAAAAATATTTTACGGATATGACTGATACCCAACATGTTTACTTGTTGTTGACCAAAGAAGTTTGGTATTCAATTTGAGCGAAATCGGATCAGCGGTTCAAAAGTTATGAACGAAAATATAAGGACTTTTAACATAACCTAAAAATACAAAATGCTTTAATTCGGCTGCTGGTTGTCATATTTGAACAGAATTGAACACCGAAGGGTATTTAAACGAGTACGAACATATTTGTTTTACGAAAAAGAAAAAAATCGCGGATTTTTTTCACGAAAATTTTTTTTCGCGGAAATTTTTTTTTTTAATTTTTTTTTCAAAGTAATTTCTTTTTCACGTTAATGTTGCAGTTAAAAAAATATTTTTCCTCTAAAACTTTGCACCACCCTAATGTTGAAGTATCCTTTAGGGAAAATTGTAGTTAAAACAATGAAGTTACAAAGTAGTAGTTGTTAAAATCCTAGCAAAAAAAGTACCTATGAGTTTGTAATATATATTTTGTTAAATATTTGTGTGTTTCTGTATCTTTATCTCCATACAGCTATGAGTCATTAAGTAGGTCAACAAAGTGGGTTGAAAAGGGGAAATGGAGTTCATACTTATATCTATTTTGGAGACTGTCAACTTTTTTTTAACATTTTGCATTTATAAATACAATGAAAACAAGTGTTTTTAAGTAGAGTAGTAAAAGTTTCTTACAGAGTTCTAGTTAGCACCAGGGAAACCAAAAATATGCAATTTCATGTTTTTTCCTATACATTATGATACGTTTTATTTATAAGTTTCAGATCAATTTAAGAAATAGGTCATCGATTTCTTAGAGCACATTTTGGCATATTTTGGTCTTTAAAGCATATTATTGCATATTTTAGTTCTAAAAGCATATTTTAGCATAAAAGTATATTTTTAGTGCATATTTTGGTGTTTTATGGGCATATTTTACGAAAAACTGCATATTTTAATAAAAAAGCATAAAATATTTTATGTATTGGCGAAAAATGAAAAAAAAATCGCTAAAAATTGTAAGGAATTTTTTAGTGAGCTAAAATTTTTTTTCTAAATATGTAAAAAATTAAGTTGTTCAAGCTCGAGGTCTGTTTTATATAATTGTTTTTTAGTTTTCAAATAGATTTTTTTTTAAAGAGTTAATTAGTGAAAAAGTTTCAAAATAGTAATTTGTATTATAAATTTCTTAAATAAAACTTTGAATTTTTATCGTTTTTACATAGAATTTTTAAGAACTGAACTTTTAAGAGCATATTTTTCACATTTTAGTAGCATATTTTCGATTTTATGCTGTATATTTTATACGCATTAAATAGTTTTAGTGTTAGTGTTAGAGCACATTTTTGGTTTCCCTGATCATCACCTTTTGTTTTCTATTTGGTTTCCCATAACAATTGTCAACATTTGCTGTAGGGTTAAAATTTTTGTTTTGCAAAATTGTTAATGGTGTTAAAAATATAAAAATCTTTTAAATAAATAACTAAATACTTTTATGTACTTTATACACATTAAGTCATAAATTTTATATATTTTTTTACCTAAAAAATATTATTATGTATTTAGAAATAAATATTTAAAATGCTAACAAAACTTAAAATTTTTAGGCAATAAAATTTTAATTTATGGGGGTGTCGTAAAAAAGGTTTTTATTATGCATTTTGAAGAGATTTATCTGTTTTTATAAACTCTATTTACAAGGGAGGGGTTTCAATGGGTACATAGCGATTTTTTGGAAATTTTTATGTTCAGAAAAAATGTCATTAAATACTGGTTTTTCTTATCGTTGCAACCTCATTTAAAAGAGGCGAAAAATGGTGGCAAATTCAGAAACAATTAAATAAAAAAAAAATAAGAAAAAAGAAAATCTGGAAAAATCGGAAATTCTGTAAACTTTGATAAATTCAGAAAATTATAAAAATTTGGCAAATATTTGAAAATCGAGAAAGGTAAGGTTAAGTTGGCTGTGCTTCCGACAATTTGGCGAATTCACTTGAAAGCCATTAGGCCCATTGTGATTCCCTAAAGAGTTATTTTCCTACTCCCTCTAATACAAAAATCCGATTCTATAAGATATTCGGACAGAGATGTCAATGAGACACTGTTTAGGCAATCCAGATCATAGAAAAATCTTTGCCCCAAATAACGGACAGACCCGGACATTTACACAAAAAATGCTTCACTGACTCCCACACTTTCCCACAACTTCTACAATAGCCCCCATCAGAAAATTTCCATACGCATGGCCTTCTGGTCATTCTGTTCTCTAATATCCTATCAATTTCGTTCATAAATTCCACTATAGGAACCGAGATATCAGATTCGAAACGTTCCCCACCGACTCGGAGAAATTTCTTGCACATTCATCAGCCAATTCGTAACCAGTGACACCGCTATGTCCAGGGACCGAGATTAGCTTGACTGTGCGCTGACTGATTCGATGAAGGGATCGTGTACAATTCCTAACAATTCTAGACTTTGCAGTGCTTGTTTTTAAAGCCTTCAGGGCTGCAAGACTATCCATAAAAATGGTTATCGCGCAAGTACTTAGGTCCCTTGTCATAATCATCTGCGCGGCTTTATCAATTGCATGTACCTCGGCCCAAAAAACTCTACACTTGTCCGGAAGTCTCACTGATGCCCTAATTTTGAGGTATTCAGAGTATACTCCCGAACCCGTAACTATTTCCATCGTCGATCTGTTAGGTAAGTTTAAGATTACATTCTCTGTTATAACAGAGTTTTCCGCCCAGTCATCCCAAGTTGGTATTTGGATTTCGAAGATTTCTACCAAGTTTCGTCTGCGTTGAGATATAGTCGGTTTTCTGTTCCAGTTCCGTTCTTCCCACAGTACTTAATATGGTCGAGGGTCCCCAAAAGGGTTGCTTAAGCAATTGCAACTGTCTTAACCTGAGAGCCGATTTTGCTGATGTGCTCTTGATGTACATATTCACGAGCTGAATGTTTAGTAGCACTTCCAGGCTGGCCTGGGTGCCTATCTAATAGCACCAGTGATACTCAATCACTCCAGTCGTTGTAACTTCTGTAGGCTGCAGAGATATAATTTCTTATCCACCGCACTGTATTGGTCGAATTATCACACCAAACATCCAGTGGATAATATATGGTTTTTGACTCCACCTTCTTCCGAAAGTTCTTTTGTATTTCTTTCAAGTATTTCGCCTCATTAGATTAGTTCCAGGGTGACTTCATGTAATTGCGGAAAAACAAACATGTCTTCTTAATTCTTTTTGTGAACAAGATGAGTTTAGTTTTGAACTCATTTGAACTCATCCCAGACCTAAAGCGCTGATTTCATGAGTTCGCTAATCGTTGGTAAAAACTTACTTTTAATTAAGATCACAACGTCATCAACCACCTTGATAACCATTCCGTTGAGTAACTCGAAGATCTCATTAATTACAAGATTTAACAGAAGAGGAGAGATCACTCCCCCTTGTGTATTACCCCTTGTAACTACTTTCCTCGCTTCACCATCAACTATCTTGAGTTATTTGCACTGCTTTTAGCATATAGATCATCCATAGAATAATCTGTGTGCTAGTGTCTGTATTCTGTAGGGCATCAATAATTGAAGATATTTTGATATTGTTGAACATACGCTTTTTTGTGAAGAGTATCCTCAATCAAACCGAAAACATCACTTAAAGTCGTCTCAACAAACCTACCCTTAAGATAGGCGTCTTAGGCCTCGCTGAAATAGCCTGATGTGAGTGTACTTCTCACATAAACATCTACCAGTCTTCCCAGTGCATTCCATTAAAACGATAACAGACTGATAGGTCTCCTTTGCGGTATTGTAGTTTATCTTTCTCGCCGTATCGTTTGGAGGGAATGGAGGGCATTGTAAGCCCGATAGAATTTTGCAAGAATGTCGGAAGTATACCACCAGGCCTTGCTGATTTGTCTGTTGGTGAAAGGGTACCCAAGGGAATATCTCTTTTCACCTCGTCTCTGCAACCCGGAAAATGGGTCTTCATCAGAAGTTCAATGGTTTCTTGACTGCTTTCTGCGAAGAATCCATTTAGCTTTTTGAGAAATCCAGGTACACTGGGAGTTTTGGAAAGAACTTTACGGAGTCTCGCCGCTTCCGTAGTTCCCTCCAATTCCCCACAGAAAATGGACCATGATTTCCTTTTCGCCTTCCAGATTTATTTTTAAAAGCATTAAAACTGACACAAAAATTCTACCAGTCTTCCGTCGTGTTATCTTTCTTTGCCTTATTGAAGAGTATCATACTTTCGGTTCTTAGAAGCTTAAGTTCCGCCGTCCACCATGGTTGATGGATCTTTTTCGGAGACAAGCGCTCTGGAAAGGATTTAAGATAAGCTTCCCTAAGGGTGTTCGCCTCTAAACTAACAGAGTTCCCCAAATCCAGTATGCTGACCGGTTTATTCATTTCTGGAGCCAGTAGTGCTCTAACAAGACTTCGAAATTTGAGATCTATGCTGAAGAGTATCTAGTAATGGTCCGAGAAAGAGCATTCGTTAGATACCCTCTAGTCTGAAATTCTAACCGAGTCCGTATTTTTGACCAAGGTTACATCGATAACCTGTTCCCTAATTTTGTTATAAAACTCTTGTTTTCGTTATCGAAATTTCCAGGAAAGACGAATCGCCTAAAATTCGAAAATGGTATAATTTTACTGTAATCGGTATCATACAGGTGATACTATTTCCCTTATCACTTAGCGTTATTTGGTTTAATGAGGCTTAAGGTGATGACCCAAAATTTGTTGCACAGTGTTATTTGAATCCCCAAAATGTTAAAATTTGCATGCAATTTTAACGTTTTGTTCGTTTAACTGTAGTTTTTGGTGGTATTAAATAAGTATTGTATAATATGGACCACTAATGTAATGCTATAGTAATGCTATAATCGATACGAAATTTCCTTTCCTCCCTTCACACTATGGGCCAGCATTTATATTTGGTTGGTTAGCATTAAATTAAGAGAAAAAGGAAAATTGAATTTAATTCGGTTTTAAATTCATTATTTCAATGTCTTTTGAGTGGCTTATTATGAACCGAAATAAAAAATTTCAAAGTTCGAATTTACCCATTGTGCTAGAGTAGTTAACACATTTTATTCATATTTACTTATTGTAAAATGAATTTAATACTTGTTTACATTGCAGATTTTAGCATCCTAAAATATGAATGGATTAGTGTGTGGTATTAAACTGCAATAAATTTGAGTTAATTATACTTGTTTGTTTATAATTAATGATTTTATAATTAATTTTATTTAAAAAAAAATACAAAGCAGTATATGTTTTCATTGTATTATAATGTTTTGGTTGTGGTCATAGATTACATACACTAAAAAAAAACTCCAAACTTTGGCAGCATCGTAAAATGGGACCAATCGGTCTAGGACCGATATTGATCGATTTAAAAATTATGGCCGTCTGTTGTAAAATGAATATATGAAAAAAAATAAGGGCATATGACGCAGAAATGGGCCAAAACGAGCAAGAGGGGAAAAAGTTTAACCCTTTCGTCACAGACGAATGTTTTTTCATAGCACATTTCACTGGATGACATTATATGAAACATTTTATTTTATAAATGTAACTTTCCGTCACTATGGGCTAAAAGTGTCAAGTCCTCTTTACATAAAACCTCATAATTAATCATTTAACATCTTAGGCATTGTTAAAAAAATATTAAAACTGTCTGCTAATTTTGCATAGTTAATTAATCTAATTTTTAGTTAAAAGTTCTTGACTTAACTAACTTATTCTCAGACTTTTATGTTAATCTAACATTTAATTATATTCAAAGTTTCTGCTTAACTCTCTCTCTGTGACATGCTCATCTTAAGTATGTTTTTATGTTGGCCTCTATATGTGTTCTAAATTTTAAAAGTTTGTGAATTAAGTTAAGTTGTACAACAATTTACATTTCATCTCTGATCTCAAGAAACATAAATTTCTGCTTGTAGCTCATTAATTTTTTGCAACAATTGTGTTTTCATAAATTTTAGTAGATTATCATAAAAATATGTACTACACATAAATATTAATATGTGTGTATGACATAAAATTTATGTCAATATTATGCACGATAGAAGTCATATTCATGCTACTTGCTAAAGTAGATTTATATGGGTGGTTTGACAGAAAATATTTAATTATGATAAAGTTAAATTAAAGTTGGATACCAAATTATATATTACTCCACTTTACAGAGCGGATTTTAATTTTTTCTCTTTTGTAAGGCTCTTGTCCATTTATATTTGGCTAGAGCAAAATTAAGTCTGGACTCCAAATAAAGATAACCACTCCACTCTACAGAGCAGATTGTATTTTTTTCTCTGAGTGGATTTTATTTTTTGTTCACTTTCGTTAGATTCTTTCGAGAAGCTCTCTTCCGATGATATTTTGTTAGAGCAAAATAAAGACTGGATTCCAAATAATAGATTACTCCATTCTACAGAGCAGATTTTATTTTTTTTCTCTTTTCTCTCTGTTTTTGGTACACTTTAATCCGCGGATTACCCTGTCTTTGTAAATCCAGCATTAAATCCAAAATAGCATTTCCTAGACCTTTGTTATGAAATGTTTCATATACATATGTTTCATAAAATTTATATGTTTCATGGAATATTTGTTACTTATTCGTATCAAAGTACGTAGCAGTCAAAAAACGCATAAATTTTCCTCCATAAGAGAAAATTGCTTTGCTGTTTTGTTTTGATTATTACGTGAAAAATAACAACTTTATATGATAATCACAACACCAAGTGATGTAGATTTTAAGTCATAAATCTAATGATAAACTGATAAATTATACAGCGTTTCTTGTAAGGGAGGACCAAATATTCGATCTAACAAGAACAAAAATAAGGAAAAAAGTTAAATACGGCCTTGCCGAATCTATTGATACCCTCCACAATGTAAACAATGTTATTTGTACAAAAATAAAAAATTTAGAAAAAAAAATTCCGCGGAAAACTTTTTTTGTTGAAAAAAAATCCTAACAAAACTTTTTTTGTAAAAAATATATTTTTTCTTGCTTAAATACTATTCGACATCGAATTTTGTTCACAAATGCCGAATTAATGCATTTTGTATTTTTAGGTTATGTAGAATGAACAAAAATTACACTTTCGTTCATAACTTTAGAACCATTAAACCGAATTCACTCAAATGCAATACCAAACTTCTCCCTGCTGTTAAAGTCTGTCTCTCGATCTAAAATCACCCATCCACGTGACCGGAGACAATAGAACAAAACTAAATTTTCAAATTTTTACAAAGTCCCGAACAAAATTTAAAAATTTTTTAAGTCCCAGATACAAAAATTTCATCGAAAATAATTATACAAAAATTTCATAAATTTTGAAAAAATTTCCAAGTCCCGAAATTTTTTTTGGAAATTTTCCAAGTCCCGAACATAAAATTTGTTAGACAATTTTTTTGCATTTTGGAATAATATTTTAATTTTGAAATTTTTTTTAATTTTTGAAAATTTTATTAAGTTTTTGGCGTTTTGGAGTAAAAAAATCATTAAAAATGATTATATGATTTTTTTTTTACAAAATTTCTGATCAATAACATCCTTATGGCGACCGATATTTCAATGAGTTACAAACGGAATGACAAACTTATATATACCACTCCACAATGTAAAAAAGATAACTACAAAAATTTTATTTAAGAAAAAATTTTAAAAATATTTTGTTAAAAAATAAGCAAAATAAATTAAATTTGAAAAAATAAAATTTTTGCGGAAAAAAATTTTTGTTTGAAAAATAAAATTTTGGGAATGTTCCAAAGTTTTCGGTTTTTTTTTATTTTTTTTTTATTTTCTTTTATGACATTTGAACCTATATCGATCAAATGTTAAGTAGGGTTACATTTTTTCTTCAACTATTCCCTGGTTGCCAAGCAAATTTTTATTCTACTAGATAAAATAATTAAGTGGTACATATTTAAGGCAAATCGTATAAAATTAATCTGTGGCGCCCAGCGATCAAGACTTACAAGAAATTATTATGTGTAATATAATATTTATAAAATTTAATGCGCTGAACGCGAATATCAAAAAAATTTAAATCGTTCTAACGGTTTTCAAGATATCGCCATTCGATATTTGCAAATATGGCGGTTTTTTTCTACGATCTAGAAATTAAAAAAAAAAATCAATTTTATTTTTCTTTACCCCTACAAATAGATCGAGACAAACTTAAATTTCAAAATAATTTGATCCAAAGCCGATCTTTTTACTCGTGGCACCCTTCGATAAAAATGTTGGCTTTTCATAAGGCGTCATGGGTTAAAATGGTCTGATTTTCCTCAAATGAAGTTTAAATAAAATTGTGTCTTAATCTCCATGAAATATTCAGCGGAGAAAAAATTTGAGTAAAACATTTCTTAATTGTAAAAATAAGCCGCCATTTTGGGAAATCGCTTGACAAATTTCAATAGACGATAACTCGAAAATCACTTCACCGATTTCAGAAATTTTTTTATATTCGTATTCAGCATGCCAACAGTTATAAAAAGTAATGTATCGCAAGATATTTTTTTTTATTTTCTAAATTTTTAAAAATTAAAAATTTTGGTAAAATTTTTCCAAAAACTCCTAAACTTTGATCAAAGGGCTATACAAGCTAAAATGATCGGATTTGGCTCATACTAAGTTTTAATGGGAGATTGTCGCAAGCTTTATGACAGAGTTAAGGAAAAGAAATTTTGAGAATTGTTTAAACAAAAATTCTTGAATGTAGGAGAAACTCGCGTTAAGAAAAAATATTTTAAAATATATTATTTTATTTCATATATCAAATTTTATTTTTGATTTAAGTTTTACTTTGAAACCTTCTTTCGATTGTATACATGGAGTATTATTGTAACATATATCAAAATCTTCTGTAGGCACCAGATCCATATTGTAATTGAGGAAAAGTTTCACCAATATAAATTTCACCACTAATTTGACAAAATTTTGAGCTGTAATGGGAAAGAAAAAAAAAACATTAGTTAAAACTTAAATTTTCAAGAAAATTGATAATGACCAACGAGAGGATTTTCATGCAAATGCATGTTTTTTCCTATTAGTCTTAGAACAGCATTAACCAAATATCTTTGCAATTCATAGAATTTGCTTCAAAATGGCATCGATTCGTTAGTGCATATTTTGCTAATAATGCATATTTTTGCATATTTTGCTAGTATTCTGCTCTAAATGCATATTTTTAGGTTTTATTTTATATACAATTTAAGTTTTGGCTTATTTTTCCATTTTTTTTAGCAAAAAAAGAAACGATTTACTATAAAGTAGCAAAAGGGTCTAATGACAAAACGTGTACTATACTAGTAAGGCAACGATTGTCAATAACCAACCAAAATATTTAAAACAATTTTACATATGATAGTCCATTGGACTACAACAATATGTTGTTTGTTGTTGTGTGTGTAATAATACCACATTAGGGTTATTCATCACTATGGTGTGCCAACCATTATGTTCAAATTCTGATTAATTTTTATTAAAAAATAAAAAATGTTTTAATCGACCTTTAAAATATTATATTTTGAGGATGTTTATTCTGGCTCGAGGTCATTATTTTCTTTACTAATTAAATCCATGATATTCTCATAGCATAATTTTCAAAATTTAAAAATGCAACATTTTTTTTTAATTTTTGTGCATTTTTTGTAGTTTTTAGTGTATATTTTAAAATTTTTAGTGCATATTTTAGGCGCCTGATAATGACAATAAGAAAAAAAATTTAATTTTATGCCAATTTGAACTAAAAACAGGAAAAATAGTATTTCAATTAGTTCATACACATTTGAGGACCCGATTGGATTCGGGCCCAATGAGTCCAGACCCAGATGGGACCAGAACTAGTTGGGTCCTTTTCATTGCTTTGGATCCAACAATTTTGTCTGTTTCGCTCTACCTGGCTTAGTTTTTCAAATACGTGAATTTTGGGGCCCAAACGGGTCTTGAGAATTTTAAAAACTGGATAACTTAAAAACTATTTTTCGGAGAGCTTTAAAATATTTGGCTTTTGTGCTCTACGTATTTAGAGATAAAAAAAAATAACTTGACTATTTTATTTATTATTTACCCAGGTATGGAGATTTATTTTTTTTTCAAAATTATTATTTCTCAAAAATAATTAATATGGTCTTAAACCGAACTAAACAAAAATTTGCTTATAAAATACTCGTATAAAGTCCAAGAATATATAGTAATAACATAATTACAACACAACTCATAAGATACAAAACAATTTAAGCTATGTTTACACCATACCACTGAGACGTATGGTTTTTATGAAAAAGCATGATTTTTTAGAGCATAATTGTAGGCATGTAATAAATATATTATTGTTATTTAAAAGCGACAAAAAAACTCTACAAATTGCTAAATTTATAAATAAATATAACAATTTATCTAATCTTAACATAAGATTCTTAAGTCTATTTATAAAAAAATCGTAAATGTCATTGTTTTACTGAGATTTAATTTTCGGATCATATATTTACAAAATGCCTAAAATTATGCTACAGCAAAATCTTACTTTTTTAAAAAAATCGTTGAAAATAAAACGACTGGTATGGTGTAAACACAGCTGTAGTAATATAAAATAATTTCGCAATTTTGGGGGTATTTTTCTGAACTTTTGAATTATTTGTAAAAACTACTCGTAAATGTTTTTAAGCCGAGCAAAAATCATGTAAACACTCTCACGACTTTTTCCATTTTCGAATGATTTTCAACAATTTAGGAAACATTTCAAAAACAGTCGAAAATCGTTCATATTTTTTTTAGCCTGAAAGTATGCACCACTTTTTACACACAACATGACTCAGTGTTTTGTGAGAATTGGCCTCTAGTATTAATTAGGTACTTACCTATACAAGTTTTAGCTCCTAAACCAAATCCAATAAAACTTTCTCCTTGATTACCATTACTATCATGTACAAATCGTTGAGGTTTATAACTTAAAGGATCCTCAAAATACTTAGCATCTCTTTGTATGGCCAGCAATGGTATTATAAAAGATTTACCTTCACTTAAGATACGTTTACTATCCGGTATGGAAAATGCTTTACGACAAACTCGTTGTATTAAAGGAACACTAGGATATTTACGTACAGTTTCTATTTAAATAAGTAATTAACACTTTAGTTTAACATGTCTGCCATTCCAAATAATACATTTTTGTTCTTACCTTGTATACATAAATCCATTAATTTTAATTGTTTTAAAGATTCATAAGACACTTGCTGTTGTTGCTGCTCATTATCCCATTTATGTGTGCTTAACTCTTGGGCAATCTTTTCCTTTAATTCACCTTGTTGCAAAATCTCATACAAGGTAAATACTGCTGTTGAGGCCATGCTGGACATACCATTCTCCAATAGATATTCTGTGATGTGAGCCAATTTCTTAATAGACAATATTTTTTCACGTTCAAATAGATTTTCAATGTGCCAATTGAGTTTTTGTTTATGTTCTATATCATTACCATTACGAAATTTAACCAAAATTTGTAAGATATCTTTACGTATAACGCCACCTTCTTCACGACGTTCAACATTTTCGCGTATCAAGTCACGCAGGCGATAAGTTAGGGAATTTTTTTTTGGAAAATGATTGAGAGTGCTGGAAGAAAGATAAAGGGAATTAGTTAAATTAATTAAAATTTTTATTAAATTACAATAAACCTGTGGAAATTTTTGAGAAATCGGTTCTTACCACTTTTTTATTTGAAATTTAAGAACCACTTCTGTTAAAGAGGTTCTTTAAGATCCACTCTTAAAGAACATGTTCTTGGGGAACTACTTTTACCCAATAGTTTCAAGAAGTGATGCCTTGATATTTAAATGTAGGAAAACACAGACATTAAACAAGTAAGAAAATGACTGGCGGTCAAGACCGACCCTATGTTTGCCGGAAAATGTGTCCACAGAAAGTATTGAAAACGAAAGTCAATCAACTAAAACGCTAATTCAATCAATTTTTTAATTGAAACTCCACCGATAAAGAAAATTGTTATATCAATCATCAAATTGTAGGTGATTAATTGATTTTTATTTCAATTAATAATTTTTTTGATTTTGATCAAAAATTTAATCAATTTTATATTTTAAGTCAATTAAAATAAAGATTGATTTAACAAATGAATTTCAAGCTTATGGAAAAATTATGGTGAAACTCATATTTGTTGCTTTCCAATATGTTGCCGACGATAAAAAAAGTAAAACCCTAGTATAAAGTATGTTTTTGAATTAATGTATTCAAATAAATTGAAGCGAAAAAAAAAATCTGGAATTTTTTGTTATCAATAAATTTAATTAAAATTTTTTAGCCAATAATTTTTTGTGTGTCCCTAGCAGTGTTGCCACCTCATGTGTAATTACACATATCATGTGTATTTTTTTTTTTCATGTGTAGCCCATGTGTAATTGTCTGCATGTGTAATTCATGTGTAATTTGAAATTTTTACTTTTGGGAGCATTTTTTTTCATAATTTTTTTTTTTACAAAACTTTTAGCAGATCTTTCAGGGATAGTTTAACGAAATTCACTGTCATTCAGTTTTAAAAAATAACAGAAGTTTTTTAATTATTTTGCTAAAATTTTACAGATTTTTTTTTTCGTGAAATTTTAACGATTAAAAATTGTCAAAATTAAAAAATAGCAGACTATTTTGCTAATTTTACAAAAATACTTAGTTATCATTTGTATTTTTCTAAATTTTATTAAAAAAAAAAATTATCATTTGAAAAAAAAAGAAAAAATACAACAAACTGTTTCTGTGAAATAAGCAACCTTTTCTGCCGTTTTTTGTCTTTAAAATTTTGCAATATTTTCGTTTATGCTTAAAATTTTTTTGAGCAGATTTTCAGCTGAAGTCAATATATTTTTTTGCTGTTTTTCAGATTTTCTTTTGATTTGACTTAGATTATCCAGACAGAAATTTCGCAAAAAATATAAATCGTAGGTTTTTTGAGCAGTTGGTTAACCGTTTATTTTGAATATTTACCAAAAAAAAAAGTTATTGAAAAAAGCATGTGTAATTGCATGTGTAATTTTGGCATGATCCATGTGTAATTCGTGATTTCATGTGTAATTTTGGCATGACCCATGTGTAATTTACGATTTTGTTGGTGGCAACACTGGTCCCTAGTCCAAGCAAGGGCCGATTTGGTTTATATTTTTTTTAGATCTTTAATTAATGTAACAAAACACTAACAACTAAATTTGAATGAAATAAAATTTAAGTGCTTATACTTGTTGCTAATCAGGCCTCGAGCTCAAATATTTTATTTTCATAGTTCTTTTGTACTATTTTTTGTAAAAAAGTAGTATTTTGGAAATTTTTACATTTTTAAATTATTACCAAAAAGTTATATTTTGGTACTTTTTACCAAAAAGTACTATTTTGGTACTTTTTATGAAAAAGTACTATTTTGGTACTTTTTAAAGGCACAGTTTTGGTTATTTTTACCAAAAAGTACAATTTCGGTACTTTTTACCAAAAAGTACAATTTTGGTACTTTTTATACAAAAGTACTATTTTGGAACTTTTGTAAAATGTAATTATTTTTAATGATATACATATAATACAAATTATATATTATTCAACCTGCAAATTCTATTTTGGGAAACATCACTTTAGCTCGAGGTCATACTTCTTTACTAATTTATATTTTTTTAGATCTTTAATTAATGTAAAAAAACACAAACAACTAAATTTGAATGAAATAAAATTTAAGTGCTTATACTTGTTGCTAATCAGGCCTCGAGCTCAAATATTTTATTTTAATAGTTCTTTTGTACTATTTTTTGTAAAAAGGTAGTATTTTGGAACTTTTTACGTTTTTAAATTTTTAACAAAAAGTACTATTTTGGTACTTTATGAAAAAGTATTATGTTTTGGTACTTTTTACCAAAAGTACAATTTTGGTACTTTTTACCAAAAGTACAATTTTGGTACTTTTTACCAAAAAGTACAATTTTGGTACTTTTTACCAAAAAGTACAATTTTGGTACTTTTTACAAAAAAACACAATTTTGGTACTTTTTACCAAAAAGTACAATTTTGGTACTTTTTATACAAAAGTACTATTTTAGAACTCTTGTAAAATGTAATTATTTTTAAGGATACATAATACAAATTTCAAGAAACTACTTTTACGAAATTTGGTACTATTTTGGAACTTTTTACGAAAAAGTACTATTTTGCCAAAAAGTATTTTTTTGTACTTTTTTATAAAATAGCACTATTTTTGTACTTTTTTTAAAATAGCACTATTTTGGAACTTTTAATAATGTACTAATTTTTAAGGATATATTTGGTACGTTTTTAAATTTTTACCAAAAAGTTATATTTTGGTACTTTTTACCAAAAAGTAATATTTTAGTACTATTTATTAAAAAGTACTATTTTGGTAGTTTTTACCAAAAAGTACAATTTTGGTAGTTTTTACCAAAAAGTACAATTTTGGTAGTTTTTACCAAAAAGTACAATTTTGGTACTTTTTATACAAAAGTACTAATTTGAAACTTTTGAAAAACCTTTGCCAATCCTTAGAGAAATTTTATGCAGAAAATGTTTGTGAAACATTTTAAATCTTAAAATGAATGATTTATTAGACTTCCATGTTTTATTTTGGAAATAGTACCAAAGTGACAGTAAAGGGTACTTTCCACTATCACACTTTTTCATTACACACATCAAAATTTACCAACTTCCTAAAGATTTTTGGATTCTTTTTTGATTGAAACCTAGTCGTATCTTAAAAGTGAACAATTTCTGGCCAAATTTTTTAAAAAAAATATTTCGCTAACATGGTGAAATTACGCTTGTATAATGGAAATGTGTGATACTGAAAAGTATCCTTAAAAAGGTTAAAGTGTTTAAAAAAAACCGATATAAAATTTTTTGTTCTGAACAACATATCAAAATTTCTTGAAAATCGGAGCGTGACACTTTCCCTGTTAGTTTTGAAATATTTCGGGAGTTTTGATGTAATGGTAGTCTATTTAAAATTGTTTGTTCTGATTTAAGATACAAATTCGGATTGCATAGTGCAGTACAACGCAACAACAATACATCAAGCTGGCCCTCTGTTGGGCGCCATAATGTTTGTGTATTTAAAGTCATGTGACCAACACAATTTCATCTGTTAAGAGACTTTCCTTGTTGGTTTTGAAATATTTTGGGAGTTTTGGTGTACTGGTAGTCTACTTAAAACTTTTTGGTCTCATTCAAGATACAAATTCGTGTTGCACAGTTTAATGTAACGTAACAACAATATATCAAGCGGGCCCTCTGTTGGGCGCCATAATGTTTGGGTATTTAAAGTCATACGACCAGCACTATTTAACCTGTCAAGTCAATAACAGAGATTACAAAACCTGGTATTACTTAAATTGCAACGTGACAACAAAAATTCTATAAAGCCCTCTGTCAGGCGCCATATTAAGTGTGTATTAATTGCTATATAATCTTTACAATTTCACCTGTCAAGTTAAGCTTATCATAATTTCTTAATAATAAAAATACTTACTATGAATTAATAACAGCTGATTGTCGTATAGAATTATTTAAATATTGTTGAAATATAGAATCGGTTTGTTTGAAAACATCAATCTCTAAGCCATAGATTAAATTTGCGATAATATTCACTGAATAACTAAAAAATATAAATTTAAAACAAAACATAAAAACACACTTCTTATTATATTAATAAATTAATTTTAATATATTCAATAGCTCTTATCAGTTACCAAACATATTCACAACTCACATTCGTAACAGATGTTGCATATCAATACCATCAGAATCATTTAGATCCCCCAGTGAAATCATGGCATTCAAATGATTCAACATATTATCACCGACCTTCTCAATATTACGAAACATGACCTCTAGACGGGCAGCAGAAAATACTGGTGATAATTTTTCCAATAGATTAAATTTACGATAACTGCGTACATAATCCCATCTAGAATCATTAAAATTACCACCATGATTTTCTAAAATCGAACGGGCCAACGTTAGATCTCGTATTAGTAACGAGGGGCGAAAGAAAAAATATATACCCACAAAACGTTCTTTACCCGATTCGTAAGCATCACTTATGGCCTGAACATAGTGAAATTCACGATTAAAAACTTTTTTCAAATATGTCCAAGTTATGTTAGCTTTTTCATGGGGGAACCCCTTTCGACGCCAATAACTATAGACATGACGCACATAGAGAAATATTACACAGTAGACTAAAATCGGTATGAGTAACCACATGGCGTTGGGGTTGCTTGAAAATTTCGAAACCGTTCGTTCGTGTCTTTGTTTCGGTTTTAAACACGCGTTCACTTTTCAAAACTGATCGGCAGAAGCTTTACTAACAGACTGTTTCAAAAATAAATTTGTAATTTGCCAGAAAACGAAAGTTGCCGCCTGGCCATTATCCGTCATTTATTTATACTAAATAAATATATATGTATACAATCGCTGTTGTCTGATATGTAGTAGAAAACAAAAAAAAAAAAATAATATATTTAACTGTCCGTCTGGCTGTATGTCTGTCCATTTGTCCAGAGTCGCTTTAGGCACTTGCTGTTGAGGTATCTTTACACAAAAATTCTTCTTCTCAGTTTTCTTTTGTCTCAATATTGTGTTGTTTGCAGATTTCTTTTGGTCGTGTTTTTTCTGCTTTTTTTTTTTTTTGGGAATGCAAGATAAGAGCTTCTTTAACATCTTGCGTTTCAAAAAAAAAAAAAAAAAATCCCAAACAAAAACTGATAAAATTATTTTAAAAGTCAGGCTTTAAGATGATGATTACAATAAGAGCGACAGGCTGTAAATCTTACCTAGTTATCGGTTCTTTAAAATTGTGTAAGAAAATTGTATAGTTATAAACACATCGATATTAAACAATTTTCTATATAAAATTTCCAATAAAACTTTGGGCAAGTTATCGATTCAATCGATAACACAATAATTTCTTTAGAAAACTGTTTAAGCTATAGATTTAATCGATAACACACAATTTTGTATAGGAAGTTATCAAGTTATCGATAACACTAAAATGTTATAGACAATTCATCAAGATATTGATATTTCTATAATACAAAATTTTTTCCAAAAAAATTGTTCAACAATAAAGTTATCGATAAATTTTGTTTAGTTATCTTTATAACGATAACACAAAATTTTCTATAAATAATTGTTGAAATATTGACATAACGATATTTTCCATAGAAGATTTGTATTGTTATCGATAATTGATAACACAAAAATTTTCTAAAGAAAAGTTGTACAGCTATCGATATATCGATAACAAAAAATATTCTAATGAATATTTTTTATAATTATCGATGTATCGCTAATACAAAATTTTTAAAAAAAATATGTGTGTATGTAGTTATCGATATATTGTGTTATGAAGTTATCGATATATTGTGTTATTGATACATCGATGACACAAAACTTTCTAAAGAAAATTTGTATAGTTATAGATAACACAAAATTTTCTAACGAAAATTCTAAAAAAAATTCTAAAGAAAATTTTTATAGTTATCTGAACAACTGAACAATTTTTAAAGGAAAATTTTATCGATTTAATCGATAACACAAAATTTTCTTTTACAAATTGGTGAAGTTATCGATTTAATCGATAACACAAAATTTTCTAAAGAAAATTTGTATAGTTATCGATATATCGATTCTAAAGAAAATTTGTATAGTTATCGATATATCGATATCACAAAATTTTCTAAAGACAATTTGTATAGTTATGGTGTATCGATAACACAAAATTTTCTATAGATAATTTTTAAAGTTATCGATAACACAAATTTGTGAAAATTTGTAGGGCTATCGAAGTATCGATAACACAAAATTTTCTACGGAAAATTTGTAAACTTGTCAATAATACAAAAATTTGTATAAAACATTAGTCCAGTTATCGATATAATCGATAACAAAAAATGTCTTTAACAAATTAGTAAAGTTATCGATAACTGATTAATTTTCTAAAGAACATCTTGTGTTATCGATAACTTGATCAATTTTCTATAGAAAATTTTTTGTTATCGATTAAATCGATAATTTCAATTTGTTAAAGAAAATTTTGTGTTATCGATTTAATCGATAAAAGTTTAAATATTGTTTAGTAATATAATTGTCGATACATTTTATCGATACATCGGTAACACAACATTTTTTATAAGTAATTGTTAAATCCTTGACAGATCGATATTTTCCATAAAAAAATTTGCATAGTTATAAATATATCGATAACACAAAATTTTCTAAAGAAAATTTCAATAGTTATCTATAACACAAAAAATTCAAAAGGACATTTTTAATGTTATCGATAACACAATTTTTTGTTATCAATTAAATTGATAATTTCACCAATTAGTTAAAGAAAATTTTGTGTTATCGATTGAATCGATAAAATTTCCTTTCAAAAATTGTTCAGTAATATATTTATCGATACATTTTGTTTAGTTTTCGATGCATCGATAACACAAAATTTTCCATAAATTATTGACAGATCAATGTTTTCCAAAGGAAATTTGTTTAGTTATCGATGTATCGATAACACAAAATTTGCTAAAGAAAATTTTAATAGTTATCGATAACACAAGATAATATTTGTATAGTTATCGATGTATCGATAACACAAAATTTTTTAAAGAAATTTTTTAATGTTAGCGATACCACAAAAGTTTCTATAGAAAATTTGTATAGTTATCAATGTATCGATAAAACAAAATTTTCTATAGAAAGTTAGTAAAGTTATCGACATATCTATGACACACAAATTTCTATAAACCCTTGATTAAAATTTTTTTTAGCAAATTGGCGAAGTTCGATTAAATCGATAATCGATAACACAAAATTTTCTATAGAAAATTGATCTATTTATAGATAACAGACAATTTTCTCTAGAAAAATAATCAAGTTATTGATATATCGACAACACAGAAGTTTCTATAAAAAAATTTTCAGTAATAAAGTTATCGATAAATTTGATTTAGTTACCAATACAACGATAACACAAAATTGTCTTAAGAAAGTTTGAATAGCTATCGATAACAAACAAATTTTCTAGAGAAAGTTTGTATAGTTATGGGCGTATCGATAACTAAAATGTTCTATAGAAAAAATTTTAAGTTATCGATAACACAAAAGTGTCTATAGAAAATTTCTATAGTTATCGATGTATCTATAACACAAAATTTTCTATGGAAAATATGTATAGAAAATTTATCAATTTGTTTTAACATATTTTGTGTTATCGATAAAGTTACCAAATTTCCATAAAAAAATTAGTTTTATCAATTTAGGGATATCGATTTAGGGATAACTTTACCAATTTTCGATATAAAATTTTGTGTTATCGACTTACCTAATTTTCTATAGAAAATTTTGTGTTATTGATATATCGATGACTTGACCAATTTTCTGTAGAATATTTTGTGTTATAGATATATCGATGATTGTTATCGATAACACAATAGTGTCTATAAAAATGTACCGATAACACAAAATTTTCTATAGAAAATTTTTAAAGTTGTCGATAACCCATAAGTTTCTATATTTATCGATGTATCACATCGATGATAACACAAAATTTTTTATAGAAAATTGATCAATTTGCTTTAATATATTTTGTGTTATCGATAAATTTACCAAATTTCTATAGAAAATTTTGTGTTATCGATTTATGGATAACTACCAATTTTCGATAAAAATTTTGTGTTATCGACTTAACGAATTTTCTATAGAAAATTTTTTGTCGATGACTTGACCAATTTTCTTTAGAAAATTTTGTGTTATCGAATTTTCTACAGGAATTTCAGTTTTACCAACTTTCAAAAGAAGATTTTGTGTTATCGATATCTCGATAACTGTACCAATTTTTTATAGAAAATTTTGTGTTACCGATATATCGATAACTGAACCAATTTTTTACGGAAAATTTTGTGTTATCGATATATCGATTACTGTATAAATTTGTTATAGAAAATGTGTTATCGATACATCGATTACGATACTAATTTTTTGTAGAAAATCATGTGTCAGCGATATATACTTTCAGCAATTTTACATAAAAAATTTTGTTTTATCGATAACTTAACAATTTTTTCTTAAAAATATATATAATTTTCTATAGAAAATGTTTAGTTATCGATTTTTCGATAACTATTCAAGTGTATTGTAGAAAATTTTGTGATATCGATCTATCGAAGGTTTACCCATTTTCTTTAGAAAATGTTTGTGATATCGATTACTCGATCAATTTTTTATAAAAAATTTCGTGTTATCGATAACTTTACCAATTTTCTATTCTAAATTTTTTTGTGCTCGATATAACTATAACTTTACCGTTCTTCTATAGAAAATTTAGTGTTTTCGATATAACGATAACTTTAACAATTTTGTACGCAAAATTTTTGTTATCGGAATATCAAAAATTTTAACAATTTTCTAAAGAAAATTTTGTGTTATCGATATATCGATAAGTTTACCAACTTTATATAGATTTTCTTTTTGTTATCGATTTATCGATAAGGTTACCAATTTTTTCTAAAAAAAATTGTGACATCGATATATCGATAACTACATCTATTTGCTATAGAAAATTGGTTTTATCGATAAATATGACAATATTCTCTAGAAAATTCTATAGAAAATTTTGTGTTATCGATTTGTCGATAACTATTGAAATTTATTATAATTTATTTATTATAATATTTCATATGGAAAATTTTGTGACATATCGATAATTTTAAGAATTTTTACAGAAACGTTGTGTTATCGATAACTATGCCAAATTTTTTATACAAAATTTGTTGCTTGCAGCCTGGAAAATAACGAAAACTTAACTTGCTGCCTGCTATCCTTTTTACAATTCACCTAAACTTCTACTTCGTTTCAGTGTTATTTCCAATTAACAGGCCAGGCAGCCCAGCCATTTAAGGTAAACATTCCTGACCAGTCCCTGTTTTTTTTGTTGTTATCAATAGTTTCTTTTGTTTATGTTTACATCTGTTGGTTTTATCACTGCAATTATCAGTATTTTTCCTTTGGTTACATCTTTCAAAAAAAAAAATATTATTTCATATGCCAAGATACCAATCGATCATTGGCAATACCTCATATCTGCTATACCTGTTTGTCTGTCTGCCGGTCTCTGTCTGTCAGTCACTCATATTAGTATGAGTAATTTATCCTTCCGGTTTTTAGGTAGTTTTAACATTATCTTAAATATACATGCATATGATATGACAAGATATGATCTCTGCTACTGTGTTGACAGTTTACCCGATATATTGAAATATGAAACTTGTCAATGTCATTGAAATTGAAACTCTCAGCAAGAAAATGTTGTAAAAAAATTTTAAAATTATGATGAAACCAGTCTTTAGTTAGATTTTGAAATTGTTACTAAACACCACATCAAAGTGTTAATGTAAGTGAAGAAAAACATAAAATTTAAATTTAATACGTATTTGTTTATATAACAGAAAAGTTCAAAAAACTTTTAAAAAATGAAAAATTATTTACAGTTAAGTGTATAGTGTTTATCGTGACTAATATCTTAGAATCTAAGAATTTTACTATACCAAAAAATGACACAGAGTTTGAGAATTTTTCTATAAAAAAATTTTTTTGATACAAATAAATATAAGTTTCTAAGGCAAAGTATTTTTTCATGCAAACAATGTCTCAGAATCTAAAATTTGTCGGTGGAAATAATTTTATCATCGGAGCTGGACTCCGATTTTAAATGGTGGTTTCATATTCCAAATAAAGTTTTCACAGTGTAAAAATCGATATCATCTTATCTGATGTGCTTTTATCTGGTAATATCTGATTCCATCTGAGTGTTTGTAATTTTTGTGATCAGATATAATTACATGTCGAAGTTGTGTCAATCCGACTAAAAAAAATAATATGGTGCTATATATCATTTGATCCCAAAAATGGAACGGTAAATATTATCTTATTTGATATTATAAAAATTTAGATCTAATAAGATCTAATAATATATAATTATATCTTATTAGATCTAATATGATCTTCAATATCAAATCTGATAAAATTTACCGTTCCATTTTTGGTATCTTATTATATCTAATTATATCAAATTTAATCTAATAATATATAATTATATATTTTTGGATCCTCCATTTGGGATCAAATGATGGATCTTTTTATATATAATTTTATTTAAAACTATATGATTATATCAAAACTTTTTCACTTGGGAATTCCCGAGTAAAAAAGCTTCGATATAATCATATATTTTTTGATATATGTTAGTTGTATATAAATTGATCCATCATTTGATCCCAAAAATGGAGGATCCAAAAATATATATGATTATGTCTTATTAGATCAAAATTGATATAATTAAATATAATTAGATCCCAAAAATGAAACGGTAAATTTCATCTAATTTGATATTGAAGATCATATTAGATCTAATATAATATAATTATATATAATTATATCTCATTAGATCTAATTTTTTTATAATATCAACTTAGATAATGTTTACCGTTCCATTTTTGGGATCTTATTATATTAAATTTGTTCTAATAAGATATAATCATATATTTTTGGATCCTTCATTTTTGGGATCAAATGATATATGGCGCCAAATTACTTTTTTTAGTCGGCAATCTTGGCAAAACCCGGATAAAATTAGATCTCAATTTTGGTCATTTCAGAAATAATTATACGCAGTAAGTTACGATCTTATATGAAGAAGATCAGACATGAACTAATCCACTTTTAAATGGCATCTTTAAATTTGAAATAGATTTTAGTTTATACATAAAAAATTAACCATTTTCATTGCAAAAATATTTCTTCAAACTCTTTAATTAATTTAAAATTCTCTACATTAAAAACTTTAAATCACCATCTCTTAGAAAGTCCCACTTTAAGATCTTCTGGTACTAAAAATGGAGCTGTATGAAATAGAAATTCTACTTCTTTACGTTTCCTGGGTTCAATATTGAAATTAGCTAAAATTTTGGCCAAAGCCACTTTAACATTTAAAATTCCCATACGTTGAGCTGGAATTGAAAAAAATAATTTAGGTTAAAAAATGTACCAACAAATACAATCCAAAACTTACCAATACAATTTCTAGGACCTACACCAAAAGGCATATATGCTATCGGATTATGTTCCATAGTCTCTTCTGCAAATCTTTCTGGTTTGTAATCCATAGGATTTGGAAAATGTTCAGGATCACGGTGAATACCCAACAAGGGTATAATAACGCTGGTACCTTTTTGTATGGTGAATTTAGTACCAGGTACTAAATAGTCTTCAGTACATACACGATTAAGAATGGGTAAACTCGGATATTTTCGTGTAGTTTCTGAAATTTTAGGAAATTTGGAAAATTTAAAAACTCAAATCAGTTTGCTTTAATCCCAATTTACCCATTACACATAAATCTAAATATTTCATATCCTGTACAGCTTCATATGTTAATATTCCTCCCGGTTGAAGGCCATGTTTTTTCAAACATGTATCTACCTCCTTTTGAGCTTTTTTCAATATTTCCGGATACATGGACAACTCGTAAATGGTAAATGAAACGGCTGCTGAGGTAGTTTCCGAACCACCCATATAGAACAGGAATGACTGGGCCGCTATCATATCAATTGACATAGATTTAAGATTTTCCGCTGTTGTCTCTATTTTCCATAATTCATCATTATCATCACTTTTTTTACCAGTATTACGTAGTTGAATCAATAATTGCAAGAGATCTTTTCTAACCACGGAATTTTTCTCACGAAATTCTATAGTTCTTTTGATGATATCTCTTAAAAGATAAGTAATATTGTCTCTAACACCAACCCAACCTAAAAAGTGGGATATTCTGGTTAAGGGGAGGAGTATAAAAGAAAATTTAAATTAATTTAGAATAATATTTTTTTATGAATATATATCATTAAAAGCAACATTACAACTAAAACCGTTGCTTGTCAAAACTAAAAAAATTTTTTTTTAAAAAATTTTTACTGTAGGACCCCAAAAGCTCTAAAAATTTTTTAGAACTGAAAGCCTCATCCCACCAAAATCAAATTTTTTGTCGTGAATAAGCTAACCAAGTAATATTATAATTAATAACAAAAAAATTAAAAATCAAAAAAATTTTTTTTGGTTTGTATGGAAAAATGATTTTTAAGGCCCCGTTCTATAAGGCCCCGTCGCGTAGGGAAGGCGTGGTCGTAGGGGCGTAAAATTTTTCCTGAGTTATTTTTTAGTCAAAAGGAAAAAAATGAGGGGGTACCGTCTCAACATTTCCAAAATAAGGGACACTCTAATAAATATAAATAATTATATAATAGCATATATGATTATATCAGATATTTTTTACTCGGGATACTATTTTCTATAGAAATTATTTTTTTATCCATTTATCAATAACTATACAAATTTTATGTTATCGATAACAACACACATTTTCTATAGAAAATTTTGTGTTATCGATGTATTGATTTTTCTAAATTATTTTTTTATATAAAAAATTTCAAAAAAATTTTTGTTTTTCTATAGAAAAATCCCTATTTATTTCAAAAATAAAACTCACGTTAATGAAATACTTTTCATTTCCAAAGTATGTATCTCACCATCCTTCAACTCCCCATTTAAGTACTGCACCAATTTATCACCCACATCATCGGTAGTTCCAAACATAGCCTTTAATTTACCCGATGAAAATGAAGGTGTCAATTTTGTTCTTAAAGTACGCCACGATTGTCCCTCCATAGTCGATAAATTTGCAGACATTTTATCATTCTTTTCATTCACATAAAATCCACGATCATGAAAACTAGCAAAATTTGTAATCATCATTTGTTTAATCAACTCAGCATCTCTTACTAATATGGCCGGTTTAAAAAGTAAATAAATTCCCACAAAAGGATCTTTATATTTGTCATAGATATCGGCTATTACCAAACCAAAAGATCTTTCCTTGAGGCGCATCCTTAAAAGACAGCCGTAGGGTATAGAGGGTTCATCATAGGTTATGCCCAGACGTTTCCATAATGTATAATGATGTTGTACAAAAATATATAGAACGGTTATTATGATTAATATTAAGAACAAAAACATTTTTAGGATTTTTCTAATTTTTTTTTAAATTTTATTTTTTTTAAATTATTTTTAAAATTTTTTCAAATTAATTTCAATTTTTGTGGCGTCTGGTTTTTAATAAGACTTGCAATAAACTGGCTTTAATAACGGGCTTTATAATGTTTTGGTGCAATTTTTTCCTATCGTTTTCCTACAAATATATTTATCTTTTTTAACTTAATTGATTAAAATATATTAAGATTATTGTTCGTCATAAAATAATGCGCCTTTGTGATACTGCAATAAAGTTCAACTACACCGATATTTACACTGTAATCATAGGTATAGGATAGATTAATTTTAGATTTTTAAATATGGGTTAACTGATTCGATATTAAAATTGATTGTTGATTCGAAATTTCTTTGTCCAGTCTATTCTTTACCACCCGAGTAAAAATTTTCTGATATAATAATATAAAATTTGAAACATATGAGTTTGTGTGTTATTATATGTAATACTTGATAAGGTTGATCTGATCTGATGTTTTGATATTTTGATATCCCGAGTAAAAAAAAGTTATATGACGCAATGTTTAATTATATATGAACAGATATGCTTTTATGTAAATCCATATTAATTTTGATCCGAAAATTGGCGGATCGTATATTATACGATTATATCAAATTCTATTATTTTTGATAAAATACTTAATATCAAATTTGATTAAGTTTGATCCCAAAAATGGGTCTATCTAATTCTATTAAATCATATCTTATTTGTTAAAATTAGATAAATTTTTATATAATTGGATGAAATCTGGTAACATTTTTTGGAATTTTAAACGTGAAATTAGAAATTATTTTATCAGATTAGATACATTATCAATTAGAAAAGTTTTCAATTGCATTCTTCGGAATTTTTTCGGGACTTAGCAAATTATTAAAAATTTGTAATTTTTTTCTAAAATCATTTATAAGGGATTTAAATTTTCCAAAAAATGTTTGTGTCTTATAGTACGTTCAGATTGGAGTCGAAACCCCGTTTAACGAGGTTTCGTGCTAAACCTCATTTGAAAATACGTATTTTCCCATACAAATTGAAACCTTTTAACTATGAGGTTTCAACGAATATACAATTGAAACCTTTTAAATTTCATAGTTCTACATTTTTTTACAACTGTAAGAAGAGAAGAAAATAAATTAAAGAAAGTGTCAAAAATAAAAAAATAAAAATATTTACAAATTTAAACAAAAAACAACAATTAAACAATATTTTTCGATTAATTATTGTAATAAAACGTGTATTTATTATAAATGTGCCTGTTTCAACGCGTACACAGAAAATAATATCGTAATTTTTTTTTTAATTAAAAATGGATTTGATATTAAATTTAACTTCAATTAAACATTTTAATTGATTCAATTAATGTTTTAATTGAATTCTTGACTTTACTGAAAACAAAAATAAAATAAACAAACGAAACCGGTTTTGTATGCATTAGTGTTAGTAGCCAATGAAAAAATAAAAATGCAAAAAACAACAAAAAAAAAACTTTTGAACTATTGTTTTGTATATTTTGGTGGTAGCAGCCAATGAATACATAAAAACGCAAGAACAAAATTTAGTTTTATTGTTTTCTTTAAGGCGACTGGTCGTTGCGGATAAATTGTTTGCTGATAAAATTTGTACAGTTGAAACAAAAAAAAATAATATGATGTGTTTTGCACATTGAAATATAATACAATTTTTTTTTGTTTCAACTTTACTAAAGCGACAAAAATGCATGCAATAACAAGATTTATGTTTCTATGCAAAACTATACCAACTGTTTATATTTAATAAAGAAAAAAAAATCTTAATAATAAAAAACAAAAAAAATTTATGTTTATTTATTTTAGGGCATTTTTTGAAGTTTAACTTTAAAATTAAATTGAGTTTTGGTCTTTTTTCAATTAAACATTTTATGTGAATCAATAAATCTATATTATTGATTTTTAATTTAATATTATTTTTTTTTTTTTAGTTTATTTAATTACAATTTTAATTGGTTTTCCATTTTATTTTCAATTAAAACTTTAATTGATTCAATTAACAATTTAATTAAGTTTTAAAACTGTTTTCAAACAAAATGAGTAATTAATATGCGCATTTTCGTGATACGTCCGAAATCAATTAATTTTTTAATTGAATCAACGAATTTCGTAATTGAAATTCATTTTTATTTTTTTCTGTGTAAAATTGAAGAATTTTGTTCAGCAACTTTATGAAAACTCAATACACTTCAAAAACTTGTGGTGTGAACGGTAAAGTTTTCGAAATGAAAATATGAGGTTTCAACGGGGTTTCGAGGTCAGTATGAATGTGCTATTAGAAAATTTAAAAACATTTTTTTCGGAATTCAAAAACTTTTCAAAAAAATTAAAGTTTTCATAAAAACATTTTCAATGATTTTTTTACTCCAAAAAAATTGCCAAAAAAAATTTTGTGTCCGGGACCTTGGAAAATTTTCATAAAATTTTTTAAGACTTGAATTTTTTTTTTATTGTCCGGGACTTAGAAAATTTTAAATTTTTTTTTCGGGATATAATTATAAATAAAATCATATATCTTTTTATATGACATATCTAAAAACTCCCGACCATATATGTCATATCAAATTTCATATAGATCAGTATATAAATAGATATGAATATGTATGCTATCATATTAAAAAACAAGGAAAAATACAATGCTATATATAAACTTGTATGTCCATATCAAAGTTCATGCATAACCATATATAAATATAAATAACTATATAATAGCATATATGATTATATCAGATCTTTTTTACTCGGGATATTATAAGATACCCGAGTAAAAAAGGTCATATATAATTATATATAGTTTTATATATGGGGCATTCCATGTGAAATCGGACACTTTAAATTTTTTTTTTTAGATTTTCCCAATTTATTTACAGTTTTTATTACCCTTCGAAAACCCCTTCGTGGTAAATTTTCAGATTTTTTTGATGGGTGTCGGTCTCACTACTGACCCCTCTCGGACGCACCATTGGACCGGTAGAAGCTGATTAAATAAAACAAATATACAAAAAATAACAAAAATTGTATGGGGACCGCCTTAACAGTTAAAGATAGAGGGTAGTTGTGTTTAGAGAAAATGTTTAGACTAAAAAAATATTGCGGGTCGGTCATACATTTTGTTGCTCTTAGGGAACTATTAGGGCAGTTATAGCGGTTGGAGCATATTTTAAAAAATGTCATTTTGTGTGGAAGCCCCCTTAGAAATTGGAGATAGGGTAATAGTTTGTTCCAAAGAAATGTTAAGACGTAAAAATTAATGGGGGTCGGTCTTATAAAGGACCCTTCTATGACGCACCATTGGAGCAGTAAAAATGATTTTAAGATTGAAAAATTACCATAAATTTTTTTCGAAAAATTTTAAAAAATAGTAATAATTGTTATCCCACGATCCTCCTGGGCAAAAAATTTGTAAAATCGATAGAGGTTTTACACCAAAAAATTTCAAAAAATCGAAGAGTACAAACATTTTCAAAAATAAGATTCAAATTTAAAAACTTAAAAATCGCATACTAGAGCGCTTTTAAGAATTTTTTGCGATTTTTTTTTTAAGTACGCAAAAAAAACAAAAATTTTGAAAAAAAAAAATTGAAATTTGAAGAAGTTATGAGTAAAAGAAGTTTGAGCAAAGGAGCAAACTACCAATTTTTAAAAATTCGATATCTATTGAACGGGTCATCAAAAAAAATATGAAAATTTACCACGAAAGAGTTTTCGAAGGGTACTAAAAACTGTAAACAAATTGGGAAAATCTAAAAAAAAAATTTCAAAGTGTCCGATTTGACATGAAATGCCCCATATACATTACAGTGTCCCTTATTTTCGAAATGTTGGAAATGTTGAGACGGTACCCGCTCATTTTTTTCCATTGGACTTACAAATAACTGAGAAAAAATTGTATGCCCCTACGACCACGCCTTCCCTAAGTGACGGGGTCTTAAAGAGCGCGGCCTAAAAAATAATTTTTTCATACAAACCAAAAAATTTTTTTTTGATTTTTAATTTTTTTGTTATTAATTATTATATTACTTGGTTAGCTTATTCACGACAAAAAATTTGATTTTGGTGGGATAAGGCTTTCAGCTCTAAAAAGTTTTTCGAAAAAAAAAATTAGAAAAAAATATTTTTTTTTAGTTTTGACAAGCAACGGTTGTAGTTGCTATGTTGCTTTAAATGATATATATTCATAAAAAAATATTTTTTGTAAAACTTTTTGCAACTGTTTTTAAATTATACACTGAAAAAATAACATAACTAAAATTAAGGAAAAAATGTCTTGGAAAATTTATCATGAATTTTCATAAAATTTAGTTAAATTTAACTTAAAAATGAGAAATTTTCTTAACTATGAGGAGAAAATTTTAGTTCATTTACTTATAATTAGTTCATAGTTTTCTTTAAATGGATTTTTTTAATATTAGGAAAAAAATTCTTACTGCCAAAGAAATTTTCCACAAATCTAAGAATCGTATCTTTATTTTTAAGATATCCCAGCAAAACGTTGGTAATGGGTAGTGATTATATAACACATTTCCAGGTAATGTATATACCTTATTTGTAGCATTATTTTAGGATGTCTTACCAAACATTTGTTACACAACGTATTATTTTAAAGTGAAAAATAATGCATTACTAATAATTTGCTACGTAATGCATGATTATTGGATAAAATGTATTTCATATTTATTATTTCTAAACATTATATCATGGATGATTTATATTTGGTTACATTATGTATTATTTAAAAGTTTGAAATAATGCATTATTTAGAATTAAATGCATAATGCATTACAATAACATAAAAAATAATTATTTTATAAAAAAATGCATAAGTTTAAACTAGAGATGGGCTCACGACAAGAAATTTCTAACGACACACACTCACTATCATATTATATCTACTTACACTCACTTACAATCACATGAGTAAATTTAATACAAAATTACTTTTTCACTACTCGTAACATTTTATATTTTATCTTCTGGTATGCTATATTATATACCTGACTCGTAACCTATAAAATATCATATATTTTACACCTTACTCGTATTCTTCGTTATAAATTTATGACTTATTTTATACCTTACTGGTATTCTATGTGATAATGTGGATGCATTACTTTGAGTCTCATCGCCTGTTCAATGCTGCAATGTATAAAATAAGAGATCATATACCTTATTTTATACCTTATTTGGTAATCTAAGTTTTGCTGGGATGTTTCTTAAAAAACAACTTACAAGGGAAGTATCTCAACCCTTATGAACCGATTTGCCTGAAACTTAAAATATATATCAAAGAGACAATTCTAAGGTTGGGGTGTCTCGGCTTATCGGCCATATCGGGGATTTAGGGGTTCAAAACATGGGTCAAAAAATGGCGAAAAAATCGTTTTTTGGATTTTTCAGCAATTTCTTTTTAAGAAACTATATGATGTTTTCATATGAGAAGAAAGGTTTTTTAAATGCCTATCCAATGGTGGCATAATCTTGTAAAAATTCGGCTTCTTTAAATATTTTTTTCAGGAAAATGTGTAAATTTTGGGGGGTACTTATGTGAAGACATATACCTACGATATCCATATGGATAAGAAATAATCCTTATTAAATTTAAGTCGACCCGTATTTTTGCCCTAGATGATATTCCTGTTAGTTCGGAAGTTATCAAAATTTTCCCGAAGGTCCATATGGTTTCATAAGGGGACAACGAAATTTTTAAACACCGATATGGCCGATAAGCCGAGACACCCCAACCTTAAAATCGTCTCTTTAATATATATTTTAAGTTTCAGGCAAATCGGTTCATAAGGGTTGAGATACTTCCCTTGTTAGTTCAAGTTTAGTTAAAATTTACTAAAAAAAACATCATCGTTTTTCTCTTCTTTGAATTGATTAAGTGTACTTCTTAGAATTTGGGTAATGACTTCTGAGAATTTAGTGAATAACTTCTTAGAATTTAGTTAAAAAATCAAAATGGCGATATCTCGAAAACTAAGCGAGATAGAGCAAAACGGATGAAATTCTCAAAAGAAAGACTACAAAGATAGAATAGACTAGTTCTGCATATCTGTCGGGGTCTCAAGGCCCTAATTTTAGATCTAAAATTTGACATTCCCGAGATTTTATATATGCACATATCTCGGTAAATACTGCCAACACGAGAAAAGGTCCAACTGCATTTTTGTAGCTCTTTACTCGTAGAACACATCCGCAAAATACCCGGAAGCCCTTCGATTAATAGTTTTTAAGTTATCTGGTATTTAAGATTCTCAAGACCCTATCAGGCCCCTTATTACCGTATCTCAAAAACTACGCAAGTTAGAGCGAAACGGACACAAGTTTTGGTTCAAAATCTATGGGGACCATTAAAGGACCCAACGGGGTTTCGAGTTAAATGGGGTCCGAACCCATGGGTCCAGGTTCTAGACCCAATCTATTTCTAAAATGTGAAGTTAAATTTTTCCCATTTTCTAGTTAAAATTGGCTTAAAATTAAATAACTTTGTTTTCCTTATTTTTGGGAAAATTATGAACTAAAACCAAGAAAAAAAATCTTTAGAGCCAAATCATTTCCTCTTTTTCTCAAAATTGAGTTAATTTTCCCAGATTTTAGTTCACTTTATTTTTGAGTGTGTGTTATCTTGAATGAGTAAAATTTAAAAAAAAAATCTAAGTCCTTTACATATAAATTAATATAACTTTTGAAAATTTTTCTAAGACCAAAAAAAAATTTTCTAAGTCCCAAAATTCTTGGACTGATTCAAAATTGAAAAAAAAATACATATAATTAGATATAACTTTTAAAAAATTTTCTAAGCCCAGATTTTTTTTTTAATTTTCAAAGTCCTAAAAATATTTTTGAAAATTTTTAAGTTCTGAAAACAATTTTTTTTTTTTTTTAATTTTTTGCGTTTTGGGGGAAAACTTTTTTTTCTTTTATATAAATATTAGAGTTCATTTTAAAAATTTGATCTGCGGATATCATCATTTTTTTAAAGGATTTAGGGGAGCTTAAAAGAATGCCTATATTTTTTTGGAAAAATTTTCACTCCTTGAAGTGGTTCAAAGCATTTGAAATCGCGGATTTTGAGCTGATTTTTCTGCAGAGAAAAAAACGGCTGAATATATTGCAAATCTGATTTCATTACAATGGCCTTTTAACTCTTAAAAAAAGTTCCAAAAACCCACCACAGAGGGCGGAAATATAAGGTTTTTCCATTTTCTTTTAAAATTAATTTTTTATACATGCACAATTAAAGGGCATTTTTAGCTTAACAAAATGGTACCAAAGTTTCCGCTCTATCACAACCCGTTAAAAAGTTATAAGCTCTCAAAAATGTACAAAAACACGTTTTTTTGAGAACTTTGACCTCAATTTTCTCGAAAACATGACCTGATAGAAAAATTTAAAAACTAGATTCAGAATCAGCATCGAAATGTTAATCGAAAACAAGTTTTATGATTCCAGAATATCATCCAAAAACATCACAAAAATATGCTCTCAATAATGCACAAAAATGCGGTTTTTGTGAACTTTGACCTCAATTATTTAAAAAACCTGACGTTACGGAACATTTTGGAAACCAGATTTGGAATCAGCAATGAGATGGAAATCGAAAACGAGTGTTCAGACCGCGGACCCACCCAAAAATTTTTCAAATTTCGGTCAGTGTTTTATAATTTTGCCATTAGAAAAAAAACTTTGAAGCCTTATAACTTTTTAATGGGTTGTGATAGAAAAGTGCTTTTTGTACCAATTTTCTTAGCAAAAACTGCCTCTTCATCGTGCATTATTAAAAAAATAATTAATTTTTTTAAAAAAAAAAATCGATTTTTCCGCCCCCTGATGTGGGTTATTGGAACTTTTTTTAAGAGTTTGAAAAAAGGCCATTGTATTATTTTTTGCTCTAGAATCGACTGGTGAAATCCGATTTGCAATATATTCAGCCGTTTTTTCTCTGCAGAAAAATCAGCTCAAAATCCGCGATTTCAAATGCTTTGAACCACCCCAAGGAGTGAAAATTTTTTCAAAAAAATACCGGCATTCTTTTTAGCTCCCCTAAATCCTTTAAAAAAAATTATGATATCCGATAAACAGATAAAGTGACATAGTCACCAAACGAACTCTAATAAATATATTTAATTATATATAATTGCATCAATTTAATACAAAAAGGGTCCAATTTTCGCATATAACTATATAAAATTATATTAAAATTATATCAAATTTGATGAAATTTGATAAGTTTTTATATCGTTTTATCGACTCATTTTTCGCATTAAACTATATATGATTATATATGATGTCTTTATATAATTTTATATGAATATATATAATCTTTTTTACTGGGTGCCCATTGAAATACCACCCTTCCCGAGTAAAAAAGAGTCATATATAGCCGTGACAAATTAGATCTCAAATATGGTGGACACAATTGTTTCAAATATTATCTTCAGTTATCCCACAAGATCTGAACAGATAGTCTTATATATAATATGATACGTAAAATGGGTCTATCTGGTTTTATCAGTTTGATCCGGATTGATACAATATTAAATAAATTGAGACTATAAGACATAAATATATATGGTTAGATATTGCTCTACATAAAGAACATATTTTTGTATATAACATTATATAAAGTGCATATGATTATATATAATGTTATCCAACTTATATGACGTTATAAGGAGCAATATATGATTAGTCATAATGGTTTTAAATTATATTTAATCGTATCAGTTTTCTCCAACTGATATAATTATATAGACCCAATTCACGTATCACATTATATATAAGGTTATCCCGTTAGATCATAAAATATACCCGTAGATAACTATTAATGTTATTGTATCCGCCATATTTGGAATATAATTAGTCATGAACTTTTTTTCTTTTTTTACTAGGGTTGTTAAAGATAAAGTATTGGGCTTTGTAAACCAAGTGAACAACCCACAGTAGTCTTAAAATAATAATCGATCTTAAATAATATTTATACTTTTGTTTACAATAAGCAAATTTTTTATCATCACTTTGTAATCTTTTAAAGTTCAACGAAATTTTGGTAATTTTTTAAACTTTGTTAAAGAATTAATAAATATGCGTTTTTATAAGTAGTTCATTTAGACGGTCAAGGTTTTTTCTTGGGGGGTTTTCTAATTCCATATGTGGCAAAAGATTTTAAATGCCCATGTAAAAACCAATTAGATCTGACTGATCTTTTAAGATCTAATTATATCAATTATATCTGATCAGATCTATTATATCCGAGATTTGTTACCAATTTCGAGATCTAAGTAGATCTGATCAGTAATTTTATCTGATCAGATCTCGGAAATGGTGACAAATCCCAAATATATCAGATACAACTGATATAATCAGATCTTAACAGATCACATCATAACAGATCACATCATATCTATCCGGGAAAATTTGGGGTTTAATTTAAGTCCAATGGGATTAAATTAACCCTTGGCGCCCGTCGATTAAAGTTTTGGTTTTTTGAAAACTAGAAAAAAATATTTCTTAATTTTGGTGTGCTAAACACGAATATAAAAAAAAAACAAGTAGAAAAGTTAAATTCGACTTTGCCGAATCTATGAATACCCTCCACAATGCATTTTTTTTTAAAGGGTAGTACATTTTTTATCGTGATAAACTTAACAATTTTGATTAGAAATATTTTATTTTGAGTAAAAAACTCTTTTTTTTCATTTTTTTTAAAAAAAGAAAAATTACTAATTTTTTTTTTTGAGTGTAAAATTTTTTCGAATGTAATGTTTTTTTTACTGTAAAAATATTTCTTACACAAAATATTGTCATTTCTGTAAAAAAAAAAAAAATTTTTTTTGAGTGTAAAATTTTTTTGAGTGTAAAATTTTTTTTGAGTGTAAAATTTTTTTCGAGTGTAATTTTTAAGTTGCCAATGCTTTTAAAACTAAACAAGTTTAAAAAGCATTGCTTTAAAATTAAACAAGTTTGAAAAGCATTGTTTAGTTACCACCAATGCTTTTAAAACTTGTTAAAACACGTGGCATTTTAGATGAAACTAATCTGAAATTCAAGGTTTTGCTTATAACTTTTAAAACACTGGACCGATTGAGCTAAAATTTAAAACCAAACAGACCCGGGGAACGGCAAAGATACGTGCCAAGCTTCAGTAGTCTCATTATTGTCTTTCGAAAGTTATCGTGTTTTTTATCTCGTAAATTCGCGAAATACCCTTGCCGAAATTTACTCTTTTGCTCATAACTTTTGAACCACTGCACCGATTTGGCTGGATTGCAATACCAACCTGACCAGGTAAATGACAAACATATATGCCAAACTTCAGTAGCCTCTGTAAAGTCTTTCAAAAGTTAGCGTGTTTTCTACGGACGGACAGACAGACAGACGGACGGACGGACGGACATCGCTAAATCGACTTAAAATCGATCGAGGATCATAAATATATATACTTTATGGCGTCCTAGACCAATATTTCGAGGTGTTACAAACGGAATGACAAACTTATATATACCCTCTATCACTAGAGTGGAGGGTATAAAAATAAAATCGGCCGAACGGTTTTCAAAATGTCGCAATTTGAATTTTGCAAAAAAATCTCAAAATTTCTTTCATTTAAACTTAATATGATCCAACTCAAGTCATTTTACCCCGTGACGCGCTTCGATTAATGTTTTGGATTTTGGAAAAAATTTCCACCCAAATTTTGAATTTTTCAAAAATGAATAGAAAACAAGTAGAAAAGTTAAATTCGACTTGGCCGAATCTATGAATACGCTCCACAATGCCCTTTTTAAGTTATAGTAAATTTTCTAGAGTGAAAAAATAATATTTTTGATTAGAAATATTTTATTTTTTTTAAAAAACTTTTTTTTTAACTAATTTTTGAAAAAAAAAAATAATTTACTAAATTTTTTTTTGAGTGTAAAATTTTTTTTGAGTGTAAAATTTTTTTCGAGTGTATTTTTTTTTTCTTTTAGTGTAAAAATATTTTTAAGTGACAAAAATGCGTTGTAAAATATTTTTGTGACTTACCAATGTTTTTAAAACCTGTTTAACGGGGTTTCAACACGTGAATTTAAGGTGAGGCGAATCTGAAATTTACGGTTTTGCTAATAACTTTTGAACCACTAGACCGATTTGGCTGAAATTTATAGAGAACCGGACAAAAGGAACGAAAAAAATATATACCACACTTCAGCACCCTCAGAATTGCCGTTCGAAAGTTACCGTGTGTTTTATCTCGTAAATTCCAGAAAAACCCTTGCCGAAATTCACTCATTTACTTATAACTTTTGAACCACTAGACCGATTTCGCTGGATTGCAACACCAACCTGACCAGGTAAATGCCCAACATATATGCCAAACTTCAGTAGCCTCCGTAAAGTCTTTCAAAAGTTAGCGTGTTTTCAACAGACAGACAGACAGACGGACAGACGGACGGACGGACGGACGGACGGACGGACATCGCTAGATCGTCTTAAAATCGATCGAGGATCATGAATATATATACTTTATGGGGTCCTAGACCAATATTTCGAGGTGTTACAAACGTAATGACAAACTTATATATACCCTCTATCACTAGAGTGGAGGGCAGTGGCGTATACAGGGGGGGGGGCCCGGGGGCCCGGGCCCCCCCCGAAATGATTTCATAAATTTCAGGATTTGGTATTAAATAACAAGTACAATATTAAAAATCTTCTTAAAAAAATAGAAAAACATTTAAGAATCTAAAATTTTTGGAAGAAAAATTTTTTGAAACCGAAAATTTTTCTGTTAAAAAAATCTCAAAATCTGAAAATTTTTTCTAAGAATTTGAAACTTTTCAAATTAAGATTCTAATGAAAAAATATCTTAGAACCTGAAGTTTTATGTACACAAAAAATGGACTTAATTGTAAGTAAAATGTATTAAAAAATTTCTCAGAACGAGACTATTTCTGAAAAAAATGTCTCAGAATCTAAGACTTTTTTATAGGAATAATGCCTTTTCGCAGAATCTTAGACTTTTTCTATAGGAAAAATGTCTCCGAATCTGAGACTTTTTCTATAAAAAATTTCAGAATGTAAGGCTTTTCTATATGAAAAATGTTTCAGAATCTAAGAATCTATAGGAATAATGTCTCTGAATCTGAAAAATGTCTCAACATCTAAGATATTTTATATAACAAAATTCTTAGAATCTGAAGCTTTTCGATATGAAAAATATTTTAGAATATGAGAACTTTCTATAGGAATAATGTTTTGATTCTGAGAATTTTTCTTACAATCTAGGAAATTGTCTCAGAATCTTAAACTTTTTTTACGAAAAATGTTTTAGAATCAATGAATTTTTAAGGAAAATCATTTTGAAATCTAAGATTTTTTATATAGGAAAAATGTCTCAGAGACACAAGCTGAGACTTTTTGTATAGAAAAATGCTTAAAATCTGAGACTTTTTCTATTGTAAAAATCTCTTTTTCTATAAGAATAATGTCTCAGAATCTGATCATTTTTCTATCCCGGTGAAAAATGTTCGTATAAATATATACGAGGATATATGGCTACATATATGAAGATATATGATCATATATGAACCATATATGGACACATTTGTAGGCATACAGAATCATGTATGAATCATATACGTCCATATACGTAAAGTGAACCCATATGTAAATATATGGCATACATGTACATATATGAACATATTTGTGAGCATATATGATCATATGTGCTTCATATATGTACATTAGAGTGTCCCTTATTTTGGAAATGTTGAGACGGTACCCCCTCATTTTTTTCCTTTTGACTAAAAAATAACTCAGGAAAAATTTTACGCCCCTACGACCACGCCTTCCCTACGCCAAGGGGCCGTAAAGAGCGGGGCCTTAAAAATCATTTTTCCATACAAACCAAAAAATTTTTTTTTGATTTTAAATTTTTTTGTTATTAATTATAATATTACTTGCTTAGCTTATTCACGACAAAAAATTTGATTTTGGTGGGATGAGGCTTTCAGTTCTAAAAAATTTTTCGAAAAAAAAATTTAGAGCTTTTGGGGTCCTACAGTAAAAATTTTTTAAAAAATATTTTTTTTTAGTTTTGACAAGCAACCGTTTTAGTTGAATTGTTGCTTTTAATGATATATTTTCATAAAAAAATATTATTCCTATCTGTGACATCTTTATCGTGATCTAAAAAACGGTAAAAAATGCATTTTTGATGTTTTTCGATACACGATCAAGATGTCACAGATATGAATAATATTTTTTTATGAATATATATCATTAAAAGCAACATTACAACTAAAACCGTTGCTTGTCAAAACTAAAAAAAAAAAATTTTTAAAAAATTTTTACTGTAGGACCCCAAAAGCTCTAAATTTTTTTTTTCGAAAAATTTTTTAGAACTGAAAGCCTCATCCCACCAAAATCAAATTTTTTGTCGTGAATAAGCTAACCATGTAATATTATAATTAATAACAAAAAAATTAAAAATAAAAAAAAAATTTTTGGTTTGTATGGAAAAATGATTTTTTAGGCCCCGTTCTTTAAGACCCCGTCACGTAGGGAAGGCGTGGTCGTAGGGGCGTAAAATTTTTCCTGAGTTATTTTTTAGTCAAAAGGAAAAAAATTAGGGGGTACCGTCTCAACATTTCCAACATTTCCAACATTTCCAAAATAAGGGACACTCTAGTGTCCATATATGATTCATATATGGTCATATATCTTCATATGTGTAGCCATATATCTTCGTATATGTTTCCATATACGAACATTTCTCACCGGGTGGGAAAAATATTTGAGAATCTGAGACTTTTTCTTTAGGAAAAATGTTTCAGAATCTGAGGCTTTTTCTATATGAAAAATATTTCAGAATCTGACAGTTTCCTATAGGCTAAATGTCTCAGAATCTGAGACTTGTTCTATAGAAAAGTGTTTCAGCATCTGAGACTTTTTCAATAGGAAGAATGCCTCAGAATCTAAGAAATTTTCTGTAGAAAAATTGTCTGATAGTCTGAGACATTTGTTATCGGAAAAATGTCGAAGAATCTGAGACTTTTTCTATCAGAATCTTACCATTTCCATAGTAAAAATGTCTCAGAATTAGAAACTTTTTCTATAGGAAAAATGTCTAAGAATCTGAGACTTTTTCTATAGGAATAATGTCTATGAATCTTAGACTTTTTCTATAGGAAAATTTTCTCAGAATCCGAGAGTTTTTCTTTAGGAAAAATGTTTTAGAATCTAAGACTTTTTTATACTTTTTTTCTTTTTAAAAAGGTCTCAGAATGTGAATCATTTTTCTTATATTATTTATATTTTCTTATTATTCTCAGAATCTAAAACTTTTTGCGTAGAATGTTTCAGAGTCTGAGAAAAACTAGAAATATCTCAGATTATGGGAAAATGTCTTACAACCGGAGTCTTTTCTTTTGAAAAAGTTTTTTATGAATATGTTTATAGAATCATTTTTTAAAGTGACTTTTTCCAAAAAACATTTTCCATTGGAAATATGATTTAACAAAAACTGTCTTAACTGGAAATTGTCATAGAATCTTAGAATTTTCTTTGAAAAAAATTTCAGATTCTGATAATCTTCTTTGTAAAAATGTATCAGCATCTGATACAATTCACACTTTAAAAAAGCCTTAGGTTAAAAAAATATAACAAAAAAAAATATTTTTTTTCCCCCCAAAAAAATGTTGGGCCCCCACCGAAATAAAATCCTGGATACGCCCCTGGTGGAGGGTATAAAAAAATTATACAGCGATACACACTTTATTTGTTAATATCAAAACTTTTTTAAAATCGGTCGAGCGGCTTTCGAGATATCGTCATTTTAACTTTGATAAAAAAAAAAAATCCAAAAATGGCGGTTTTTTTCTTTCGTTCAAGAAATTTAAAAAAACAATCTTAAAAATGGTTTCCACTGATTTTATAAAGCTTGAGTCAAACTTTTATTTAATTTTAATGTAGGCCAAATCGGAATATTTTAACCCATGGCGCCCTTCTATCAAATGTTTGTAAATGAATGTTTGTGTAAATCTCTGTAAAACGGTCAAGGTAAACAAATTTCAAATAGCGATATCTCGAAAACCGCACATCAAAATTAATAGATAGTGTATCGCAAGACATAATATTTTTATACCCTACACCACTCTGTGGTACAGGGTGCAATGAGATTGTGGGTTTCAAGTAAACCGATCGATTCAGAATAACTTTTTGAGTCGATTTAGCGATGTCCGTCCGTTCATGTAAACGTTGTGCGCACGATACAGGCCTCAATTTTTAAGTGATTTGTTTGTAATTTAAAAGTTCAGCTTCTTTTGACCCAAGGATGAACGCTATTGAAATTGGAAAAAATCGGTGAATATTGTGACCTAGCCCCCATACAAACATCCCCTTTAATTATGGGTCAAATAACCCTTACAACCGTATTTTAATTGGTATCCTTTCGAAATTTTGCTGGTAAACATGCTTTGTAATTATAAATCACCATTCCAAATTTTAAAAGAATCGGATCAGTTTTTCTTGTAGCCCCCATACAAGCCACCCACCCAATATTCACATAAATCTCTAAAATTTCATGAAAACTGAAAATATTTCATTAACATTTTGTTTGTGTGTGTTTAACGCGTTCTTTTATAATCCAATCAAATCTGAATATTAGCACACCATTTTTGGACTAAGACCACATAAGAAAATTTGTCCCGATGTTCATTTAAAGCGGTTTTTTGGCAACAAACCCTCACATTTGGTTTGTGAGTGTTTTCTACACTTATTAAAGATGTGAAAAAAGATAGACCCAATTGGTCCATGTTTGGACTTTGGACCCATTTTCCGGGAAACACTGGTTTAGGGTATTCAATGGTCGGTCACCGACTATAACTTTCTTAATGGTTTTATTTTTTAATTTTCAAAAATCAAAAAATTTTGATAGCTAGGCGCCACGGGTTAATTAAATTTTTACCATATATCTTAAAGGTCTAGTCAGATAAAAATTTGACCGGACACTTGATATTTTTCGAATTAAGTATGTAAGAACTCATTTCCATTTCATGATGTCGCCATGCTAAAAATTATCATTTTGATTAAAATCATTTTTAAAATGAGTTATCAACAACATCAAAAACGAAGCTTCACAAATGACGCATAAAGTACCGCGGTGTAACATTAGTGAGACTTTTATTAACTTATCAATATTAAATAATTTTGGTACAAAACTTTTGCATTTTGTAAAAAAAAATATTAATGATCTTTATTTTAACTTTAATTTGTAAATGTACATAAATTTTTTATTAAATATTTGAGAATTTTTTCCTATAATATCATAAATCGCTAGAAAACTTAATTAAATATGTAACAATTTTGGTACAATTTGAGTTTAAAACCCCCTCTAAATCACCATCTTTTTGATAGACCTATTTTTAAACCATCAACAGGAATTAACACTGGCGCAGTATGAAATTGAAACTCGACCTCTTTACGTTTCATAGGTTCAATATTGAAATTGGCTAAAATTTTAGCCAAAGCAAGTTTAACATTTACAATAACCATAGGTTGGAGCTAGAAAAAATATAATTGAATATTAATAGAATTTAAAAATAAAGTGTCCTTTATGAAATTAATTTACCTATACAATGTCTAGGACCCTCTCCAAATGGCATAAAAGCTACCGGATTATATTCCATTACATCTTCTGAAAATCTTTCTGGTTTATAATCCAAAGGATTTGGAAAATAGTCAGCATCACGATGAACACCCAATAATGATATTATAATGGTTGTGCCCTTTTTAATGGTAAAATTAGTACCAGGTACTAAATAATCTTCAGTACATTCACGATTTAGAAAAGGTAAAGCAGGATATTTACGGGTAGTTTCTGAAATTAAATTATGTTAGAATAAATTATTTATTTCTTTGAAAAATCTCTTTTCATTACCTTTTACACATAAATCTAAATATTTCATATCTTGTATGGCATCATATGTAAATTCCCCTCCCGATTGGAGGCCATGTTTTTTCAAACATTCATCTACTTCGGTTTGGGCTTTTTTCAAAATATCCGGATACATGGCAAATTCGTATAGGGTAAAGGAGGTTGTAGCAGCTGTTGTTTCTGAACCGGCAATATAAAACATGAACAAATTTGAAGCTATCATATCAAGAGACATTGATTTAATTTTTCCCGAAGCCGTTTCTATTTGCCATAAATCATCTGAATCATCACTGATTTTACCCGTATTACGTAGTTGAATCAATAATTGCAATAGATGTTTTCTAACGACATTATTTTTTTCACGATATTGAATGGTTCTTTTGGCAAAGTCTCTTAAGGCCTAGGCACTTGAGCGAGCGCTACTGGAGCGGTGCTGTAGCGTGACGGGCTGTTGTATTTTTCAAGCACTTACTGATTCCGTTTCAACGTGTCATATTAATTTACAAATTTTATTTTAAAAAGTGGTTATTTGTGATTTTTTTTAATTTATATTTACAGAAAAACAGTTTTTATTCGTTTATTTATATTTTTTGTCAATTCTGCCACACAAATGAAAAAATTTCAACACAAAATAAAAAATGAAATCAGCTGACACGTAAAACGTACGGAAAATCAAAATTGTTTAGGTTCGGCCGCTACAGCACCGTCACGTATTCGTTTAAGTACCTATTTCTATTTATTTTAATACAAGCTAACGTATCAGCTGACACGTCTCCGAACCGTATTCGCTCAAGTAATTATGCCTTTAAACTATGCGTAACATGATCTTTTATCCCAACACGGGCAATTAAACTTGAAATTCTGAAGAAAAAAAAAAAAAAAATGGATTGGAAGTTGTTTCTAAATTTACACAGAAAAAAATAAAAAAAATATTTGAGTAAATTTTTAATACTATTGAGTAAAATATTACTCAATTTTGCACCAGTAAACGATTTAATAGTATTGAGTAATTTTTTAATAAAAATTTATTAAATGTTTGAAAAAAAATTTGAGTAAGTTTTTAATTGACACAATTAAAAATTTAGTCAAAATTTATCTATTTTTTTTTTTGTAAGTTTGAAAAAGTTTTAAATTTTTTTACAAAAAAAAACAAAAAACTTGTTTTTTCAAACTTTACCAAACATATTTATGTCTGAAAAACATAGGAAAATTTTATAAAGACGATTACAAACTATCATATACATACTAGGGTGTCCCAAAAAAAAAAAGTTGTCCGGGCTCAAGCATAATTTGAAAGCTGATAGGGTAAAGTATTTTTGAGATTTTTTTCAGATTTTTCGGAAAAGGTTTTAAGGTCGCGCAAATCGATTTTTTGCTGAAAATCGGCTTTGCCGACCGTTTTTTTAACTTTCCTTATAAAATCGTCAATAGCCACGAGTTTCTTCACTACTGAGGTAATATTTTTAAAGAAAAATGTCCAAACTTTATTTTTGTGTGCATAAACTATAAGTTTTGGCAACACTTTTGCTCATTTGGGTACCCTACATTAGATTTTTTCGTTAATTTTCCATAAATTTCGAAAATAACGCTTTGTAACTTTTAAAATTTCTATGAAAGTCAAAAAAAGTAATAATGCAGTTTGAAAGATAAATTAATTCTCTATAATTTAGCAACAATAATTTTTGAATTCGCTCTTACCGTTCCAAAATAATACCATTTTAAATCTTTTAACCCATGGTACACTCAAAATAATAACTCTGTAAAATACTCTGTAAAATGACTGTAATCTCAATTCAACAGATATTTGACAGAGTTTTCTGTCAAAATACAGATTTAAAGAAAATACTTTGTATTTTGTTATGACAAAAAAACAAAGTTTCCTCTGTTATATTACTTTTTACTTTGTAATCTTAATTTTACAGATAATTAACAGAGTTTTCTGCTAAAATACAGATCTAAGTAAAATACTTCGTATTTTTTTAAAACCAAAAAAGTTTTCTGTTTTGAGAAGCTTTTGTTTTTGTTACCAAACATCAAAATTTTACCTGTATATTTTTTTGAGAAAAAGTTGAAAAAGTAGCAAAAAAGTTATCAAAATTTTTTTTTTCAGAAATCTTATAAAAATTTTACAAAATAACATGCATTTAACTAAACTCTGTAAATTTACAGAGTTTTTTCTGTAATTTTTTTTGCATCAAATGTATTTTACAAATATATGTAAATTTACATAGTTTTCTTTGCTAAATGGTGCTTTATTTAACCAATATTTTACTAGAAACTCTGTAAATTAACAGTTTTGTTTTCCAAATCATTTTACAGAGTTTTATAGTAAAATTACAGAGTTTTCTCTGTAAAAAAGCTATCACATTTAACCAATATTTTACTATAAACTCTGTAAATTAACAGTTTTTTCTGTCAAAATCATTTTACAGAGTTTTTTAGTAAAATTACCAAGAAATGTTGCTAGCTGGAAAAGTATGGTGTACTCTGTTAAATTAGCAGAGTTTTTCTGTAATTTAACAGAGTTATTATTTTGAGTGTATAAAACTAATAATAAAATAAAATATTGAATTTAAAAAAGATATTGTCTTCCACTATTTAATATCTTAGGGTAAAAACTTGTAAATAGGCTATATATGATGGGTTTAAAAGCTGAATACCGGGACTATGAGATGCAGCTTTCAGAAATAACAAACAAGAGTGTTAAATTCGGTTGTGCAGAATATTTTATGCCCTGCAATATGTAAAAAAAAATAAAAAAAAATGTATATAAAAATGTTTTTTGACATGACCGTCTTGGTGGTCCCAAGCGGCGGCTTTAAGGGGAGACCTTTCCCCTCGCGATAAATATTACCAATACATTCATTGTGCTTTTTCCACTGAAGTAATCAAATTTTTATTATTATTTGAATAAATCCGCGCCCACAAAATGGGGCGGGCCGAAAATAAGCATTTTCTTATTTCCTAGGCGCAGGTACATGACTTAATACATCTTCTTTTACAAAAAAGTTTTATTTTTAAAAAAAAAAATACAAAATATAATGTAAAAAAACAAGTTATTTGTTGATTCTTCAAGGGGCAACTTTTTTCCCCCTTGACCGATTTTTCCCATTTGTAAAGATAACCTTCCTATGACCATAAGACATATTCGTGCCTAACATCAGAAGTCCATCTCTTTTATTTTTGACTTCATCGTGTCTTATACTGCCGGACGGCTGGACATTTTGACCTACTGCCCTAAATTACCACCAAACTTGACTTGTTAGGGAGTTGCTAAAAGCAGTTTTGTGTTCAGCATCAAAAAATCTTAAGTATCCATCTTCTCACATTTCTGTTACTGACAAAAACTCGAATTTTTCAGGTCTTTATAAGAAGTTTATTATTTTACTATTAGTTTTGTACTATGGATAGAAATCTTTAAAATGGTATTACTCTGGAACGGTAAGAGCAAATTCAAAAATTATTTTTTTTAAATTATTTAGAATTATTTGATCTTTCAAACTGCGTTGTTACTTTTTTTGACTTTCATAGAAATTTTAAAAGTTACAAAACGTTACTTTCAAAATTTGTGAAAAGTTTACGAAAAAACCTTATGTAGGGTACCCAAATGAGCAAAAGCATAGCCAAAACGTTTACTTTATGCACACAAAAATAAATTTTGGACATTTTTTTTTAAAAATGTTACCTCAATAGTAAAGAATATCGTGATTATTGGCAAACTTATAAAGAAAGTTTAAAAAACGGTCGTCAAAGCCGATTTTAAGCACAAAATCGATTTGCGCGACCTTAAAAACTTTTCCGAAAAATCTGAAAAAAATCTCAAAAATACTTTACCCTATAAGCTTTCAAATTATGCTTGAGCACCCAAGAAAATCGAATAAAGGTTTTTTTTTGGGACGCCCTAATACATACATACACAAAAAACTATAAACTAGACGAGAATTCAAAAAACTATGAGAGTTTAAAAAAAATTAAAAAACTATTAAATTTGTATTAAATTATTTACTTATTTTTTTTTTAATTTTATATTAATTTTTTTTTTTTTTTTTTTTTACGCGAATCCTTTGAAAAATCTTGCCCCTTAAGGTATAGTCGCAAGAAACCCCAACCTCCGTGGTGGTCTAGAGAACTATCAAACGCTCGTAGTTTAGTGCAGGACTTATTTAAGCACGCTAGACGGGGCAACACAGATGACAGATGGGCGCAATATAGAAGTGAACTAAAAAGCTTCAAAAAGCTAATACGGAAATCAAAAAAAATTAGCTGGGAAAACCTGTGTAGCAATATTGAACATACCACTGAGGCTGCAAGGCTAAGAAAAATTTTATCGAAGAAGAACATTCCACCAATCCTACTGAAAAAAAGTGATGATACATGGACAGAAAGTGCAGATGAAACACTTGATGTTCTACTTACGACACACTTTCCGGGATGTAGGATAAATCCAATTGCAGTGAATGTAATCCGCGATAATCCCTCAATTATTCCAGAAAATTGTTTAACTGCGGACCGAATAAAATGGGCTCTAGCTTCATTCAAACCATACAAATCACCTGGACCTGGCGGCATTATTCCGGCAATGCTTCAGAACGTCTCCAGTATTTTAATTCCGCATCTATTATCGATTTTTACTGCATGCCTGAAATTTTGCTATATACCAAAAGGATGGAGGAAAGCAAGTATTATATACTTGCCCAAAAGCGGTAAACTTAACCACGCGACGGCAAAAGATTACAGACCAATCAGTTTGACATCTTTTCTTTTAAAAACACTGGAAAGGATAATTGATCTATATATACGAGAGCATTTAGGTACGAATTTTCTATCGGATGCACAGCATGCTTACCAGCAGGGTAAATCCATAGAGACTGCGCTTCATTCACTTGTACAGAAGGTAGAAGCATCCCTGGAGTATAAGGAATTTGCTCTTGCAGCATTTCTGGATATAGAAGGGGCTTTTAACAATGTAAATACGGAAACGATCGTTAATGCTTTGAACAAGGCTTCAACTAACAGCTGTTTGAGTAAATGGATAGAGCAAATGCTTTCATGTCGGGAAATAACGGCCGAATGGGGTCATGCAAAAACATCCCGTTACGCTACTAGAGGAACACCACAAGGTGGGGTTCTGTCACCACTGCTCTGGCTTCTGGTGTTGGACCCCATTTTAAAGGAACTAAAGACTTTAGGAACCACAACAATAGCATACGCTGATGATGTGGTTATTCTATCATGTGGCAAATATCTGGATACTATATCCGAGATTTTAGAGGGCTCACTTAAGGCTATGTGGAAGTGGGCTTCAGGAAATGGACTTAATGTCAACCCGCAGAAAACGGAAATGGTCCTTTTTACTAGAAAATACAAAATCCCAGAATTTAGAAGGGTTCGAGTGGGAGGAGTTGAAATTCCAATATCACCGCATGCCAAATTTCTTGGAGTGTTCTTGGACAGTAAGCTGTTCTGGAACAAGAACTCTGAAGAAAGGGTAAAAAAGGCAAACAACGCGTATTACGCGTGTAAGAAAATGTTCGGCAGTACCTGGGGTCTAGAACCTAAAGTCACTGGATTTATACTTCAATCGTAAGACCAATCTTACTCTATGGAGTTTTAGTCTGGCATAAGGCACTCGAAAAGGATGTGACGCTTAAAATGTTTCAGAAGCTTCAACGGCAAATGGGACGGGGTATCACTGGCGCTTTGAGAACAACATCAGCCGACTCTATCGACACTTTATTGCACTTATTACCAATTGATCTCTTTGCTAAGGGCGAGGCTTACAAGGCTTGCCTCAGACTCAAAGAGTCAAATTGGTTCAAGTATCGCAACTTTGGACACAGTAACATTGCTAATATGGACCGTATTGACTCTGATTACACAGTGCCCAAACTAGTTTTCGACCGGAAATATGAAGTCAGATTTCCGGATCGAGAATTCTGGTCGATCTGGCAGGGCCCTCCTGCGAACTCAATAAATATCTTTACTGATGGATCGAAGCAATCGCATGGTGTGGGAGCTGGTTTCACAATATTGGAACTAGACCAACACTTATCTTTTAAATTACCCGCAGACTCGAGTATCTTTCAGGCTGAGATAGCTGCTATATCAAAAGCTGTGGAATTTATGGCAAAGGAAAAAGGTGCAACCCTTAATTTCTACGTGGAAAGTCAAGCTGCTCTAAAAGCACTCTTGAGCTACCAAATTAAATCGAAAACGGTTTTAAAGTGTTACGAGAATTTAAAACAACTTTGCTTGAATAATGAAGTTACCTTATTATGGGTACCAGGGCACGAAGGAATAGAAGGAAACGAGAAAGCAGATGAACTCGCGAAACTTGGAGCAGATGGCATAGGTACCACCATAATGCTTTCACCGCCACTCCAGCATTACAAACTAAAACGAAATACCCTTACTGTCGCCAAGGCAAATCGAAGATGGAAGGAACTTAGGACAAGTCGTATAAGCAGAATTTTATGGCCACGCTATGATTTAGGAAGAACAAAATTCTTACTAACACTTACGAGAATAGAATGTCGTATGTTGACAGGTCTAATAACGGGACACTGTCTTGTCGGAAAACATGCCAAGAACATGAATCTTATTACGGACGCAAGCTGTAAAAGGTGCGAGACACCAGACGTCGAGGAGACCATTGAACACATCCTGTGTCACTGCCCGGCTTTGGCACGAACTCGACTATCAATTATGGGAAGTTCACAGTTCGAGACTTTGGAGGAAATTACGAGGATAGACCTGAAGAGTTTGAAACAGTTCGCGATGAAGGTCAATGTATTTAGTTTACATCGATAAGCGGAAAGAGTTTTGTGGTATCGCTATGGACCAACTGGTCTATGCGGAGTGCCCATCTGGCACCGCCACCCTAACCTAACCTAACATATTAAATTTTTAATTGCGTCAATTTAAAAATTACTCAATTTTTGTTTTTAAATTTAAACAAGTGATTACTCAAATTTGTTTCCACCATATTTTGTCTGTGTAGTCCCTGTTTTTTTATACCCTCCACTCTAGTGATAGAGGGTATATATAAGTTTGTCATTCCGTTTGTAACACCTCGAAATATTGGTCTAGGACCCCATAAAGTATATATATTAGAGTGTCCCTTATTTTGGAAATGTTGGAAATGTTGAGACGGTACCCCCTCATTTTTTTCCTTTTGACTAAAAAATAACTCAGGAAAAATTTTACGCCCCTACGACCACGCCTTCCCTACGCGACGGGGCCGTAAAGAGCGGGGCCTTAAAAATCATTTTTACATACAAAGCAAAAAATTTTTTTTTTATTTTTATTTTTTTTGTTATTAATTATAATATTACTTGATTAGCTTATTCACGACAAAAAATTTGATTTTGGTGGGATGAGGCTTTCAGTTCTAAAAAATTTTTCGAAAAAAAAAATTTAGAGCTTTTGGGGTCCTACAGTAAAAATTTTTTAAAAAATATTTTTTTTTAGTTTTGACAAGCAACGTTTTAGTTGAATTGTTGCTTTTAATGATATATTTTCATAAAAAAATATTATTCCTATCTGTGACATCTTTATCGTGATCTAAAAAAGGGTAAAAAATGCATTTTTGATGTTTTTCGATACACGATCAAGATGTCACAGATATGAATAATATTTTTTTATGAATATATACCATTAAAAGCAACATTACAACTAAAACCGTTGCTTGTCAAAACTAAAAAAAAAATTTTTTTAAAAAATTTTTACTGTAGGACCCCAAAAGCTCTAAAGTTTTTTTTTTCGAAAAATTTTTTAGAACTGAAAGCCTCATCCCACCAAAATCAAATTTTTTGTCATGAATAAGCTAACCAAGTAATATTACAATTAATAACAAAAAAATTAAAAATCAAAAAAAAATTTTTTGGTTTGTATGGAAAAATTATTTTTAAGGCCCCGTTCTTTAAGGCCCCGTCGCGTATGGAAGGCGTGGTCGTAGGGGCGTAAAATTTTTCCTGAGTTATTTTTTAGTCAAAAGGAAAAAAATGAGGGGGTACCGTCTCAACATTTCCAACATTTCCAAAATAAGGGACACTCTAATATATATTCATGATGCCCAATCGATTCTAAGACATTCTAGCGATGTCCCTCTGTCCGTCTGTCTGTCTGTGGAAAATGCTGTCGCGGACAAAATATTGCACAGAGATCACTGAAACTTAACAAATTTATTGGAAGTTCTCCCGAGAAGTTTGGTATTGCATTTGAGCGGTATCGGTTCAGCGGTTCAAAAGTTATGAACGAAAATGTAAGCACACCTCAAAAATTTCAGTACATTCAACATAACCTATAAATACAAAATGCTTTAATTCGGCTTCTGGTTGACATATGTGAATATAATTGAACACCAATTGGTATTTAAACAAGTACGAACATATTTTTTGACAAAAAAAAAAAAAATCGCGGATTTTTTTTTTTACCAAAATTTTTTTTCGCGGAAATTTTTTTTCAAAAATTTTTTTTTTTTTTTTTCAAAAGTAATTTCCTTTAAAATAAAGTTGTTTGCAATAATCTTTTTGAAATTGTGGAGGGTATCACTACATTCGGCAAGGCCGAATTTAACTTTTTTACTTGTTATTATTTTAATTTTTCAACTTTTTATTAAAAACTAAAAAAACATCCGATTTATAAAATTGTATAAATTTTAATATAATTGGATATAATTTTATATCATTGGATTAGACCAAAACTCGTATCTAATTCGATATAAAGTTATATAAACTGATATTATTATATAATATAAGATCAAATCTTATGAAACCATTTTTCGTATAAGATTATATAAAAATAGACACGAACCCATATTAAATTATATATTGTGTCATATCATTTTTTTTACTCGGGCAGTAAGTTACGATCTTATATAAAGAAGATCAGACATGATTTAAACCATTTTTGAACAGGATCGTAAATTTTTCAAATAGATTTTAGGTTATATATAAAAGAACTAAACATTTCAATTACAAAAATATTTCTTCAAACTCTTTAATTACTTTAAAATTCGTCTACATTAAAAACTTTATATCACCATCTCTTAGAAAGTCCCACTTTAAGATCTTCTGGTACTAAAACTGGAGCTGTATGAAATAGAAATTCTACTTCTTTACGTTTCCTGGGTTCAATATTAAAATTAGCCAAAATTTTGGCCAAAGCCACTTTAACATTTAAAATTCCCATACGTTGAGCTGGAATTGAAATAAAAAATAATTTAGGTTAAAAAATGTACCAACAAATACAAACCAAAACTTACCAATGCAATTTCTAGGACCTACACCAAAAGGCATATATGCTATCGGATTATGTTCCATAGTCTCTTCTGCAAATCTTTCTGGTTTGTAATCCATAGGATTTGGAAAATGTTCAGGATCACGGTGAATACCCAACAAGGGTATAATAACGCTGGTACCTTTTTGTATGGTGAATTTAGTACCAGGTACTAAATAGTCTTCAGTGCATACACGATTAAGAAGGGGTAATCCTGGATATTTTCGTGTGGTTTCTGAAAGTTTGGGAAATTTTGGAAAATTTAAAAACTGAAATCAGTTTGCTTTAATCCCAATTTACCCATAACACATAAATCTAAATATTTCATATCCTGTACAGCTTCATATGTTAATTTTCCTCCCGGTTGGAGACCATGTTTTTTCAAACATTCATCTACCTCCGTTTGAGCCTTTTTCAAAATCTCCGGATACATGGACAACTCGTAAATGCTAAACGAAATTGCTGCTGAGGTAGTTTCCGAACCAGCCATATAGAACAGGAATGACTGGGCCGCTATCATATCAATTGACATAGATTTAAGATTTTCGGCTGTTGTCTCTATTTTCCATAATTCATCATTATCATCACTTATTTTACCCGTATTACGTAGTTGAATCAATAATTGCAAGAGATCTTTTCTAACTACTGAGTTTTTCTCACGAAATTCTATAGTTCTTTTGATGATATCTCTTAAAAGATAAGTAATATTGTCTCTAACACCAGCCCAACCTAAAAAGTGTGATATTCTAGAGAAGGGGAGGAGTATGAAAAAACATTTAAATTAATTTAGTTTTAAGATGTTTAAAGTTATAAACTTACGCTGGACATATAAAGGCCATCATACCATGAATTCTTTGCAAAAATGTGGAATCTTTAAAAAGTCTATCACTCAAGCCTCTAAACTCATTATTGGGATTTGTAAAACTATTAATATCTAAGCCAAATATCACAGAACCAATTATATCAATGGCATAGCTGGAAAGAAAGAAATGCGAAATTAATAAAAGGAATCACATGGTGGGTTTTGGCGCCCAACGCGGGGCCATGGATTTTTGCACAAATTTAAAAACCAAACATTTAATTTTCTATATAAAAGTTTGTGCTATCGATATATCGATAACTTAAAAACAATTCAAGTGAAAATTTTGTGCTATCGATAGCTACACAAATTTTTCTATAAAAAATTGGAAGTTAACAATATAACGATAGCTATTCCAATATTCTTTAGAAAGCTGTAAGAAATCGAATTATAGTCAGATAAAAATTTTTTTTTTAAGAAATTTCGATGTATCGATACCCGAGTAAAAAAAATAATCTGGTCCTTTATGTTATTATATCTTAATTAATCTGGTAGCAGCTCTTATTTGATCTAATCTGATCTCAAAATTGGCTGTATCAGAAATTATCTAAAATTGTCTAATAATATCATATATGATATTGTTAGATTTAATTAGATCCGAATTTTGGTCAAATGTGGATTTGTAAAATTTTATCAAATTGTATTAAAAATTATATAATCTGATATTTCATATAAATTTTTTAAAAAAAATTGGACCATTAATTTTAAAACTTAAAACAAATATTTTTATGTAGTTATTGAATTCATTTAGGTTTTTTTCTTTTTGGGTTATATTAAAATTAGAATAAGCAGCAATCTTCCAAGTTTTGTTTTTTTAATCATTTTAATTTGGTAAAAATATAAATTAATTTTTTTATAATTTTTATTATTTGTTTTTCTTCAACAATTTTTATTTTTATTTTTTTTTGTATAAAATTACATAAAATAATATCAAAATTAACTTAGAAAATTTTTGCTTTTTTGCTGTAACCCGAGTAAAAAAAAAAACTTTTAAGATCTAATTTGATCTCAAAATTGGCTGTATCAAGTTGGATCAGATATTGATCTAATTGTATTATTTTAGATACACAAATATAAAAAATGATACAATTTGATCCGAATTTTGGTCACATCCAATTAAATCCACTTGATCTTATTTTATATAAATTAATATAGATTTATATAATTACATAAAGTCAGATATATTTATGTATAACCTCAGATAAGAAAATGGAGCCGCATTAAATCTTATATAAAATTAGATATGAACATATAAAAAGTCTATATAATTTAATATGATTGTATCAAATTATATATCATTATATCAAAACTTTTTTACTAGGGAATATAATAATATATTATTTGACATGGTACCATATATATTTATATGCGGAATTGTATTTAATTTGGCCAATCTTGTATATTTATATACGGCATATATAATAATATATGTGACCACATATAATAATATATAACATTATCTGAGACTGTATTGGAAATTATTGAAATATTTTTTCCAATATATAATTTTATCTAGAAACATATAGTGTCAGATATAAACATATACAAATCTATATTCCTATACAATATTGTATATGACTACATCATTTTTTTTTTACTCGGGTAGCTATACAAAATTGTCTAAAGAAAATTTTGTGTTATCGATGTATCGATAACTATACCCGATTTTCTATAGCAAATCAATTGTTATCGATAAATACACCAAATTTTCTATAGAAATTTGAGTTATATCAATATATCGATACCTATACCAAATTTTCTGAAGAAAATTTTGTGTTATCGATATGCCGATAACTTTACTAAATTTTCTATACAAAATTTCGTGTTGTCGATTTATCGATAACTATATTAATTTTTTTAATGAAAATTTTTTGTTATCCATGTATCGATAACTATACCAAATTTTCTATGGGAAATTTTCTGTAATCAATATATCGATAACTTAACAAATTTTCTATAGAAAAGTTTGTGTTACCGATAACTTAACAAATTTTCTATAGAAATTGTTGTGTTATCGATATATCGATAACTTAGCAAATTTTCTATAGACAATTTTGTGTTATCGATATATCGATTAATCGATAACTGTATCAAGTTTTATACTGAAAATTTTGTGTTATCGATGACTATATCGATAACTTAACAAATTTACTATAGAACATTTTGTTTTATCGATATATCGATAACTTAGCAAGTTTTCTTTAGAAAATTTTGTGCTATCGATATATCGATAACTTAACAACTTTCTATAAAAAATTTTGTGTTACCTATATATCGATAACTTATCAAATTTTCTATAGAAAAATTATCTATAAAAAATCTTGTGTTATCGATATATCGATAACTAAACAAATTTCCCATAAAAAGTTTTGTGTTAATCTGGTTTAATCTAGTATTCTACAGACAATTTTGTGTTATCGATGTATCGATAACTATATCAAGTTTTCTATAGAAAATTTTGTGTTATAGATATATCGATAACCAGACCAACTTTTCTATAGAAAATGTTGTTTTATCGATACACCGACAACTATACCGCAATTTCTATAAACACTTTTGTTTTATAGATACATCGATAACTTTACCAAATTTTTGATAGAAAATTTTGTGTTGTCAATAACTAACCAAATTTTTCAGAGAAAATTTGTGTTATCGATATATCGATAATTATAACAAGTTTTCTATAGAAAATGTTGTGTTATTGAAATATCGATAACAACACCAAATTTTCTCAGGAAACTTTTTTGTTATCAATTTATCGATAAAGTTACCAAATTTCTATAGAAATTTTTTGTGTTGTCAATATAACGATAAATTTGATATAGTTATCGATACATCGATAACTGTACCCAATTTTCCATTTAAAACTTTGTGTTATCGATATATCGGCAACTATTCCCAATTTTTCGTGCTATCGATGTATCGATAACTATACCAAACTTTCTATAAAAAATTTTTTGTTATCGATAACTGTACCAAGTTTTCTAAAGAACATTTTTTGTTATCGATAACTATAAAAATTTTCTATAGAAAATGTTGTGTTATCGATATATCGAATATCGATATATCGAATATCGCCTAGTACTTTTTTTTTCTTTTTTGACTCATTTTTTTTCTTTTATCGTCTAAATCCACTTAAAAATCGGAGTAACACCAAAACTTTATTTAAATCCTATCCAGGGCACCGTGATCGATAACTTAACAAATTTTCTATAGAAAATTGTGTATTATCGATATATTGATAACTATACCAAATTTTCTAAAGAAAATTTTGTTTTATCGATATTTTGATACATTTTCCTAATTTTCTACACAAAATCGATATTTCGATAGGTATAACAAATTGAAAAAAAATAAGTATAACAAATTGAAATTGAAAAAAATCGATGTACCGATAACTATACCAAACTTTCTATAAAAAAAATTTTGTTATCGATAACTGTACCAAATTTTCTAAAGAACATTTTTGTTATCGATGTATCGATAACTATACCAACCTTTCTATAAAAAAATTTTTGTTATCGATAACATTTAACATTTTCTATTTAAAGTTTTGTGAATAATTAGACCAAATTTTCTATAGAAAATTTTGTGTTATCGATATTTTGACAAATTTTCCTAATTTTCTACACAAAATCGATATGTCGATAAGTATAACAAATTGAAAAATGTCTGATATTTTTTTTAGAAAATTTAGTACAATAACTGTGCTCCATTGAAAATTTTGTGTAATCGATGTATCGATAAATACACCAAATTTTTCTTGCTATCGATAAATCAATAACTATACAAAACTTTCTATAGAAAAATTTTAGTTATCGATAACTATACAATTTTTGCGTTATCGATATATAGATAACTACACCAACTTTTCAATAGAAATTATGTATTATCGATTTATTGATACATTTTCCTAATTTTCTATGGAAATTTGACACAGTGATCGATACATCGATAACACAATGTTTTCTATGGAAAATTTGGTATACTTTCCAAAAACACAAAATTTTCTATAGAAAACTTGGTAAAGTTATCAATAAATCGATAACACAAATTTTTCTATATTGTTATCGCTATATTGATAACACTGAAAATTTGGTATAGCTATCAATATATCGATAACACAAAATTTTCTATAGAAAACTTGATAGTTATCGATACCACAAATTTTTCTATAAAAAGTTTTCTATAGTTATCGATTTATCGATAGCACGAAAAATTTGATTTAGTTATCGATACATCGATAACACAAAATTTGTAATCGAAATTTTGGTACAGTTATCGATGTATCGATAACTATACCAAATTTTCGGTGTTACCAATTTATCGATAACTATACCAAATTTTTCTATAGAAAATTTTGTGTTATCGATATATCGATAAGAATATCAAATTTTCTAAAGAAAATATTGTGTTATCGACTTTTCAATAACTGTACCAATTTTCTATAGAAAATTTGTGTTATCGATATATCGATAACTGTAACAATTTTTTATAGAAAATTTGGTGTTGTTATTGTATCGAAAACTTTATAAAATGCCCATAGAAAATTTTCTGTTATTGATATGAAAATCGATAACTATATTTTCTATAGACAAATTTGTGTTATCGATACAAAGATTACTATACCATTTTCTATAGAAATTATTTTTTTATCCATTTATCAATAACTATACCAATTTTATGTTATCGATAACTACACACATTTTCTATAAAAAAAAATTAAAAATCAAACATTTCATTTTCTTTATAAAAGTTTATCGATATATCGATAACTTAAAAAACTTTCAAGAGAAAATTTTGTGCTATCGACAGCAATACAAATTTTTCTATAAAAAATTGGAAGTTAACGATATATCGATAACTATTCCAATATTCTTTAGAAAACTGTAAGTAGTCGAATTATCGTTAGACAAAACTTTTTTCTGAAGAAATTTCGATGTATCGATAGCTATACAAAACAAAGATTACTATACCATTTTCTATAGTAATTATTTTGTTTATCGATTTATCAATAACTATACCAATTTTATGTTGTCAATAACTACACACATTTTCTATAGAAAATTTTCTGTTATCGATGTATCGAGCTTTCCAAAAAATTTTTTATATGTAAAATTTCTAAAAAGTTTTAGTTTGTCTATAGAAAAAACCCTGTTTATTTCAAAAATAATACTCACGTTAACGAAATACTTTTCATTTCCAAAGTATGTATCTCACCATCCTTTAACTCCCCATTTAAGTACTGCACCAATTTATCACCCACATCATCGGTAGTTCCAAACATAGCCTTTAATTTACCCGATGAAAATGAGGGTGTCAATTTTGTTCTTAAAGTACGCCACGATTGTCCCTCCAAAGTCAATAAATTTGCAGACATTTTATCATTCTTTTCATCCACATAAAGTCCACGATCATGAAAACTGGCAAAATTTGTAATCATCATTTGTTTTATCAGCTCAGCATCTCGTACTAATATGGCCGGTTTAAAAAGTAAATAAATTCCTACAAAAGGATCTTTATATTTGTCATAGATATCAGCGATTACCAAACCAAAAGATCTTTCCTTGAGGCGCATCCTTAAAAGACAGCCGTAGGGTATAGAGGGTTCATCATAGGTTATGCCCAGACGTTTCCATAATGTATAATGATGTTGTATTAAAATGTATAGAACGGTTATTATAATTAATATTAAGAATAAAAACATTTTTAGGATTTTTTTAAAATTTTATTTTTTAAATTTAATTTTTTTAATTTTTTTAAATTAATTTCAATTTTGTGGCGTCTGCTTTTTATTAAGACTTGCAATAAACTGGCTTTAATAACGGGCTTTATTATGTTTCGGTGCAATTTTCTGCTATCGTTTGTCTACAAATATATTTATTTTTTTATTAACTTAAATTGATTAAATTAATATTAATATTATTGTTCGTCATAAAATAATTCGCTTTTGTGATACTGCAATCAAGTTCAACTGCACCGATATTTACACTGCATTCTAGGTATAAATAGATTAATTTTAGATTTTTCAATACGGGTGAGGTGGAAATTAAGTTCCAGCTTAACTGATTCGATTTTAAAATTGATTGTTGATTTGAAATTTCTTTGTCACCTTTATTATTTACCACCCGAGTAAATTTTTTTGATATAATCATATATAATTTGATACAATCTTATATGAGTAAATATGGTTCGGTATGAGTTTATATGTTATTATATCTATTACTTGATAAGGTTGATCTGATCTGATGTTTTGATATTGCTCCATATATTATTAGATCCGTATTTTGGTTATTGGCGTCAAATCAGATATTCTCAAAGTCTAGCAAAATTATCATAAAAATCACTTTAAAACAAACCCCTTTAAAAATAGATTCTCGAAAATTGTAACTTTGACAACATCATCGTAATGACTAGTAGAGAAATGTGACCTCGAGCTGGAGTAATCTTTCTGAAATATAATTTAAAGGTCAAATAATAAATAATTTTTATTAATTTACAAAATTAAAACAGAATTTAAATTTTTTTGGTGGTGAATTTCAAACTTTTTTTGTAAGTTAACATTTTTTCTAAAATTTTCTGAAATTTTCGCGTCTAATAAACATTTCAATAATAAAATTGTAAATTTTAACTTTTCACGCGATAAAATGTATAAGGCATTCTCGTGATTTTACTTGATTTTTTTTAATATTTTCTATATAAAAAATTCCTAGTAAAAATTACGAGTTTTTTTTTTTTTGTCATTTTACCCGAAATTTTTCCTAATATTTTTAGGAAAAAAACTATTAATTGAAACTTTTTTAAAAAGTTTTTACTCCAAAAGGGATAAAAAAACAACTGGTAACTCTTATTCAACTCCCCTCATTCCTTTATGCAAGTTTTAGTACAATCGGTGGGTGCCCATTGAAAGACCACCCTTGTTAAAGATAAAGTATTGGGCCTTGTGAACCAAGTGAACAACCCATAGTAGTCTTAAAATAATAATCGATCTTAAATAATATTTATAATTTTGTTTAATATTAGCAATTTTTTTATCATCACTTTGTAATCTTTTAAAGTTCAATGAAATTTTTGTATTTTTTTAAACTTTGTTAAAGAATTTATAAATATGCGTTTTTATAGGGAGTTCATTCAAACGGTTAAGTTTTGCTCTTGGGGGGTTTTCTAATTCCATATGTGGCAAAGAAGTTTTTCTTCCTATTTTAAATGCCCACGTAAAAACTAATTAGATCTGACTGATCTTTTATGATCTAATTATATCAATTATATCTGATCCGATCTATTATATTCGAGATTTGTCACCAATTTCGAGATCTAAGTAGATCTGATCAGTAATTTTTTCTGATCAGATCTCGGAAATGGTGACAAATCTCGGATATCAGATACAACTGATATAATCAGATCTTAACAGATCACATTATAACAGATCACATCATATCTATCCGGGAGAATTTAGGGTAAAATTTGGGATTAAATTTATGTCCAATGGGATTAAATTAAAACTTGTCGTGCGTCGATCAAAGTTTTGGTTTATTAAAAACTTAAAAAAAAAGAATTTAAAAAAATATTTCTTAAGTTTGATGCGCTAAACACGAATATCAAAAAAAAAATAAATAAAATCGGCCGAACGGTTTTCAAAATGTCGCAATTTGAAATTTGCAAAAAAAATTCTCAAAATTTCTTTCCCTTGACCAATTCATACAGTCTTTCATTTAAACTTAATATGACCCAACTCAAATCATTTTACCCCGTGACGCCCTTCGATCAAAGTTTTGGATTTTTGAAAAAATTTCCACCCAAATTTTGAATTTTTCAAAAATGAACAAATAAAACAAGTAAGAACATATAATACCCTACACCGGTGTTTCCCGGAGAGCGGGTCTCAAGTTCTAACATGGACCGATATGATATATCTTTTGTAAAATCTTTAATTAGTGTAAAAAACACCTACAAACCAAGTTTTAGCGAATTAGGCTCCTATTTGTAGCAAATTCACCGCATTAACTGAATATCGGGCGAAATTTTTATATGGGTCTTGGTCCAAAAATGGTCCGATAATAATTAGATTTGATAAGGTTATTAAAGTACGCGTTTAATATCTAAAAAAAAAATTTAAATAAAATATTTTTGATTTTCATGAAATTTAAGAGATTTTTGTGAATATCGGGAAAGTGGTTTGTATGGGGGCTACAAGAAGAACTGGTCCGATTTCTTTAAAATTCGGATAGGTGATTTGTGAAGACAATACACGTTTACCTGCCAAATTTCGAAAAGATACCTATTACAACACGGTTATTATAGTCATTTGAGCCAAAATTAAAGAGGACCTTTGTTTTGGGGCTAGGTCTAAACATGAACCGATTTTTTTCAATTTAGGAGGCTTCGTCCTTGGGCCAAAAGAGACTTAAGTTTCAAATTTGAAGTCAATTGATTAAAACTTGCGACTTGTATCGTGCTTACACCGTTTACATGGACAGACAAATAGACAGACGGACAGACGGACGGACGGTCAGACGGACGGACTGACGGACGAACGGACAGACATCGCTTAATCGACTCAAAATGTGATCCTGAGACGATCGGTATGCTTAAAGGTGGGTCTAGGACCAATAGTTAAAAAAAAATAATTAAAAAAAAAACAAGTAAGAGTGTTAAATTCGGCTGTGCCGAATCTTTTATACCCTCCAATATGCAAAAAAATAAAATTGCAGGGGCATAATTTTTTTTTTTTTGGGGGGGGGGGGGGTTGGTGTCGGTAGGGTAATTTGCGGGGGGAAGGGAATTTCCTCGCGAATATGGATTTAAAAATTAATTTTTATGCTTTTTGCACTAAAGAAATGCAAGTTTATCATTATTTAAACAAAAAAAAAACGACATTTTCTAATTCTTTGGGTCCAAATGCAGGACCTTGAACTTCTTGTAGCATAAAAATGTTGCAATTTTTAAACAAAAACACAAAAAATCATGTTAAAAACTAGTATTCTTCAGAGGTTGGTTTAGTTCTTCAAGGGGGAACTTTTTTCCCCCTGGCCCGATTGTGCTCATTTACGAACTTAATCTGCCTAGGAACATAAGACACATTCGTGCCAAATGTCGGGAGTCTAGCTTTTTTATTTTGGACTGCATCGTGTTAACTACAGACGGACGGACATCGGTAGAATTTCTTAGAATCGATCCCTGATCATAAATATATATACTTTATGGGTTCCTAGACCGATATTTTGATGCGTTACACACCTAATGACAAAGCTGGGGTAACTCCTTGGCCCTGACGGTATATGTTTACAAGTTCATTTGTGTCTGCTTTGTGCCCTCAACTATTATAGTTTTATAATTATTTAAATTATTTTTTTATCCACGCCCTTAAAAAAGGCGTGGATAAAAATATACTTTATGGGATCCCCGACCGATATTTCGATGCGTTACACACGGAACGACAAAGTGAGTATACCCCCATACTGTAGTTGGAGGGTAGAAAAATATTTTTACATTGTGGAGGTTTTCAGTATATTCGGAAAGGCCTAATTTAACTTTTTATACCCTCCAACTACAGTATGGGGGAATACTCACTTTGTCATTGCGTGTGTAACGCATCGAAATATCGGTCGGGGACCCCATAAAGTATATACTTATATTATTGATCAGTGATCGATTCTAAGACATTTTAGCGATGTCCGTCCGTCCGTCCGTCCGTCCGTCTGTCCGTCCGTCCGTCCGTCTGTAGTTAACAGTTAACACGATGCAGTCCAAAATCAAAAAGCTAGACCCTTCAAGTTTGGCACAAATATGTCTTATGTTCCTAGGCAGGTTAAGTTCGGAAATTGGCCAAATCGGCCCAGGGGGAAAAAAGTTCCCCCTTGAAGAACTAAACCAACCTCTAAAAAAATACACTTTTTACATGTTTTTTTTTGTATTTTTGTTAATTAAATGAAACATTTGGTATATTTATCGCGAGGGGAAGGTGCTCTCAACGTCCCCCACTAACCCCACCAACCCCCCCCCCCCCCCAAAAAAAAAAGAAACGCCCCTGACAAATTTTTGTTTTTAATTTTTTTTTACATTTTGGAGGGTATAATAGATTCGGCACAGCCGAATTTAACACTCTCACTTGTTTTTATTGTTTTTCAATATATTATGTTGTTTGAAGTAGGACACTTGGAAGTGGAATTTCATTTTAATATCATAATTTTTCTCGAATTAAGTAAGCAAAAACTCATTTCCATTTCATGATGTCGCCATGCTAAAAATTATCATTTTGATTAAAAACATTTTTAAAATGAGTTATCAACAAATTCAAAAACGAAGCTTCACAAATGACGCATAAAGTACCGCGGTGTAACATTAGTGAAACTTTTATTAACTTCTAAAAATAAAGAATTTTTGGTACCAAACTTTTGCATTTTGTAAAAAAAAAAATATTTTTTTAATTTTTAGCTCTAATTTGTAAATGTACATAAATTTTTTATCACATATTTGATAATTTTTTCTTTTAATATCATAAATCGTTAGAAATCTTAATTAAATATGTAACAATTTTGGTACAATTTGAGTTAAAAACCCCCTTTAATTCACCATCTTTTAGATAGACCTATTTTTAAACCATCAACAGGAATTAACACTGGCGCAGTATGAAATTGAAACTCGACTTCTTTACGTTTCATTGGTTCAATATTGAAATTGGCTAAAATTTTAGCCAAAGCAAGTTTAACATTTACAATACCCATACGTTGAGCTAGAAAAAAAAATTATTGAATATTAATAGAATTTAAAAATAAAGTGTCCTTTATGAAATCAATTTACCTATACAATGTCTAGGACCCTCACCAAATGGCATAAAAGCTACCGGATTATATTCCATTATATCTTCTGAAAATCTTTCTGGTTTATAATCCATAGGATTTGGAAAATATTCAGGATCACGATGAATACCCAATAATGATATTATAATAGCGGTGCCCTTTTTAATGGTAAATTTAGTACCAGGTACTAAATAATCTTCAGTACATTCACGATTTAGGAAAGGTAAAGCAGGATATTTACGGGTAGTTTCTGAAATTAAATTATGTTTGAATAAATTATTTATTTCATTGAAAAATCTCTTCTCATTACCTTTTACACATAAATCTAAATATTTCATATCTTGTATGGCATCATATGTAAATTCCCCTCCCGGTTGGAGGTTATGTTTTTTCAAACATTCATCTACTTCTGTTTGGGCTTTTTTCAAAATATCCGGATACATGGCAAATTCGTATAGGGTAAAAGAGGTGGTAGCAGCTGTTGTTTCTGATCCGGCAATATAAAACATGAAAAAATTTGATGCTATCATATCAATAGACATTGATTTAAGTTTTTCTGAAGCTGTTTCTATTTGCCATAAATCATCTGAATCATCACTTATTTTACCCGTATTACGTAGTTGAATCAATAATTGCAAAAGATCTTTTCTAACGACATTATTTTTTTCACGATATTCTATGGTTCTCTTGGCAATATCTCTTAAACTATACATAACATGATCTTTTACCCCAACACGGGCTATTAAACTTGAAATTCTAAAAAAATTTGGATTAAAATTTGTTTTAAAATGTATGTATTTTGCATTTTACAACTTACGGTGGACATACGAAACTCATAATCTGCCGAAGTCTTTGAAATACGTTTTTTGTTTTAAATTGACGATCACTTACAGCTCGAAACTCATTATTGGGATTGGTGAAACTATCAATATCCAAACCAAAAATAACGGAACCGATTATGTCAATGGCGTAACTGAAAGTGAAAGATATTAGGAATTTATTATATTTTTTATAATTCTGATTAATTCAAATTCTGATTAATTTTTATTAAAAAATAAAAATTGTTTTATTTGACCTTTAAAATATTATATTTTGAGGATGTTTATTCTGGTTCGAGGTCATTATTGATTAATTCATCTGATTAATTTTTATAAAAAATGTGCAAATAATCTCACAGTTTTTCTACCATTATTTTTCAAAAAATCTTATACTTACGTTGTAGTTATTGTCTTCATTTCAATTATATGCGATTCTCCATCTTTTAATTGCTTATTTAAATGTTTTATCAATTTATCGGCTACATTATCGGTTGTTCCAAACATACCCTTTAATTTACCTGAAGTAAATGAGGGCGTCAGCTTAGCTCTCAAAGAACGCCATGTTTGTCCTTTGAGAGTAAAAATATTTGCAGACATTGGATCATTCTTTTCATCCACATAAACACCACGATCATGAAAACTTTTAAAATCGGAAGTCATAATTTGTCGAGCCAATTCAGCATCTCTTATTAAAATGGCCGGTTTAAAAAATAAATAAATTCCCACTATTTTATTTTTATATTTAGCGTAAATATCGGCTATAACCAAACCGAAGGCCCTTTCTTTATGCCTGACCTTTAACAGAGAGCCATAGGGTATAGAGGGCTCATCATACTCAATACCCAAACGTTGCCATTTGGTATAATGATATTTAACTCGCAAATAAAGAGCAGTTGTTAAAATTATTAATAAAAATATAAACATTTTGTTTAAAATAAAAATGAAGCGGTAAAACTTATGCGTCTATACGTTAATATGTCTCGTAAAGAACTGTCTTTATAGCAGTGGTTATGGTCTTATTTAACTGCCAACATATTTTCGATTTAAAATTTATGAATTCGGGCTTAAGTGTGTTTTTCCGCGTTTGCATTAAAAATTCATGGAAAAAATTAAACCACATAAGATTAAAAAGAGGGCGGCGTAAACACTAGGTACTAAATTTTACAACGCAGCAATGTTTAGAAAAATTTTAGTACCTGCGCATGAGAGAGAAAAAGAAAACAACATGAATTTTTATTTTGATGAATTTTGAAAGATTGTTAATTTTTTTTTTTTTTGTGAAAATTGAGAGACATATTTTATTACTTCTGTCCGAAAGTAATTATTAAATTAATTATTTCTGAGAAATAATAACACCAAATATTTGCAATTTTACTCTAATGCATGTAACTTCTTCAATTTTTAAACGATTTTATTAAATAAATAGAGAATTAAATTTAAAAAAAATCAAGTAAGAAAATTATAGTCGGTCAAGACCTGCCATATGATACCCTATACCAGAGTTTTCGGGAATATGGGTCCTAAGTCCAAACGAAGACCGATTTTATTTATCTTTTGTTAGATCTTTAATAAGTGTTGAAACCACACAACAAAATTTGAGTGGAATTGCTTTATTTGGGTTGCCAACCGATTTAACGAATATCAGGCGAAATTTTTATATGGGATTATTTTCAGACTAACAATAAGTCTGAAAATAATCCAATTATGATTAGACAAACAAAATTTTAATAAAACAAAATTTTAATTAAATTTTTCCCATTTTTATGAATTTTGAAGGAATTATGTGAATATCGGGAGAGTGGTTTGTATGGGGACTGCAAGAAGGACGGTTCCTTTGAAATTTGGAATTCGTGCATACAATTGGAAATTCACAACTTTTTTAGCACAAAAAAACTTACAAGGAAATTTCGTAAAAGGAAATTTCGTAAAAGAATTTTTTTTTTTAAATTTGTAAAATTACATAAAAAATTGTAAAATTACAAAACAAAATTGTAAAATTACAAAAAAAAATTAAATTTCGATAAAAAAGTTGTTGTTAATAAACAAGGAAAACTATCAAATATTGGCAAAATGGGATTACGAAACTTTTTCTAGGAATTTGACAAGGTTTTTCTTTGTGTGTAGGAATGAGGAGAGGAAAATAAGTGTTACCTGTTTTTTCTTAGATACCCAATCTCACATTTAGCGTGTCAAAGGGGAGGTTGAAAATGGTATTTTTTTCTTTTTTTTGAGGATTTTTCACATTTCTTCCAAGGAAACTATATAAAAATTTTATACACATCGAAAGGTTTTTTGAAGGCCTATCCAATGATGTATAGGTCGTGTCCATATTCGGCTTATTTTCAAAAATGTAAAATCTTTCAGGTAGTTTATATGCAGAGGTAAATACGTACGACCGCCAAAATCACATGTAATAATCTCTATGTAAATTAAGCTTACCCGTATTTTTGCGAAATTACTGCTACTAAGGATTTTATTCGAATTTTCCCGAAAGACCTTATTTTTATACCCTCCACTTAGTGATAGAGGGTATATATAAGTTTGTCATTCTGTTTGTAACTCATCGAAATATCGGTCTGGGACCCCACAAAGTATATATATTCATGATGCCCGATCGATTTTAAGACATTCTAGCGATGTCCGTCTGTCCGTCTGTCTGTCTGTGGAAAATACTATCACGGACAAAACATTGCACAGAGATGACTGAAACTTAACATATTTATTGGAAGTTCTCTCGAGAAGTTTGGTATTGCATTTAAGCGATATCGGTTCAGCGGTTCAAAAGTTATGAACGAAAATGTAAGCACACCTCAAAAATTTCAGTACATTCAACATAACCTAAAAATACAAAATGCTTTAATTCGGCTTCTGGTTGACATATGTGAACATAATTGAGCACCAAATGGTATTTAAACAAGTACGAACATATTTTTTTGACAAAAAAAGAAAAAAATCGCGGATTTTTTTTTTACCAACATTTTTTTTCGCGTAAATTTTTTTTTCAATTTTTTTTTTTTTTCAAAAGTAATTTCCTTTTAAATAAAGTTTTTTGCAATAATCTTTTTGAAATTGTGGAGGGTATCACTACGTTCGGCAAGGCCGTATTTAACTTTTTACTTGTTTTATATGAAATTGGGCAGCTAAAAAAAACAGGTAACTCTTATTTTTCTCCTCTCATTTGCATTTGCAAGTTTCAGGACAATCGGTGGGTGCCCTGTGAAAGACTTTCCTTGTTACTGAAATTCCGGAAACGATCATCTATTCAATCATGAAAATTACCTAATTTTTTAATTCCAAAACTCTCAGTATTTGTTGGGAGAATATCCTAGCAGAGAGAGAGTAGAGTTAACATAAATACTTGCTATGCTAATTCATAGTGGGGAAACTTAATGGCCTCGAACTAGAACGAACTCTTTTTTAATATTTTTACTAATGATAAAATTGTGTTTCTGGCGCTAAAATATAGATTAAGGCTGGATTACTCAATGCTCCGTTATAAAATAACTCTCCGTTAAATTTTACTTTTTCATACAAATGTTGACATAAGGCCCCGTAAATCGGCAGTTAACAGCTAACTTTTCATTGAGTAATCCGCCCGGATTTTAAAAACCTTAAAAAAATCAAAGTTTTTTCTGTGAGTTGAAAAAGCTCTTATTGTCAACGCCCTAATTCACAAAAGTTTATATATTTTAAAAAATTTGTTTCTATCTTAAAATATTAAAATATTTCGTGGTAAAAATAAAAATATTGTCGTTTGCCGTAAATAATATTTGCAATATTTTATTAACATTCAAATTTTAATAAGTTTTTTCTTAATTGTTAAAGAAATTTTTTCATTAACTTATATCGTTAGTAATTTTCATTGATTACAAAAAAAAATGTTAGTACAATTACGAATTTAACCTTCGTTAGTTCACCATCTTTTGGATAGACCTATTTTTAAACCATCCTTCGGAACTAGCACAGAAACAGTATGAAATTGATATTCGACTTCTTTACGTTTCATTGGTTCAATATTAAAATTAGCTAAAATTTTAGCCAAAGCAACTTTTACATTTACAACACCCATACGTTGAGCTAGCAAAATAAAATAAAAGAATTTTACTAAAATTTGAAAATAAAGTTTCCTTTATAAAATTTACTAACCTATACAATGTCTAGGACCCTCACCAAATGGCATAAAAGCTACCGGATTATATTCCATGTTCTCTTCGGAAAATCTTTCTGGTTTGTAATCCATAGGGTTAGGGAAATATTCGGGATCACGGTGTATACCCAATAATGATATTAAAATAGCTGTGCCCTTTTTAATGGTAAAATTAGTTTCAGGTACTAAATAGTCTTCAGTACTTTCACGATTAAGAAAGGGTAAACCAGGATATTTACGGGTAGTTTCTGAAATTGAGTTATATTAGAAAAAATATTTTTTTTTAATCGATTGTCTTTCAATTACCTTTAACACATAAATCTAAATATTTCATATCTTGCATGGCATCATATGTAAATTTCCCTCCCGGTTGTAGACCATGTTTTTTCAAACATTCATCTACTTCGGTTTGGGCTTTTTTCAAAATATCCGGATACATGGCAAATTCGTATAGTGTAAAAGATGTTGTAGCAGCTGTTGTTTCTGAACCGGCAATATAAAATAAGAATAAATTTGCGGCTAGCATCTCAATAGACATTGACTTGAGATTTTCTGATGCCGTTTCTATTTGCCATAAATTATCTGAATCATCACTGATTTTACCCGTGTTACGTAGTTGTATTAATAATTGCAATATATCTTTTCGGATGACATTATTTTTCTCACGATGTTCTATTGTTCTTTTGACGATATCTATTAAACTGTATGTAACATGATCTTTTACTCCAACACGAACTAAAAAGCTAGCAATTCTGTAAATGGGTAAGACAAAAAATTACTATGTCACTGTCACCGAATCAATTCCGTTCCGAAGTGGTTTGAAAGTTTTACGTTAAAAGAAAGTAAAATTAAATAATTTTTTGTAACTATGCAATTCAATTCCATTTTGATTTTCGAAAGTGATATTATTCCGAAAAAAAATACTTGCATTGCCCAAATCACTTATTCCACTTCAGAACGGAATTAGGTCTATGATATGCTTCTAAATCTATTTGTTTTTATTTTTTTTCTTTAGGTACACTATAACAAAAATTATCTATTTTTTTAACTAAAAATTGAGTAAATTTAAACAAAATATATAAATTTACTTAAAATTATGTACCCAGATCAAAATGTATTGGATCTGGTTAATATATTATGATCTGATCAGATCTGTTATATTCAAGAGTTGTTCCCAATTCGAGATTAAAGTAGATCTGATCAGTATTCGTATCTGATCAGATCTCGCAATCGAGGACAGACCTCGATTTAAATAAACCCGATCAGATACACTTGATATAATCAGATCTGAGTAGGTCTCTTCATATCTAATGTAATTTACTCAATTTATAGTAGAAGAATTCCTAGTAATTTGTACTCAAGACTTAAAAACTTACGGTGGACACACAAAAACCATAACAGCACGAATTTTTTGTAGAATACTTGTTGTTTTGAATAGAACATCACTTACAGCTCGAAACTCATTATTGGGATTGGTGAAACTATCAATATCCAGACCGAAAATAACAGAACCGATTATATCAATGGCGTAACTTAAAAATAAAAGAAATAAAGAATATTTATTTTTTTCCTTTATGCACATTTGTTCTTAAAGCTAAAAATTTCATTATATTAATGAAAACTTTAAAGGAAATTTCCAATTTTTCCAATAGCACATCGTGTCATCAGAAAACCCATGTAAAAACAAGTGAGAGTGTTAAATTCGGATGTGCCGAAACTTTTATATGTAAAAAAAAAAAAATTCAGGGCTGTTTTTTTGGAAGGGGGCTTTGGCGGTGGTCAGTGGGGGACACCTCCCCCTCTCAAAAAATGTTTACTAATTTATTTGTTATGCTTTTTGCACTAAAGTTATACATTTTTATCATTATTTAAACTATTTTTTTATAACCACACCCTAAAAAGAGGAGCGGGCAAAAAAAAGCTAATTTTTTTAGTTTAGTGCAGTACTCTGAACTTCTTCTTGCATAAATTTGTTTCATTTGTTTAACAAAAATATAAAAAAACATGTAAAAAAAAATGTGTTTTTCAGAGGCTGGTTTAGTTTGTCAAGGGGGGACTTTTTCCCTCTAGTCCGATTTTGCCCATTTATAAACTTAACCTGTCAAAATAAGACATATGCGTGCCAAATTTTAGGAGCCTAGCTGTTTTATTTTGGACTGCATCGTGCCATCTACAGACAAACGGACGGAGAGACGGACATTCACAGAATGTCTTAAAATCGATCATGGATCAATAATATATATGGGGCATTCCATGTGAAATCGGACACTTAAAATTTTTTTTTTTTTAGATTTTCCCAATTTATTTACAGTTTTTAGTACCCTTCGAAAACTCCTTCGTGGTAAATTTTTAGATTTTTTTGATGACCCGTTCAAAAGATATCGAATTTTTAAAAATTGGTAGTTTGTTCCTTTACTCAAATTTCTTTTACTCATAACTTCTTCAATAATGGTCCAAATTTCAACTTTTTTTTTCAAAATTTTTGTTTTTTTATGTACTTTTGAAAAAAAAATCACAAAAAATTCTTAACCCTTTAACGACCACAGGCAAGTATACTTGCCAAAGTGTTTTTGGCAATTATTTTTGTTCAAGTGAAAGATAGGGTAAATGTCATAAAAGATGAATTGTAGAGTATTGTTTGGGCAACACAAGTCTAGTTTACAGTAAGTCTCTAATGTGATCCACTTACTCACTGTAAGCCCTCAAAGTTTGTAAAATGATTTTCTCTATTTTAGGGACAAAAGGATCTTTATTTGTAGAGCAAAATCGGAGGCAAGAAGGGGGTTTAGAGGTCCAAATTCTTGTAGGGTAACTATAATTGAGTTGCAGATCTTTAAGGGGGAAGGAGAGGTGTAAGGCGCCCAATTTTTTGTTTCATAACTATTATTAGGTCACAGATCACGACCATGAGCAGAAACTCAAAATCGCTTCGGCAGAAAATGTATGGTCGTCAAAGGGTTAAAAGAGCTCTAGTATGCGATTTTTAAGTTTAAAAATTTAAATCTCATTTTTGAAATTGTTCGTACTCTTCAAATTTTTTTGAAATTTTTTTGTGTAAAACTTCTATCGATTCTACAAATTTTTCACCCAAGACGATCGTGGGATAACGATTATTACTATTTTTTAAAATTTTTTTAAAAAATTTTATTGAAATTTTCCAAACTTTAAATCATTTCTACTGCTCCAATGGTGCGTCATAGAGGGGTCCTTTATAAGACCGACCCCCATTAATTTTTACGTCTTAACATTTCTTTGGAACAAACTAATACCCTATCTCCAATTTCTAAGGGGGCTCCCACACAAAACGACATTTTTTAAAATTTGCTCCAACCGCTCTAACTGCCCAAATAGTGCCCTTAAAGCAACAAAATGTATGACCGACCCACAATATTTTTTTAGTCCAAACATTTTCTCTGAACACACCTACCCTCTATCTCTAATTGTTAAGGCGGTCCCCATACAATTTTTTTAATTTTTTGTAAATTTGTTTTATTTAATCAGCTTCTACCAGTCCAATGGTGCGTCCGAGAGGGGTCATTTGTGAGACCGACCCCCATTTATTTTTACCCAACAACATTTTTTTAAAAAATACCTACGCCCTATCTCATCTCCATAAGTAGGCTCCCATACAAATAAGAGTTGGAGCAAATTTTATAAAAATGTAATTTTGAATGGAAACCTACTTAGGGAGTGGATATAGGGCGTAGGTATGTTTTAAAAAAATGTTGTAGGGTAAAAATAAATGGTGGTCGGTCTCACTAATGACCCCTCTCGGACGCACCATTGGACCGGTAGAAGCTGATTAAAGAAAACAAATTTACAAAAAAAAAAAAACCGCCTTAATAGTTAAAGATAGGGGGTAGGTGTGTTCAGAGACAATGTTTGGACTAAAAAAATATTGTGGGTCGGTCATACATTTTGTTGCTCTAAGGGCACTAGTAGGGCAGTTAGAGCGGTTGGAGCAAATTTTAAAAAATGTCGTTTTGTGTGGGAGCCCTCTTAGAAATTCGAGATAGGGTATTAGTTTGTTCCAAAGATATAGTAAGACGTAAAAATTAATGGGGGTCGGTCTTATAAATGACCCCTCTAATACGCACCATTGGAGCAGTAGAAATGATCTTAAGATTGGAAAATTACAATAAATTTTTTTCAAAAAATTTAAAAAAATAGTAATAATCGTTATCCCACGATCCTCCTGGCCAAAAAATTTCTAGAATCGATAGAAGTTTTACACAAAAAAATTTCAAAAAAATGGAAAAGTACAAACATTTTCAAAAATTAGATTTAAATTTAAAAACTTAAAAATCGCATACTAGGGCGCTTTTAAGAATTTTTTGGGATTTTTTTTTAAAGTACGCAAAAAACGAAAATTTTGAAAGAAAAAAATTTGAAATTTGGACCATTATTGAAGAAGTTATGAGTAAAACGAATTTGAGTAAAGGAAAAAACTATAAATTTTTAAAAAATCGATATCTTTTGAACGGGTCATCAAAACAATCTGAAAATCTACCACGAAAGAGTTTTCGAAGGGTACTAAAAACTGTAAACAAATTGAGAAAATCTAAAAAAAAAAAAATTTCAAAGTGTCCAATTTGACATGGAATGCCCTTTTTTTTTGTTTTTCTGTAAAGACAGTTGAGCTCAGGCTCTAATTATAATTATGTATTATAATTTTTTAATCATGTTATATATGGTTTGAATTGAGAAAGGTGTGAAAGAAAAATGTATTTTTCTAAAAATTTAAGACATCCTGGTTCGTTTTTTACTAGTTTCATATAATCCAGTTATTATGATCATCAGAAAAACTTTTAATGTCAAATTTATTCAGTTAATAGTCAATTTTATTCTATATATACTTTATGGCGTCCCGACCGATATTTCGATGCGTTACAAATGGAATGACAAAGTGAGTATACCCCCATACTGTGGTTGGAAGGTTTAAAAATAATATATAATTATATATAATGAGATAAAAATTATATATAATTATATAAGATTATATATTGAGTTATCAGTTTTCAAAAAATTGGATAATATTATGTAAAATTATATATAATTTAATAAAATTATATATAATTTTATTTTGATTATAAAAATTTTATGCAAAATTTTATTACATTAGATCAAATTATATATAATATCAAATTTTATAAAATTTTATCAAATTAGATATAATTTATGGTCGAACCAGAATCAAATTGCGTCGCGCAAGACGTAAAAAAAAAACAAAAACTAATACGTCAAATTTTTACGTCCGTTTGATTTAGGTACGTCACATTTTAATATTAGAAACGAAAAATTATTGGGCGTTACGCCTTACGCGACGTAATTTGATTCAGGTTGGACGCTTAAAAATTACTCGGGAAGTTTCTCAAAAAATATTTTAATATTTTCAATTGTTTCTTTGCCGGTAATCTTTTTTGATTTTCAATTAATTTATTTCGAATATCAATTGATCTGTTAAGAATTTCCATTGCAACCATTTTAATTCGATTTTTCGGGTTCAAAATGATGCTATTCAAATTTTAATTAATCCGTTTTCAAATTTTTATTAATCTTTTTCGATTTTCACTTGATTTTTTTAGAGTTTCAATTGAATTTCTTTTGATTTAATTTGTCATAATACGAATTTATGTAGTATTAATTTTCGAATTTCCTTTGAGTTTTTCACAATTTTTATACTTTCGCTCCCTTTAAACTTACGTTGTTGTTATCTCCTTCATTTCAATTGTATGCGTTTGTCCATCTTTTAATTGCTCATTTAAATGTTCAACCAATTTATCGGCTACATTATCGGTAGTTCCAAACATACCCTTTAATTTCCCTGAAGTAAATGAGGGCGCCAACTTAGCTCTCAAAGAACGCCATGTTTGCCCTTTTAGAGTGAAGAGATGTGCTGACATTGGATCATTCTTTTCATCCACATATATGCCACGATCATGAAAACTATTGAAATCTGATGTCATAATTTGTCGAGCCAATACCGCATCTCTAATTAAAATAGCCGGTTTATAAAATAAATAGATGCCCACTATTTTATCTTTACACTTGTTGTAAATATCGGCTATAACCAAACCGAAAGCCCTTTCTTCATTTTTGACCTTTAACAGGGAACCATAGGGTATAATGGGTTCATCATATTCAATACCCAAACGTTGCCATTTCGAATAATGATATTTAACAAAAAAATATACAAAAGTTGTTAAAATTATTATTAAATACAAAAACATATTGTTAAATAAAATTTTAAATTGTTGCTATAAAAAACTTATGCGTCGTAACGATGATGGATCTTGTAATAAACTGACTTTAGTGCACTCACTGACTATTTAATAATTTCATTACAAAAATGTTATCGGTAAAAATGTAATTATACTCGGCACCACTTTATGATGAGGTATAATAAGTTTATGCTGATTTTTGTAACTTTTCGAAATATTGGTGCTAGACCTACAAGTAAACTGATCGACTCAGAATCGGCGTTTGAGTCGATATCGCAATTATCAAAAGATTTGACGGAAATTGGAGTTTCTCTTAATCTGAAGACAAAACTCTTTTAAATTGAAAAATTCGCTTCATATGTATATGGGACTAATACAAACGTCTTGGTGGGACTGATTTGGATTTTTTACGAAATCGGTCAGACGATTAAAACTTATGAGTAGAACGAGTGAAGGGAAAGCCTCTGGAGCAAACATTTCTTAAAATATATGAAAATGTGGAATATTTGATCGTAAATAAGAGTAAAAGTATATTTAAGAACATACAGAAAAAAATATGGAGGAAACAAATTTGAGTAATCATTTGTTTAAATTTAAAAACAAAAATTGAGTAATTTTTTAATTGACGCAATTAAAAATTTACTTAAAAATTTAAAAACAATTTAAGTAAATATTTTAATAAAAATTTAATAGTTTTTTTTATTTTTTTTTAAACTCTGATAGTTTTTGGAATTCTCGTTTAGTTTATAGTTTTTTGTGTATGTATATAAAAGTTGCATGATTCAATTGTTTCTTCAACCCTGCATGACGAAATATTTTATCTTGAAAACCAGACAATTAAAAAAATTATAAAAATATAGGGTATGTTGCTGTCTACCTTGATACCCTAGTTATTAATCAATGTAATTATTTATTCTAATAATTGTTATTATCTATTTACATTTTCCTACTTTCCGTTGCAATTTTGAAAAATTACACTTGTTAGAAACATTAAGGACTCTCACGACAGAAATTGTAGCCCAGTGAAATTAAGAAATTTCATTTTTAAATTTGGGACCAAAAACTTTTTTTTTATTTTTAAAACTCTTAAGACGGTTTTTCAATACGTATGGTCAAAAATGGAATTTTGAAAATTTTTCAAAATTTTAAAAAATGCTTTTAAATTAAAATGTATGATGAAACAAAATTAAAAGTTTTACAGATATGCGTCACATATTTGTCTAAAATCGGTAAACAGATTCTCGGCAAACTACTGGTTAAGTTGCCGTGAATCAGTTTACCGATTTTATGTAGTAATCTGAGAATCCTTTTAGCGATATTATGTAGTAAAATAACGTGAATCCCCCTATTTATTAGATACATTAACTTATTTACAATACTGGTCTTTGTAAATGATTTCAACAATTTTGTTTTTGTATTCAAGTATTGCAGTAGCTGATAAAATTGTAAACAATTAAAAGATTGAATATTTTGAGCACACCCGAAAGATAATTAATTTTATAGCATATTTGGCGAAAAATTCAATTAAATATATGATAATACAAACAAATAGTGAAATATGTAATGAAAAAATAAATAAAAAAATGTGGAATTAGAAATTTACCCAGCAAAGCTTTCGCTTCCAAGCAATCCGTCTCGAACCCATTTTTTTAAATGACGAAAATTTCGCTGACATGTCAGAGTCACACATGACATCTCTATATATACCGAGTTGGGGACAGTTTCATGAAAATGTTGAAAACGTCCTCAATCATAACACTACTACACACAAAAAAAAACCTTGTCAAATTACTAGGAAAAGTCTCGTAATCCCATTTTTATCAATATTCGACAGTTTTCCTTGTTTTTTAACAAACAAATTTAAATCGAATTTACATTTTTTTTTTTAATTTTACAATTTTTTTTTTGTAATTTTACAAATTTCCAAGATAATTTTGCAAAAAAATCTAGTAAATTCACGAGAATTCCCTGTAATTTTTAATGCGCCAAAAAAAACTGTAAATTTACAATTTTATTGGTAAAAAGGTTGTAAAATTACAAAATTATTGGTAAAAAGCTTGCAAAATTATTAGGAATTTAGACGGTAGAAAAAAAATATGGTAAAGTTACGAAACCTTCTTGTAAATTTTATCATGTCAAAAAATTTGTAAATTTACAATTTTATTGGTAAAAATCTTGTAAAATTACAAAATTATTGGTAAAAATCTTGTAAAATTACTAGGAAAATATCGAGAATGCGACTGGGGAAAATAACTTATTTAAAGACAACTGGTGCTCCAACGGTTAAAACGACTAATCAAATGGGTTATTCATTTTAAAGACCAATGTTTGAGCTTTAACCTTGACTTATTTGGAAGTCGACAGCCCTAATGTTTTAAAAACTTTATGTAAAAATTGTAATCATGTGTATAAGGTGCCGTTCCATTCGCATAATTTTTTGTCTATGATTTGTAGCGGAAAAATTGGTTTTTGGGAATAACACTAGACTTGTGCTTAATCGTTCAATTGAGTGAGCGCTCATTCTCGTTCATTTCAGATAAAAGACCTAGTTCGTTCATCTAGTTCAATCGCTCTTTTGGCCTTTTCGTTCAACAGTTCGTGAACGAATCATTTTGATCATGTCTGTTGGTCGTTCATCTAGTTCAAATCGGTCAATTTTGGTTTCCGTTCAACAGTTCGTGATCGAATCATTTCGATCATGTCTGTTGTTTTGGTTTTCGTTCAAAAAATACAAAAATGTTGAATAGAAACATTAATTAAAAAAAATATATATGGGCTATTTCACGCCAACGGCCCCAAAATTCTATTGGTCGTAGAGAGTTGTATTATGGCTTAAAATTTAGCCAATGATCTCTACTTTTGAAAGCTGAGTGGCGGAAGTTGAACCCAATGGGGGAGGGGGGTCTCCCGTTGACGTGAAATAGCCCATATATAAAATTTTTGTAAAAAAAAACACATAAGTGATGAGAAAGCGTACCAAAAGAGGAGAAAAAAACTAATGCATAATGACAAAATTAACAAAAAAAATTGAACGACCGAACTGAAAGATCAAAATGAAGTAATGACCAATTGAGCTGAATGAACGAAAATACCTATAAGAGCTGAAATGAACGAACTAGATAAACCACTCAGTTAAGTGAATAGTTCAATTGAACTAGTTCGTTCGTGATCGACACAACTCTAAATAACACATCATGGAGAAACAATTGGTGCCGTAAGGGTTAAGGCGACTGACCAAATTAGTTTAGAATCCTTATGAGCAATGTTTAAGCTTTACCCTTGACTTATGTCAAATCGCTATTACATCGCGTTTATCCGCTATGAGTTGTCAAAAGTGCTCAAATTGGCAATTTTTTTGAACTTCGATCTCAATTTTCACAAAAACCTGTGATGGAAAAGTTTGGAGACCAGATTTGCGATCACTACACCAAAAAAAAAAGTGGGTATTTAATACTAAAAATTTAACTAAATTTTAGTCCAAAAGGACCTAGTGCAGAAATTGGTAACCAATACTAAAATTTTTTACTAAAATTATTGAAAACCAGTAAAAATTACTAATTTTAGTACTTTGAAGATACTAAAATTAGTAAATAATTAGTAGATTTTGGTACAAAATCACTTACTAAACCTTTTACTGTATAATTATTTTGAGTGTAGAACAATCACAATTAACTGTGTAAGGTCGCGTTCCAGTCGCATTTATTAATTTTCAAAACATTCAGTATTGTAATAAACAGTTGTCAGGAGATGCTGACATTCCCACGACATTTCCCTTAAGTCGTCTTTAAAACAATGCCTGATAAAGGTAAGAGTCAAAATTTCCAAAAAAATACAAGTAAAAAATACCCATACCATGATCGGTAAAAAATACCCATACCGCACGCGCGTTGAAGTTTGTGAAAAAGAAATTGGGGCAAAATAGGGGACAACACGAATATCTTTAATATTTTTTAATCGGTCGCACGGTTTTCCAGATATCGCTATTTGAAATTTGGAAAAATGTCTCAGAATCTGAGACTTTTTCTATAGAAAAAATGTCTCAGAATCTGGGACTTTTTCTATAAAAAAATTTCTAAGGATCTGAGACTTTCTATAGAAAAAACGTGTCAGAATCTGAGACTTTTTCTATAGAAAAAATGTCTCAGAATCTGAGACTTTTTCTATAGAAAAAATGTCTCAGAATCTGAGACTTTTTCTATAGAAAAAATGTCTCAGAATCTGAGACTTTTTCTATAGAAAAAATGTCTCAGAATCTGAGACTATTTCTATAGAAAAAATGTCTCAGAATCTGAGACTTTTTCTATAAAAAAAAAAAAATGTCTCAGAATCTGAGACTTTTTCTATAAAAAAAAAAATGTCTCAGAATCTGAGACTTTTTCTATAAAAAAAAATGTCTCAGAATTTGAGACGTTTTCTATAGAAAAAATGTCTCAGAATCTGAGACTTTTTCTATAGAAAAAATGTCTCAGAATCTGAGACTTTTTCTATAGAAAAAATGTCTCAGAATCTGAGACTTTTTCTATAGAAAAAATGTCTCAGAATCTGAGACTTTTTCTATAGAAAAAATGTCTCAGAATCTGAGACTTTTTCTATAGAAAAAATGTCTCAGAATTTAAGACTTTTTCTATAGAAAAAATGTCTCAGAATCTGAGACTTTTTCTATAGAAAAAATGTCCCAGAATATGAGACTTTTTCTATAGAAAAAATGTCTCAGAATGTGAGACTTGTTCTGTAGAAGAAATGTCTCAGAATCTGAGACATGTCTTAGAATCCGAAACTTTTTCTATGGAAAAATGTCTCAGCTTTTAAGACTTTTTTTATAGAAAAAATGTTTCAGAATCTGAGACTTATTCTATAGGAAAAATGTTTCAGGTTTGGAGACTTTATCTATAGAAAAAATGTTTGATAATCTGGGACATTTTCTATAGCAAAAATGTTTCCTACACTCTTATAAAATTTTGTTGAATTTTACCCACTTTATTGTAGGTAACTGTTCTCCTACAATAAAGTGGGTAAAAATACTCAATGTGTTTAAATTTCAACATTTGCACACAAAGTGTGTACAACTATTAAACATTTTGTGTGCACACCTACAAGTTAACTGCTTACCAAATTCTGTAGCAGTACACACAAAGTGTGTAATTTTAAAATATTTGTGTCTAAAAATCTTCAGAATGTGTGTAAAAATGCATATAAAATTGTCAAAATTTATTTTTTTTTATTCCTATAGAAAATAAATCCAAAAAATGCATTTTGTTATTTTCATAGTTTTTATTTCTACAATAGTCAAAAATATATAAATTGCAAAAATATATTAACACGAACATAATTTTGTAATAGATTGCTTAATATTAAAACTAAAACAAACAAGGGAAAAATAATAAATTAAAGTATTATTAAATACGCTATCTAAAAGATGATAAACATTTATTTTTAAACATTATCAATTTTATACTTTTTGAGGAAAGCATTTTAAAATTAAACAAAATCTTAACAAAAACTTCTAAGTCCGTGATCTTTAATATTCTCTTTTCCACAATTTCTTGTTACTTAATTTCCTCTAAAAGATATTCCTCTGTCTTTTTGAAAGAAATTGGGAAATTCTTCAAGAATTGGGATTTGGAATCTGAGTTTTGATTTTATGAATTGTTGTTTCATCTAAAAGTAAATAAAAATGTAAAAAGAGTTAATATTATTTTTTACTATGAAATTCATATCTCCTTTTCTATAAAAAAATGTTTCAGATTCCGAGAATTTTTCGATAAAAAAATTATCTTAGATTCTGAGATTTTTTCTATAGAAAAATTGTCTCAAATTTTGAGAATTTTTTTTATAAAACAAATTTCTCAGAATCTGAAACATTTTTTCTTTATAAAAATTCTCAGAAGTTGAGACATTTTTTCTATAGGAATATTTTCAAAATCTGAGATAATTTTTCTATAGAAAATTTCTTCGGATATGAGCCATTTTTTCTATAGAAACATTCTCATGATCTGAGCCATTTTTCTATTGAAAACTTCTAATGATCTGAGATGTTTTTTCTATGGAAAACTTTTTAGAATCTGTAACAATTTTTCTATAGAAAAATTTTCAGAATCTGAGATATTTTTTCTATAGAAAAATTCTCAGAATCTGAGATATTTTTTCTATAGAAAAATTCTCAGAATCTGAGATATTTTTTCTATAGAAAAATTCTCAGAATCTGAGATATTTTTTCTATAGAAAAATTCTCAGAATCTGAGATATTTTTTCTATAGAAAAATTCTCAGAATCTGAGATATTTTTTCTATAGAAAAATTCTCAGAATCTGAGATATTTTTTCTATAGAAAAATTCTCAGAATCTGAGATATTTTTTCTATAGAAAAATTCTCAGAATCTGAGATATTTTTTCTATAGAAAAATTCTCAGAATCTGAGATATTTTTTCTATAGAAAAATTCTCAGAATCTGAGATATTTTTTCTATAGAAAAATTCTCAGAATCTGAGATATTTTTTCTATAGAAAAATTCTCAGAATCTGAGATATTTTTTCTATAGAAAAATTCTCAGAATCTGAAATATTTTTTCTATAGAAAAATTCTCAGAATCTGAGATATTTTTTCTATAGAAAAATTCTCAGAATCTGAGATATTTTTTCTATAGAAAAATTCTCAGAATCTGAGATATTTTTTCTATAGAAAAATTCTCAGAATCTGAGATATTTTTTCTATAGAAAAATTCTCAGAATCTGAGATATTTTTTCTATAGAAAAATTCTCAGAATCTGAGATACTTTTTCTATAGAAATATTCTCAGAATCTGAGACATTTTTTCTATAGAAAAATTCTCAGAATCTGAGACATTTTTTCTATAGAAAAATTCTCAGAATCTGAGACATTTTTTCTATAGAAAAATTCTCAGAATCTGAGACATTTTTTCTATAGAAAAATTCTCATAATCTGAGACATTTTTCCTATAGAAAAATTCTCAGAATCTGACACATTTTTTCTATAGAAAAATTCTCAGAATCTGACACATTTTTTCTATAGAAAAATTCTCAGAATCTGAGACATTTTTTCTGTAGAAAAATTCTCAGAATCTGAGACATTTTTTCTATAGAAAAATTCTCAGATTCTGAGACATTTTTTCTATAGAAGAATTCTCAGAATCTGAGACATTTTTTCTATAGAAAAATTCTCAGAATCTGAGACATTTTTTCTACAGAAAAATTCTCAGAATCTGAAACATTTTTTCTACAGAAAAATTCTCAGGATCTGAGACATTTTTTCTATAGAAAAATTCTCAGAATCTGAGATATATTTTTTATATAAAAAAAATCTGAGTAATTTTTATTTTAGAAAAAATCTCTATGAATCTTAGAAATTTTTATAAAAAATATCATTAGATTCTTACATAGAGATATTTTTTAAAGAAAACATTTTAAATCCTTTTTTGTAATAAAACTTTTCACAATTTTCTTTGTGTACTTACCTTTCTAGTTTAAGATTGGCAAACATTTTTTTGGAAAATATGATGTTTTGTAGATGCTACAAATTTCTAGGTTTCAGATGTATTTTAACGCTTCTTGTCGGTTTCTTTTAATTTTATTAAGGCATATGATGCAGCAAAATATTGTTAGTTATAATTATATAGAGATAATTTAAAGTATTTTCGTGTTTTTATTGCATTTTTCTCGTTATTTTATTTCAATAGAGAAATTAACAAATTTTCTGCTTTTATTTTCCTTTTTAATTTGCTTTGACAATTTCAATTTTTGTTTTTATATTACGCATTAAATGTTCAATATTTTAAATTTAAACATTAAATGCTTACCATACACACAAAATGTGTAATTTTAAAATTAAAGTGTTTATTTTTTTTCAAATTTGTATGTCAACACAAAAAATACTATCTAATGTGCGTAATATTCAAATATTTGTGTGTAAACTAAAATTTTAAACACTTCGTGCTCAATTTTACTCGTTGTGTGTTATTTTACATAAAAATTTACCCACTTTATAGTAGTAATTTTACAAGCAATTTTTAGAGTGTAAACTAAAACTTTTTTATTGGGAAAAATGTCTCAGAATCTGTCTCAGAATTTAAAAAATGTATCAGACAGAATCAGAGACTTTTTCTATAGGAAAAATGTGCAGATTTAGAGACATTTTCTACATTCTGGGACAATTTTCCTACAGAAAAATGTCTCAGAATAAGAGACTTTTTCTATGGGAAAAATGTCTCAGAATCAGAGGAAAAATGACTCAGAATCTGGTGTTTTTTCTATAGGAAAAATGTTTTAGAATCTGATACTTTTGCTATAGGAAAAATGTCTCATAATCTGATACTGTTTCTATAGGAAAAATATTTCGGAATTTGATACTTTTTCTATAGGAAAAATGTCTCAGAATCTGAGACTTTTTCTGGACAAATGTCTCAGAATGTGGAACATTTTCTGGAGAAATGTCTCAGAATGTGAGACTTTTTCTGGAAAAATGTTTCATAATCGGAGACTTTTTCTGTATAAACTACTTCTATATAGGAAAAATTTATCAGAATCTGATACCTTTAAAGTTTTAGTACGCTGCTTCTCATGATGATAGTTTATTATTTATTTTTTTATTTTTTCGTTTTTGCCTGAACGATTTGATTCAAAATCTTAATTTTCTTTTTTAGAAAAATTATCACAATTCTGTCAATTGTTATCTGATTTTCTCAGAATAAAAATCATCGTATTCAGAATCAAATTTTCGTAAAGAAAACTTTTACAAATATGAAGGCTGTTGAATGAATTATAGCTGAAAAAAATCGATCAACTCGAAAAATTTTCAAAAAATAACAAAAAAATTAGATATAATTGAAAAAATCAATACACATCTTTCTTATATGTGTAGAATCAATTTACACACATGAAAAGCTTTATCCTTCTTCTATCCAAAACAGTTCAAAAATTGAAAATCGGTTGTAAAGTTTCTGAGTTTCACGTGGTTTAGTAAGAAAGTCCCAAAAAAAAACATTTTTGACAATAACTTTTAAATTTGAGGGTGTCTGGCAAGATAGATGGGCGTTGTTGGGTCCTTTTCGATGAGACCAACAACCTCTTACTAGGTCATTTCAAAATTACATTCGATTTTGTTTTTTAATTTTAGCACAGTGTAGTTATCAACCTGGTGTATTCCGTTATTGATATAACAACTTATTTTTTATTTTTTTTTTAATTATTTGAGAACTTTTGTCATATATCGTTAGTAATCTTAACTAAACATAAAAAAGTTATAGTACTAATTGACTGCAAACCACCATAAATTCACCATCTTTTGGATAGACCAATTTTTAAACCATCCACCGGAACTAAAACAGGGGCAGTATGAAATTTAAATTCGACTTCTTTACGTTTCATAGGTTCAATATTGAAATTGGCTAAAATTTTTGCCAAAGCAACTTTAACATTTATAATACCCATGCGTTGAGCTAGAAAATTAAAAAAAGTAGAATTTTAATTTAATTTGAACTAAAGTTTCCTTTATAAAATTTACTAACCTATACAATGTCTAGGACCCTCACCAAATGGCATAAAAGCTACCGGATTATATTCCATTTTCTCTTCGGAAAATCTTTCCGGTTTATAATCCATAGGGTTAGGAAAATATTCCGGATCACGGTGTATACCCAATAATGATATTATAATAGCGGTGCCCTTTTTAATGGTAAATTTAGTATCAGGTACTAAATAGTCTTCAGTACATTCACGATTTAGAAAAGGTAAACCAGGATATTTACGGGTAGTTTCTGAAATTAAATTATATTAGAGTAATTGTTTCATTTAATCAAAAGACTTTTCTTATTACCTTTTACACATAAATCCAAATATTTCATATCTTGTATGGCATCATATGTAAATGTCCCTCCCGGTTGGAGACCATGTTTTTTCAAACATTCATCTACTTCTGTTTGAGCTTTTTTCAAAATATCCGGATACATAGCAAATTCGTAGATGGTAAATGATGTTGTAGCTGCCGTAGTTTCAGAGCCGGCAATATAAAATAAAAACAAATTTGAGGCTATCATATCAATAGACATTGATTTGAGATTTTCTGATGCCGTTTCTATTTGCCATAAATCATCTGAATCATCACTGATTTTACCAGTATTACGTAGTTGAATCAATAATTGCAATATATCTTTTCTTATGACATTATTTTTCTCACGATGTTCTATGGTTCTCTTGACAATATCTCTTAAACTATAAACAATATGATCTTTAACCCCAGCACGGACTAAAAAGCTAGCAATTCTAAAAAGAGTTTTGAAAAAAATATTAAATGGATTTGTTCATATTTTTTTATTTAGATAAGGTTAGGTTTTAGGTGGCTGCACAAAGACTTTGAGGTCCCTTGTGATACCACGGATTTGGGTTTTTAAAACTTACGGTGGACACACGAAAGACATTATGGCACGTAGTCTTTGAAATATCATTTTTGTTTGAAATAGGCGATCACTTACAGCTCGAAATTCATTATTGGGATTGGTGAAACTATCAATATCCAAACCGAAAATAACAGAACCGATTATATCAATGGCGTAACTTGAAAGTAAAAGAAATTAAGAATATTTAGAAATTTTTTAATTAACACATTTGCACGTAAGAAAAAATTTCATCATATTGATGAAAAGTTTTGCTCTACAAGCAAGTTTAGGTTGAGCTAAAATGGTGACTAAATCGGCTAATGCACTCAAAAAAAAACCTTTTAAAATGACACGAAAAGTTTGTAAATTTACAAGGAAGTGTCGTGACTTTACTAGATTTTTTGCTACCTCCTATTTTACGAGAATTCCTAGTAAAACATATGAGCTTTTTCGTAATTTTACAAGTTTTTTTATCAATAAAATTGTAAATTTACATTTTTTTCCAAAATAACACTTACAAGGAATTCTCGTAAATTTACTAGACTTGTTTTTGTAAAATTATCTTGAAAAATTTGTAAAATAACAAAAAATATTGTAAAATTACAAAAAAAAATTAAATTTCGAAAATTTAAATTTGTTAAACAACATAAATCCTTGTATAACATAATTTTTGTAAAATAACAATTTTTTTGTAAATCAACTAGAATTCTCGTTATAAAAACTTTGTTGTAAAATTACAGTTTTTTTTTGTAAAATAACTTTTCAAAATGGTAGAATACAAATACGAAAATAAATTTGTAAAATTACACAGTGATACAAAATCGAACTTTCGGAATCGGAATGGGATGAAACCAAAAGCAAATGAAATCTGACGTTTTCCATAACAAAACCCTCAAGGCCTTTCTTTTAGGTCAGAGCTAGATTTTATTTTACACGCATTTAAAGTTGGTGATTTTAAAGCATTTAAAGTTTTTGTGTACTAAACATGTCCTACTTTAAAGGCCCCTGGTGGTGCCCTTATTGGACATGTAGGGTCCAGCTTCCAAACTTATGCTCAAAATTACTTCAGCTATGACTGGTATGAATTTTGCTGCAATCGGTCCAGTACCTATTTACTGAATAGCCAAATTATTAAAACAGACCACTGTACACCGTTGCGTATGATTGTTATTTAAAGGCAATTATTTATATAAACCACCGGCCACCGTTGCGTATGATTGTTATTTAAAGGCAATTACAATATTAATCATTCGCCACTAATACAGTTTTCAAGCATTTATTATTATAATTATAATAAAAGTGCACTAACTTCAAATGCGTGTAAAAAAAAATCTAGCTCTGAACTAGAAAAAAGCCTTGAGGTTTTTGTTATGGAATATGTCAACTTTCATTTCCTTTTGGTTTCATCCCATTCCGATTTTGGGTGTTGCACTGTGTTACCAATAAGACTGTAGCTCTCGTTTAAGCAAAATACAAGATTTTTGGTTAAAAAACAAGGAAAATTGTTAAATATTGGTAGAACGGGATTACAAGGCACTTTACCAGGCGTTTTACCAGTTTTTTTTTTTTAGTGTAGTTGGTCCTATTTTCGAGTTATTGCTAAATAATTATACTGTTCGACAGCATAAACATCCCAGCGGAATATCCAACTGATTCATATAGATTCTGCTCTCCTGAATCTAAATCTGGCATCCAATTTTTTCTAACACGTACCGTTTTTGAGATATTCGCTAAAATACCCTAAATTTTACACTTTTAGAGGTCCACTGTTATGTTGTTTCCAACAAATAGGACTTGATTTCATACAAATTGGACCTCCTGATTCCAAAACTGCAATCTAGATTTTTGTAGCATGTTCCGTTTTCGAGATATTCGCGTTGAATAATTAAAAAATTTGAATATCTCGAAAACGGAACATGCTAGAAAAATTTGGATTGCAGTTTTGGAATTAGGAGGTCCATTTTATATGAAATCAAGTCATATTTTTGGAAGAGTCTGTAACAATGAACCACCAAAAATGGGAAATTATTGTTTTATTGATTTTTTTTTAACAGCGAATATCTCGAAAACGGTACGTGCTAGAAAAAATTGGATAGCAGATCTGGATTCAGGAGAGCAAAATCTATAAGAATCAGTCGAATATTTCACTGAGAGGATTTTGTTGTAAATCAGTGTAATTATTTAGCAATAACCCGAAAACAGGATCTGCTGGGATTTTCGTGTTAACGATGTTTAAAGTTTAAAATAAAGAGGAGTGCCTATTTTGTCACCATTTTAACACAACCTAAACTTGCTTAAAGAATGATGTGATTTCTTAAAACTTACGTTGTTGTTATCGCCTTCATTTCAATTGTATGTGATTGTCCATCTTTTAATTGCTCATTTAAATGTTTTACCAATTTATCGGCTACATTATCGGTGGTTCCAAACATACCCTTCAATTTACCCGAAGTAAATGAGGGCGTCAGCTTAGCTCTCAAAGAACGCCATATTTGCCCTTTGAGAGTAAAAATATTTGCCGACATTGGATCATTCTTTTCATCAACATAAACACCACGATCATGAAAACTATTAAAATCGGATGTCATAATTTGTCGAGCCAATTCCGCATCTCTTATTAAAATGGCCGGTTTAAAGAATAAATAAATACCCACTATTTTTTCCTTATATTTTTCATAAATATCGGCTATAACCAAACCGAAAGCCCTTTCCTTGCGTTGGACCTTTAATAGGGAACCCGAGGGTATAGAGGGCTCATCATATTCTATACCCAAACGTTGCCATTTGGAATAATGATATTTAACAAAAAAATATATGGCAGTTGTTAAAATTATTATTAAATATAATAACATCTTGTAAAATAACTTATTAAATTATTAAAAATTTATTTAAACTTATGCGTCGTAACGTTATTAAGTCTCGTAATAAACTGACTATAGTGCACTGAATATTTAATAATTTCATTACATTACATTGTTATCGGCAAAAAAAATTATATTTATAAATAAAGTATAAATTAAGTAAATATATTTTTACATTTTACAAGATTATTGTAAAATTCTACATGCAGTATATTAAATGAAAGTAACGGTATTCCTCAAGTTTTTAAAAATTTCCTATCACAATTAATATCGCCTAAAAGTAGCTTTAAAATAAGACTTAGCCCATTCTTGCCCGTTATAATCTCAAAAAACGCGGAAAAATCCTAATAGTAATTTTTAAATTGAAATTTGTATCAAGTTGTTAAATGCAGGACAAAAAAAAATAAATAAATATTTTTAGTAATTCTAGCTCGAGGTAATTTATTTTCTATGGAAAATTTTCTCAGAATCTGGTAAAAGAAAATTTCTCGACATCTGTCGCTTTTTCATTAGACAAAAGAAACATATCTCAGAATCTACAGAAAAAATGCCTCAGAATCTAAAACTTTTTCATAGGAAAAACGTTTCCGAATCTGGAAATTTTTCTGTACTAAATATTCATCAGAATCTGAGATTTTTTCTGTACGAAAAATTTATCATAACATAAAAAATTTTTTTTCCGAAATGTCTCATCTGACACTATATCATTATGAAAAATTTTCAGAATCTACACTGAAATTTATTTTTTTTTTAATCGATTTTTATTTAATTCATGATATTTTAAGCTACATATTTTAAATTTGTAGGGTATCTTTATTGTTTACCTTGATTAACTTGTTATTAATCTGTGTAAACATTAATTTTAACACTTGTAATTATCTGTTTATATTTTGCTCATTCCCACTCCGTTGTAATCTTGAAAAATGCAAGGCATGACTAGACAGCTTTTGGAAACGTTAAGGGTTTTCACAACCGAATTTTTATCACCATGACAGTGAGAAAGTTAATTTTTCACTGCAACATTAGAGAGGCATTTTTTTTGGTATGGAAAAAAAGTTTTTCTTCTCTTTTGAACAATAGAACAATTCACACACATAAAAAGACCTATCCTTCTTCTATCCAAAACAGTTAAAAAATTGAAAATCGGTTGAAAACTTTTTAAGTTACACGTGGTTTAGTGAGAATAGTCAAAAAAAAAAAAACAAGTTTTTTACCATAACTTGAAAATTTGAGGGTGTCTGGCAAGTTTGATGGACATTATTGTGATCTTTTCGACGAGACCTACAACCTTAACTACCTCATTTCAAAAGTATATTCGATTTTGTGTTTTTTGTAGCACAGTGTTATATACCGAAAAATGTCTTAAATCCTTCGAGTGGTTTTCGAAATATTTGAAATTTGTAAAATAACTTCCAAAATGGCGGGTTTTTCGAAAGTTTTAGATTTTTTGGAAAATTTTCAGTTAAAATTTTATCTACTTTTCCCACACGAAATTCTGAAATTATTTTTTATTTTTTGGACCATGCTACTACTGCAATTTTAAAATACCTCATACTTGTGTTGAATACCTCATCGGATTTTTTCCGAGGAATAATTTTGGTCTTATTGTTAGTCTTTTTTTCATAACTCTCATCGTTTTCAAAATAATTCAAAAATTGTAATTTTTGAAAATTCTACCGTGTTTTTTGCAAAAAGTGCCCAATTGAAGATTTTGGTTTGTCTGCTGATTTCACCAGCCTTGCCAGTTTTATTTATCTAACGTGAATTCCCTTACTTTTAAGATAAATTAAATAATTTGCAATGCTCGTATTTGATTTCGAGAATTTCGTTTTTGTATTCCAATATTGCAGTAGCTAATAAAATTGTAAACAAATATTTACGATCAATATTAACTGCTGTTATCATTAAATATTTTGAGCACACCCATTAGATAAATTATTTTATAGTTTCTTTAGAGTGTCTCTCAACTGTTTTAAAAATATCAATTTACCATTTTATTGAGTTTAGAGTTCAAGTATGACAAATTTTACAAATTTTCAAAATAATTTTACAAAAAAATCTAGTAAATTTACGAGAATTTCTTGTAAGTTTTATTTCGCCAAAAAAGTTGTAAATTTACAATTTTATTGGTAAAAATCTTGTAAAATTTCAAAAGAGTACGTAATTTTTACTACACACAAAATTTATTTTTTTCCATGAACGATTTTCATAGTATTTATGAACAAATTCATACAATTTATTAACTTTTTCGTAATATTTATAATCTCTTCATAGTATTTATGAATAAATCATAATATGTGAAATTTAAGAATTTTTAACATTTTTCATAAATACTATGAAAAAGTTTTTAAATATTATGAAAAAGTTAACAAATTGTATGAATTTGTTCATAAATACTATGAAAATCGTTCATGGAAAAAAAAAATTTTGTGTGTAGGAATTCTCGTAAATTAGGAGGCAGCATAAAATCTAGTAAAAGCCTCCTTGTAAATTTTATCGTGTCAAAAACTTTGTAAATTTACAATTTTATTGGTAAAAACCTTGTAAAATTACAAAATTATTGGTAAAAAGCTTGTACAACTACTAGGAATTCTTGTCAAATAGGAGGTACAAAAAAAAGTTACAAACTTTTTTTGTAATTTTACAAAGTTTTTTTTTTGAGTGTAGATACACACAGAAAAAATAAAAAAAATATTTGAGTAAATTTTTAATACTATTGAGTAAAAAATTACTCAATTTTGCACCAGTAAACGATTCAATAGTATTGAGTAAACTTTTAATAAAAATTTATTAAATGTTTGCCAAAAAATTTTATTAAACTGTTTAATTGTGTCAAGTAAAAACTTACTCAAAATTTATCAATTTATTGTTTTAAAAAGTTTAGGAAAGTTTTTAAATTTAAAAAAAAAAAAATAACAAAAAACTTGTTTTTTCGATCTTTACCAAACATATTTATGCCTCAAATACATAGGAAAATTGTATAAAGACGATTACAAACTTTCATATACATATACAAAAAACTATAAACTAAATGAGAATTCAAAAAACAATGGGAATTACAAAAAAAAAAATTAAAAACTATTAAATTTTTATTAAATTATTTACTCAATTTTTTTTTAATTTTTGAGTAGATTTTTAATTGCGTCAATTAAAAAATTACTCAATTTATGGTTTTAAATTTAAACAAGTGATTACTCAAATTTGTTTCCCCCATATTTTTTTCTGTGCGTCGATGACGGCCAAAATATTACACGGATATGATTTATTTGTTATTGCCCTGAGAAAATTGTATTTGAGCTATATCGATTCAGTAGTTCAAAAGTTTTGAACTAAAATGTAAGGACACCTCGAAATTTTTGATACATTCAACATAACCTAAAAATACAAAATGCTGTAATTCTGCTGCTGGTTGACATATGAGGCATTCCACACCAAATGTCCCGCTACAGAAAAACATGTGTCCCATAAATTTCGGAATAGGTTGTTTGGATAGCCCTATATGGAACTAAGAAAATTGCGTTTTTGGTTTTTCTAATTTTCAAAAACTGGGCTTAGAAGGCTTGGTCAAATATTGGAAAAATGGTCAAAATTGTGGCGAGTTGCCTTGATTAAATATTTATCACATTAAAACGGAATGCACCACAATCTCAAAAATTAACATTCTTATATAGTTTTGTATGGGCTATCGAATAAATTTTTTTTCTTAGGAAAATTTTCAGAACCCGTTCTAAAATTTTCCATTTTTTAAAAAAGTCAATTTATCAAAAATCCGGCCACTTTTTTTTAATTTTTGTTTTAAAGTTTTGATGTTTGTCCTCCCACACAAAAAAATTCAGAAAAACATTTTTCGTTTTTTTCTAGTAAAATCGCATTTGAATTTTAAATTTCATAACAATTTTGTAATTTGCTTGCATTTTCTTGTATTAACGTTGCGAATGAGTACTATTAATTGCATGAATATTACTCATTCGCAACGTTAACACAAGAAAATACAAGAAAATAACAAAATTGTTATGAAATTTAAAATTCAAATGCGATTTTCTCGAAAAAAAACGAAAAATGTTTTTCTGAATTTTTTTGTGTGGATGGACAAACATGTAAACTTTAAAAAAAAAATTTTAAAAAAGAAAAAAAAGTGGCCGGATTTTTGATAAATTGACTTTTTTAAAAAATGGAAAATTTCAGAACAGGTTCTGTAAATGGTGTAGATAAAAGCAAGGTAATGAATGGCACATTTGGCACATAGCACATCTGAAATGTGCCACGTGTGCCATAGCATGGCCATGTGCCCTAGTATGGAACACGGCACATTTTAAATGTGACAAGCGCCATGCTACCGGCTTTAAATACTTTTTAAAGTATTTAATTTAAGAAATTAAATACTTTAAAAAAAAAATAGTACATTTTTAGAAAAAAATAGTACTTTTTTTAAAAAAAATAGTACTTTTTTGGAAAAATAGAAAAAAAGTACTTAAAAAAAAAAAATGTTTTTTTTAGAAAAAGTAGCACTTTTATGGTAAGAAAGATTTTTTTAGAAACGTACTATAGCACCTTTAAGAAAAACAAGTGAGAGTGTTAAATTCGGCAGTGCCGAATCTATTATACCCTCCAAAATGTAAAAAAAAAATTAAAAACAAAAATTTGTCAGAGGCGTTTCTTTTTTTTTTTGGGGGGGGGGGTTGATAGGGTCAGTGGGGGACGTTGAGAGCACCTTCCCGTCGCGATAAATATACCAAATGTTTCATTTAATTAACAAAAATACAAAAAAAAACATGTAAAAAAGTGTATTTTTTTAGAGGTTGGTTTAGTTCTTCAAGGGGGAACTTTTTTCCCCCTGGTCCGATTTGGCCAATTTCCGAACTTAACCTGCCTAGGAACATAAGACATATTTGTGCCAAACTTGAAGGGTCTAGCTTTTTTATTTTGGACTGCATCGTGTTAACTACAGACGGACGGACGGACGGACGGACGGACAGACGGACGGACGGACGGACGGACGGACATCGCTAAAATGTCTTACAATCGATCACTGATCAATAATATATATACTTTATGGGGTCCCCGACCGATATTTCGATGCGTTACACACGGAATGACAAAGTGAGTATACCCCCATACTGTAGTTGGAGGGTATAAAACGTACTTTTAAAAAAAAAAAAAAAATGTACTTATTTAGAAAAATTTTACTTTTTTCCTAAATAGTATTATTTAAGAAACTGTTGTATTTTTTTAGAAAAAAATTACTTTTAGGACAAAAAATTACTTTTTAGAAAAAAAAAAGATTTTTTTTAGAAAAACCATTTTATAACTGAAGTTTTTTATTTATTTCGGTTTGAGTCCATATAAATTATTTCTGAGAAATAATTATTTTTGTTGTACAATGAGAAAATCTGAAAAAATTAATTGACAACACAGGCTAAGTGGAGATGTCGACAGCTTTCGGATGAAACCACCCTTCCTTCGTCAGCACTCTTCGATTGTCACTGTAGGTGTGTAAGATTAAAATCAGCTATTTAAACGTACATTAAGGTGAAAAAGAGGACGAGAATTATATCACATTTCATTACCCATATGTTGCGTATAGCACGAACTTAATCAATCTATTTTTAACTTTTTCTAACACAGTTGTAATTTCTTACACTGTAGTAGATTTTCTCAAAGTTGTAACCCTTACAATTTACATTTTAGAAAAAAAATTCTTTCTTCTAAAAAAAAAAGATTTTTTTTGTTAAAAAAGTACTTTTTCTAAAAAAGAGTTCTTGGTTACTACTTTTTTAAGAAAAATCTGCTTTTGTACTACTTTAAAAAAAAAAAAAATCCTTTTTTCAGAAAAAAGTACTTATTTAGGAAAAATGGTACTTTTTTATTTAATAAAAATATATAGTATTATTTAAGAAAATGCTGTATTTTTTTTAGAAAAAAATTACTTTTACGACAAAAAAGTACTTTTCAGAAAAAGGATTTTTTTTTGAAAAAAAGTACTTTTTTATAAAAGAACATTTTAGAAAAAAGTACTTTCTTCTAAAAAAATTATTTTTTTTTTGTTAAAAAAGTACTTTTTTCTAAAATATTCCTTTTTTCTAAAATAGTACTTTTTTCTAAAATAGTACTTTTTCTAAAAAAGAAGTTCTTGGTTACTACTTTTTTTGAGAAAAATCTACTTTTGAACTACTTTTTTTAAAAAAAGTACTTTTTTCAGAAAAAAGTACTTACTTAGGAAAAATGGTACTTTTTTCCTTAATAGTATATTTAAGAAAATGCAGTATTTTTTTAGAAAAAATTTACTTTTAAGACAAAAAAGTACTTTTCAGAAAAAGGAGTTTTAGAAAAAAGTACTTTTTTATAAAAAAACATTTTAGAAAAAAAGTTTTTTTTTTTAAAAAAAAGGTTTTTTTTTTAAAAAAAGTACTTTTTTCTAAAATAGTCCTTTTTTCTAAAATAGTACTTTTTTCTAAAATAGTACTTTTTCTAAAAAACAAGTTCTTGGTTCCTACTTTTTTAGAAAAAAACTACTTTTGTACTACTTTTTTTAAAAAAGTACTTTTTTCTAAAAATTTTAATTTTTTTTAAAAGGTTATCTTTTCTAAAAAAAGTAAAAATACTTTTTTCTTAAAAAAAGTAGTACAAAAATACTTTTTTTCTAAAAAAGTAGTACAAAAGTATTTTTTTCTAAGAAAGTAGTGCAAAAGTACTTTTTTTTTTTTGAAAAAAATTTTGTTTTAGAAAATGTACTTTTTTTTATAAAAAAGTATTTTTTTTTTGTTTTGAAAAAAGTAGTTTTTTTCTAAAAAAGTTAAAAAATGTACTTTTTCAAAAAAATACTTTTTTCCAAAAGAAAAAGACTTTTTTTCCTTAAAAGTACTATATTTTCTAAAATAATACTTTTGAGAAAAAAGTACTACTTTTTCTAAATAAGCTCTTTTTTCCTTAAAAAGTAAGTTTTTTTCTTAAAGGTGCTATAGTACTTTTCTAAAAAAGTATTTTTTTCCAAAAAAAAGTGTTACTTTTTCTAAAAAAGTACTTTTTTTTCTAAAAAAGTACTTTTTTTACATGATATCCAGCACAATTTTTAAACTTTTCCATTTTAAAATTATATTAACACTTGTCCAAAATTTGTTTAACTCTTTCTTTAAACCAAAAAAAAAAATCTCAGTTTAAACTTAAATTACATTATTAAAGTTAATTGCTTCAAAAAAAAAAAATCCATCTAATATTTAAACTGTTTTTTTGTATATATTTTCAACACCATTACTCCCTGGGAAATTAAGTGATTAACAACTTCCGTTGAGACAACATTATTTAAAAAAAATTTTTTTTTCTTCTTAACAATTACTTGTACTTGTATCAAATTACCATTCATAATACCAAACCAAAGAAACAATTTACATGGGAGAATAACTTAAACTTAACAAAAAAAAAAATAATAATTCTTTTGTAAATTTATAATCTTTTGTTGAATGAAAAAAATGGAATACAAAAACAAAATTGGTAAAACTTAAATACTTATGCATTTGTTAAAAGTAATGATGAAAAAAAAAACAACAGAAGAGCACTTGAAATTTACATAATTGTTTTTTTAAACAATTTAAGATTTATTTTAATTTTTTTTATACCACTTTTCAAAGTCAATTTAGTAAAAAAATTATGATACAAGTGAATTTTACAAATTTGACTTTTGTAATTTCTAGCAATTTTCTTAGAAATTTAAATAATAAAAGCAAAATTATTTTTTAAATGAATGGCTACATGCAATTGAATGTATAATGATTGAGTCATTACAGTTTCTGAGAAAATTTTTTGAGAATACAATGCAAATCTTTGTAAAAATAATTGTTTATGTTTTTTTTTTTATTTTTTTTTCTGTTTGCATCTGGAATTATTTAAAATGGAATTTTTCTAGTGCTTTATTTTATAAATGTGTATTTTATTTTTTAATTTAAAAAATAAACATTTTGGAGATAATCCACAGTAACTGTTTTTGTACAGAAAATGGTACGTGGACATAAGCAGTTACCCTCTCAAATATGAAGTTTTGAATTTTTATACCCTCCAACCACAGTATGGTGGTATACTCATTTGTCATTTCGTGTGAAATATCGGAAAAATCTAAATATCGCGATACATCGGTTCAGCATCCCACAAAATATTTTTACTATTGATCAGAGATCGATTCTAAGAAATTCCAGTGATGTCCGTCCGTCCATTTGTTGGAAACACGATAAAGTACTATACTTTTGAAGTTTGGCATGAATATGTATATTGGCCATAGGCTGGCTAATTGTAAGTTCGGAAATGTGCAAAATCGGATTAAAGAAAAAAAGCTCTAAAATTCATAAAACAAAAAAAAAAATCCCATTTTTGACCAATTTTTTTAACTCCTAAATCCCCGATATGACCGATAAGATAACACTCCCCAACCTGCAAATTGTCTCTTTTATATATATCTTAAGTTCGGTGTATAACGGTTGGGGTACTTTCCCTGTTAGTATCAGAATCTTCTAAAAGTCTTATCAAAATGTTTTGTTTTAATGAAGGATCTTACATTTCAAAATGTAAGTTTTTCAGAAGATCAAATACGTAACAAAATACTAATTTTTATCCTCTTAGAATCCAAAAAAGGAATTTTGTGACAAAAAATTTTTCAGTACTTTACTTGAATATAGAATTTTTAAATTCCTAGAACCATTATTTCAAGAAAACGTATAAAATTTTACCACCTCAAAATCAGAATTCCTAAAAAAAACTTTTTAAAAATTTTTCTCTTTCGCTAAATGATCCGACATTTTAAATTTTAGGTTTCTAGAAAAATTATTTCAGGAGATAGAATAAGTATCCAGGTAGAAATTTTAACCTTATTAAAATCGAAATTCCTAAAATTATCTTTTTTGAGAGTGTTTTTTTCTTTTTCTGAAGTGTCCTATATTTTAAAATTCTATGACTGGAAAAAAAAAACTTTTTTTTTTAGTAATTTTTGAAAAAAAAATAACTTACTATATTTTTTTTTTGAGCGTAAAATTTTTTTGAGTGTAAAATTTTCTTTGAGTGTATTTTTTTTTTTAGTGTAAAAATATTTTTGATTGACAAAAATACGTTGTAAAATATTTTTGTGACTTACCAATGTTTTTAAAACATGTTTAACGGGTTTTCAACACGTGAATTTAAGGTGAACTTATCGGAAATTCACAGTTTTTCTAATAACTTTTGAACCACTGGACCGATTTGGCTGAAATTCAACACGAACCTAGTTCGAACCCAGAGGAACGACAAATATATATGCTAAGCTTCAGCATTGCCTTTCGAAAGGTAGCGTGTTTTTTATCTCGTAAATTCACGAAAAACCCTTGCCGAAATTTAGACTTTTGCTTCTAACTTTTGAACCACTGGACCGATTTCGCTGGATTGCAATACCAACCTGACTAGGTAAATGCCCAACATACGAGCCAAACTTCAAGGGCCTCCGTAAAGTCTTTCAATAGTTAGAGTGTTTTCAACAGACGGACAGACAGACAGACGTTCGGAAAAAAAATCTATCGAGGATCATGAATATATATTTTTTATGGGGTCCTAGACCAATATTTCGAGGTGTTACAAACGGAATGACAAACTTATATATACCCTCCATCACTAGAGTGGAGGGCATAAAAATGCCAATCTAAGATACATATCAAAATTTTTTAAGTCCCAAAAAAAATTCGCCCAGACAAAATTTGTTTTTTACGTTTTGGAGTCAAGAATTTAATTAAAAATGATTTTAGAAAAAACATATTAGAAAAATTTTAAAAAAATTCCCGAAACGTTTTTTAAATAAAAAAGTTAAGCACAGAAAAAATTTTAAATTTTTGAAATAGAGTTTATTCCAGTTCGAGGACAAGTTTCCCAAAAATATTTGAAAAATATTAAAAAATTGCCGAAACATTGTTTGAAAAATTCCAGCACACAAAAATTTTGTTTAGTGTTTTCATTAAAAATTTTTCAGAAAATTTTTTGGAAAATTTTCAAACTCACGGACACAATATTTTTTTTTTTTTGGGTTTTGAAATACAGTTTTTAACATGATAATGGTTTTAGGCTGGTGTCTAATTTTAAAAAAGTTGTAGGACGCCACCTCAGTTTGACTATATAAGCAAACAATTAACGAAAAAGAAAACAAGAATTACTATTTTCATTTTCTTAAATCAAAAATTTTAATAACTTGGGTTTGTAACTTGGATAATAATTCACCTCGCTGGTGAATAAAACCGTTTTTCACCAGCTGGTGAATAAAAAGTAACATAATTTTTTTTCATCGAATTTTATCATTATACTTTTTTTTCATCATTTTTTTTATCAATTTTTTTTTTTTATCAAATTTTTTATTTTTATCAATTTTATTTTTATAAAATTTTTTTTCATCAATTTTTTTTTCACTAATTTTTTCATCAATTTTTTTTTCCATAAGATTTTTTTTTTTCATCAATTTTTTTTTTCATAATTTTTTTTTTTTCATAAAATTTTGTTTTTCATCAAACTTTTTTTTTCATCATTTTTTTTTATCAAATTTTTTTTTTTTTATCAATTTTTTTTTTTCATCAAATTTTTTTTTCATCAAATTTTGTTTTTTATCAAATTTTTTTTTCATCAATTTTTTGTTCATTAAATTTTTTTTTTGCATGAAATTTTTTTTTTCATTAATTTTTTTTTCATAAATTTTTTTTATCATATTTTTTTTCATAAAATTTTTTATTATCAATTTTTTCTCACAAAAATTTTTTTTTCCTTTTTTTTCATCAATTTTTTTTACATCAAAAAATTGTTCTTTTCATAAAAAAAATTCATAAAAACTTTTTTTCATCAAAATTTTTTTTCACCAAAAATTTTGGGTTCATTAAATTTTTTTTAACATAATTTTGTTTTTCGTGAAAAAAAAAAAATATTTTTTTACCAAAACTACTTTTTCACCAAGTCTAAGCTGTTCGCATAAAAATTTTCCATTTGTTTATCAAATGTACATAAAACAAGTGCGAGTGTTATATTCTTTGTTGCCGAATCTTTTATACTCTCCAAAATGTAAAAACACTTTTTTGCACTCACTAATGGGGTCCTCGACTGATATTTCAATTTGTTTTGCATGGAGTAGCAAAGTAACTTTGCTTTGGCAAGTACACCCAAATCTTCCGCAAAACATTATCATGATTTAATGTTTTGGGCAAGGGTACAAAATTCGCAGGCATTTTTATACCCTCCACTCTAGTGATAGAGGGTATATATAAGTTTGTCATTCCGTTTGTAACACCTCGAAATATTGGTCTAGGACCCCATAAATTATTTATATTCATGATCCTCGATCGATTTTAAGACGATCTAGCGATGTATATTCATGATCCTCGATCGATTTTAAGACGATCTAGCGATGTCCGTCCGTCCGTCTGTCCGTCTGTCTGTTGAAAACACGCTTACTTTTGAAAGACTTAACGGAGGCTCCTGAAGTTTGGCATATATGTTAAGCATTTACCTGGTCAGGTTGGTATTGCAATCCAGCGAAATCGGTCCAGTGGTTCAAAAGTTATGAGCAAAAGACTGAATTTCGGCAAGGGTTTTTCGTGATTTTTTAAGATAAAAAGCACTATTACATTCGAAAAGCAATTCTGAGGATGCTGAAGCTTGGCATATATATTTTGCGTTCCTCCAGCCTCGTTCGAATTGAATTTCAGCCAAATCGGTCCAGTGGTTCAAAAGCAAAACCGTGAATTTCAGATTAGCTTCACCTAAAATTCACGTGTTGAAAACCCGTTAAACCTGTTGTAAAAACATTGGTAAGTCACAAAAATATTTTAAAACGTATTTTTGTCACTCAAAAATATTTTTATACCAAAACAAAAAAAAAATACACTCGAAAAAAATTTTACACTCAAAAAAAATTTTACACTCAAAAAAAAAATAGTAAATAATTTTTTTTTTTTTTCAAAAATTATTAAAAAAATTTTTTTTAAACAAAATAAAATATTTCTAATAAAAACTGTTATTTTTTCACGTTAGAAAATTTATTATCACTTAAAATGGGCATAGTGGAGGGTATTCATAGATTCGGCCAAGTCGAATTTAACTTTTCTACTTGTTTGTATTTTAAGTTGGCACAACGCTAGTTGTTTTGGTTTCTACAGTGCTTTTTCGATGCTGTCAGAACCTACGGCCCATTCATAGATCAGATTTATTATTTGGGTTACTGCTTCAGTACAGAAATTTCAAAAATAATACGTTCTGAAAATCCTTACACCGCTTTTTACGTTACTGGGCCAGTGTTGGGCCGCTGGTATATTCCTGCCTGGGTATTGGGCAATAGCGTTATTTTTTCGCTTTCAATCAATTTGAGCTGATGTCATTATTTTTATTATATTTTATTAGTTTAACAAATATTCTCAAGTACTTAATTGAATGAAAAAATAAAAAAAAATCAAAGTCAAGTTCAAGAAAATTTTTTAATTAATAAATGAATGAAATCATACAGTTTGTTTTTTTATAATTTACATACATTAATTTTGTTTTTTTAAGATATTTATTTTTTTTTTTTTGTACTTCCGCTCAACACAGAAAATTTTATTTTTAATTTAAAGAAACAAAAAATTCCATGTTAAGATGTAAATGAGAAGATATTAAAATACCACAAAAAATGAACAAGTGACAAAGCTATATTCGGTAAAGCCGAAAAAATTCTGCACAATATTTTAGATATTTCAATTTTTATACCTACGCCACTCTGTCACAGAAGGAACAGATGCGACAATTGTGTCAGTTGCCGAAAAAAACTTAGCTTGAATCATTTGTTGTCATTTTTTCTACTCCTTGTGTTGGAAAGAGAAAACAAATAAAACGCACCACAAAAGAAATAAATTCCAGATAGGTTTTCGTTGTTTCACTCACACCTAAACAGAAAAAAGTGTTGCCATATTTATCTAAAACTAAACCGCGTCTCTTTTAGTGTTTATCTGTGGTACAGGGAAAACCAAAGACATGGAAAATATCTAGTTCGTGCAACAGAATCTAACCCCCAGTTTCTGTAATACGAACGCCATTCGTTCGTGACGAATTTGTGTGTATTTTGTTATTGTAACAAAAACAAAATACATTCAAATTCGTATTACAGAAACTGGGAGTAATTTTGAAACTCTAGTGTAGGGTATATAAAATTCTCCTATGCAAATTGTAACACTCTTACTTTAATGTTAGCTGCTGCATATGTTGAGTATTTTGTATAATTTTTGGTTATAATTAAAGTCAATCAAATAGCCTGCCAGTTGTTTTGGCTGTCTTGTCTGTCAAATTAGACTTATTGAAATTTTGAATGTAGTATTGAAAGAAATAATGACTAACAAACACTCCATAATTTATGATACTATGTGTTTCAAATTTAAAATACTTAAATATATTTTTGTTTTATTTTTAAATTTTTTATTTATTTTTTTTTTTAACAACTGCAGCTATATGTCATTAGACCAATTTAGAGTTTTGAGTAATTAAATTTTATGAGTTTTGAAAAATAAAAACAACGTAAAAAAATTAAATTTAGAATTATAAAAAAAAAACAGAAGCAACTGAATGAATGAAACTAACAGACAACAAATTACGTTCTAAAGTGACGTTTTCAACTTAAAGTTAACTTTTGTTTTTTTATAGTCAATTTTAAAAAATATAAACAAATTAGTCAACCTTAATTTGTGTTTTGGAAAGGTACTAGATTGATACTCCACACTGAAAAAAAGTGGTAAACAATAAAAATATGGATATTTTAGTATATTTTCTGAAAAAATTAACAAAAATAAAGAAAATCTATCTATGTCAGTCCGTCTGTGTAAATCAGGTTTTTGTTGAAAGTAAAATCCTGTAGAGTCCGACATAAATACAAAAATATTTGCTGTCTTTCCAATAATGTAAAGTGTAAATTTAGGCTAAATTTGTCCAGTGAATCAAAAGTTATAAGTAAATTGACAAAAAAGAAAATTTTCTCTTCATAACGTAATTTTGTATTTTGAATGGGACTCATAGATCATTTGAGTATACCATTAGTAGAAACCCCCCCCCCCCCCCCAAGGGTTTGGAAAATATAACCCGAGTTTTTCTAAGGCCCACTGTAGTTTTAAAATTTATTCAAGGGTGTTTATTACTAATAAAAAAATTATAAAATCTAATATTTATAGTGGTTATTTCTACCTTTTTTAAAATATTCTCAAAAAAGAAAAAAATTAAAAACCGCGTTTAAAATTGTCTACAAACAAATAAAAAAAATATGATGGAGAATTTTAAGAACCATATCAAAAAAATTCAAATCGTAATGAAAAATATCAAAAAACTTTAAAACATAAAAAATTCAAGAAAAAAATCTGAAAAATTAAAAAAAAAAATTGAAATAAAAAACTGTGTGTCCTGTTCTTAAAAAAAATCGGCAGGGATAAAAAAAAATTGGCAAGGATGTTACAGGGGATGTTTTTTAACAAGGAGGGTGGGCGGTATCGGAGGGACACCTTTCCTCTCGCCATAGATGTTGGGAAATTAATTTTATTTATATTTACGTATACACTCAAAAAAACGTGAACTAAAATCTGGGAAAATTAACTCAATTTTGAGAAAAAGAGGGAATGATTTGGCTCCAAAGATTTTTTTTTCTTGGATTTAGTTCATAATTTTCCCAAAAATAAGGAAAACTAAGTTATTTAATTTTACGCCAATTTTAACTAGAAAATGGGAAAAATTATACTTAATATTTAAGAAATAGATTGGGTCTAGACCCTGGACCCATTGGTTCGGACCCCATTTAACTCGAGACCCCGTTGGGTCCTTTAAGGGTCCCATAGATTTTGAACCAAAACTTGTGTCCGTTTCGCTCTAACTTGCTTAGTTTTTGAGATACGGTAATAAGGGGCCTTATAGGGTCTTGAGAATGTTAAAAACCGGATAACTCAAAAACTATTAATCGGAGGGCTTTCGGGTATTTTGCGGAAGTGTTCTACGAGTCAAGACCTACAAAAATGCCTTTAGACGTTTTCCCGTGTTGGCAGTATTTACCGAGATATGTGTATCTGTAAAATCTCGGGAATTTCAAATTTTAGATCTAAAATTAGGGTCTTGAGACCCCGACAGATATGCAGAGCTAGGCTGTTCCATATTTTTCTTTGTTGTCTTTCTTTTGAAAATTTCATCCGTTTCGCTCTATCTAGCTTAGTTTTCGAGATATCGCCATTTTGAATTTTTAACTAAATTCTAAGAAGTCATTAACTAAATTCTAAGAAGTACACTTCCTCAATTCAAAGAAGAGAAAAACGATGATGTTTTTTTTAGTAAATTTTATCTAAACTTGAACTAAATTGTTTTTTAAGAAATATGTATTAAAAATAAAGATACGATTCTTAGATTTATGGAAAATTTCTTTGGCAGTAGGATTTTTTTCCTAAAATTTTAAAAATCCATTTAAAGAAAACTTTGAACTAATTATAAGTAAATGAACTAAAATTTTTTCCTCATAGTTAAGAAAATTTCTCATTTTTAAGTTAAATTTAACTAAATTTTAGGAAAATTCATGATAAATTTTCAAAGACATTTTTTCCTTAAAGTTAGTTATGTCTTTTTTTTCAATGTATATAATACAATTTTATCAATATTTAATTTTATTTGCTATAGCCAAGCCCCCAAAAGGTTCAGACCGAAAAAAATCGCATTTTCTAATCTTGGTCAATGAACTTCACACGGCATAAAAATTTTTCATTTTCTAAACAAATTGACAAAAAAATTAAATAAAATATGTTTTCTGGGGTTTTGTAAGTTTTTCAAGGGGGAACTTTTTTCATCTGTTCCCATTTTCCCATTCCGGAACTTAACCAGCATATGACCATAAGACGTATTCGTACCAGAAGAGTAGCACGTTTATTTTGGATCGTATCGTATCTTCTTCAGACGGAAAGACGAACATCGCATACAATCGATCACTGATTAATAATATAAAATCTTTATGAGGTCCAAGACCTATATTCGAATTTTTTTAATTGCGAATGTAATCATTGGTTGGATTGGCAATGAACAAAAAATTTTTTTTTTTTTTTTGTATATTAAATATATTAAATAAGTAATATTAATGCAACCGAAACAAAACCGTTATAATACCGGTAAAAAACCGAATAAAGGTAACGGTTTTTTATCGGTAACGGTATTTAAAATTTTTTATTTCGGTATTGGTAACGGTAACGGTAGTCAATATTAAAGGGTTTTTAATCGGTAACGGTATTGAAAGGGTAACGGTAGCCAACACTGCTGTCAATCTTCCGTGTAAAATTTTGAGTGATTTCCCAAATTTATCTTCCAAATGATTATCTGGCAGTATTGCGCATTTATCTTCCAGAAGATTTGCTTTCGTATCCCCTGAACGTATCGCTTTCGGGACACGATTTCTACCAAAGGGTGTTTCTTCCGCAATACGAAGAAGATATCCCCCGCAATACCATTTATCTTCGAGGCGATACGCTTGTGAATCTTCTTCGTATCGAAATGCTTGCAGGGCAGAATAATTTTTACAGTCAAAAAAAAACATTACAGTCGAAAAAAGTTTTACACTCAAAAAAAAAAATAACAAAAAAAAAAAGTTTTTTACTCAAAATAAAATATTTCTAATAAAAATCGTTTATTTTTTACGTTAAAAAATGTATTATCCTTTAAAAAAGGCATTGGGGAGGGTATTCATAGATTCGGCAAAGTCGAATTTAACTTTTCTACTTGTTTTAAATTAAAAGAGGGGCGTGGCGTAAAAAAGGTTGGTAACCATTGCCTTAAGGCGTTCACCATACAATTTTTATTTTATTTTTGTAAATCAGTTCCTACCTGTCCAATAGGGCGTCCTGGAGGGGTCATTACACTAAAAAAAATTTTGTAAAATTAAAAAAAAGTTTGTGACTTTTGTTTGCTACCTCTTAATTTCACAAGAATTCTTTGTTATTTTTCAAGGTTTTGACCAATAATTTGTTTTAATTTTACAAGCTTTTTACCAAAAAAAATGTAGGTTAGGTTAGGTTGTAAGTGGCTGCTGAACAACACACGTAGACTCTGAGGTCCATTGTGATACCACGGGTTTCCCTACTAGTCCCTGTCGTTAAACCATTTTGAGCTTCTTATAAAACTCCTTAGATTTTGAATTTTGACATCAAACAAATCAGAAAGATCGTACAGCTCCCTAGATCCCATTGAAGCAAGTCTCTGACCAGAAAGTGCCGGGCAATGGCAAATAAAGTGTTCGACAGTTTCCAACTCCCCTTCATCCATGCAACTTCGGCAAAAGTCATTCGACGGCACATTTAACCGCTCTGCGTGCTTCCCTATAAGACAGTGTCCGGTAATTATAGAAACCACCGTCGAAATCTCTCCTCTTGGAAGCGATATCAGCTCACTTGTGCGCCCCTGATTAAGAGAAGGCCAAATCAGTCGTGTTGTCTCACACGTCCATCCATTTGCCCATCTTTGATTAGTCTCCGTCGCAGAACAAAGCCGTAGGTTTTGCTTGCAAGTTCCTAGAGGCATACCAACACATTCCAATTCTGTTGGAACCTGTAAGGTAGTTCCTAGTCTTGCAAGCTCATCGGCTTTGCAATTCCCTGGAATGTCTCTGTGCCCTGGGACCCATATGAGTCGTATGTTAAACTGCTTGGCCATCTCATTTAAAGACGTGCGGCAGCCACTTCTTTTATTGCCAGCATCTCTGCCTGGTAAACACTGCAATGATCCGGCAATCTACGAGCCAGGCTCAACCCAAGCTCTTCCGAATAGACTCCAAAGCCCACTTGTTCGTGCAGCCTCGATCCATCTGTGTAAAAATTTATGGTAGCTCCACTACCCGGAGTATCCCCCATTCAAGACTCCATGGATGGTATCATAGTGGTAAAGTGGCGCTCAAAGAGGGAGCACAGTCCACATTTTGTGGTATTGTTATCTTTTTCAAGATCGCGCTATGGCCACAATCACTGCTCCTCCATTGCAGCGTGCTATTAAGTCGAATTGCCGACGCAGCCGCATACTGCCTACCCAATATGTCCAAGGGTATCAGGTGAAGGAGGATTTCTAATGCAGCCGTAGGTGTAGTACGAAGAGCACCAGTGATGCACACTGACGCCATTCTCTGTACCTTCGTGATAAAGAAAAAGTTCGCTTTTGTTTCTAAAGCAGGCCACCAGACAATGATTCCATACAGCAAAATTGGACTCACCACTGCTGTATAGATCCAATAAACGACTTGAGGGCTAAAACCCCATCGTTTTCCAATGGCCCTTTTACAGGAATATAAAGCAATCGTTGCTTTTCTCACCCGTTCCTTAATATTACGCCTGAAATTCAGCTTCCTATCTAGAAATACTCCAAGATACTTGGCTCCATCTGAGAAGGTGATTTCAGTACCGTCCAGAGAAATAGGATCAACAGCAGGAATCTTATTTTTCCTTGTAAACAAAACAAGCTCTGTTTTACTAGGATTAACTCCTAGACCACAGTCTCTTGCCCATTTAGACAGATCTTTCAGAGAACCCTGAAGAATGTCCCGCAATGTTGGCAGATGCTTCCCCTTTACCGCTATCGCGACATCGTCAGCATATGCGACAACATGACAACCACGTGCTTCTAGAGATAGTAGCATTGAATTCAGTGCCAGGTTCCAAAGAAGCGGCGAAAGAACACCTCCTTGTGGTGTGCCCCTATTGACAAATCGAGATATGACGGACGCTCCCAATTCAGACGTTATACGTCTATTGGCAAGTAGGTTTTCCACCATTAAAACGATTTCACGCTTTACTCCCAGACCAGACAATGCCAATATTATCGATTCTGGGATGACATTATTAAAAGCCCCCTCAATATCAAGAAAGGCCACCATAGTGTACTCCTTTACCGAAAGCGATCTCTCGATGGTACCAACGAGCTCATGAAGAGCTGTTTCCGTTGATCGTCCCTTGCTGTATGCATGTTGCTTTGTCGAAAGCAACCTCGGGTCAATCACTCTACGCAAATATGAGTCTATCATTCGTTCCATTGTCTTTAACAAAAAAAGAAGGCAGACTAATTGGTCTGAAATCCTTCGGAGCTGTGTGGGAACTTTTCCCAGCCTTCGGGATAAATACGACTCTGGTATCCCTCCATTTTAAAGGAATATACGACCAGTTGATGCATGCTGTGTATAGATTATACAGCAACGGGGCTATATAGTCCGATATAATATCAAGAAAGGCCACCATAGTGTACTCCTTTACCGAAAGCGATCTCTCGATGGTACCAACGAGCTCATGAAGAGCTGTTTCCGTTGATCGTCCCTTGCTGTATGCATGTTGCTTTGTCGAAAGCAACCTCGGGTCAATCACTCTACGCAAATATGAGTCTATCATTCGTTCCATTGTCTTTAACAAAAAAAGAAGGCAGACTAATTGGTCTGAAATCCTTCGGAGCTGTGTGGGAACTTTTCCCAGCCTTCGGGATAAATACGACTCTGGTATCCCTCCATTTTAAAGGAATATACGACCAGTTGATGCATGCTGTGTATAGATTATACAGCAACGGGGCTATATAGTCCGACACTTGCTGCAACTCAGCCGGGATTATACCATCAGGTCCCGGGGATTTATAGGGCCTGAAGCTTTTTATCGCCCAGATTAATGTTGGCATATTTATTATTTCCGAAGCAATTTCAGATGCTTGGGCGTCAGAACGTTCCAAAGCTTGAAACGGCGTCATGGAATTGCCCGGAAAATGCGTGTTTAAAAGGAGATCCAGCGACTCTCCACTGGAGGAAGACCACACCCCATTAGGATCTTTCAGGTATCCTAGGGTGCAAGGAGAAGAAGCCAGAACCTTGCGCAGCCTGGATGCCTCAGAAAAGTCTTCTATGTTTCCACAGAAGTTTTTCCAAGAATCACATTTTGCATTTCTGATCATCTTTTTATAACTCTTAAGTTGCAGCCTGTATGCAGACCAGTCCTCGTCCGCTCTTGAAAATTTAGCCTTATTAAAGAGCTTTCTGCAGGAATCTCTGCTCGTCTGCAACTCATTTGACCACCAAGGTGGCTTTTTTTTCCCTCTAGGCTTTGCAGAAGGGCAAGACGCATCCAGGCACCTATTACAAACATTTGTTATATGGTCAACCAGACAGTCAATTTCCGCTAAACTATGCGGTTCAGATAGGGGTACTTCATCCAAAAGCAAAGAAAAATTCTCCCTATATTTCACCCAGTTTGTTCTTCTCAGATTTCTACATTTTTTTTGACGCGATAAAACTTACAAGGAGGTTTCGTGACTATACTATATTTTTTTGCTACCTCCTATTTCGCGAGAATTCCTAGTAAAAATCATGAGCTTTTTTTAATTATACAAGATTTTTAACAAACAAATTGTAAATTTACAACTTTTTTGGCGAAATAAAACTTACAAGGAATTCCCGTAAATTCACTAGATTTTTTTTTGTTAAAAACCTTGAAAGCTGGTAAAATTACAAGAAAAACTGTAAAATTATAGAAAAAAATGTAAATTTCAATGGAAAATTATTTGTTAAAAAACAAGAAAACTGTCAAATATTGGTAAAATGGGATTAAGAGACTTTTTCTAGTAATTTGACAAGGTTTTTTTTAAGTGTATTGATACCACTATGGTTTTTCTGTAGTGGAACAGTTGTTGAGGAATACCTCATTTATTAATGGGGTCTTAGACCGATATTTCAAGGTGTTGCAAACAGACACTTTGTAAACTTAAAAAAATCCTTTTTGACAGTAAAAATAACTACACAATTTTTAAAAATTGCAAATTCATACTTAGATGATTTCCAAAAAAGTTCACAAAAAAAATCCGTTTTTACTTGAAACATCAGTTTTGGACTGGACTTTAGAAATGAACACAAATTTTCCTGAAATTTCCAAATTTATATAAATTTTATTTGAGTGTATTGTAGAATTAAATTATATTTTATCCTGACCTTGTCTACAATATATGACATGGTGTGTTATTGTTTATTATTAATGATAAATAATTACACTCTTTTGTACTATTAAAATAAATTATTCATGTTTTTATATATTTTTATTAGGTCGGATAGATTTTAGATTTTTTTGAATTTCAAATCTTATTGTGAATAGCTGTAAAAAAAAATTCTGTAAAAATATCCATTCAGAAAGCACTTTTGATTAGAAATTCTGTGATTGAAAAAAAATTTCTCCAAGAAATCTGAAATCGATCCGGCTTAATATATATATATATTAGAGTGTCCCTTATTTTGGAAATGTTGGAAATCTTGAGACGGTACCCCCTCATTTTTTTCCTTTTGACTTAAAAATAACTCAGGAAAAATTTTACGCCCCTAGGACCACGCCTTCCCTACGCGACGGGGCCTTAAAGAGCGGGGCATTAAAAATCATTTTTCCATACAAACCAAAAAAATTTTTTTTTGATTTTTAATTTTTTTGTTATTAATTATAATATTACTTGGTTTGCTTATTCACGACAAAAAATTTGATTTTGGTGGGATAAGTCTTTCAGCGCTAAAAAATTTTTCGCAAAAAAAAAATTTGAGCCGCCGGGGTCCTACAGTAAAAAATTTTTAAAAAATATTTTTTTTTAGTTTTGACCAGCAACGGTTTTAGCTGCTATGTTTCTTTTAATGATATATATTCCAAAAAAAAAATTATTCATATCTGTGACATCTTTATCTTTTTCGAAAAAAAAATTTTGAGCCGTAGGGATCCTACGGTAAAAATTTTTTAAAAAATATTTTTTTTTTAGTTTTGAAAAGCAACGGTTTTAGTTGTTATGTTGTTTTTAATGATATATATTCCAAAAAAAATATTATTCATATTTGTGACATCTTGATCGTGTATCGAAAAAAATCAACAATGCATTTTTTACCCATTTTTAGAACACGATACAGATGTCACAGATACAAAAAATATTTTTTTATGAATATATATCATTTAAAGCAACATAGCAGCTAAAATCGTTGCTGGTCAAAACTAAAAAAAAAATATTTTTTAAAAATTTTTTACTGTAGGACCCGGGCGGCTCAAATTTTTTTTTGCGAAAAATTTTTTAGCGCTGAAAGACTTATCCCACCAAAATCAAATTTTTTGTCGTGAATAAGCAAACCAAGTAATATAATAAATAATAACAAAAAAATTAAAAATCAAAAAAAAATTTTTTTGGTTTGTATGGAAAAATGATTTTTAAGGCCCCGCTCTTTAAGGCCCCGTCGCGTAGGGAAGGCGTGGCCCTAGGGGCGTAAAATTTTTCCTGAGTTATTTTTAAGTCAAAAGGAAAAAAATGAGCGGGTACCGTCTCAAGATTTCCAACATTTCCAAAATAAGGGACACTCTAATATATATATACAATTGAAAATGAAAGTTTATTTTTTTGTTTAATTTGGTCTATCGCAAAAGTGTGTTTATGGGTATCAAATACATTTCTGGCCAAATATGGATAAAACTCACATTACTGGTACTTTAATTAAATTTAATTCAGTTTGGTTTTGTTGTTTTTAGACATATTGTCTTATAATACCTCTATATTTGGTAGAAACAAAAAAAAAAAAATCGCATGCTTAATGATTTTATTATTTATAATTTTTCTTATTTTAAGTTGGTTTTGTATTTTTTTAAATTTTTATAATAGAAAGTTGAAGTTTTTTTTCGGTGTTAAACACCTTCGCCTGATCATATAATTATAAACTAATTTACAGGTGATTTTGTTTGTTTTGTTAATTATTTTTGTGAAGTTCAATGTTTTTGTTGAAGAATTAGATAGTGTGAGAAACATATTTTTTTTTGTATAATGAAAGTGTTAATAATTAAGTATTTCAAAAATCGTCAATGAACTTGCGAACCTTAAGTTTAATGGAACATGACACATTAGGTCTATTCGGTTACCTTACTACAATCTACTATTTTTTACTCATTTTACTACAGCTGGAAATTTTCAATACAAAAAGTAAACTAAGCTTTCCAATAGTAAAAAATAGTAAGAAATTTGGGTAATCGAATAGACCTATTATCAGCAGGGTTGGCAACCGATACCCACCTAGAATAACGGTATTTGGCTATTGTACTGCAACCAATAAAGATATGGACATTTTCAAAAGCGATTATGAAAGCTGATGAAATTTCTAGTATTTTAAATGTGTCACTTCGTGTTTCTACCGGTTAGTTTTAGTTATATAGGGCAATACCGTTATAATACCGTTTCAAACGCTATTATAAAGGTATTGGCCTGTATTTCGAAAACGAACCGGTAGAAACACGAAGTGACAGATTTTAAATACTAGAAATTTCATCAGCTTTCATAATCGCTTTTGAAAATGTCCATATCTTTACTGGTTGCGGTACAATAGCCAAATACCGTTATTCTAGGTGGGTATCGGTTGCCAACCCTGATTATCAGTTTTGGGTATTTAAAGAAAACCAGGAAAACTGTCAAATATTGGTAAAATGGGATTATGAGACTTTTTCTAGTAATTTACAACTTTTTTTGCACAGTAAAACTTAGGAAATTTGTAAAATTACAAAAAAAAAATTGTAAAATTACAAAAAAAATTTAAATTTCGATCGAAAAATTTTTGTTAAAAAACAAAGAAACTGTCAAATGTTGGTAAAATAAGATTACAAAACTTTTTCTAGTAATTCGACAAGGTTTCTGTTTTTGAGTGTATATTTTTTTCATTTAATTATATTCTAATACATATTTTATATTTATATAAATAACATTGAACTTGAATTCTTAATTGTAGACATATCGCTACCTCAAAATACGAATGTCGTATGTAATTTTTTTTACAAAAATATTAGGAGTCAAAAACGCTAATAACGCCTTTTTGATTATAATTACAGTAAACTTGACTTGCGCTGATAAAAATAGAATACTCAGAATATATTCAATCCAAAACTGTAGAGAATCCAAAGGGCCATTTTGAAGATATTCCATATTTAAAACGTTTTCCTGAAATTTATGTTTTGCTACATACGACATTCGTATTTTGAGGTAGCGATATGTCTACTGTGTTTTATTTTTCTATAACTGTTTTTAATGTCATAAAACAACTGTTTTATTTATAAATTTGTTTGAAAATTAAAAAAAAAATTAAATCACAATATAAAATGTTAAAAGAACAATGTTTTAAAAAAATTAAAAAAAAAAACTTTTAGCAAAAATATAATTAAAAATTTGTTTCTTTAACTTTTTTTTTACTTTGAAAAATCTTTGAACATGATTTTAATCACAAAAATAATTTTATGTCGCTTTGACAGTGAGTGATTCGAAAAATAAAAAATAAAAAAAAATGTTAAAACGGTTCCCTCAAGTAAAGTTTGTATGTACTAGTATTTAGTATGAGTGAACCCTTAAGAATTAAAGCAGCAAAACTTTTGGCAAGAAAGTACTATTTTCTTTAACCCATTAACTGTATGAAGTTACAGATATGGGACACTTGAGTGAAAATTTTTCTTCAACTTTTAATTTTTCCAAATTTCCGGCCACAGTTCTTACTCTACTAGACCGACACACAAAAAAAAACCTTGTCAAATTACTAGAAAAAGTCTCGTAATCCAATTTTACCAATATTTGACAGTTTTCTTTGTTTTTTAACAAAAAAACAAATTCACGAAATTTCCTTGTAAGTTTTATTGCGCCAAAAAAGTTGTAAATTTATCATTTTATGGGTAAAAATCTTGTAAAATTACGAAAAAGCTCGTAATATTTACTAGGAGTTCTCGTAAAATAGGAGGTAGCAAAAAATCTAGTAAAGTTACAAAACCTCCTTGTAAGTTTTATAGCGTCAAAAAATTTTTAAATTTACAATTTTATTGGTAAAAAGCTTGTAAAATTACAAAATTATTGGTGAAAAGCTTGTAAAATAACAAGGAATTCTTGTCAAATAGGAGGTAGCAAAAAAAAGTTACAAGCTTTTCTTGTAATTTTACAAGGTTTTTTTGAATGTATCAAAAAATTGTAAAATCGGTCGAGCGGTTTTCGTGATATTGCTATTTAAAATTTGCAAAAATTACATTTTTTGCATACTTTCAAAAAATTAAAAAAATAAAAAAAGCTTGAAACAAACTTTCATTTAAAACTAATTTGAGCCAAATCAGACTTTTTTACCCCATCAAAGTTTAGAGTTTTTGATGAAAATTTTCTAAAAAAACCAAAACTTTGAATGAAAGGCACCAAATCAGACAATTCTATGTCTGATTTGGCTCTAATAAAGTCAAAGTAAACACAGAAAAAAATAAAAAAAATATTTGAGTAAATTTTTAATACTATTGAGTAAAAATTACTCAATCGTGCACCAGTAAACGATTTAATAGTATTGAGTAAATTTTTAATAAAAATTTATTAAATGTTTGAAAAAAAATTTGAGTAAATTTTTAATTGACACAATTAAAAATTTACTCAAAATTTATTTATTTTTTTTTTTTTAAGTCTAAAAAAGTTTTAAATTTTTTTACAAAAAAAACAAAAAACTTGTTTTTTCAAACTTTACCGAACATATTTATGTCTCAAAAACCATAGGAAAATTTTATAAAGATAATTACAAACTTTCATATAAATACATAAAAAACTATAAACTAAACGAGAATTCAAAAAACTACGAGAGTTTAAAAAAAAATATTAAAAAACTATTAAATTTTTATTAAATTATTTACTTAAATTGTTTTTAAAATTTTTAAGTAAATTTTTAATTGTGTCAATTAAAAAATTACTCAATTTTTGTTTTTAAATTTAAACAAGTGATTACTCACATTTGTTTCCAGCATATTTTTTTCTGTGAACGTTTGCCTCAAGATTTGAAATTTGTTGGAAAAAAATTCTTGAACGTATGAAAAAATCGCGATTTTGGAAAATTTTTTGACAAATTTTAAATTGCAATATCTCGTGATTCTGTCATTTCGCTGTATTTTTATAAAATAGTTTTTTCTCTTGAGACTCTTAAAAAAAGTTTAAAAACCATATAGCTGCTAAAGAATTTGTTGTTAACTTTCTAACCACACCCAAAAAAAAATCTTGTATTATTACCAAAAAAAAGCTCGTAAAATAATTTTTTGCTACTTCCTATATTACCAGAATCCCTAGTAAAAATTACAATTTTATTGGTAAAAAGCTTGTAAAATTACAAAAAATCTACAAGCTTTTTACCAATAAAAATGTAATTTTACAACTTTTTTTGGCTCGATAAAAATTACAAGGACTTCTCGTGACTTTACTAGACTTTGTGCTTCCTCCTATTTTACGAGAATTTCTAGTAAAAATTATGAGCTTTTTTGTACAAGCTTTTTACCAATAAAATTGCAAATTAACAACTTTTCTGATGCGATAATACTTACAAGGAATTCTTGTAACTTATTGTTAGCTAGATTTTTTTTGTAAAATTTTAAAAATTGTAAAATTGAAAAAAAAAATCGTTGTAAAATTTTTTGTTAAAAACTAGTTTGCCCTGTCAAATATTGGTACAATGGGATTACGGGGATTTTTATAGTAATTTCTCGTGACTTAACTAGACTTTTTTTGTAAAATTTAAAAAAATGTAAAATTACCAGGGTTGGCAACCGATACCCACCTAGAATAACGGTATTTGGCTATTGTACCACAACCAATAAAGATATGGACATTTTCAAAAGTGGTTATGAAAGCTGATGAAATTTCTAGTATTTTAAATGTGTTACTTCGTGTTTCTACCGGTTCGTTTTAGTTATATAGGCCAATACCGTTATAATACCGTTTTAAACGGTATTATAAAGGTATTGACCTATATTTCGAAAACGAACCGGTAGAAACACGAAGTGACACATTTAAAATACTAGAAATTTCATCAGCTTTCATAATCACTTTTGAAAATGTCCATATCTTTATTGGTTGCGGTACAATAGCCAAATACCGTTATTCTAGGTGGGTTTCGGTTGCCAACCCTGAAAATTACAAAAAAAATTTTAATTTCGATCGAAATTTTTTTGTTAAAAAACAAGGAAAACTATAAAATGATGGTAAAATGGGATTATGGAACTTTTTTTTAGTAATTTGTTATAAGCAGTTTAAGGGTTAATCTGCATAGAGCATAAAAATTTATGTACAAGTTCATACATATAAAAATCATGTTGTTAAAAACATTGTAACAATAGATGAATAAAAAAGAGAAAAAAATCTTAAATAAAAATGAATCCTTGTACATAAATATGAATGTATGTTTTTGAACGTATGTATGTAACAATGTATGTGTTAATGTAACCACAAAATTCTTAAACTGGTGATGGTAGAAAATAGGCCAAAGGCATAAACAATTTTTTTCTGCTTTTGCAAGAAAGTTTTAAAATAATTAAATCTTTATCAACTTTTTTGCTGGAATCTGTATTAATACACCTTCCGACACACTTTTGTACACATGGACCAGACCGACAAATTCTGAAAGTTGGGCCGAAAATTAAATGCACGTGTCCAATTTTTCTAGATCAATTCGCGTTTTCGCGAAAAACGCCAATAAAAAAAGTTGTGTTTTTCCAAAGATTTTTTTTGCATTTTTTGCGAAATCGCGAATTGATCTACATAGAAAAACTGGGAGTCACCGATATTTAATTTTCTCTAAGAATTTTTTGGTCCGGTTCATGTCAAAATTTAAAATTTGTTGGACGGTGTAACAAGGGAGGTCTTTCAATAACAAACCAAACTTGGATAATTTTTCATTTTCCCATACGCAACATCCGAATGTTTTAGTTTCTACAAACATTTTTTCAGAAGATTGAAAAAGTACCAAAGTACAACTTACCCTGCAAACAATAGGACGATATATCGCCGAAAAGATATTGCGGCGATACGAAAATTTATCATTTCAATAAAAAATCAAAGTATTATTTTTTTATATCGCCGTTTTCTCATACGAACGATATTTTGGCGATAAACAAAAAAAAATATTGAAAATTTTTATTTCTTTGTCAACTTAAAATAAAATAATTTATCAAGCACAAAAAGAAATCTTTGAAAGAATATAATTTTGGCCGAAAACACAAATGTGCGTTCAAAGAAAAAATAAAAAATTCAGCGAATGTTGCGGATATATTTTTCTGGTGAATGCAAATGTTTTTAGTCCTGTTAACATGACCAAAATATGAATGAAAAAAATAAAGTCTATTTTCAGCTTTAGTGAATCGATAAAGCTGCATCGCCGGTTTATCATTTTGGTGATATTCCGGCGATACACACAAATCTATTATTTTTCGTTTATACGATTATCTGGCGATATTGCCCTTTTATCGCCAAGACGAATCGTTTTCGTATCGCCAAAATGTACTGCCGTCGGGTAACAGTTTCTCCCGAAAGGTGTATCGCCGTCGATACGAATTTGATAATTGCCGCAATAACATTTATCGTATCGGCAATACAACCGGCGAATCGATGTCGTATCGTTTTGTTTGCAGGGTATTAATCTTTTCAAAAAAGTACTTTTCCGAAATATTTTTTTGCCGCAAAATCCTACATTTAAAATTTGAAGTTCAAATCAACAAAGTACACTTTTTGACTTTTTTGCATCCATATCATCGAAATATTTAAAAAGTACTTTTTACGGTTTTTTTTTTTCGAAGGTACTTAGCATTGGAATTTTCAAAAAGTACTTTATTCACAAAGTTTTATATACTTAAATCTTTTTTGCCAAGCCCAAAAAGGGATTGGACCAAACAAAATGGCACTTTCTAATCCTCTTGGTCAAAGTGAAGGACTTTGAACTTCTATTGGCATAAAAATGTTTAATTTGTCCAAAAAAGTACCATAAAATCTCTTTAAACAAGTGAAAAATTTTAATTCCGCCTTGACGAAGTAAAGAATATAAAATTTTGAAAAAACTTTTTTTGAGATAGAAAATTAATATAAAAAAAAATCTGTTTTAATTTTTAAATTAATACAAATTTAATGTTGTATTTATTCGACCTTTAATTTGTATATTTATATTAATAAAAATTATTTATTATTCGTCCTTTAAAATTCTATTTTGAGTAAGATTATTCTAGCTCAAGGTCATATTTCTTTTACTAATCATTACGATGATATTATCAAAGTTTCTTGAAAATTGTTACTTTGACAATATCATGGTAATGCTTAGTAAAAGAAATATGGCCTTGAGCTAGAATAATCTTTCTCAAAATAATAAAAAAAGAAATAAAAAAAAATATTTAAAAAATGGTAACATGATTTTATTTTGAGAAATTTTGTTTTTTAAAAAAAAATTTGGGAAAAAAAAATTTATAAAAAAAAATTTTCTTTGTAAAAAAAATCAACCGAAATCTAATTTTGCTCGTATATGTCCACCAGCAGCCGAATTAAAGCATTTTGTATATTAAGGTTATGTGGAGTTAGTCTGGCATTTTTTTTATGGCAAAAAAGTTTTTCTTTCGATTTTGAACGTCCGGGAAAATTTTTATTCTCTTAGACCTTAAACTTATGTGGCACAAATTTGAGGCCAATTGGATTACATAAATCTGTCAAACGGTTTTCGAGATAATTGCTATTTGAAATCCATTAATTTTTTCCTAACACGTACCGGTTTTAAGATATTCGCTGTTAAAAAGTAAAAAAAAAATAATAATTTCGGATAATAATTTTGGTGGTCCACTGTTACAGATTCTTCCTGATTTTGTGATCATTTTAACACAACCTTAATTTGTGTGTTCCTACGTTCAAGAAATTAAAAAAAAAATATTAATAACTATTATTTTTTTTGCCCCTTTCAAGGTGCTTAAGAGAGTCTTTCAATTAAACTTAATTTGAGAAAAATTGGATCAGGCGCTTTGTGTTAACCTTTTGATCAAAGTTTTGGATTTTCGAACGATGTTCACCAATATTTTAGATTTTAAAAAATAAAAAAAAATAAATATATATCTTACGTTACATTATTTTTATTAACTTTGGCATGCTTAAATATGAATAGCAAAAAGTTTCTAAAAACGGTCGAGTCGTTTTCGAGATATCGCTATTTGAAATTTGTCAAAAAATTGCTAAAAAATACGTTTTTTTCCTAAGTTCAAGAAATTTTTTTCACTGACTATATTATAGAGCTTAAGACAAACTTTTATTTAAACTTCATTTTAAAAAAGTTCAAAGTTCGATCAAAGTTTTGAGTTTTTGACGAAAATTTTCTAAAAAAAAACAAAATTTGTATCAAAGGGTTTGGCTCGAATTAATTTTAAATGAAAGTTTGTCTAAAACTCCATAAAAGAGTCAAGGGAAAGAAATTTTGAGATTTAAAAAAAAAAAAATTTAATGTAGGAAAAAGCAGTAATTTTTGCAAATTTCAATTAGCAATACCTCGAAAACCGATCTACCGATTTAATTTTTTTTTGATATATGTATTCAGAGCATCAAATTCTAATTTTTAAGAAAATTTTGAAATATAACCAAAAGTCTTTAGCAAGAATTACTCGAACCAAATTTTCTTCAAATTAGTTAATTTTCGCATTCTTAAGTTCATTTATAATACCCTACATCAGTCTGTGGTACAGGGTGTAATGAGTTTGTGTTTGGAAAAATCAGTCCATTTTTAGACCTAGCACTAGGGTATTCAATTAATCGAGGTTTTGGTTTAATCGGTTAATCGAGCGAATAATTAATCGGGGTTGAGATTTAATCGGTTAATAATCGGTTAAATTTGAATTATTCGGTTAACCGAATAATATCAATTTAAAATTTGAATTGAATATAAAACCACGAATTGTATATACTTTTAAGAACTTTATTAATAAGAAATCTATACCCGCTATGGCGAAGCTTTAAATACCCTCTATAACGTTAGCCCAAACAAAGAATTTTTGTATGGTACCCTGATAACATGTTCCCAATCCAAATTTGGCCCAATCCAACGGAAAAAATTAAAAAAAAAAAAGACAAAGCAATAAAAAGAAAAACTGACCCAAATTTATTTTATTGCATTTTGAGGATGTTTATTCTGGCTCGAGGTCATTATTTTCATTACAAATTAAAACCATGATATTCTCATAGCATAATTTTCAAGAAAATTATTTTTTGTTTTAAATTTATTTATGTTGGTCATTTTTGCAAGACTTAATCGACACGTGTTTCGGAATTTGTCAGATTCCATTGTCAAGATTATTTAGCAATTAAAACCATGATATTCTCATAGCATAATTTTCATGAAAATTAAGTCTTGCAAAAATGACCAACATAAATAAATTTAAAACAAAAAATAATTTCTTGAAAATTATGCTATGAGAATATCATGGTTTTAATTAGTAAAGAAAATAATGACCTCGAGCCAGAATAAACATCCTCAAAATATAATATTTTAAAGGTCGAATAAAACAATTTTTAGTTTTAATAAAAATTAATCAGAATTTTATTTTATTGCAATAATTTCATCGGTCAATATCTCCGTAATGAAAAAAGATATCTAAAGTGTTTCCAAAAGTATTTTGCAGAAAACTAGTAGTATTTTCAGATGTGCTAAACAATTTATGCATCATAAAATAATTCGCGGTTTTATAGGGTCACGAACATTGCGAAAATCTAAGTTTATGCAGTATTGTCAATCGAAAATCTAAATATCTCAAGACAAGATAGATCAGTTCTAAGGCCAGATTCGGATTAGGCGCATGAAAATTTTTTAGAAAAATATATACTCTTGGCAATGTATAAAAAAATTGGCTAGGGTTGCTAGGTTTTTTTTTGTTTTTTATCCGAAATATCTTTTTAGGACCTCGATAAAATATTTTCTTGACGACGTTTTTACACATTGCTAAAAGAGAGTTTGATAATTTTTTTTATACCTTTTTTTAACTCAGAACCGTAATTAAAATTAAAAATAAAACATCAAAACACAAAATAAACCAAAAAAATGGTAAAAGTACTAAAAAAAGAAACTTCGATTAATCGGTTAATCGACACAAATTAATCGGTTTATTTGTTATTTGAAAATGGACAATTTTAAATTATTCGAACAGTTAATAGACCAAAATTAATCGGTTAACCGATTAACGGTTAATCGATTGAATACCCTACCTAGCACCCACGCAAAGGTCCCTTTATAATTTGGCTCAAATGACTCTAATACCCGTATTATAATACACACAAAAAATATTTTTTTCCATGAACGATTTTCATAGTATTTATGAACAAATTTATACAATTTATTACATTTTCATAATATTTATTAACTTTTTCATAGTATTTATGAAAAATGTTAGAAATTCTTAAATTTCACATATTATGATTTATTCATAAATACTATGAAAAAGTTTATAAATATTATGAAAAAGTAATAAATTGTATGAATTTGTTCATAAATACTATGAAAATTGTTCATGGAAAAAAAAAATTTTTTGTGTGTACCCGAGTAAAAATGAATACATATAATTTTACATTATTTGATATATGTATATATAGCCATATGAAACAATATGTTTTCATATCAAACAAAGTATATAATTATATCTCGCATTGAGTTTTTCCAAATTTTTTAAACGGAGTCATGTACAATTACATCTAATGATAACCAAATAAATATATAAATATATGTGGGAGACCTAATCATATGTGACACATATAACTTAATCTGATTGCATATATACTTATGTGAGACTTAATATCAAATAACGTATACGAGCATATTTAATAAAAATCCAATATCATTATATATATAATTATATATGACTTACAAGAAACCATTTAAAATTATATATGACTTACAAGGAACCATTTAAAACTATATATGGTTCCATCTAAAAAAACGATTAAAAAAAATTTCAAATATAATTATATATGGTCGCACATATAACTCTATATACAGTTATATAAAACTATACATGGCATCGAACATTTATTTTTTTAATATTATCAAAGATATAATTATAAATGGCTTATGAGATACCGTATATAGTTTTGTAAGGTACCATATAAATACAATTTTTTTTAAACTCTATATATAATTTTAAATGGTGGCACATGTAACGCCATATAAAATGTTATACAATTGTATAAGGTAAAAAATATTTTTTTTCTTTCACAATATTTTATATATTATGCATACTTTTATATGACAGTATTTCAATATTTTTTTTTAATGTTGCATCATATATATTTTTATTTAAGTATACAAGAGAACTTGTATAATTATCAGGGCAAGGAAGTTCATGCACTAAAAATCGCGTTTTAAGCGCTAAAAATATGTATCAAAAATTTAAAAATATGCAGTAAAAACTAAAAAAATATGCATTAAAAATTGATTTATTTTAAAATTTATTTATAAAAAATCGTAAAACATAAAATTCAGTGGAGTATATTTAGCTTTTTTTCGAAATCGTCGGGGTCGGGAAAGTTGCCTTTTAGAGTCGATATTAACACACAAAAATATTGGACCTGTAGGACAATGGATTTGGGCTCGTTTTTTGACTTGAAAATCGGAAAGTTCCGAATAAAGTGAACAAAAATTTAAAAAAAAAATTTTTTTCTTGATTTTTTTTTTTTAATATATATATTTTTTTCTAATTAATTTAAAAATGCATTAAAGGCCAAATTAAATAATACAATATTTAAAAATATACATCTTCTCTACACTGCGTTAATGTTACGTTATATTTTCAGCAAAAACTAATGTAAAATATTTTTTTGTAAAGCAAGAAACAAAAAATAAAAAAAATTTACTGACAAAAAATAGTTTTTCCCATATATATAAACTAATATTTCAAGCAACAAAAAAGGTTTTTTTTCGCTTTGTGTAAAACCCATGGTCCTACAGGTCTAATATTTTTGTGTTAATATCGACCCGAAAATGCAACTTTTCCGATCCCAACGTTTCAAAATAAAAAAAAAATAAATTTGCTCCACCATAGTGTAATCGCGTCCGAATTCAGATTTTTTCTAATTTGAAAACGCTTGCACCGAAACGATTGGCAATTAGGATCCTTTTACGGGAAAAATAGAAAAAATTCCATAAATTCAGTTTATCTCATTGTCAGTGCAGTTTAATAAAAAAAAATTAGGAACACTCATTTCCGTCTTTTTGATGCAGCCCTTGACCGAAATTACTCCATGAAAATTGTATTTATATTTTTCCCACTATATGGCGAAATTTTTGCTTACATTTTTTGACAAAAAAAATATTTTTTTATTTCTTTTTTATTAAAGTTCATGAACCAATTTGCACATTTTTCATAAAAAATAGAAAATTTCACAAAAATAATCAAAAAAAATATTTTTTTTTATAAATATTAAAAAATATGCAAGAAAATATGTAGTTTAAGCAAAATATGCAAAAACATGCATTTTCATCAAAATATGCAAAAATATGCACTAACAAATCAATGCCATTTTTAATCAAATTGATTGATTCGCGAAGATAAATACTTTAAGTTGTGCTCAGGCTAACGACAACAAACATGTATTTACATGAACCCCCTTGCCCTGATAATTATATATGATTCTCAAAGCACCTAAAATCAGTCAAAAAAAAAAATATATATAAATTCTATAAATTTTTAAATAGAAAAAAAAGTCTGTTTAATCCATTGTATTTTAAAACTTAAAAAAAATGCATATTGGATTTTAAAAGTTAAATGTTTAAAAAATGCATATAACTTAAATAGTTGTGTGTAACTTTATATAAGATCATATAAGATAATATATGATGCTTGGGGACCCCGAGTTCGATTCCCGGCTCAACCCAGAAAAAAACTATTTTTTTTTAATTTTTTAAAAAAGAAAATATGTTTTTAAAGCTTTTTGTTTTTTCTAAACTTAAAAATATTGAATAATTAAATTTTTATGATAAAATCGAAAAATAAATATTATTTATTTATAGTTATATAATTTTATATATTACATCATATAAGTTAATATATGGTTCCTAGGGACCCTGGGTTCGATCCCCGGCTGAGCTAAGAAAAAAAGTTGTTTTTTTTAATTTTTTTTTTTAAGAAAATATGTTTTAGAAGCTTTAATTTTTTACTAAACTTAAAAATATTGATTAATTTATTTTTTATGATAATATTTAGAAATAAATATTATTTATATATAGTAATATAACTTTCTATATTGCATCATATATGATAATATATAATTCTTGAGGACCCTGAGTTCGATTCCCGACTAAGTCAAGAAAAAAATTATTTTTTTTTAAATTTTTTTTTAATCTAAATGATTTTTTAATGCGTTTTCGTTTTTCAAATTTAAAAAAGAATAAAATCCCTGAATTTTAACAAAAATATTTCAAAAATAATTATATTTTGATATAATTATATATTATTTAATCCGAAGAAAAAAATATTTTAAAACTTTAATGTTTAACCATCAATATCTCTGGTTTTAAGAGAGCTAAAGTCCTCAGATCAAGCTCAAATCAAAGGTTTATTTGTTGCCAATAATTAAAAGTGTATTTGGTTCGAACTTATGTTAGCAATATTTTCAGATAAAATTATTTTTGTCTGAAAAAACTTCCGAAAAAAACTTAAAACTCATTATTAAATATACAACGGCAGAATGAAAATTTGGATCCGATGAAAAATGTGAAGCTCATAAGCCAAAAACCGTTTTTACTTTAAAGCTTTATAACTTGGAAAATTAAGAGCATTGGAAGATGAAAATCATGTTGTTGAACTCAGTATTAAACCCCCTATTAGCTCTGAAATTAACTAAAAAAAAAAAAAAATCACAAATTTTTGCAAAAATTTTCTAAGTCTTTTTTAAAATTTTGTTCAAATTCAAATCGAATATAATTTGATGCAATCATATACACGATAAGATAAACTGGATTTAATTATATATAAGTTAAACTTGATATAATTCTATATGATAAACTATTTTCAAAAATTTTCTAAGTTTTTTTAAAACATAGTCTTTTAAAGTTGTCATTTATTAACAACGTCCGCTGGGTCAGAGGGTGGAGATTGCGATTACAAAACAGTTGGTAGCTGTTCGATTCCCCCGCCGCTCGAAGTTTTTTTTTTTTTTTTTAATAAATTTTAATTATATATATTTATATCTTAATATTGAAAAAAATTGTTTGGATAAAACTTTATCAGTTCTAAAAATAGATTTTATTGTTCGGATTAAATTATATATAGTTCTAAAAATAGATTTTTTTTTCGGATGAAATTTTATCTAAAGTTTTTTGTAATAATTTTTTTTTTTTCGTATAAAATTTTATCTTTTTTAATCCAGCTAAAAAAATCTTTTTTTTTTGTCTTGATCTAATAAGATCCAACCATTTTTCGGATGAAATTGTATCCCAACGATTAAAACTGATCTAATTAGATAAACCCACTTTTCGGATGAAATTGTATCCGTCCGGTTAAAACTGATCTAATCTTAGCGATCCATTTTTCGGATCAGTGCTGATCTTTCAAATCTCGGATCAATCAACAGATCTGGAATAATTTAAGAACATATATTGCTCCATACAAAAATTTTTACTCGGGTAGGTACCCTATCGAAACAAGGCAGGTAAATATATTGTGTATTCTTCTTCTTGTAGTCCCCATAAAAACCACCTTCCCGCTATTCACATTAATCTTTCAAAATTCATGAAAATTGGAAATATTTGATAATTTTTTTTTGTAGGTGTTAAACGTCTATGGTATCATTATGAATTCTAAATATAATTGAATAATTTTTGGACTTAGACCCATATAAAAATATCGCCCGATATTCAGTAAAATCGGTCAATTGGCAACAAAAACAAGCAAATTTTGTATTCACAAATCATCATTCCAAATTTTAAAGGAATCGGGTCAGTCCTTCTGGTAGTCCCCATCATTGGCGTAGGAAGCCAACATTTCTGGGGGGGGCTAAAGCCCCCCTAGATTTTTTTTTAATTTTTTGGTATTTTTTTTTAATAGAAAAACCCAGACCTATTCCTGAAGCGTTCCCTTTAACATGCGTCTAGGTGTCCTAGAAACGAATGCCCCCCGAAAGCGGTAATAGTTTATATATTTATTTTTAAAATTTTGATTCTGTAGCTTTTTAGGAAATTTAGAACTCCTAGATATGTTTTGAGAATGAACGATTTTTAATGTTTTTCCTATAGTAAAATCATTAGATTACTATGATTTTTTTAAGAAAAAGTTCTGATGATTGCAAAAGTTGATGATTATTAGTCAAAATTCTCAGATTATTTCTTTCAATAACTTTTGTCTATAAAAAACTCCTTAGAATTTAGAAACTTTTTTAAATCAAAGAAGTTAAAATGTTTTCCTGAAGGTAAAACCCTAAGATTCGGTAAAGTTTTTATTACTGACAAAAACATCAGATTCATATAAAAATTTTTACGAGTCCTTAAGACTCATTGAATAATCATAACGAGACCTAAAGACTCATTACATATTATTATTGTTGCAAAAATTAATGAAATCATTAAATTACTAAAAAAAAATTGTGAATGATTAAAATTCTGGGGGGGGCTAAAATTATTCTGGGGGGGGCTAAGCCCCCCCCAGACAGGGCTATCTACGCCTATGGTCCCCATACAAACCACCCTCCCGATATTCACATAATTTCCTCAAAATTCATAAAAATGGAAATATTTAATAAAAATTTAATTTTTAGGTGTTAAACGTGTTTTTTAGTAACCTAATCAAATTGGAATATAATTGGACCATTTTTGGACTTAGTCCTCCACATAAAAATTTCGATCGATATTTAGTTAAATCGTTCTATTGACAAAAAAAATAAACCAATTCCACTAAAATTTTATCTGTGTTTGTTTTCTACACTAATGGTGTTTTCTTTTCTGGCAAAAAATGTGCCTTTTTTTTGCATTTCGCCCGGAAAATTGTGTTTTTGTGTTCTTTTCTAAAAAATGTCAACCCTTATAAAGAATATCGTGTTCTTTTCTAAAAATGTCTGCCCTATAAAGTGCAAAAAAGTTGCACTTTTTACCCCGTAAAAAATCACGGGGTTGAAATTGCCTTATACAACAGCTGACTTTTTCTGTGTTGTTTTCTCAAAACAGCTGTTAAAAAATACAGGGCAGAGTATTTCTGTATGTTGTGTTCTATTCCAGTCAAATAAAATGCAAATTTTTATAGATTTTTTTAAGGTGTGTTAAACATTTTAAAAATGTATGCCCTAAAAAGGCAAACATTTTTTTTTTAGAAAAGAAAACACCATAAATAAAGATCTAACAAAAGACAGATCCAATCGGTCCATGTTTGGACTTGGGACCCATTTTCCACAAAACGATGGTGTAGGGTATCATATGGTTGGTTACACTGACTACAATTTTCTTACTTGTTTTTTTTCGATTAAAACAAAAATATTCTTTTAAACTTCTGCTTACACATACAGTAAACTTATATAAAATGCTCAACACAATCATATAATTTATAACTCACTCACACAACATCCTTTTTTTTTGTTCGTTTCTTGGCAATATTTAAACCAACAAAAAAATAACATACATTTCCGTTACTATTATCAGGACTTCCCAGAGTAAAAGGCATTTTGATTACAAAAGAAAAAAAAACAATAATGCTGTTAAACGGCCTAAAAAAAATTGTTCTATAACCAAGAAATTATACTTGATTTTAAGAATTTCAAGTAAAATTGTTTTTCATCATGAATTTTTAGTTAATTTTTTGTTTTTGTTGGTATGTTGATGTTTCGTCTTATTCGAAATAAATTTTCATAGTTCAGCATCCTGTCATGAACATGAACTAAAATGTGGGGTGAAAAAGATAATATAAAATTTTTGCCATTTGTTAATAAGGAGGAACTTTAGAAATCTGTTTAGATTTCATTTTGTTTAAGTTAAAATTTCATTTTTTTTTAATTTTTATTTTTTCCGCCTACTGTAATTTACTGTTTCATAAACAAGTAGTTACAATTCTGTTGTCTATAAGTATTTTGAAAATTCATTGACAACTACAGAAAATTTCCTTATCTCTTGTTAAGTTCAGTTTTATGCTGACAATATGAAGTGAATTGTTAATGTAGTGAAAAGACAGAAACGACAGTTAAATATGTTTTTTTTTCCACAATATTTCCCAATCTTAAGAATATTTATACATTGATATTTTTCCATACACAATATTTATCGATATAATAGTCGTTATGGTTTCCTTTTGGGTAAAATGACAAATATTTTGTTGAAGGGAAGGCAAAGAAGGTGTTTGATTTTTTTAAATTGACATTAATGGAGTAGAATAATGCATGAAAAGCTAAAAAAAAAAAATTACAAAAATATGAATAAAGGAAAATTAATAGTGAAGTATTTAAAGTTTCCATAGGGATTTTCCTTAAAAGTTTAAGAGCTTAAAAATTTAAGATTGTAATGTATAGAGTTAAAACACCTCAATTCAACCGAATAAAGGGATAAAGTTGAGCCGTTACATTCGTTTTGCGTTTTACGAGTAAACCACTTTTTTCAAATCCGAACGGAATTGAGTCTGTGACATGCCCCATAGTCTAGTAGTTTTTCTTCTCGAATGAAAATACACCGGTTTTTCTTACCTGTCACTATTTTTCTATTGATATTAAAAGTTCCAATGAAGTCTCCATTCTGAAAATTTAAACTTAAGTTGTATAGGTGATCCTTAATAACATGTATTTTTCCAAAATTTTAAAAATATCTTTTTTTGACATATAGCTCTCCAAAAATGAAGGTTAAAACAATGACCTTTGACCCTTTTAAAAAAATCTTACTAAATGTCATTTTAAAGGCTGTTTCATCACCTATTTGAACGCTAAATAAGACCTGCATCATATTTACTTTTTGCATCATATTTTATTTATGTCGGAACACTTTTGTCAAATATATAAAATTTTCCCAATTTTCAAGACCCCATATCTCGAATACTAGAACGACCAGAAGCCTGAAAAATTTGTCACAATCTCTGATTGAACTGAATTTCATTTAATTTGGAGGGAGTGATGTCAACTCTTCTGTTGAATTAAGGTGTTTTAGCTCTATAAGATCTTTTTTTTCGTGATTAAATAATTTTCAACATTTTTAGCTTTTTTTATTAAAAAGTTAACTTTTGAAATATCCATAAAGACGTAGGTATAAAAATATTAAAACTTTTTTCTTAAGAAGTTTTAAAAAAAAGCGTTGGGTTTATGTGGCTAAAATTAACTCAAAATGGGTGTATTTTCCAATGATTTTTCAGCTGATTAAAAACAAGTTTTATTTTAATTTTTTTTTTACGGAAATCTAAAATAGAAAGCTTTTTTTTTTTAATTTCTTTCAATGGTTTTTTTAAATGCTCATCTTTGAAAGCTTTTTCTTTTCATTAGTATTTCCTTCTTGATACTTTTATTTTAGAACAATTAATTTCTAAAGTGCGTATGATACCTGCTTTTTTCAAGTTGCTTGTTGCTGCATTTATTAGGGGTTTTCTATAAAAATTTCGATAACTTCAACCAAAAATTTTGAATTTATCGAAATTTCCATAGAAAAACCCTAATAAATGGAGCAACAAGTAATTTAAAAAAAGCAGGTATCATAAAGGCATAAGCCACAAAGATTTTGTCTATCAACAATTTTGAGTAAGTTATTAAAAAACAAGTAAGAAAGTTATAGTCGATCAAGACCGACCATAGTCCAAACATGTACCGATTGGATCTATCTTTTGTTAGATCTTTAATTAGTGTAGAAAACACACACAGACAAAATTTTAGTGGAATTGACTTGTTTTCCAATAGACCGATTTAACTTAATATCGGTCGAAGTTTTTATAAAAGGGACCAAGTCCAAAAATTATCTGAATACACCTTTAGCACCTGAGTACACCTTTAGCACCTAAAAACAAAATTTTAATCAAAAATTTTCAACTTTCATGAATTTTGGGGCAAAAGAAGTTGATAATTGCGTCCCGTATCGTGTTTACAACGACTACATGAACGGAGAGACAGACGGACAGACATCGCTAAATCGACTCAAAAAGTTATTCCGAGTTGATTGGTATGCTTAAAGGTGGGTCTAGGACCAATATTTCGAGTAGTTACAAACATCAGCACAAACTCATTATACCCTGTGCCACCGAGTGGTGTGGGGTATAAATATAAAGTTTTAAATAGCCTTTTCTAAATTCACAAGAAGTCCTTGTAGTTTCTATCGCGTCAAAAAAAATTGTTAATTGACAATTTTATTCGTAAAGAGCTTGTAAAATTACAAAATTATTGGTAAAAAGTTTATAAATTTACTACACACAAAAAAACCATTTTCAAATAACTAGAAACGGTCTCGTAATTCCATTTTATTAATATTTGACAGTTTTTGTTGTTTTTTAACAAAAAATTTTCGATCGAAATTTAAATTTTTTTGTAATTTTACAATTTTTTTTGTAATTTTACGAGTTTCCAAGGTAATTTTGCAAAAAAAAAAATCGAGTAAAGTCACGAGAATTCCTCATAAGTTTTATTGCAATAAACTTTTTTAGAGACTTTTTCAAACAACTAGAAAAAGTCTCGTAATCCCATTTTGCCAATATGTGACAGTTTTTCTTGTTTTTTAACAAACAATGTTCGATCGAAGTTTACATTTTTTTTTGTAATTTTACAATTTTTTTTTTGTAATTTTACAAATTTCGAAAATAATAACTCTGTAAAATAACTGCAATCTCAATTCAACAGATATTTGACAGAGTTTTCTGTAAAAAACAGATTTAAAGAAAATACTTTGTATTTTGTTGTGACAAAAAAAAAACAAAATTTCCTCTATATTATATAACTTTTTACTTTGTAATCTTAATTTTACAGATAATTAACAGAGTTTTTTGCTAAAATCCAGACTTAAGCTAAATACTTCGTATTTTCTTATAACCAGAAAAGTTTTCTGTTTTGAGTAGTTTTTGTTTTTGTTACCAAACATCAAAATTTTATCTGTATATTTTTTTTCTAAGAAAATGTTGAAAAAGTATCAAAGTTATCAATAAAAATCTTTTCAGAAATCTTATAAAAATTTTACAAAATAACATGCATTTAACTAAACTCTTTAAATTTACAGAGTTTTTTCTGTATTTTTTTTTTTATCAAATGCATTTTACAAATATATGTAAATTTACATAGTTTTGTTTGCTAAATGGTGTTTTTTTATAACCAATGTTTTAGTAGAAACTCTGCAGATTAACAGTTTTTTTGTCCAAATCATTTTACAGAGTTTTAAATAGCATTACAGAGTTTTCTCTGTCAAAGAGCTTTCATATTTAACCAATATTTTACTATAAAATCTATAAATTAACAGTTTTATTCGTCAAAATCATTTTACAGAGGTTTTTAGTAAAATTACCAAGAAATGTTGTTAGCTGGAAAAGTATGGTGTACTCTGTTAAATTAGCAAAGTTTTTCTGTAATTTAACAGAGTTATTATTATTAAAATATGGGGGAAACAAATTTGAGTAAACACTTGTTTAAATTGATAAAAAAAAAATTGAGTAATTTTTTATTTGACGCAATTAAAAATTTACCTAAAAATTTTAAAAACAATTTAATTTAATAAAAACTTATTTTTTTTTTTAACTTTCGTAGTTTTCTGAATTCTCATTTAGTTTATTGTTTTTTTGTATATGTATATGAAAGTTTGTTATTGTATTTATAAAATTTTTCTAAAAAAAAATTTTAAAAAATAAGTTTTTTTTTTTTGTAAAAAATTTTAAACTTTTTTAAACTTAAAAAAAAAGATAAATTTTTAGTAATTTTTTACTTGACCCAACTAAACAGTTACCTAAAAAAATGAAAAATGTTGAGTACAGTTTTAATTGTGTCAATTAAAAATTTACTCAATTTTTTTGGAAAATATTTAATAAATTTTTATTAAAAGTTTACTCAATACTATTAAATCGTTTACTGGTGCAAAATTGAGTAATTTTTTACTCAATGGTATTAAAAATTTACTCAATTATTATTTTTTATTTTTTTCTGTGCCCCAAAAAAGTTGTAAATTTACAATTTTATTGGTAAACAAGCAAAAAAGTTAAATTCGGCCTTGCCGAATGTAGTGATACCCTCCACAATTTCAAAAAGATTATTGCAAAAAACTTTATTTAAAAGGAAATTACTTTTGAAAAAAAAAATTTTTTTTTGAAAAAAAAAAATTTTCGCGAAAAAAAATTTTGGTAAAAAAATCCGCGATTTTTTTTTTTTTGTGTTCGTACTTGTTTAAATACCGTTTGGTGTTCAATTATGTTCACATATGCCAACCAGAAGCCGAATTAAAGCATTTTGTGTTTTTAGGTTATGTTGAATGTATTGAAATTTTTGAGGTATGCTTACATTTTCGTTCATAACTTTTGAACCGCTGAACCGATATCGCTCAAATGCAATACCAAACTTCTCGGGAGAACTTCCAATAAATATGTTAAGTTTCAGTCATCTCTGTGCAATATTTTGCCCGCGACAGCATTTTCAACAGACAGACAGACGGACAGACGGACATCGCTAGAATGTCTTAAAATCGATCGGGCATCATGAATATATATACTTTATGGGGTCCCCGATCGATATTTCGATGAGTTACAAACAGAATGACAAACTTATATATACCCTCTATCACTAGAGTGGAGGGTATAAAAAACTTTTAAAATTACAAAAAAGCTCGTAATTTTTACTAGGAATTCTAGTGAAATAGGAGGTAGCAAAATATCTAGTAAAGTCATGGGAATTCCTTGTAAATTTTATCCTGCCAAAAAAGTTGTAAATTTACAATTTTATTCGTAAAAAGCATGTAAACTTACAAAATAATTGGTAAAAAGCTTGTAAATTTACAGGAAGTCTTGTTATAGGAGATAAGTCCGAAAGTTTTTCTGTAGCATCATTAGATAAAAATCTTAGGTTTTTTTGTGTTGTTTCCTAAAGAAAATAATACTCTTATCCTAACACGGTTTTCAGCATTCAGATACATTAAGAATTACCAAAAAAATATCATTTTGAGGTAAGGCACTTTTGACGGATTTTTTCGATTTTAAAAAATTTTAAAATCTAATAAAATTGCGATTTTTTTAATTTTGGCGAACTCAAAACTGAAATCTTTATATGGGCCCATAGAGTATTTCTCTGCAAAATATCAAGAAAATTAAAAGATCATCGGCCAAACAAGTGGCATTTTTGGGCGTCCTCTCATGGAATGGCCGATATGTATAATATTGATCGGTGGTCGATTCTAGCAATGTCCGTCAGTCCGCCTGTCAGTTGAAGTGGCGATATCGGCCAAAATGTTGCACAAATATGACTGTTACTTCACATATTTACTTTTTGTTGCTTCTAAAAGTTGGGGTATTGTATTTGAGCAATATCAGTTTAGCGGAAAATGTAAGGACACTTCGAGAACTTTGGTACATTTTTACATAACCTAAATTTTATTTTAAATTTCAATTTTTTATGACCAATTTTTCAGGATAAAAAAAGGAATTTTCGTAAATTGACTAGATTTTTTTTTTTGTAAAATTTTCTTGGAAATTTGTAAAATTACAAAAAAAAAAAAAAAATGTAAAATTACAAAATAAAAAATGTAAATTTCGATAAAAAAACTATGTTTTTGTTAAAAAGACAAAGAAAACTGTTAAATGGGATAACGAGACTTTTTCTAGTAATTTGATAAGGTTTTTTTTGTGTGAAGTGGATAGGTCAAAATTTAGACATATGGTAACAAACTTCTTCAAAAGCGATTTTGAATCGTTTGTTACACAAAAAGGAGGGTTATGGCAGATTGTTACAAACATCAGCAGAAACTCATTATACCCTGTAGCACAGATTGGTGTAGGGCAGCGGTTACCAACCTTTTTAGCTCGCGTACCACTAATTTTAAATTTTGTCAGCCGCGTACCCCGTAACGAGTTTTTTGTTTTTGTTAAAAAACTTTTCATATAAATATTAGAGGTAATTTTGAAATTTTTGATCTGCGGGTATTATCATTGTTTTGATGGCTTCAGGGGAGATCAAAACAATGGTGGTATTTTTTGGGAAAAATTTTCGCTCCTTGGGGTGGTTCAATACATCTGAAAACGCGGATTTTGAGCTGATTTTTCTGCAGAGCAAAAACAACTGAAAATATTGCAAATCAGATTTCACCGATTCTACAACAAAATTTAAAACAACGGACGTTTTTTGAACTTTTAAAAAAAGTTCCAAAAACACATCATAGATTTTTGGATTTTTTTTAAATGTTTTTTTTAATACAAGGGCCGATCAACAATTCCGTGACTTTTCGAATGAAACACCCCGTATATATGTACAATGAAATGACATTTTGAGCTTAACCAAATGGTACCAAAATTTCCACTCTATCAGAAACCGTCTTAAAAATGCCCAAATACATGTTTTTTGAGAACTTTGACATACATTTTCTCAAAAACCTGAGATTATAGAAAAATTTGGAAACCCTATTTGGAATCAGCATCGAAAGGTTAATCGAAAACAAGTGGTCAGATCTCAAAATATCGCAAAAAATTCTCTCTAAATTGCACAAAAATACGTTTTTTGTAAACTATGAACTCAACTTTCTTAAAAACCTGACGTTATGGAAACCTTTGGAAGCCAGATGCGGAACCAGCATTGAAAGGTTAATCTAAAAAAATGTCCAAATTACTAAAATTTTGCGTACCCCCGCGGACAGTTTCGCGTACCCCCTAGTGGTACGCGTACCATAGGTTGGTAACCGCTGGTGTAGGGTATAAAAATATATTAATCAAACACTTCAAGTGTTGTTGTCTGCTATTATTAAACATTTTTCTGTTAAAAAAATCTTTTGAACGAAAAGAAAAATATTAACATGCAATATATAATATTCTTTGATAATTATTTGAAAACACGCTTTAAGAATTTTTTAGAGCGGAAATTGATTGCATCATATCATCTGTATAAAACAAAACTAATATATAATTGTAGCATAATTATTAGAAATATATACTAATACCAAGTTATGTATTATAACACTTATAAAAGTACAACTATTATAATTTATATTCTCTTCTTTATTTCTTTTTAGATGGCATACAGAGCACCAAGACGACGTTTGGGTTCAGGTGGTGATTCTGCACCACCCTCCGAATCATCCGAAGGTACTAACTCTTCCGAAAATCATTCAGATATGATGTTAAACCAAGAATGGTCGAATGGTTCACAAAATGGTGGCACTAATCATAATTCTATGTTTTTAAACTCTGAAGGAGATACTGATACCATTAGCACCGATACCGCTAGCAACACTATGTTATCGGATTATGAGCGCGGACAAGTTGAAAGCTTTTTTGGTGGTTTGGGTACAGAAATATTTGTTAGCTCTTCATTGGCTAATTTGTACGAAGGTACCGGTAAAGATAATGATTGGCATTTGGTATTCACTGGCATACCCGTGGTGTTATATGATAAAGGTAGTGCTCGGGCTAGATCAGTACCCAGAGTTACTTTAGTTTTAGCCGAACGTGGTTCTTGTTTTGCTTTATGGTCAGATCGTATAGATAATTTATCTAATTATCGAGTGGCTGGTCCCTCATTTCATACCATGTATTTATCTACAAATCATCAACAAATGATTGGTTTTAGTTTTGATTCTACCGAATCAGCTCGTGAGCTCTGGCAACATATGGAACGTTTAACTAGTGATCCAGAAAATATTGCCCTCTCTATGCCGGGACGTAAAAAACAAAAGCAGAAACGTAATAAACCAGCACCTTTACCGCCCAAGGCACAAATTTCCCTTCCATGTCAATTTCATCATGTCACTAGTGTTACAAAAGATGATACGGAACGTTATTATAGTATGCAAGCATTTGCACCGATTAATCAACGTTAAATTTATAAATTTTCTCGCAGAGAGAAAAAATTAAAAATAATTTAAGTGGACATTTTGTTCTATAGTTATAAATAAGAATAATTAAATATGTGTAAGTAGTTTTAAAGGAGCAAGAAATTTAAATAGAGGAAGAGATTTAAAATGATTAAAAATACTAAGTTCGAAGGACCATATTCAAAAGTTATTTCTTTGATTTCTTAACGGATGGAAGGACCATGTTAAAAGTTTAAAGCTAAAGCTTTCAAATATTAAAAATACCGAACTGTCAACTGGTAGTAATGCATAAAAAAGGTTCGAAGGACCATCTTAAAAAGTAATTTCATTGAATATTAAAAATACCGTATTGTTTATTAATAGTAATTTATCAAAAAGTTTCGAACGGCCATTTAAAAAAAGTAATTTCTTTGATTTGTTACCGGATCGAAGGAAAATTTGAAAGGTAAAGCCAATGAATATTAAAAATACCGAATTATTAATTGATAGTAATATATTAAAAAGGTTCGAAGGAACATCTTAAAAAGTAATTTCTTTGAGTTGTGAACGGATCAAAGGACCATGTTTAAAGTTATTTAAAATTAAAATTTCGTCATATATAATGACAAATTCATAATGGATAATAAAATATTATCCCAAGTATACATCCGGTTCGGAGGACTATATATTAAAAAGGAACCATTTTGTAAATAAATTTCTTTGACTTGTTAACGGATCGAAGGACCATGTTTAAAGTTAATGAAAATTTCAATTACGTCATAATTAATGACAAATTCTTACTGGATAATAAAATATTATCTCAAGTGTACATACGGTTCGGAGGACCCTATATTAAATATACACAATACCGTTTTATACACAACATAAGCTATAAAAATTTAAATATTTAATTTATTTTTTTCGTAAATCCTTTAAAACTCTTCCTTTACTTAGTTTTCTTGCTTAGACCTACAATTTAAACAAATATTTATATATAAATTATCGTTTTCATAATTTATATAAATAATATTTATCTGTGATATAATTAAAAAAAAAAACAATTTGAATTTGTTTATAATTGAATTTTGTTTTTAGTTTTGTTAAATGTCTAATTTAACAAAATATTAAAAAATTAACAATTTTAGTCTTAACTTAAGAAAAAATAATTAAATCAGCCTATTAATGAGATCCCCTTACGGAATTGAGCTGAAATTATGAATTAATTTAAAAACACTTTAACAAATACATCATTTGATCATTGACATTTTTGAATTTCAACATAAGGATTCCGTGTGATGTTTAAAAACTTTAAAACAAAAAAAAATTGTGAAAAAAAAATTTTCGTAAAAAAATTTGGCCAAAAAAAACGCAAACAATTTTTGGGGAAAACAAATTGGTAAAAGAAATAGTTTGTGAAAAAAAATTTCCGCGAAGAACTTTATTTAAAAAAAATTGTAAAAAAAACCATTTGCGAATTGCCTTTTTTGAATTTCAACATTAGGATTCATTTGATGTTTGAAAAATTTAAAACAGAAAAAAATGTGAAATAAAATTTCGTAAAAAAAATGGCAAAAAAAACGGAAATAATTTTTTGGGGTAAACAAATTGGTAAAAGTAATTAATTTCTTTATTAAAAAAAATGTAAAAAAAAAATTTCGCGAAATAAAATTTGGTGAAAAAAACCCGAAAAAATTTTAGGTTAAAAAAACCGCGAAAAAAATATTGGGGACTAAAAATTGGTAAAAGAAATTTATTTTAAAAAAAAGAAAATTTTCGCGGCAATAAAATGTTTGGCAAAAAGTCCGCGAAAAAAATTTTTAAGTAAAAAATATGTTTGTACTTGTTTAAATACCTTTCGGTATCCAATTCTGTTCACATATGTCATGACATATCAATCAGCAGCCGATTTCAAGCATTTTGTATTTTTAGGTTATGGAGAATGTAATTTTTATCTCCCACATGTTTTTTTTTTCAAAACATACCTACCCTCTATCTCCACTCCGTAAGAGAACTCCCAAACAAATTACCGTGGGAGAAAATTTTATCAAAATATAATATTGTATGGAAGCACACTCAGGGATTGGTATGTTGTGAACAAATGTTGGAGGGCAAAAATAAATGGGGGTCGATCTCACTAATGACCCCTCAAAGGTGCACCATTGGACCGGTAGAAGTTGCTTAAATAAAAAACAAGTAAAAAGTTAGATTCGGCCTTGCCGAATGTAGTGATACATTCGGTGATAAATCCGCGATTTTTTTCTTTTTTTGTCAAAAAATATTTTCGTACTTGTTTAAATACCATTTGGTGTTCAATTATGTTCAAATATGTCAACCAGCAGCCGAAATAAAACATTTTGTATTTTTAGGTTATGTTGAATGTACAGTGTTACCATATATTTTTTGGAAAAATCTTATTTTTTCTGAAAAAAAATCTTTTTTTTGTAAAAAAAAACTTTTTTTTTGAAAAAAGTATTAAAATCATTTAAAAAAATTCCAAATTGTATTTTAAATTCAATTTTAACATAAAAAACAAGTTAAAGTATAGCGTAGAATGAAAAAATAATACTAAATTTATAAAAAATATATATTTCTGAGGTAATTTGAGCTTATTTAGAAATAAAATTTTTGTTTTTACCTTTCCAAAAATCTTTTTTTCAAAAAAAAAAATCTTTTTAGCACCTCAAAAAACTTGCAAAAAAAGATAAATCTTGATATATGGCAACACTGTGAATGTACTAAAATTTTTGAGGTGTCCGTACATTTTCGTTCATAACTTTTGAACCGCTGAACCGATATCGCTCAAATGCAATACCTTCTTCTCGGGAGAACTTCCAATAATTATGTTAAGTTTCAGTCATCATCGTGTAATATTTTGGCCGTCATCACCATTTCCAAAGACAGACAGACGGACATCGCTAGAATGTCTTAAAATCTATCGGGGATCATGAATATCATGCGCGGGTACAAGGGGGGGGAAAAAGGGGAAATTTCCCCCCCAAGACCAAATTTCAAAAAGAAAAAAAAAGAGGAAAAAAAGAAAAAAAAGAAAAAAAAAGAAAAAGAAGAAAAAAAGGAAAGAAGGAAGAAGAAAATTTCTAAAAAAATTTTCCGAAGGAAAAAATCTCGAAATCCGAAAATTTTTAAAAGAAAAAAATCTGAAAATTTTCATAAGGAAAATCTGAAAATTTTCTGAGAAAAAATATCTGTCAATTTTATTATGAATTTTATGAAAAATGTGACTTAAGCGTTATTAGTACTGATAATTTTTATTTTGGATTTGGGAATTCTACAAAAATACATAATAGAAAATGTTTGAGGAGTGAAAAATTTTTCTTTGTGAAAAATCTGAGACTTTTTCAATAGCAAAAAGTCTTGGAATTTGAGACTTATTCCTATATAATAATATAGAGGTCACAGAATTTGAGACTCTTTTATAGAAAAAGGAACAAAACTCTAGAACTTTTAACATCGCCAAACATTTAATTTTTCACATTTTTTTTAGAAGAATTCAAAAATTCTAAAAGTCTTGGAACCTAAGACTTTTTGTAAAGGAAAAAGGTCTCAGAATTTAAAAAAAAATATGGGAAAAAGTTCTAAAAATTTGAGACTTATTATAGGAAAAAGGTCACAAAATCTGAGACTTTTTGATAGGAAAACGGTCTAAGAATCAAAGACATTTTCTATAGTTAAACGGTCTCAGAATCTCTGAATTTAAGATATTTTTAAGGAAAAAGGTCTCAGAATTTCGCAGAAACTTAGAATTTTAGACTTATTCTATTCGAAAAAGGTCTGACAATCAGAGACTTTTCTTTAGGAACATGGTCTCAGAATCGGAAACTTTTTATAGGAAAAAGATATACGAATCTGAGACTTTTTCTACAAAAAAAAAAACGGTCTAAAAATCTCAGACTTTTTCTATAGGAAAAGGGTCTGAGAATGTGAGAAATTTCTTAGAAAAAGGGTCTTAGAATCTGATTGTGAGACTTTTTCTGCAGGAAAAAGGTCTAAAAATCTGAGACTTTTTTAAAAGAAAAATAGGTCTCAGAATCTAAAATTTTTTCAATACGAAATAAATATAATAATCTGAGACCTTGTCTATAGCAAAAATATCTCAAAAATGTTTTAAAATATAAGCCTTTTTCTATAGTAAAAAATCTCAGAATCTGAGACTTTTTCTCTGGAAAAATTCTTAGAATCTAAAAATTGTTCTGTACGAAAAAAATATAATAATCTAAGACCTTTTCTAGGAAAAATATCTCAAAAATGTTTTAAAATATGAGACTTAAGTCTTATAGGTCTCGGAATCTGGGACTTTTTCTGTGGAAAAAGTTCTTAGAATCTGAAAATTTTTCTGTACGAAAAAAGTCTCAGATTCTGAGACATTTTTCGGAAGTAAGGAGTCTTAGATTCTGAGTTATTTGCACTATAAAAAATAATTTCTTCACGAAAAATGTCTCAACATCTGATATTTTCTATGTAGGAATAATTTCTTCTGTTGAAAAATTCACAGATTTCGACTTTTCTATACGTCAAATGTGTAAGAACTGAGACTTTTTCTATATATACGAAAATGTACAATTTTCTTTTAAAACAAATTAAAAAAAAAATTGATCAAAACGAAATATGATCGTGAAACACAAAATAAATAAATTGTAGATTGTTTTGCAAAAAAAACGGATCCCTGTTTTTGCTCGTCCGACAAAGGTGAATTTATGATTTTTTTTTTTTGAAGCAAAAAAAAAAAAAAATTTCCCCCCCCAAACCCAAAAGCTGTACCCGCCACTGTGAATATATATACTTTATGGGGTCCCAGACCGATATTTCGATGTGTTACAAACAGAATAACAAACTTATTAAACCCTCTATCACTAACAAGGGAAGTATCTCAACCCTTATGAACCGATTTGCCTGAAACTTGAAATATATATCAAAGAGACAATTCTAAGGTTGGGGTGTCTCGGCTTATCGGCCATATCGGGGATTTAGGGGTTCAAAACATGGGTCAAAAAATGGCGAAAAAATCGTTTTTTGGATTTTTCAGCCATTTCTTTTTAAGAAGCTATATGATGTTTTCATATGAGAATAAAGGTTTTTTTAATGCCTATCCAATGGTGGCATAACCTTGTAAAAATTCGGCTTCTTTAAATATTTTTTTCAGGAAAATGTGTAAATTTTGGGGGGTACTTATGTGAAGACATAGACCCACGATATCCATATGGATAAGAAATAATCTTTATTAAATTTAAGTCGACCCGTATTTTTGCCCTTGATGATATTCCTGTTAGTTCGGAAGTTATCAAAATTTTCCCGAAGGTCCAAATGGTTTCATAAGGGGACAACGAAATTTTTAAACACCGATATGGCCGATAAGCCGAGACACCCCAACCTTAAAATCGTCTCTTTAGTATATATTTTAAGTTTCAGGCAAATCGGTTCATAAGGGTTGAGATACTTCCCTTGTAAGTGGAGGGTATAAAAATTGTAAAAAATAAAAAAGTTGCAGATTTAAAGATAGAGGGTATGTGTGCTCTGAGAAAATGTTTGGATTAAAATAATATTGTAAGTCGGTCAAACATTTAACTGCTCTAGAGGCACTCATAGGGCAGTTAGAGCGGTTGTAGCAAATTTAAAAAAGTCATTTTGTAGTGGAGTCTGCTTTAAGAATTGGAGATGAAATGTAAGTTTATTGGGAAAAAATTATTGGGGGTCGGTTTTGCTATTAGCCCATCTAGAACGCGCCATTGAAGCGGAAGAACTTATTTAAAGATTGGAAAACAGCAATAATATTTTTTCAAAAAATCGAAAAAATAGTAATAATTGTAATCCCACAATCTTATTGGGCAAAAAAATTGTAGAATCGATAGAAGTTTTCCACAAAAAATTCAAAAATGAGATTTAAATTTTTAATAATTTAAAAATCGCATAATAGAACATTTTAAAAAATTTTTTAGTATTTTTTTTTTTTTTCTAAAAAGTCTGAAAACTAATAAAAATCGCTGGGAGGCTAATTTGGGGAATTGAAAGTGTAATGCATACGATTTGATCACGGTAACCAACGACTTGCGCCGCGGCACCCATTTCGGAAACAGCTTTGGACAAATGTTCATGTAAAATAAAGCCAACACGTTCCTTAGATATCTATAAGTTCTCAGCTTTCTTATGCAACTTCACTTTACGGTCTGCCAAAACGATTTTGTGAACGTTTTTTGATGTTTTCCGGTTTCACCACCTCTTAGCATGGACGTATTCAGGGGGGGGGCCCAGGGGGCCCGGGCCCCCCCCTTTTGGATTGAAAAATTTTAAAAAATGTAAACACTTCAACACATGATACAAGTAACAAACATATTTTTTTCAGTATTGTAAATATTTTGGTTTTTGAAGAAATGTTTTATATATTTTTTATAAAAACTCTTTACAAACTCTTGATTTTGAGTAAATTTTCATTTTTAAAAAGTCATTTATATCGAAATATCTGTAAAATATGTATCGAAAACACATTATATTGGTTTTATTTAATGATAATGATGCATCAGGATCATGAAAACAGTTTTCTATAAAAAATTTCAAACTTTGAGGATCTAAGTCACTTTTTCTATATTAAAAGTCTCAGATTCTGAGATATTATTTTTATAAAAAATTCTCAGACTCTGAAAAATTTTTACTTAATAAAAATTTTCATATTAATTTTTAATTTTCAATCTAGCACTTTTTTCAAAAATCGGGTTTGGATTGAAAAACTGGAGTTTTCAAAATTTAATAATGACTTCGACTATTTTTTATATAATTAAATTAAGATACATTTTCATTAACGAATTTACAAAAGCAACTTAAAAAAATTTAATGACTTATTTGGAATCTAGATTTCCATTTTATAAAAATCCAGTCCTTAAATGTTGCGCAAAGGCAATAAAATGTAACAGTAGAGCCGTAAAAAGCACTAAAGAATTAATTAATTTTCAAGTCCAAATATCTCGATAACGAAATATTCTACAAATATTTTAATGGCAGATTTGGAATCAGGTCCTTTATAATGATTCTTACGTGAGATTGAATATTTCGAAAATGGAACGCGCTAACTTACGATTACGCAACAGTAGAACCACGCCTAAGCTAGCGGTTTCGAATTTCCAAACGCCAATATCAGAAAAATGTTAAGCGATTAAAATATTTGGTAAGATAATTTGGAATAAGGAGGGCTAAATCTATCTGGTTCAAATAATTTAATTTCAAAATTTTATCACAAATACATATGTACTTAAAACCTTTTTACTTTTAGGTTTCATATATTTTCCAGGAACGGTTTTTATAAGAAAAATACCTCAGAATCTAAGAATTTTTCAGAAATTTTTTCATAAAAAATTTACAGATTTAAAGACATTTTTGCTATAGAAAATTTCAAAGATATTGAAAATTTTTTTGTATATAATATTTTCAGAATATTTTCTATAGCAAAGTTCTCAGACTGTGATACATTTGCTTATAAAAAAAATCTCAGATTCTAAGGCAGTTTTCTCAAATTCTAAGACATTTTTATACCCTCCACTTAGTGATATTTAAGACATTCTAGCGATGTCCGTCTGTCTGTGGTAAAGGTGATCGCGGCCAAAATATTACACGGACATAACATATTTATTGAAAGTTCTCACGAGCAGTTTGGTATTGTATTTGAGCGATATCGGTTCAGCGGTTGAAAAGTTATGAACGAAAATGTAAGGACACCTAAACATTTTGGTACATTAAACATAACCTAAAAATACGAACTGCTTTAATTCCGCTGCTAGTTGACATGTGTGAACACAATCGAACATCGAATTATATTTAAACAAGAACGAACATATTTTTTGGCAACAAAATAAAAAAATCGCGGATTTTTTTACCAAATTTTTTTTTTTGGGGAAATTAATTTCAAAAATAATTGCCTTTTAAATAAAGTTTTTTGCAAAAATCTTTTTGAAATTGTGGAGGATATCAATACATTTGGCAAGGCAGAATTAAACTTTTTTACTTTTTTTTATAAAAATTTTCTCAGATTCTTTTTATGTTTTTTGGTACAGCAAATTGCTGTGATTTATGAAATTTTTTTTTGTACAGGGGGGGGGGGGGGGGGGTAGTCCTAGAAAATTGTATTATTACATTATGACTAAAAAAAAAATCGAGTTGGGTCCCCCCCTTTTCAAATTCCTGGATACGTCGCTGCCTCTTAGGCAACCAAATTTTTCGGCGTCATCGGTATTTGTACGACCACGTTTAAAGTCAGAAAACAACTTCTTTACCATTTATCTCGATGGAGAAAAACACGAATAACACTTACACAGAAAGAATTAAAAACGAATTTTAATCACCAAAAACGCAGTTTCAATTTATTTTTCTATTGAAACTCCTTCGATGAAGAAAATTGTTTATCAATCATCAAATTGAAGGTGATTATTTGATTTTTTTGTCAATCAATCACTTTTTCGATTTTAATCACAAATTTTATTAATTTTTTATTTAAAGTCAATTAAAAAGAAATGCATATGTTTTGCTTTCCAATATGTTGCAAACGATAAAAAATGTAAAACTCGATAATATTGTATATTTTTGAAATGGTATGCTAAAAATTTTTAATTTTATAGTTTAAGAAAATAACAAAAATGTTGATCAAAATAATAATTGACTCATTTATTTTTTGTTGATCAATAGATTTCATTGAAATTTTTAAGCCAATTGTTTTTTGTGTGTATGAAGCCAAACTTTGGCTAGAACAAAAAAGCAATGATAAATCAAGGCACGAAGTTGCTTGTTCTTGTTCACTAATGAATGAATTGTCATGCAATTTTGACAGTTATCATCTGAAGTTTGACACTTTAAAAAAGTCATATGCATTTTTGATTATTGGCGCTACCACGTCTTACTGACTTTTCAGTCGATGTGTTAGAGATAATTATGATTTCAAATTCGAAGAGGTTGAAAAATATAAACTGATAAAAATTGAAAAATGGAAGGAAATTCGAAAGAGATCATTTGAAATCAATACAAATTCGAAAAATAAAATCAAAAATTTTAATTTTTGCAAAATTTTAATCTTTTTAACTTCAATTAATTTTTTTTTAATGTTACATTATCGTTTTTAAATTTAATTAATCGCTTTTTATTTAAAATTGATAATAAACTTAACTTAAATTGAATTTCTGTGAAGTTAATTAACTCAAAAAGTCGAATTGCAATAAATTTTCAATTCCAATAACATTTAGTGGGGTATTTCATTAACAGGCGGAGTATTTAAGTTTTATAAAACTGTGCAAAAGAAGCCATGAATATATTTAATTAAAAATTTTAGTATTTAAAGATCACATAAAATCGAGTTACTGGGGTTGTTACGGAAAATCAAAAATCCAAACTGCAAAACAATAAATTTTCAAAAGTAAATATTGTGCGATCGATATAAGAGAAATACAATTTGCGTTATTTTGCGAATTTGAGTTTCTGAACATCTCGTATTATTTCTTAATTAACTTTATAATTAAGTTTTTTTTCTATTTTACCAGAATTGTAAAATTTAATAGTCTTAGTTTTTATTAAATATACTAAAATAATAAGTCAATTTATTAATTAATTTAATAAAATACAACAAATAAAAAGGTCACATTATAAATAATAATCTATCTTAAATTTTTATTAAATTGTTATTAAACCTCAAACGGTAATCAGGTAGAATAACCAACATTCACCCCTGAGCATTAATTTACATTTTTACAACTTTAAGTGTATATAATATAAAATATGTATTGTATGTCAAATGATAAAGAAATCTATCTTAAATATATAAAAAAAAAATCTAATTTAAGTTCGAAAATCAAATTTATTAAATATATAATATATCAATATAATTATTAATAAAATAATAAATAAAATTAACATTTCTTAAATCTAAATAAATGTGTTTTTTTTGTTGACTTTATTATTTTACAGATCAAATTTATATCGTGGTAACCGGTAATGCAGTTGCCACAACCACAATTAGGTTGTGTCAGCCGAAATGTGGTTGTGACAACTACAATTTGGTCGCAGCAGTCGAAATATGGCTGTAACGACCAAATGAACGGATGGTACAACCTCGACATTAAGATTGAAACATTTACGATTGGATTTGTTCTGTGAGTGCACAAACATTACATTCCTGATCAATACACTACACTGCCTAAGTAGGGTGCATCCCCTGAGTGTTGGTTAACATAATACAATTAATTAAATATCAAAAATTTATCTTTTATTTCAACATAATGTTGACATCAATTTAAAAAAAAATATATATTTAAATTGACTATATAATCTATAGAAGCTGTTATTTTATTAAATTAATATTGATTTTAATTAAAATATTATATTAAATCAAAAATATAGAATAATTGAAAATAAAATACATTAGAGTGGCATTTTTTCTCTAACTTTAGACTTTCCCAAGTGTTCGGGTAAATTTTTATTCTACTAGACCTAAAAATTATGTGGCACAAATTTGAGACAAATCTTAAATAAAAATTTGACCTGATATCCAAAATTGGATGAAAATCTTTTTGACATATAAAAAAATTTCGCTCTAATAATACACACACTAAAAAAACTATTCAAATTACTAAAAAAAAGTCCCGTAATACCATTTTATCAATATTTGACAGTTTTCCTTGTTTTTTAACCAAAAATTAATCGAAATTTAAAATTTTCTTTGTAATTTTACAATTTTTTATGTGAATGTACAAATTTCCAAGGTAATTTTACAAAAAAAAATCTAGTTAAGTCACGCGGTTTCCATGTAAGTTTTATTGCTCCAAAAACTTTGTAAATTTACAATTTTATTGGTAAAAATCTTGTAAAATTACGAAAAACCTCGTAATTTTTACTAGGAATTCTCATAAAATAAGAGGTAGCAAAAAAAGTCTACACTCAAAAAAAAAAAAAACTGTAATGTTAGCAAAAAAGCTTGTAAACCTACAGAAAAATTTGCTGATTTTGAACCCACAATTTTTTGGTAAAGTTAGCAAAAATGTTTTGCCAAAAACTAGTTAACTGAATTTTTTTTTATTTTAACTTAGTTCATACACATTTGAGGACCCCATTGGGTTCGCACCCGATAGGTCCCAGACCCCGATGGGCCTAGACCTAGTTGGGTTCCTTAAAATTCGTCATAGTTTTTGATCCAAAATTTGTGTCCGTTTCGCTCTACCTTGCTTAGATTTTGAGATACGTGTTTTTAGAGGACCACTGGGGTTTTGAGAATTAAAAAACTCGATAACTTCAAAAATATTACTCGGAGAGCTTTTGGTTATTTTGAGGTCTTGTTCTACATGTTGAGAGCTACAAAAATGCTTTGGGATGTTTTGTTGTGTCGGCAATATTTACCGAGATATGAGTATTTTAAAATTTTCGGGAATGCTAACTTTTTTGGATCCAAAGCTAGGACCCATTAGGATCCACACATGTAAAGAGGACCTTCGATACTATGGAGAGGCCGAGAACCAAAAACGGCCGCCAATTTGCTCTATCTGGCTTAGTTTCCGAGATAGCGCCATTTTAAGTTTTCTTAAAAAAAAAAATTACAATTTATTTTTGCTAATACATATTAGCAAAAAAGCTTGTAAAAATTTGGTCAACTCAATTTTAAATTTAGCAAAAAAAAATTAGTTCAAATTTTGTTTAAAATTGCTAATACGCTAAATAAAGTTTACAAGATATTTTTGCTAACATGCTAATCTCAACTAAAAATTTGCTAAAGGTTAGCTTACTAGCGTTAGCAAAAAAATAATTAGTAAAAATTAGTAAATTAAAATTACGAAACCTTCTTGTAAGTTTTTTGGTAAAAAGCTTGTAAAATTACAAAATTATTTGTAAAAAGCTTGTAAAATAACAAGGAATTGTTACACTAAGAAAATTATGTCATTAACTGTTTGTAGGTTATTTTAAAAAGTAATCAGTAAAGTAATTTTAAAAGAAAAATCACTTATTTTATAAAGGATTTAATTTTTTTACTGTTTCTGTAGTTTAAAAAAAATAATTTACTGTAGGGTAGAGCACCCACAAAATGTATGGGATGTGCAAAATTGTATTTCTTATCGCTCCCCGCTCATTTTCGGTTGAGTTGGGATTAAAAAATAATATCTCTCCAGAAATTGGACTTCTAGGTTGCAAACAGCCCAAGCGGTTTGAACTTTTGACCTCAAAAATGGGCTAAAAAACCTTTATAGATTAATTTGGCTGTAACTCTTAAAATAAAAGTTTTTCGGAATTAACTTTCATAACCATTTTTTTGTAGAATCAAAATGCAAAGATTTTTCTCTCATACTGTTTTGACATAAATATGTCCGATCGTGGTGTTTTAAGCGGTTAAAGTCGAAATTTGGGTCAGAACTTTTTTTAAAAAAATTCTCGTAAATTTTTAAATTGGGGAAAATTTGAGCTCTTTGCACAATTCACTGGGGTATTGAATGTAGTTTTCCAAAACTTGTTTTTTTTGCAAAAATATATCGACTGTTCCATGAAAAAATCCCAAAGTTCTACTCTGAATCTCATTTTTTTACAATTCATCCTCAATATACTCACTTTGTAATTCCGTTAGTTTCGCACCGAAACATCTGTCTAGGACATGCAATGACAAAGTGAATACACCCTCATAACGTGGTTGGAGGTAAAAAAATTGTGGTTCAGGGTAGGATTTTGGCAATTTTTCATGGAAGGGTCGATATATTTTTGGAAAAAAAAATTTTTTGGAAAACTGCATTCAATACCCTATTAAATTATGCAAAGAGCTCAAATTTTCCCCAATTTAAAAATTTACGAGAATTTTTTTAAAAAAAGTTCTGACCCAAATTTCGACTTTAACCGCTTAAAACACCGCGATCGGACATATTTAGGTCAAAACAGTATGAGAGAATAATCTTTGCATTTTGATTCTACAAAAAAATTGTTATGTAAGTTAATTGCGAAAAACTTTTATTTTAAGAGTTACAGCCAAATTAATATATAATGGTTTTTTAGCCCATTTTTGAGGTCAAAAGTTCAAACCGCTTGGCCTGTTTGCAACCTAGAAGTCCAATTTCTGGATAGATATTAGTTTTTACTCCCAACTCAACCGAAAATGAGCGGGGAGCGATAAAAAAACAATTATGCACATATGGGTGCTCTACTGTAGGGCCATTCCAGAAAATTTAGCTCAAATTTTACTCATTTTTGGAAATGGTGTCTCAGATTAATTTGAACATTGACACATAGATAGCCCTCATAAATATGATATATGTACCATATATCGTTTTTTTACATTTAGTGTATTTAACGAATTATGGCGGGTCAAAGATTGACTTTTTAAGCAAAAGTAAGAAAAATACATCACGTATAAAGAGCTGTAACTTCTTAACCAATGACCCGATTTTCACAAATTTAGGCTCATGTGAAAGCTGGGGTTCTTCTTTTAGAAAATATTTTTAAAATAACACAGTTTTTTTTACAAAAATAATGCAAAAATGCAAAAACATTTTTCTTTTCGAATATTTAAAAAAACACATCTTCGATTTTTTTTTTTTAAATTCTGGTGAAAAATAACAATGTTTTGTATAACATATTAAAAATTCAGAGTGGGATCTCCAAGGGATCAAAAAATATTCTGTTTTAAGTACGATGTTCTCATATTTTTCCCTTAGAAAATTTAAATTTCTAATGTTTTGAATGTTTTTCAAAATTTTAATAGTATAATTTTCTTTGAAAATTTAAATTTTTATATTGAAGAAACATAAAATTTTAATTTTCTAAGGTAAAATTTAAGAACTTCGTACTAAAACCAGAATATTTGTTGATCCCATTGGGATCCCACTCTGAATTTTGGATATGTTGTACAAAACAGTATTGTTTATCACCAAACTTTTTTTTTTAAAAATCGAAGATGTGTTTTTTTAAATATTCGCAAAAAAAAAATGTTTTTGAATTTTTGCAACACTTCTGAAAAAAAACGTATGCTTTTGAAAATATTTCCTAAAAGAAGAAGAATTAAGCTTTCATATGAGCCATTACTTGTGATAATCGGATTACTAGTTGAAAAGTTAGAGCACGTTAAACGTCATGTATTTTTCTGACTTTTGCTAAAAAAGTCGAACTTTGACCAGCGATAATTTGAAAACTACAGCAAATTTTGAAAATCCAAAAATGCAACATATCTCATATAAACGTGGATTTCTATGAGCCAAATTCTCAGTGGCGTCCAAAGGCATGCTTCCGAACAGTGGGGCGAACATTTTTGGAATTACCCCTATATAGACTTGTTATACTTATTTTCTAAACCTATTTGGAACAAAATGAAATGTAAGTAAGAACAAAATGGAATAAAACCTGGAAACAAAATTAAATGGAATGGAACAGGGAAATCTATATTAAACGAAAGCAAATGGAACTGAGATCGAAATAAAATTACACTGAGAACGAAATGGAATAGAACATGAAAACCTACTGGAAACGAAACAAAATTGAACTGGAAATAAAATGGAAAAGAATGGGGAACGAAATGGAATAATACATATTAAAAACGAATTTTCTGTTACATTTAATTTCGGCAGTAAAAAATTTCTTCTATAGTTTTACTGTTTTTCAATACAAAATAACTGAATATTCACTAGTTTTTTAATGTTTTGGTTAGTCATTAAATTAACATTTAAAATTGACTGTAATGTGTTTTTATTTTAAATGAAAAAATAGTGGAATGGTTTTTAAATAAAATTTCATTTGTTTTAAGTGAATATTCACTGGAATTTACCTACATAATTCTTTGAGTGTATCACATAGGAGGTAGCAAAAAAAAAGTTAAAAATTGTTCTTGTTTTTTTTTTTTTGACTCAAAAAAGAGCTGGATTTTTCAGCAGATTTTTCTGCTAATTCGTTTAGTTTTCAGTGTAGATTAAAATTTAAAAAAAAAAAAACTTAATTATTTTTTTTAGTGTACTCATAATGTAAGTCTAATGTATTATTCTTAAACAAATTTTCCTAAATAATAGCAGATTTACATGAAATATGAATAGATTTATAGAGAAACATACTTATGGGAGATTGTAGAAACGTACTACTATTATTTACATACTTATATGAAAATATTTATCTGTATATTAGGGAATTACTTAATTATTACTAGGGATACGATTTTCATGCACTAAAAAATCGAAAATATGTGCTAAAAATTTAAAATATGCACTAAAAAACCTTAAAATATGCACTAAAAAATAAAATGTGCACAATAAAAATCTTGTTTTCGTAGGAAAGACTTCTTAAAAAGCAAAAAATAACGCCGGATTTAAATAGTTACATTTAAAACTTAATATGAGCAAGATTTTTTTAGAAATAAAGAAAATCTTAAAAAATATAAACAGAAAAAAAATTTTTTTCTTATTTTCAAAATAAATTTATAAAATTTTAAATAGTTCTTGGAAAAAATAAATTTCAATCTGTGTTTTTGCTAATTTATGCCAAAATATGCAAAAAGTTTGAAATATGCACAAAATATGCATTTAAAATTAAAATATGCAAAAATATACATTTTCACCAAAATATGCAAAAATATGCAAAAACAAATCGTTGCCATTTATCGCAAATTTCTTGATTCGGAAAGATAATTGGTCGATATCGTTTTTAGACTATCGACAAAAAACATGCATTTGCATGGAAATCTCATCCCTAATTATTACCTTTAAGGCAGAAGTCGAATTTTTAAAGTTAAAAATGTATTCAAATTTAACCAATTTTAAACAATTGAAGGGCTTACTGCAAGAACTTGATAAGCAACATTTCATTTTTTCGTGTTTTTCGCCTTCTGCTGATGTTCCATTGGCAGATTTTTGGCAGAAGTCTTGCTTTACCCCTTCGTACAAGTACATTGAGAATAAAAGATCTGCAAAAGATCTATTTTCCACATTATTTACAAAGTTTTTAGGAAAAAACCCCCTTAAAATGAAATGTTGCTTATCGAGTTTTTACAATAAGCCCTTCAATTCTATTATTCCAAACTACATGAAGTTTTTAAATCCATAAAAGATCGACAGAAATTTGAAATTTTGGAGAGGTACACTTTTGTGATAATAACTGATTATGCCTTAAATTAAGTGCCATCCTAATAAGTAATATATGGTTCATTACACTGTCATTTTTATGTATGGCAAAAAAGTTTTTCTTCCGATTTTGAACGTCCGGGCAAATTTTTATTCTTCTAGGCTTTAAACTTATGTGGTACAAATTTGAGGCCAATCGGATTATATTAATCCCTGGCTCTTGATGATCAAAATTTGGATATTTAAATATTTTTAAAAACAAAAGTTGAAAAAAAAAATTTAATCGGTCGAACGGTTTTCGAGATATCGCTATTTCAAATTTGCAAAAAAAAAACGATTTTTTCTACGTTCAAGAATTAAAAAAAAAAATCAAAATATCTTTCCCTCGACAAAACTTTAAAAAAAAATATTTAAAAAATACAAAAAAAAAATTCTAAATCTGTTTTTTTTATAAAAAAAAACCCAAAAATGGCGGGTTTTTCCTACGATGATGAAACTTTAAAAAAAAAATGTTAAATTATTTCTCCGTTGACTTCTTAATAGAGCTTAAGAAAACTTTCATTTAAACTTAATTTGAACCTAATCAGACCATTTTAACCCATGTTGTCCTTCGATCGATGTTTCGTAGAGTTTTGGTAAAAATATTCCAAAAAAACCCAAGCTTGGATCAAAGGGCGTAACTGGTTAACATGATCGGATTTCAATTATAAATGAAAGTTTGTCTCGAGCTTTATGCAAAGGTCAAGGAAAATTAATCGGATTTTGTTTTAATTCTTGATTTAGAAAACACCCGCCATTTTTTGCAAATTTCAAATAGCGATATCTCGAAAACCATTCGACCGATTTTAATTTTTTTATTTAATAATTTTGATGTACATTAGGGCTATAACCAAATTTTTGGCATAGCACCACGTGATGGACAATGTTGTTTTATTAAACAAAATCGCTTTCTCCGATCATTTTGCAAAAAAAACCACACGCACCAAATGCATTTTCTAAAAGTCCTCAAGATTTTTTTTATTAACACAAAATTTATGTATTTTTTATTTAACAACAAGTAAAAATGTTAAAAAAATTCTAATATCTATTTATTGAAGGAAATAAACTTTAGATTTAAAGTTCGTGCTGATTTACATAAAGGATAAATATCCTGGACCACCATAGTGGCACATTCCGCGCAAATATTACTTCTTTGCTGGTTTGGAATTATTGATTCTTCTTTTTTCCAATATCTTAAGAAGCATCTTAAATCTACCGAACGACTCCTCCAGAGATTTAAAGTCATCTTCCCTAAATCAGTGATCTGAGAACTATATGTCAAACTATTTTCCACAAATAAAGGCACATATTGGGTAAAGCTCAGTTTGGTAACTTGGTATTAAAATGAACGTTAAAATGTTGTTGAAAAGGTGGGTAGTACCCCATGGGTACCTTCCCCGCCTACCTTAGTTTTAGTTTCGGACTTGATTAAAGCGGAATCATAGTTAAAATAGCAACATTTTGCGATTAAAAAAAAAATACAAAAATAGTAATTTAAAACTTCATCGCGTTTGGTGCGTGTACTTTTTTAACATCCGCGAAAAAGTGAAAACATTTTTCTTTATAGTTTTTCACGGTCTATATGACTGTGCTATGCAAAATTTTGATATTTTCAAAAAATGTAAAAAACGTATAGCCCTAATGTACATATTGCAAAACATTTTTTTTTTTTTTACTTTGAACGCCAGACGCCATGGGTTAATTTAATGCGATCGGCCTCAAATTTATAACACATAATTTTTGGGTCTGGTAAAATAAAAATTTGCCATGGTAAAATCAAAAGTTGAAGAAAAAATGCCACTCTAATGCTACATACAAATCTTATCTGAAACATGGCAAATGACATGTTGGATAACAATAGTTTTTTGCATTGTAGTTATATGCAGAATATGTACTGTAGGCATTTGGTATAATGTTGTATATTTTGCATTAAAATACATTCAAAGATCCGAAATATTATGCAGATATTTGTATTTATATTGTAAAATAAGAAAGATGTGCTTTAGTTTACATATATTTGACATATATCAGATTTAAATGATATTTAACATGCATTCTAATTCACATACAATAGCATGTCCCGATATTAGGAAGTTTTTAATTTTTTTTAGGGCATACCCATAAAACGATGCCAATTAAAGAGATGATTTCTGGAGTAAAATTAAACATAATTTGGATGTCATCGTAACTTAAATTGAATAAATCCAAAATAGCTAAAATTAAATATCATCGCTGTAAATTTTAAAAATCCAATTTGATATGAGTTTTTTCTTTTAAAAACTTTACCTGCATTTTATGGCTTAATTAGCGCTGCAAAGTGAAAAAATCAAAAACTGGGGATCACCTCTAAAATTGCCAAATATACATTTTTGGATGAATATATTTTCTAAAAAACTTTTATTGAAATTATGTGCTTAACTAGGTGCTTTAGCAAAAATATCAATATTTGAGGATCATTGATATAAATTTCCAAAAATTGATTTTTATATGATTTTTTATAAAAAAAGACAAAACCCAGCAAAAACTTGGTAATGACAATTCTTAATAACTTAGTAATGACAGAAAATTACCTTTAGCATTATTTTGAAATGTAAAATAAGGACTTATTAATAATGACTTACCTAAGTAATTATAATAAAATAAAAAAATTTCAGAACTAGATTTTCACATTTGCTTGTAAATGTAATGGGAAAGGTAATTCAAATCAGAAGTAGTTATAACTTTTGAATTTCCCATTACTCATTTCATTACTTTGTAATGCAAGTTTTTGCTGGGAAAATAACTAGAGGTTTTAAGGCATAAATTGGTGATCACCGCTATAAATTAAAGTTAATCCATTTTTATAATTTTTTTTTGTAAAAAACTTAACTTAAATATTCAAGACTGATGTCATAGGGTCACTAAAATTTTTTTAAATTTCTGTCTTGCTCAATTCGCATCAGGTTTCTGGAGAATTTTAATATTTCTAACATATAAAAAGTATAAAACCACTATAGCAGCGTGTAATTATTCAAAAATAATTAATATTATTAATTATAATTAATAATTTTTTTTTTCTTTTCAAACAATTAAAAATTATACATACTGCCTATTGCAGTTTATTGAACTTTTGACAGAAACTCTAGCAACACATAAATGAAGATGGCAAAGTAAAGTTTCTTCAAGAAGACAAACTGAAAAACCAGAAACCGTCAGTAACACTATTTAAACACATGAGCAACAGACCTTAACATTTTGCAACATGACAAAAAATTTTCAAAAAAAAAAACTTATGGTAGGCTGTGGTCGATTGTTTGATGCACCAAAGGGAATCGAAATAAAAAAAGTACCTGATTCGCGAAAAGGATCTCAGCATTTTCTAACATTTAAGATTCCATTGCAATATGAAAATAATCAATTGTAAATCGAAAAAGATTAATTGTAATTAAATTGTAATTCGGAAATTATCAACTGAACTTCTATTGATCTTTCTAGAATTACAATTGATCTTTTTGAATTACAAGTGATCTTTTTCAAATAACAATTTAGCTATTTCGAATTACAATTGTTTTTGTTTCGAATTGCAAATCGTCTTTTTCTAATACCAATTGATATTTTTCGAATAACAATTGATCTGTTTTGAATCACTATTGATTTATTTCGAATTAATACTGATATTTTTTCAAATTTCAATTGATCTTTTTCGAATAATAGTTTATCTTTTTCGAATAACAATTTGAATTTCTGTATTACAAATAAAATTTTCAAATTTCAAATGGAATCTTCGAACTACAAGAAAATTTTCTTCGAATTACAATTAATCTTTTTCGAATTATATCTATATAAATGGTATAGACCAGATTTTTGGTTATGTACGGAAGATTGCCCAGATTACAAAGTTTTTTAAAGTGACAAAGATTTCAACTTGTATGACACATAATTGTAGGGTGCTTACACCAACAATCAACGGTAGAGCATAAAGAAACCTCACAGCATAAAAAATCTGCAAAGAGGAAAAATAGAATCAGAGACCACAACTCATAAAAAAATCGCATGTATGTATGTTAACATAAGAACTTAAGTCATGTAAATAGGTGGTGGCGTTTATTTTTGTTCGGTATTTGTAAAACTTTTCACTTACAATTTAATCGGCAACTAGCGATTGTTCTGAAGTTTTCTTAAGAAAGAGGGAATAAAAGGTAAAGTGATAATTTTTCTTTTAGCTACCAAATTTCAGGTTAAGGGGCTTAAATTTATAGTCCAACACGAATTTGTATCTGATATGGGACCAAAACAAGTGAGAGTGTTAAAATCGGCTATGCCAAATTTTTGAAACCCATAAAACGTAAAAAAAAATAAAAAATTTGAATGGTCGTTGGAGAAGAGGGCGGTTGGAGAACACCGCTATAATATCCGAGAATCGATCAAGGATCAATATTATATTTACTTTATGGGTTCCCAGACCGAGATTTTGATGATTCACACATGAAATGATAAAGTGTTTATAAACTCCAACTGTTTTTGGAGGGTTTACAAATATTTCTCTCCCTAATTTTAGTAAATACAACCAAAAGAACAAGAAGTAGTTTTCATACAAACTTCATAGATCACTGATCTTTGTCTCCCTCTTCTAGTAAATATAAAAAACTTTATAAAAAAAAATTTAACAGGAGTTAACTAGAAAATAGAAAAAACGCAAATACTTGTGGTTCAATCAGTTAGTAGACTCGACTGCAGTAAAAAAAGAACAAGTGAGAGTGTTAAATCGGCTGTGCCAAATCTTTTATACCCTCCACCCGTGTAAAAATCGATTAGATCTTGTCAGATCTACTTTTATCTAATTATATATGATTGCATCTGATTGTATATAATTATATCTGGTCAGATATAATTAAATGTCAATTTTGTGGCAATGTTGACCAAATCCGAGATATAATTAGATCTCGATTTTGGACATTTCAGATAAAATTATATGCAATCAGATACGATCATATATGAACATATATTAACAGATCAGATAAGATCTAATACATTTTTACACGGGCAGTACGAACAAATTTAAAACAAATAAATTAAAAAAAATAAAAATTCAGCGGAGTTTTTTTTGCGGCGGGTAGGTCCGCAGTGGGAATAGGGGGACACCATTTCCCTCGCGGTAATTGTTTACAAATTCATGTATTATGCTTTCTGTCTTAATTTATACAAGTTTATCATTATTAAAAAAAAATATATCCACACACCCATAACGGGCGAACAAAAAACACACTTTGTAATCCCCTGAGTCGAAGTACAGGACTTTTAACTTTTTCTGATTTGATAAATACTTTGATAAAATTTTATCAAATTAAAACCGAATTCACTACAATCTCAAAAATTTACATTGTTATATATTTTTTATGGACTATCGATTAAATTTTTTTATTTTAAAAAATTCTCAGAACCCGTTCTGAAATTTTTAATAAATTTCAAAAATGGGGCTCGAATCCCTTGATTAAATGGTCTGACACACGTTAGTTGCCTGGGGACGTTGTAATAACTTGGCTGATTTTCAACCGACTTTAGTTTTTAATACCTTATTCGATAGACATTTTACTCCAAATCACAATTCTGTGACCATTTGAACTCAAACTTAACTCAAAACATCGCAAAAATCGAGAAAATGGATAACAAGTCATATTTTCCCCTTGTAATTCGATTTTCAAACTTCAGGGCCGATGCGGCAGGTCTTACCCATATCCGATTTTCCTAAAATTTTGTGAGACATGTTTTTACCCCCAAATGCACATTTCTAGGGGGGGGGGGGGGGGGGGGCCGGTCAATATCTAACAACTTCGTTTTTTTGGTGCACCCTAGTGTGGATAGACAAACATCTTAACTTAAAAATAAAAAAGGGAAAATATATGGCCGAATTTTTAATAAATTGACTTTTATACAAAATCAAAAATTTCAAATTAATGGTGCACATGGTTTTTCCCTGGACATTTGGTGTGGATTGCCGCATATTCGGGCCAAAGATTTTTTATTTTGGCTACATGTACCGATGTACGGACATTAATAGCATCGATCACTGGTCAATAGGTTGGAGCAAAATTTTCCTTTTTTTCGAATATTAAAATGGAGCGATTTTTCGATGCGTTACATATGGAATGACAAAGTGAGTGTACCCCCATACTGTGCTTGGAGGGTATAATAAAATAAATAAAAACATAATAAAATCTTGTGTCTGTGTATGTCAAAAGTGCAATATCATTTGATTTTAGAGGCGAGTGTACGAGACACAGAAAAAAAAATTGTGGCACACTCTTATGGAACGATTTGGTTCAAATTTACCTTTAACCAAATTTTCTTTAACATGCATAAGTTATATAAAATTTGGACCCGGTAGATGGCGCTGGGATAAAGTAAATTACAAAATTTTTCATTTTAGTGTAATTTGACGGCACTGCACTATGGTTCCAAATCCATTTTTTTTGGCAGAAATTAAAAAAATTAAATTTAACAAATTTTCAAAAGCTTATACATTTCCTCAATGTCAACACTATAAGCTATCTAGAAAGTATAATGAAAACAATTTGGTGCCAATACTGTCAGTTTGCTAGGCTTTCAAAGTTGAAAGTTTTAAGACGTATAATAAAACCGGAGTGAAATCAATATTACAGTTATACAAACGGCAAATGGGAAAAACTAAAATTATAAAGAGGCTAAAGGGACAAATTGAAACCTAAGGATACTAGTTATTGTTTAAAATTCCTATTTTAGAGTTAATGCATCCTTGGCGTTATTCTTGGGTGTTTTGATTATGAGGATTTTGGAGCCAAAATAGCCTATATCTTTCGTGGACAAAAAGTTGTGTTTGGGCACGAACTTGCATGAGTCTTTAAACGTGAAAGTCTTTTCAATATTGTATATTTAATATTAAAATTTACATCTTGCCAGCATTTTTTGGCAAACTCCCACAATTTCCATTTTAGTTTAGCACAAATTTCGGCCAAATTTGCTATTTTTGCGTGACACGTTTTCAAATTATTTTTTTTATAATTTTTTTACCTTCCGTTAAGCTAATTAATTAGGAAAAATATATTTAAAAAAAAAAAAAAAATTAAAAAAAAATAAAAAAATTTTTAAAAAATTTTTTTTTTTTTGACAATCGATTTTTGATTGCGCTAAGAGATAAAAATCATCCCAGAATTATTCCAAGTGACCTTGCTTCATTTTTTGAATTTATGCCAAAAAAAATGCATTTGGGACCATAGTGCACTGTAGAACGGAATTATGTATCGTCAAGACAAAATTTTGTATGTATGAATGTATCATGTAGGTGGCGCTGAAGGGAAGCTATTTAGATAAAAAATTTAAAATTTTTAAAAAAAATTTAAGATTTTTTTTTAATTTCTTGACCGAAATTTCAAATGGCGATATATCGGCCATGGGTTAATTTTTTTTTTTTCATTTTTTTAGGTCTGGTACAATAAAACTCATTTTAATAATGTCTATGATCAAAAAGATAATTTTCAACATGGCGCCATAATAAAATTCATACTTAATTAAAATAAATATATGGAGGGCTTATTGTAAAAACTCGATAAGCAACCTTTTATTTTATGGTGGTTTTTGCCTTAAAACTTTTAAAGTAATGTAGAAAATAAAACTTTTGCAGAACTTTTATTCTCAATATACTTGTACGAAGGGTTAAAGCAAGAATTCTGCCAAAAATCTGTCAATGAAGCATCAGCAGAAGGCGAAAAACATAAAAAAATTAAATGTTGCTTATCAAGTTCTTGCAATAAGCCCTCCATATATTTATCTTAATTAAGTATCAATACCAAAACATATTTAATTTTATAAAATTTAACTTTATTATTAAAATTTATTTAAAAAATTAAAGACTTTTAAAAATGAGTACGAAAATATTTGATTTGACAACGATTTTCTATCATCACCTTTTTCTGTATATTTTTAATTAATTAAAAAACTAATTGCGAACAATATTTAAATTTACAATTTCGATAAAGTTTTTAAATCAATTCTATTATAAAAATTGTGTGAAAATAAACTATGTCACCGTTATTTTCTGTGTAATATTGGGAGTAGCACCATGATGATTAGCAAGAATCTTCTGTATTACCCATATTTCCTGTTTTCCTCTTTATTTTATTTTTATTTTATTTCAATGTTTGCCCTTTCTTTTACATTTATGTTCAATGATTTTTATCATATTTGTTGTTTTTGATCTTCTATAGCTGGTGTGTCATAAAAATTACGTATTTGTATGTTGCATGTATTTTAGAAAATATAAACATTAAATTTGCAACAGGTTTTGCGAACTACAAACATATGTGTAGAAATAATTAAAGTGTAGAGTGTCAAAAAGTCTTTTAATTAATTTCAGCTGAAATAAAGAAGAATCTCAAAGTAGACTAAAAAAATCTTGACTTAAAATGGCGACTCAGTGAATAAAAATCTAAAAGTGTAACGGCCAGGGGCGTGACAATTTTTTTTTTTTTTTTGGAATCGTTTTCAAGTAATTTTAAATTCTAGACGGTGAGTGGTAAAGTTTTTTTTGGCGACCCCGCCCCTAACGTACACTATGCAGTAAAATAATCATGCTTGCTGCACGTCTTTATGGACTGTGACCATTATCGATTAATCCATAGACTTTCAAAAGAAGTCTTTTACTTAAAAGTTAGGTTTGTGATGTACTCAAAAATAAGCGGACACCCTGTATTCAATTCAAGCTCAATAGCGATAATTGAGAATCTATACTTTCAAAACCCATAGCAATTCCAATACCAGAAATCGTTTAAATAAGTTTTGAACATGGTTTTGGTATCCAACTTTGATATTTCGTATCCAGTCTGAGGTTTCTTTTAAAATCATATTTTTACTTTTTTAAATGCTTAATTTGCTTTTGATTAAAAACTAGTAGACCAACCATTGAAGCCAATTATTTTCTTTGTTGATTTTAAGTCTGTGACTTATTTTTATTAGGTGTTTTAAAAAGTTTAAGGGGCGTTTTCTTTTTGGGCCTTAAAACTATGTGGTACAAAACGAGAAACGGTATTTTAAATAGCGGATATATGATCAAAATTTTGGATTTTCTATGAAGTTTTAAAATTTAAAAAAAAAAATATCTTTCGATTCATTATAATGTAAGTACATGAAATTGACATACCAAAACGCCGAGAAAAGTAAACTCAAATTTGGGTCGTAGAACACAGTGGCATTCTCCGTTTTGACCGATCAGGTCAATATCAAGAGATATTTAATTTTTAAGTTAGCTATTTTTAAACCCAGTTTTTGAAAAATTGAAAAACCTAAAACGCAATTTTCTTAGTTCCATGTAGGGCTATCCATAGAACCTATTTAGAAATATACGGTACACATTTTTTTCGGTAGACATTTGGTGTGGAATGCCTCATTTACCTCATGAATTTGACCTGATTTGCCAAAACGGAGAATGCCACAGGATTCAGCGACCCAAAATTAAGTTTACGGGTCTCGTCGTTTTGGTGCGTCAATTTCACGCGTTATTATTATTAATTTTAGCATGCTGAAAACGAATATAAAAAAATTCTTGGTCAAGCGGTTGTTAACATTTGCCATTCGAAATTTGTCAAAAAATTTCCAAAAATGGTGGTTTTTTCCTACGTTCAAGAAATTTTTTATATAATGTGTCAATTTTTTTTTCCATAGAGAATTTCATAGAGATTAACACACAATTTATTTAAATAAGAGGATAAGAGGATTCTAACTAGAGATGGGCACATGAGATTTCGTCTGGAGAAAACCAAAAAAAAAACAAGTAAGAGTGTTAAATTCGGCTGTGCCGAATCTTGAATACCCTCCAACACGTTAAAAAATTTAAAAAAAAAATGGCAGGGTTTATTTAGGTTTATGAAATTTACGCTTAAAAAATAAATTTTTATTGTTATTATTAATTATTTTCTATAACCACGCCCCCAAAAGGGGGCGGACTGAAAAAAATCGATTTTCCCAATCTCCTTTGTCCATGTGCGGGTCTATGAACATAATACAAATGTTACAAATGTAACATTTTTATGTCAAAAAAAAAACTCGTAAAAATCGTGTTTTTCAGGCGTTGTTTTTGTTTTTCAAAGATTAACTTTTTTCCCCCTTTTCCTATTTTTCCCATCTTCGAACTTTACCTTACCAGTAAGAAAATAGATATTCTTGCCAAACTTCATGGGTCTAGCTCTTTTGGTTTGGACTGCATCATGGTTTCTACAGACGGACGGACGGACATCGGTAGAATGTCTTAGATTGTGTCATGGGTCAAAAATACATATACTTTATGGGGTCCTCGACCAATATTTCGATGTGTTACACACGGAATGACAAAGTGAGTATACTCCCATACTGTTGTTGGAGGGTATAAAAATATAAAATTTCGCTGAATTTTAAATTTTGCTAAAAATTTTGAAAGATTTTTGAAATTTTAGTTTCTGATTTTTTTTGTATAAATAAGAGTTTCGAAATTGTGATTCAACATGAGTGGGAGTGAAGATTGCGTGAGTGCATGTGAGTGTGAGTTGTATAAAATTTACTCACGTGATTGTGGGTGATTGTGAGTAGAAAAAATATGCTCGTAAGTGATTGTGCGTGATTTAAAAATTCTTGTCGTGAGCGTGAGTGAATGTGAGTCAAAAATCACTCACGCGCCCATCTCTAAAGGTAGAAACAGAACAAGCACGGCACGGGGGACGGTTGCCGTTGCCGGAGAATATAGGCCCAAAACAATGACGGGGGACGGCGACGGCAAAAAATGTCATTTGTTTGTTCAGTGGTGCTAACTTTTAATAAAATAAGCGTAATTTTGCGGGAAAAAATCGCTAACCACATAGTCAATGTGGTTAAGTTGGCACTACTGTACGTTCGTTACACCATTGTGAATGAAAAGATAAAAATTTGTTGTGAAAATGCGGCAACCCTGGAGTGTGAGAGGAAGGGAGAATGAGAGAACCCGGAGAACAATTAAAATAAGTTTTAATTTTTTGCCGTGCCGGTCACGGTTTTTAACTGTCAAATCGTATGGAAAAAGTCGTGCCGGGCTTGTTCTGTTCATACCTTAATTCTGACCCATGGCGCCCTTTGATCAAAGTTAAGAATTTTGGGTGAACATTTTTTAAAAAACCAAAATTTAGCTCAAACTAATTTAAAATGAAAGTTTGTCTTAAACTCAATAAAAGGGTGAAGAAAAAAAATTTTGCGAAGTTTTGTTTAATTTTTTGAACGGTGGAAAACCCAATCTCGAAAAACGTTAGAGCGATTTTAAAAATTGTTTGATATTCGTGTTCAGCGCATAAATGATGTATCGCAAGGCTCATATATTTTTAAATTTTCAAAAAACACCTGTAGCTTGATTCACTGTTCGTCACAGCCGTTTACATATTCTTTTCCTATTGCACCAGAAGAGGCAAAAAACTTAACTTTACACCCAATTTGTATTTTTTAAGTTATGCGTTTGAAATATCCAGAGATGCAATTATGTTGTTAAACCTGGCGTAATATTAGGGGTATTCTTAGTTAATATTTGACTATTTCATAAATTTCATATTGGATAAAACAAACTCAAGTGTATAAATATAATGCATCCAATTTCGCCAAAAAATTTGTTTTAATTCGCCATTATCTTCTACTTTCGACCGATAACTGAGCCACTCAAAAAAAAATTTGTATTTTTTTTAGAAATCAGATCTATTTTGCTCTGATGTAAATTATTAAAAAATCGAAGCATTCTAAAATTATGTGGAACAGTTTGATGGGAATATCCTTATTATTTTTTAGTAAAACAATTTCACATGTTGTATGTATTTTTAGCAAATTGCATCATAAACATCAAACCACAAGTAGAAAAAGTGATTTATTTCAATATTTTTCTTTTCTAAATATGGTAATTTTCTTTTTCGTTTAGAATAAAATCTGGTAATATGTATTTATATTTCTAACCTTACTACAGATTAAGATTATTTATTAAATCAATTTTTTTTAAAGGGAATACTGAAAAGATTTATGACCTCAAATTAAAAAAAAAATCTATTTTTAATTATTTTTTTATTTGAGTCAATTAAAAAATTAATTACGGTTTTTATTTACTTTCCAGAATTTTATGTTTTGAAATGTCAATTTTAGTAAATATTAAATAAAATTTAAAAAATTAAAATTTTAATAAAAAGTAAACAACATTTATTAGAAAAAATACTTTTATTGGACATACTTCGGTTTTTTTTAATTTATCTTAACCTTGTATTTGTTGTAATACTCTTTTATAGCTCTGCAAATCAAATACTGTTCGGTAATCATTGTTAACCATAGCGTCACTAATTTTTTCCAGAATTTCATCAAATGCAATTGCTAAAATTTTACACGCACCCTTTGCAGTTGATTTAACAAACTTTCCCGGACCTTTTAAACTACTACAGGCGCCTTCGATAGCGACTTTCGTTATAAATGGTATATCGCCTTTTTTGATTTTTTCCGCAACCGCATCCATTCCTAATTCATTTATTTGTCTAATTAATTCACAAGTTACACCCATTACAATTCCACCAGGAACTGAGGCCACAGCAGTTATGATATGTTTAACCTTTATACAAACGCCATCTACCGCAGTGTCCCAAATCCATGTTAGTACCTGTTTATCCGTGATTGTCTTTTCAACCAGACTTGAGATATAAACACCGGTAACTATAGCCAGTGTTTGGCCCTCTTCCTCAATTTTTTTATATGTCCCTTCAGCCCAATTAGCAATATTTTGTAGTTCTTGTAAAGCCGCTCTAGTTCCTTTTCGTATAGAAGTGAGTACTTCTTTGGCACCAGGAGAAAGGTCGTCTTCTGCTTTTTTAAGCTTTAATACTAGATCAACGAAAAACCAAAATGGTCCGGTATCTAAATAAAGGAAAACACAAAAACAGGTTAAAAAAAACTTATAACCTCAAAATTTATTTTCCTTAACAGTTTCATGAAACATGAAACGATTATTCATTTAAACTTAATTTAAACCAAACACGATCATGTTTACGCCTTTCGCCCTTTGACCAAAGATTTAGGTTTTTGGAAAAATTCCACCAAAATTTTCGATTTTTGAAAAATTTACTTACCCAGGAAAATTTTTTGGAACAGATTCCTATTACAATAGATTCTTGAATATATTTTACAGTAATCACAACAAAATTTTCTATGTAAAACTATTTTTCAAAAAAACATCTTGCTCTAAAAAACGATTGCTTTCGTGACAATTTCAAACAAAAAATATTGATTCTGGAATGTTAAGAAGAACCGGTTGCACGGTAATATGATGCGTTCTGGAACCGATTATTTGCAACAGAAAATTTTGCTGGGTAATTCTCAAGCTCTATGAAAAGGTCAAGGGGGAAAAAATTTGAGATTTAAAAAAAAAATCTAAAACGTAGAAAAGGCCGCGATTTTTTCAAATTTTTGAAGAGCGATATCTCGAAAATCATTCGATTGATTTTAAAACCTCTTTGATATTCCTGTTCAGCGCATCAAAATAAATGAATTTGATGTATCGCAAGACAGGTTCTTTAATTTTAAATTATCTTAGACATTGTACGCCGGGTGCCATGGATTAATTTAATCCGATTGGTCTCAAATTTGTACCACATAAGTCTAGGTCTAGAAAAGTTTTAATTTGGTTCCAATCGGTTCATATTTTATCGTGTTGCACTGTGTTGTTAGTTAAAATGTTAAACTATAATTATATGTAAAACGACTGTTCTGAATTTATAATTGAGAATACCGCCTGATTAAATTTTAGACACTTACCTATTTTTTGTCGAGCCTGTACTTCAATAACAAATACTTCGCTTAATAATGCAACTACTAAAATTGAACATAGTTTTCTATTTGTTATTAAAATCTGAAAGTGAAAAAGAAAATTTTTAAAATACTGGCATATGAACGACGAGTCTAAACTAAAGAATGAAATGCATTGTTTAAATGTTTCAGCGGTTTCCATTTGAAATACTAATTCTAAAAGAAGAAACTGTTCTCCGGTTCTCTACAATCTCCGGAATACCGGTACACACAGAAAACAAATTTGCTAGTTTCCAACTGAAATTCAGTTGTTACAACAAAAAATCGGATGCATTTGTATTAAGGGTGAAACAACTAAATATCGGTAGTTACAACTTAATTTTGTTAATACAACTGTCTTTTAATTGAAACAACTACAAAATTCGTTAGCCAAATTAAAATGTAGTAGCAGCAACCGAATTTTGAGTTAATACAACTGATGATTCAGTTGGAAATTTATTTTTCTCTGTGTACACTCGGTTTTTAATATATTTTAATTATTTCTTGAATGCCGGTATTATTGGATTCGGTTTTTACGGTACTAATCACCGATATTTCCAATATTCTCCTTGTTCAAGGTATCTAATGATCAGATTCATCAACTGAAGTTTGTAACCACAGTTATTTGTTATATTAATATTTCAAACGAATTTTTATTTATTCCCAATTTTGGTTGTAACAACCAAATATTTATTTTTATAAACACATATTTTCTCCAAATAAAGTTAAACTTTAATGTCCTTTAGAGTCAAAATAATTTTCGGCTTACCATCTCTATTTCAAAATCAAAAACTAATATTGAAAAACATTCTGTAGTTGTATTTATTGGTAAATAATTGTTAAATAATATTTAAATTCATTTACTCTGCTACTTTTTTGCAATTTATATATTAAGATATTCATTGTCAGGTATTTCAATTCCGTTCGTGTTGGAGCATATTTTTACAGTGTATTCAAAGAATGTATAAAAAACTAAAAAAAAGTGTGGCTTACGCGTGTTTCTTTGACCTATTTATGGACTTAACCTGTTTAAGACTATCAAAGTGAATATGTCACCAAAATTTTTTGATTAAGGTTATAGGTAAAAGTAGGACCGTTGTATCACAAATTTCAGTCGCAGAACTTTTTTCCACCTGATAGAGAAAAAGCTTAATGAACAAGTTTGGACTTTATTCGGCTTTGTCCTTAAATTTGTTAATCAAATTCGCCATTAATCGTCCCAACAATAATTTTGTTATTTTTAAATTATTGTTTCTGTAAAGACAGTTGAGCTCAGGCTCTAATTATAATTATGTATTATAATTTTTTGATTTGTTATACACTGATAGAAATTTGTACATGACAATAATGAAAATCTACATTAATGTTATGAAAAATGACGTTAAAAAGGAACCTATGTAGGGTTTCGTTGAATTAATGAAATGGGTATCATAAAATGTAATTGCAAGAACAAGTTTCATTAAATTAATGAAAATTGTTCATACAAAATATAAATTGTATTTTATGAAAATGTTTCATTACTTTAATGAAAAAAGTATTTAATTCTTATGAAATACTTTCATTGAATAAATCCAACTTTTTATTTTTGAAATGAAATACTTTTATTGAATAAATGTTACTTTTATTTTTAAAATGAAATATATGTATGAAATTGTAAAGATCTTTTTATAGAATTAAAAATAATAAAAAAATGTTTTCACTTAGTTTTCTCGCACAAAATTTTACTCCAACCTTAACTTGTAATACATAATTAAAACCACGAACTAATATAGACCATCACAAAAATTAGTTAATTAATAATTTAGTTTTTATCTAAAATTTCGTAAAAAAATCTGAAAAAATCACAAAATAACCAAGTTAAAAAACACTTTCACATATTTTTTATTTTATATATAGATTTCACTCACAATCAGTTTTCTCACACAAAATTTTACTATAACGTTTACTTTTAATACATAAGTAAAACCCCGATATAATTTAAAACAACGGGAGTTTAATAAATACTTATAATCAGGGACAGGACCTTCATGCACTAAAAAACTATGTTTTAGGCGCCTAAAATATGCACTAAAAAGTCTTGAAATACGCACTAAAAATCTTAAAATATGCACTAAAAATCATAAATATACACTTGTTTTTTACTTTTTTTTTTAAAACATAAAATTTGAATTCAATGTGGCATTTTAGGCTTAGATATACATAAATGCAGTGTGTATAAAATGTTATTAAAAAAAAAAAAAAATTATCTAAAAAAATTTAATAATTGCTTTAATTAAAAAAAATATATCATTTAAAATTCCTAAAAATAGCTAAAAGTACAAAAAATTGCTAAAAATCTAAAATTTATACAAAATATGACCTAAAAATATGCAATTATAGCGAAATAGTACCAAAATATGCAAAAATAAGCATTTTAAGCAAAATATGCAAAAATATGCACTAACGAATCGATGCCATTTTAAAGCAAATTCTTTGATTCGCAAAGATATCTTGTTTATACTGTTCTATGACCAAAGGGGAAAAACATGCATTTGCATGAAAGTCCTCTCCTTGCTTATAATTAATCAACAACATTTCATTTTAAATTTCGTAAAAAAAATCTTAGAAATACTACTTTCCGTATATATGAAAGTCTGGACATTAAAAATAGAAAAATTCTTCAAATTGCTTTAAAACATAAACTCGAGTCAAATCTCTGCAGTGTATTCTCAGTAAGAGGAAAAGTTTATGTCAGAGTCCAAAACAAATCTGATGCTATTCACGTTGCCAATGAAAAGGATCTGGAGGAGTTAATATCAAAATAAATAGAAACGAGCTAGCAACAACATTTTTTTTTTTTTTTATGATATTTATTTTATTTAATTATTTCTTTTTATTTTATTATATTTTTTTTTCATTATTATCATGGCAGGCTTTAACAGGAGTAATGGTGTTAATTTAAGAAACTCCACTTTACTAAATATATTGTGTAAACAGAGATGCGGACTGAACGTTGTGCATTTTAACGCAAGAAGCTTAAATGGTTTGAAACTTGATGATGTTAGAAACACCTTTGAAAACTCAAGAGTTGATGTGATTTGTGTCACTGAGACTTGGTTCAACAAGGATGTTTCTATATGTCATTACAGGATAAATGGGTATAATCTATATCACAATAGTAGGGGAGCGGATAGGAAGGGTGGTGGTGTTGCCGTATATTGTAAATCAAATCTCAGGTCAAAACTTGTTTCCAAATCAGAAAACTCTGATGTTGAATTCATTAATGTTGAAATATATGACAACGTGACTAGAATGTTAGTATCTTGTGTGTATAACCCCAGCAGGTATTTTAGCCTTGAACCATTCTTTACTAAATTTGACAGCTACATAATAGATTATGATTTTTATGTAACTTGTGGTGATTTTAATGTCAATTTATTATTGAATGATTCCTATAGCAGTGAATTGCATGATTTGGTGTGTTCTGTGGGATTATCATTTGTTAATTGCCAAATGCCGACTCGCTTTTCCCCTAACGACAATCCTAGTCTACTAGATTTGTTCTTATTGTCAGATATGAGATCTCTTCTCTTATTTGACCAAATGTCATTTGTATCTGATCATGACCTTTTATTTTGCTCTGTAAATGTAAACCTCAATAGAGATGAAACTCCACAGATAATAACTTATAGAGATTATAATTCAATTGACTACTCTGCACTGTTTTTTGATATTTCCAATCTCAATTTTTCTGATTGTTGGTATGAGCCTACAGTGGATGGTAAACTTAATGTTTTTCTATCCTCAGTGCAAGATGTTTATAATCGGAATGTTCCCGTGCGTAGCTTTCAAATTAGGAACAGCTCATGTCCATGGTATACTTCGCATGTAAAGCAATCAATTCAGGAACGTAATAGGTGTTATAATGTATGGAAAAAGCGGCGTACTACTTTTAATCGGGTCCTGTATACAAGAGCTAGAAATCGTGCCAGTCTAGTAACCCGAGAAGCCAAGAAAACGTACTTTGCTCGGAAATTGAATACGTCCCTGACTTCTGGGCAGTTATGGAAGAATATTAGGAGTTTAGGTGTTCATTCTCGTCAAGTATCTAACTGCTGTTTAGATCCTAACGCGCTAATCGAATTTTTTTGTGGAGAAGGGATGGCAAACTCAGATTTACCTAGCCTCCAGCCTTCGGCTGTCTGTCGTAGTACCTTTCAGTTTTGTGCAGTTTCTGAAGTTGATGTATCTTTGGCTGTGATGAACATTAGATCAAATGCTGTAGGTGAGGATGGTGTTTGTATAAAATTTTTGAAAATAGTATTGCCATATTTAATTGGTCCTCTTACCCATATTTTTAATCATTGTATTACTACATCTACCTTTCCGAAACTATGGAAAGTTGGGAGGATTACACCGATAGCCAAAATAACTAATGCGTCGGTCCCTGAAGATTTTAGGCCGATTAGTATTCTTTCTGTTTTATCAAAAGTATTTGAGTGTTTGATGTCCCGTCAAATAACGGATTATCTTAGTGAGAATAATTTACTATCTCCGCTACAATCAGGGTTTCGATTGGGTCACAGCTGCTCAACTGCAGCGTTGAAGGTGCTCGATGACATTAGATCAGAGTATGACATGGGAAACTTGTCATTAATGTGCTTATTGGATTTTTCAAAAGCCTTTGATAAGGTGGATCACTCGATACTGTGTTGGAAACTAAGAAATTTGTTTGGGTTTGAACTAGCATCTGTTGGTCTTGTTAGGGATTACTTATCTGAGCGTCTTCAGAAGGTCATAGTTGATGGAAGAGAGTCTTATCTTAAAGAAGTAACTTCTGGTGTTCCGCAAGGTTCTGTACTTGGTCCTCTTTTATTTAGTATTTTTGTAAATGATGTGTTCAGTGTATGTAATTATGTTAAGATGCATGCATACGCAGATGACATTCAACTGTATATATCAAATCGGATTGGTCTTTTAGAAGATACGTGCTATAGACTAAACGAGGACTTAAGATCGATTAGCAGATGGGCTGAGGTAAATAATCTGACACTAAATCCCTGTAAATCTTTAGTTTTGCCTATCAGTAAGTATGAATATGATTTTATACATTTTCCTACAATAAGCCTGGGGAATACTTCTCTTAACTATGTTAAGAAAGCTAAATATTTAGGCTTTTATATAAACTCCTCGTTATCCTGTGGTGACCATATCAATAATGTGATTCGAAAAGTCTACCTGACATTACGTAATCTACGAATGTCGTCAAACTTTACACCGATTGAGTTAAAAAGGCGTCTTGTTGTCCAACTGATTCTTCCACTAATAACCTACTCTGCGGAGGTCTACAGTAAACTTGATTCGCACTCCCTTCATAAATTGGAGGTCTCTTTTAATAACGCAACTCGCTATGTCTATGGTCTGCGCCGTTTTAGTAGTATGACTACGTGGAGAACTATGATTCTTGGCTGTGACATTGTTAATTACCTTGACATGAGAAATTTGCTATTCTTACATAGACTTATATACCAAAAAACCCCACCCTACCTTTATGAGAAAATTACCTTTGGTCAATCAACAAGAAACATGACTCTAATTGTGCCCAGACATAATTTTTTAAACACTAGTAGACTTTTTTTCATTAACGCCATAAAACTCTGGAATGATTTGCCCAACGATACTAAATTCATTTCATCAAAAAATTTGTTTAAAAATGAACTCTTTTATCATCTGACAAATACAAATAGAAATGCATAAACTTAAACTTATATTTGTTTCGATAAATAAACTATTATGTTAAAAAATAAAAAAAAAAAAAAAAAAAAAAACTATATTATAAACTATAGCTTCTTTACTTTATTTTGTCTTGACTTAATATATTGTTATTGCAATCATTTTATATTTTAATTACTGTTTTATTATTATTGCTATTTTACTGCTTTTTTTAATTATTTATTGTACTAATTAATTATGTCAATCTTTATGTAATACCCGTTGAACTATAAAAGAATTTATTCTTATTGTTCTAATAATGAAAAAACTAAATAAATCTAAATCTAAATCTAAAAAATCACGCTCTGATCAGCTGTTTTTTGCGAGCGTAAACTAACAGACTAAACAGACGAGACACGACAAGTGTCAAAAACAGAAAATTTTGTAAACAAAACTTAATGAAATTTTTTAATGAAACTACGAAATCTAATGAATTAAAATTAATGAATATCTTGCACAATATGTATGAAATTTCATGCAGCATATGAAAAATTTCATTGTTGCAATGAACCAACGTTAATGAATTCTATTCATTAGTGATGTGAAGCGTTTTTCTATCAGTGTATATGGTTTTGAATTGAGAAAAGTGTGAAAGAAAAATTTTTTTTTTTAATTTTTCTAAAAATTTAAGACATCCTGGTTTGTTTCTTATTAGTTCCATATTATCCAATTATAATAATCTTCAGAAAAACTTTTAATGTCCAATTTATTTAGTTAATAGTCAATAGAACTCTATATGTGAAAATTATTAACAGATCGCAGCCGACAGGGATTGAACCCATCATCATCTGTAATACTTTGCTATTAACTGCTTGTAACGTACAATCACCCTAGACCGATACGCCAAGTAGGCTGTTAAGCAAGTATCAACTAAATCTGATTTTTTCAATTCGAGTGTGGTTGTTGCTGTTGATTTTTCTAACAGAAGGGTTGTTATTGTAATTATGTGTAAACAAACTTTTATTTTTAGTAATCATTATTCTTCTTCCTCTCCTTCATCAATTCAGATCTAAGTACTTATTTTTGCAAACATTGCCAGACATGGTCTATATTTTAGACACAAATGTTAGGTGTTGCCATTTTTCCAAAGATACTGATTATTGCCACTTAGAGCGACTTATAGTCGTTATTTTTAAATTATTGTTTCTGTAAAGACAGTTGAGCTCAGGCTCTAATTATAACTATGTATTATTTTGTATATTTATGCGATTTCAAAAATGTTTTCATCAACATTAAGAATGGTCCTTGAGGTTTCATCGATCACACCCACTTTTAGCCAAAAAATTAAAAATTTAATAATCTCAAAAACTATTCAATATAACGGTTTTTTCCTTCTTTCAAGAAATTTTTTGAAAAAAAATCTCAAAATTTTTTTCCTTCACCCTTTTATAGAGCTTTAGACAGACTTTCATTTAAAATATTTGGGCTAAATCCGATGATTTTAACCCGTGGCGCCCTTCGATTAAAGTTTCGGTTTTTTAAAACATTTTCACCAAAAACTCAAAATTTTGTTCGAAGGACGCCATGGGTTGAAATATTTTGATTTGGTTTTAATTAAGTTTAATAAAAGTCTGTTTCAAGCCTTTGAAATAGTCAGTGGAAAAAATTTTTAAATTATCTTGATCGTTGGAATTCGCCAATTTGGCGAATTCACTCGGAGGCCATGAGGCCCATTGTGATTCCCTTAAAGTTGATTCCCTACTCCCCTTTGATATACATAATTCTACTTCTCAGACCATTCCAAGTCTTTAAGATATTCTGCTAGACGTCAATGGGACCCTGTTTGGGCAATCCAGGTCATCAAAAAATCGTTGCCCCAAATACTTAAGACGATTCATCAAACCCGGACACTCACACAACAAGTGCTTCACTTAATCTTCCTCTTCCACTTCCCCACAACTACTACAAAAGTCCTTTTCAGAAATTCCTATACGAACGGCCATTTCGCCGATTACACAGTGTCCTGTCAGAACTCCTACTAATAGGCTAACCGTCCGTTTGCCAAAGGTAAACTACCTTCTGTCCTCTTTGACTGTGGCCACATGGTTTGCAATATCCTGCACGTGGTCAGTGATCCACCTATCCTTCATTCTGTTCTCTGATATCCTATCAATTTCGTTCATCAACACCACTATAGGAACCGAAATATCAGGATCGACACGTTCCCCCACCGATTCGGAGCCATTTCTTACACATTCATCAGCTAATTCGTTACCATCTGATCTGACTGATTCGATTCTCGATTTTACAGTGCTTGATTCTAAAGCCTTCAGAGCTGCAAGACTATCCACAAAAATTTTAATGACGCAAGGACTTAGGTCCTTTGCCATAATCATCTGCGCGGCTTTGTCAATTGCAAGAACCTCGGCCTGGAAAATACTACACTTGTCCAGGAGCCACACTGAAGCCCTGATTTCAAGGCATTCATAGTATACACCCGAACCTGTACCCATCTCCATCTTCGAACCGTCCGTTAAAATTGAGATCGCATTCCCCGTTATAACAGAGTTTTCCGCCCAGTCTTCCCTAGTTGGTATTTCGACTTCGAAGTTCCTATCAAAGCTCGTCTGTGGTAAGATATAGTCGGTTTTTTGTTATAATTCCTTCCTGCCCACCGTACTTAATATGGCCGAGTGTCTCCAAGAGCGTTGCTTAAGCATTTTCTACTCTCTTAACCTAAGAGCCGATTTTCTGCTGTGCTTTTGATGTAGTATCACTTCTAGGCCGGCCTGGGGTGATGATCTTATAGCACCAGTGATACCCACGCACGCCAGTCGCTGTACCTTCTGTAGGTTGCAGAGATATGCTTTTTTATCCACTGCTTTCCACCACACAAGGGCCCCATAGGTAAGTACACAGAAAAAAACGAATTGTTATATTGACCCCCATATTTGTGAATACAATTAATTTTTTTCACTGAAAGTGCTCAACAAACGTTTTTAAATTTTGGTTGTTGAAAAAAAATTTTGTTTTTTTTTTCAACAAAAAAATTTAACAAACACAAACACAATTTGTTGATCTGACAAAAGTAAAAAATCTTGATTTTTTTTTTTTTTTTAACAAAGAAATTCAACAAACACAAACAAAATTTGTTGATCTGACAAATGAAATTTTTTTTCAACAAAGAAATTTAACAAACAAAAATAATTTTTATTGACATGATCGGTGAAAATATTAATTGTATTCATAAATATGGGGGTCAATATAACAATTCGTTTTTTTCTGTGCACCTTATTCCAAAAGTTCTTCTGCAGGTGTAAAAAGCACATAACGACTTTTTATCCTCTCCTCTGCATTCCATTTCCAGGAAAGCTTTGAGTCAAGGATTACACCCAGGTATTTCGCCTTATTAGATAGTTCTAGGGTGATTCCATCTAGTTTGGGAAGAACAAACCTGTCTATCTTAGTCCTTTTAGTGAACAAGACGAGTTCGGTTTTTGGGGGATTGACTCTCAGACCGTTGTCCCTTGCCCAAGTTAAGAGTATCTTAAGTGCTGATTCCATGAGTTCACTTTTCGTTGGTAAAAACTTACCACCTTGATACCCATTCCGTTGAGTGAAAAACTGCCGTTTTTTGACGAAATTCAAATGGCAATATCTCGAAACCGCTTGACCGATTACAGAAATTTTTGGTATCCATATTGAGCATGCCAAAGATAATAAAAATGAAGTGTTTTTTTTTAATTTTTCAAAAATCCAAAAAATTGAGGGAAATTTTCCAAAAACCAAAAACTTTTTAAAGGAAGGACTGTCTAATGAAATTGTCTTCCTGAATTTAAGTGTTTTTTTTTTTTAAATTTCTTAAACATTTTTGTGAATTTCAAATAGCGATATCTCGAAAACCGTTTTGACCGATTTAAATTGTTTTTGATAATCAATATATATATATATTAGTTCCCGTGGTTCCTATAAGGAGCATAGGGCCATAACAAATTGGTTCCATTGTGATTTGTCCGATGCTAAGGTTTTTATCTCGTTCCAGCTTTTATTTTGTGTGACAGCTTCAAGTTCGATTTGGCGACGCCAGGTGTGGGATGGTCTACCTCTTCTTCGGCTACCTTGGGGGTTCCATTCTATAGCGTTTCTTGTAACATCGTCATTGGGCTTTCGCAAAGTATGCCCTATCCAGCGCCATTTTCTTCTTAATATTTCACTTTTTATGGGCCTTTGACCGGTTTCGTTCCATAATCTTATATTAGTTATAGTAACAGGCCAAAATATTTTCAAAATTCTCCGCAAGCATCTATTTATAAATACTTGCAACGAGTTAAGGTCTTTGGGGGCTGCATTCCAAGATTCGCAGCCATAGAGAAGAGTAGATTTAATGCAGGAGTTGAATATGTTTAACTTGGTTCTCCTTGAGATATGCGCCGATCGCCATATTGGGTTAAGTTGACCGAATGCTTGTTTGCCGCATTTAATTCGGTTTCGAACGTCATCACCAGAGCCTCCTTTTGTAGTCAACAGGCTGCCGAGATAGCAAAACGTTGAGACATCTTCAAGTTCCTGTTGGTTTATTGTAAAAGCTCTGTTGTTGGAGGCATTTATTCTCATTACCTTGGTTTTGGTAATATTTATTTTAAGACCAGTTTTTGCTGCTTCAGCCTGAACTGCGTTAAGTTTAGCTTGCATGTCGTTGTAATTATGCGATAAAAGACAGATGTCATCTGCATAATCGAGGTCTTCTAGTCTACTATTAAGTCCCCATGTTATTCCCCTTTGCGTGCGTGAGGCTTTTTGCATTACGTTGTCCAGTACAATGTTAAAGAGGAGTGGTGACAGCACACAACCTTGTCGTACTCCGGTTCTGATTTGAAATTTGTCACTAACACAGCCTTCATGAAGAATACGACAGCTTGCATTATGATACAAAGCCTTAATGACGTCGACAATCTTGTCTGGGGTGCCCTTGCATGTTAGTGCACTCCATATAGCTAAATGGGAGAGAGTATCAAAGGCTTTTTCAAAATCAATGAAAACCAAGTAAAGCGGAGATCTCCATTCAACAGATTGCTCAATGATGATGCGAATACTGTTTACATGATCTATGCATGATTTTCGGGGACGAAAGCCGGCCTGCTCATTACGGAGTAGGGGATCGAAAGCGGTTGATAGTCTTTTATTAACAATTTGGGAGATTATTTTGTTTGCCATATTGATGAGGGTGATTCCCCGCCAGTTTTTACACTGTGACAAGTCCCCCTTTTTGGGTATGTTGACAATAAGACCTTCTTTTATCTCATCACAGAGTGTATTAGTTTGCCAGAAGTGTTCGATAATATGGTACATAATCTTAGCACTGACTTCGGGAGATGCTTTAAGCAATTCGGGCGGTATATTGTCCGGACCTGGTGCCTTGTTGTTTTTTAAGCAGGTTATGGCTTCAATAATTTCGGTTTCTTCAGGGGGCACCGTGGAAATGTCGTTTCTTACGTTGTGGTAGTTACAGTCACAAGGGCTGGCGCCAATGTGTGACGTGCTAACTAACATAGATGAATAGTGCTCCACCCATGCATTCATTTGATCTTTCTTTGAAGTAATAAGATCCCCAGTAGATGATTTAAGAGGTCTGCCAGTGATAAACGTTTTTTGGGTAAGTTTCTTTGTAATTCTGTAAAGATCTTTGGTTCTATATGTGGCGGCGGCTGATTCTGCTTGATTTGCAAGATCATTGACCCATTTGCGCTTATCTTGTCGTGAACTTTTTTTGACTCTTTTGTCAAGGCTTTTATAAATTGAGCGGATTCTTGATTTCTCGTTGAGAGTTTTTGCTACGTTTAAGAGTCCTTTTACACCTTTTCTTTCGATTATAAGATCCCATGTATCGTCTGAAATCCATTGCTTTCTACATGTTTCTTTATGCCCTATGTGTTCATCGGCAGCGTCTATGAAACAATTTTTAACGAGTGGCCAGCTATTTGCTGTGTCGTTTGTTAGCCTATGTAAGGAAGCGTTGAGCGATTCAATGAATTTTGCCTTAATTGGAGGATTTAGCAATTTTTCAACATAATATTTACGTTGAACTTTATTATCCTTTCTGATGGCCGCTACTTTTAGACGAATGGTGCCAATGACTAAGTGGTGATCACTGGCACAATCAGCGCCACGCTTATTACGTACATCCAATAATGATCCCCTCCATTTTCTGCTAATAGCAATGTGGTCAATCTGATTTTCCGTTACATTATCAGGAGAGATCCAGGTCACCTTATGAATTTTCTTATGAGGGAATAGAGTTCCTCCAATGACCAGATTGTTGTTCAAACATGTGTCGACGAACAGCTCACCATTTTCGGTCATTCTCCCTATACCATGTCGGCCCATTGCTCTTTCCAGACCACTATTCGTGGGACCAACCTGAGCGTTGAAGTCACCAGTCAACAGCATTATGTCACCGCGGTTAACCGATGCGGTAACCCTGGTCAATAGACTATAGAAGTCTTCTTTCACAGAAAGATCCGAGACTTCGGTTGGTGCATAACAATGCACGCATGTTATGTGTCTGGCACGTGTTCTAAAACGTGCTGTGATTATCCTGTCTGAATGAGGTTTCCAGTCTAAGAGAGCATCCTTAGCTTCCTTTGATAAAAGCATTCCAACCCCGTTCATCTTAGGCTGGTCGCTTGGTCTACCGGAGTATATAAATGTTAGGCCATCAGATGTTATAAACTCTCCAGATTCTGGCCATCTGGTTTCACATAGACCCAGGAATAGCAGGTTATATCTTTTAAATTCTTTACATACTTGTGCAAGACGTGTATGTTCTAATAGCGTACGGACATTCCAAGTTCCAAATCGTGTCAATTTCTTTAAGCTAAAGGTCGTCATCGGGTTAATCGGTTGGTTATTATTATTCGTTGTGGTTTCTGTAATCTGATTATTTAAGATGTTTAGCTGATTAGGCTAAAGCATCCGATCCTAGAGTTGGGGCTGCCAACACACCGCTAGGCCGGTGAACCGTAAAACGGTAAAATACAGATGAGTTTCAGTGATAAATTGTTGTCGGGTATCACCTAGTTTCCAGAGACGCATCGGTGTTAGCATGCACTCTGGATACTCAGTACTGTACGCCTTCTCACTTTGGCTGCCATCAGACGGGTGTCTGAATGGCATTACCAGGGAACACTTGGTCTAAAACCGGAAGTCGTGAGATGCTTGGGAATTTCGAACAAAGGAATCGCTTCTTGCTACCCCCAAGTGGATAGCAGACAGAGAGCTTTCAGCCTCTGCGAAAGACCCCGTCTTCATTTGTTGATTACGTTTTCATTCGAAGTTGAATTTGAATAATTAAAATTTAAAAAATTATAAGGAAAAAGTGCATTCGTTTTACTTTAACCAAATTCGGATGTGAAATCTAGAACACCAAAAATATTCAGAAATTTTCATTTTGACATTTTTTATGTGAATTACTTTTTTTGGAACAGCGGCCTTAATGTTTTTTTGACTCAAACTTTTTGCATACGAACTTTTTTTTCACTCAATTTTTTCTTTGTCACTCAAAATATTTTTTACTCAATTATTTTTTTCATTCAAAATATTTTCAAATATATTGTTTCACAAAACTTGTTTTCACATTATATTTCCTGATTATAATAAAATTTGTTAAAGAAAACGAACATAATTTCGGGCTTTATTATTTTATTTTAATTTTAATGTTATTGTTGTGAATGAATTAAATTAAGTAAAGTTTTTAATAGTCATAATAATTTGATGCACTTTGGAAAAATATAAAACACAATGCAGCTAAAGTTTAGTTATCCTTATCCTTTAACCGTATTCAATACATTTTCACTAGCCTCTTTAACAGTTTTTAGAGCACTTTGTCCAAAGCGTTCTAGATTATCTTTTATTGATTCTGGAGCAATATGTTTTACTGCCTCAATTGCGTTTTGGCTTCCTTCCTTAATAGTTTTTAATGTATTTTGTCCCACATTTTCTAATGATTGGTAGAAACTAGTCCATAAGTTTTCTAAAAATTAAGAACAAAAAGTTATGATAACAATTTAAATATGGTAGCAATTAACAAACAACAAAGCCTTAAGATGACAGTTTTGAACATTATTTATTTTAGCCTTTTTAGAAGCATTAAATGGCAAGATCATAATAGTGAGTTTACGATTTTTATTTAATTGAAATACTATCTTGGGTTTCCACCCCAGTATCCGCATTATTGTTTGATACTCTTGACTACCTTTAGCATTTATTTGGACAATAAATGGCTGACTAAGCATCAAAGTTACTAAAAGCCAATACATTTTCGAATTTCTAACAAAAATTAAAAAGTTTAAAACCAATTTTTAATATTTGTTATTATTTGAAATTTTTTAAAAATATGTATTTTGTTTTAAGTATTTCGTTTTCTTTATAGAAAAAACCTATACAAAATTTCTTGATATTTATAAAGTTAAATTATTCATAATCAGGAATTGATCGTGTTGTAGCATTTTTTTACAATATATTTTTTTGAATTTTTAAAATAATAGAATCTAGAGAATCTAATGATAGCACTCAAAATAAAACCTCTTTTACTCTCCATTAGGATGGGTCGAATTTGAATTTTGGGCGAATTTCAACAGACGAGTTGGAATTTATCTAAGAAAAATGTAGTAAAAATTTCATGCAGATCGGGGCTCATCTTCCGCGATTTTTAAAAAAATGTATTTGTTTTAAAAAATTGCCAAAATTAGAAAAATCACTTAATCTTCTTTATTTAATATTTACTTAGAAAACTTACTTAGAAATCACAATGGACCTCAGAGTCTACGTGTGTTGATGTAAAACGTCAGCAGCCACTTACAACTTGTTAGAAAACAATTTCAGCCTAATAAGGCATTGAATTGGCTTCACTTTTTATCGAAGCTTAAAATTAACACCGATAATTATGCAAGCTAAAGATAAGCGTGGATAATTTAAAATTTGTGTATGAGGAGTTCCGGCTAAGACTTAAATTTTGAGGTAAAAAAGATGTGATTTTTGTTTTGATGGCACATCGATGAAAGTTGGCACAAATATTAGAAGCTATTTAAGAATAAGAAATTCGTTCGCGTCAATTAAATCGCGCAAGGGGGTCAAAAGTTATGGCGGTTTTAAGATTAAGCGGTTTTAAAAAATCTTAAAAATACAGTCGAACTCGGTTATAACGAACTCGTTTATAACGAATTCTCGGCTATAACGAACTAACTCTAAAGTCCCGACGTTTTGGCTACAATTTTCACACAAAATACTTATTTTATAACGAACTCGGTTATAACGAATCCTCGGTTAAAACGAACTACTTATTATGGTCCCACGAACACAATTTCATGTATACTATTTACATTTTTATAACGAACTCCCATAAATATTTTGAAATTTGCGGCAATTATGATTACCAAACTCACAAATGGTTAGACATTTTTGGTTTATATTATAATTTTGATCAAATTTATTTATATTTTTAATGTTTTCTTCTCAACAAGTAGTTTACTTTCAAAAAACGTCCAATAAAACAAAATTGGAACTTTTTTTTTTTTGGAAATAAAACTAGGTTGATATAAAATACTAGTCGAATAGCCTGTCCCTGCCAGGCGGAACACCAAATCACTTTTCTCAATAGTTCTAATTTTTTTTACCAAACTTTATAAAAAATTATGTTTGTGCTTCAAAAATTTAATTTTGCTAGATCGAGTTACATCAATATATTTCCCAAACTGGAAAAAAATTTAATGAGTATAAAAAGTTTTATTGATAAAATTTTAGAACTAAATTTAGCACGCCCATTTCGTCTCTCCGTCTATAAACTGGAAATCAGAAATCCATCGTGTGGATCTGTCCCATGGTCACTCCTAGAATTTGCAAAACGATTAAAATCGTAATCGTAATCGCGATTAATCGCACCAATTAATCGTAATCGTACTTAATCGACAAAAATATCATACGATTACGATTAATCATTTTCTATGAAATACACTGTTTTTAAAACGAATTAAAAATATATAATATCTTGGTCCATGATTTATTTAACTTGTTTGCAATTTTTCTTTCCTTTTTTCACGTAAATGTCATTTTAATTTACAGTAAAATTTAAACTCTGATCTTACAATTATTAACCCCTCAAATTTGTTTAAAAAATATATTTAAAAGGCTTTTGCTGGATTTGGTCAATGAAATTTTGTCGAAAACGTAATTTTTAGTTTTGAAACCCGCGCTGGTTGCCGAGAAGAAGCCGTTGCAAAATTTTTTAATAAATATTCAGCTTTTCACTTGCCACCGGTAGGTATTCGGACACCACCTAGCAGAAATTTTTCTGAACTGAAAGCAGCTTTAGGAAAGGATCGCACCCAAACCATCTGAATTCAGACATGATTTCTCTGAACGATGTCACAGTTAAGAGCACTCTTTGGTAGCACAGAAAAAGCGCTATTAAGACGCAATGAAATCATGTAACTTTTCAGCGCTGATTCAAGCACTCTTTGTAGAGTTGATTTAAACGCAATAAAGATGCAGGGAAATCTTGTATTTTTCTCCAAAAATTATAATTTATCATTCCAAAAGTGTTAAATATGTTTAAATGGAAAGCAAGTGTGAAATTTTATCAACAAAGAATTTTATATTATCAGTTTAAAAATAAGAATTATCAAAAAATTTAAATTTTTCTTCCTTACTTTTACCGCATTCTCAGGAGCGCTCTTTGGATGCGCTGTGATACGCTATTAAAATATGCTGTGCTGTCAATCTTTCGATTTATTGCTGGAAAATTTATTTCATAGAAATATTAATTTTTGTAATTTTGTTTGTTTTAAATGTAAATTTTAAGAGTTTTTTACTAAAGCTTTGCAATTCAAAATATTTTAAAAATTCGATTAATCGATAATCACGATTAACGGCGATTTTTTTTTTCGTAATCGCGATTATGAAATATCTCGATTATTTGCAAACTCTAGTCTGTCCTATATACATGGCAATTTTTATCTTTCTTAGTCATGAAGGGTTTTAAAATTAGCTAAAATGTTAAAAAACACAATTTTTCACTTTAATTGTTCCTTATAATTTTCCGTACACAGTTTAAATATTAAATCTGACTTCATAAGGATATGATCCATTGTCAATTCTTTATGCTTTACAATTTTCAGCTTCCTTAGTCATTGGGGGTTTCAGAAATATTTTAAATGTTTAAAAACTAAATTTCGCCGTCTTCCGCCACTCCCCCTGTTTTAAAGGCCGAAATTCCGGCTACGTTACAGATTATATATACAAACTGAACAAAATTCACAACGGATTTTTTTTGTATTTCCGTCCAAAAATTTTAAGTCTGACTACTTTAGGATATGCTCCAGTGTCAGGACAATATGCTTACCAATTTTCGGCTGCGTAGGTCATTAGGTCTTTAAAGTTAGTTAAAAAAAATAAAACACAATATTGCATTGCCCCTTTTTCCTCTCAACTCTCCGTCTACATTCCAAAAATGTTAAATCGGACTACTTCAGAATATGCTTCATAGTTGGGACAACATGTTAGGGATTTTCATCTTCCTAATTCATTGGATCGGAGCTATAATGTTAAAAAAATAAAATAATTTTGCCAAGTCCCCTTTCTCTCGTAATTCGCCGCCCACAGGCAAAAAATCCGGCTTCGTAAGAATCTGTCCCTGGTGTTTTACTATATATGTATATGGCAATTTTAAGCTTTTAAGTTTATCAATGAGATACAAAAGGCGATGGATACACAAAAAATAAGAGAAACACAAAGAAAATAAATATTCAGAAAATCGATGGAAAAAAATTTACCACGCCCTTTGCCTTTCTTATTCTCCACCCATACACTGGATATCAAAAATCCAGGTTCCCCATGAAACCTTCTATGCATTTTCCGCTTCCTTTGGGGGCTTCAAAAGAAGTTAAAATGTTAAAAATCCCAATTATGTCACTTTTTTCTTTCAACTCTCCGCCCACAGTCCAAAAATTTAAAATTCGACTACTTCAGGATATGCTTCATCGATAGGATTATATGCTAGAAAATTTTCAGCTTCCTAAGTCATTGGAGGACTTTAAAATAAGCAAAAATGTCAATTTTCATCTTCATAGGTCATTGGGGGTCTTCAAATTAGTTAAAATATTAAAAAAACACAATTTTGCCACGTCCTATTTTTCTCTTAATACTCCTTCCACAGTCTAAAAAATTTAAATCCGATTACTTCAGGATATGCTTCATTGTTAGAACTAAATGCTATGCAATTTTCCGCTCCCTAAGTCAATTGGGGGTATTCAAAAGAAGTAAAAATGTTAAAAAATCCCAATTTTGCCACGCCACTTTTTCCCTCAATGCTTCGCCCACATTGCGAAAATTTTAAATCCGACTACTTGGGGATATGCGCCATCGTTAGGACTATATTTTAGGAAATTTTCAGCTTCCTAAGTCATAAGGGGGCTTTAAATTAAGCAAAAATGTCAAAAAATTGAATTTTGCCACGCCCACTTTTCCGCTTATTTCTCCGCCCACAGGCAAAAAATCGAAAATCCGGCTACGTTAGGATCTGCCCCAGGTGTTTTACTATATGCATGCCAATTTTCAGCTATGTAGCTCATCACTGGGCTTCAAAAAGCTCTGGATAGACAAAAAAAGAGGAACACACAAATAGGGAAATTATATATATAGATAACTATTTTTACTGGTCCCTTAGAGTTCCTTATAACCGGGTTTGACTGTACATATTTTAAATATTTTTTTTCTACACATTTGTTGCATGCGTTATTAAAACATGCCAGGATATATCATTTCTTCTAAAATATATGATATAAATTTAACCCTTTAATGACCAAACGATTTAAAAAAAAAAATATCAAAGTACCTAAAATCGCGATTAATTCGTGGTAAAAGAAAAGTTTCACAATTTTTTATAACATATTTAGGTAATGCACGTTGGTTTTACTGAAAAAAAAAAAATCACGGAAAATCGTATTATTGTACCAGTGTTTAAAAAAATCGGTGATGCTTTTTTATAACAAGAAAATTTAATATGGTCCACAAAATCTATAATCATCAAAATTTTTTAACCCGCCTCTGATTTTATGATGACACATCATTTAAAAAAAATTTCATCCGATTTCGTGTAAAGCATTGGATGTGCCAGATCAAAACAGGTTTAGATAAAATCATCGCGCTTTCCGCTCAGAATGGCTTAAAGTAAAAAGTCAAAAAGCAAATCAGTTCTACTCGTTAAGGCACGTCTTTTGGTGTATTAAAATGAACATGATGCATTAATTGCTACAAAAAAAAATTGGAAACAAATTTGCAAATTTCGCTCATTTTTCAAAAATGCCATAAAATTTTTGCAATTTATTTTTTATAAACCCGCCAGTGATTTTTTTATGTTAACTCCTAAAAAACTCGGTTTACGCAAGAGTCCACCAAATTTCGAATGAAACCGCGAATGTGCCTCGCGAAAAACTGGTATTTTAAAAAAATTACGTATTTTCTTTTGAACTTTGATCTGCTGAAACTCCTTAACTATTCGTGGCACATTAACGGGATTAATTCCTTTATGTTAAGAATTACAACAGCTATCAACTCTAGTTCAACTTTTTTCATTTTATAGAGGGGGCCGAAATCCCTGATCAAAAAACCTCGAAAATTTAAAAACTCTTAATTTTTGGTTTCAAAACTTAACCGTCTTATAACTTCTTACCAAGCGATGAAGCATCTATCAAGACAACATTAAAATAATCTTTTATATGTACTGACTTTGTGTTATGCCGGAAAAGATTGAAATATAAGGAGAACTTAAAAAAAATGCGAAAGAAGGTAAAAACTATGGATTATTTCAAGCCATTTTTATCGATTTTTCAACTTTAACCCTCTGTAACTTTTATGGATAAAGTGGGGTAATCCTTAAACATTGATCAGTGATGGTTCAAGATCTTGTTTACACAACTGCATTTACAGTTTTTCTAAATTCCAAAAACTGACGGTTTTTTTTAACATTTATTTCAGTTTCACTGAGTTGAAATTTAAAAAAGTTTTCATGATATATGGTGCTCGATTCTCGAATACGACTTCACCATTCACCAAATTTTTAAAAATTTGATATTCTTTCGAATTTTAAGATTTTAAATTTTTTTCTTATAACAATAATTGATCTAGTTAATATCTTTAATAATTATAAAAACAAATTTAAAAATCTTAAAACTCGAAAGAATATCAATTTTTTAAAAATTAGGTGAATGGTGAAATCGTATTCCAAAATCGATCAAATGGTTATGCGAAATCAAGGCTAAAGACTCAGCTGATGCAATTAGGCACATGAATTGTCATTAAACTCACAATCAGTTGTCAACTTCGAATCGATTTGCTGTTCAGTTTATGCTATAAACATCAAATGATTTAAGAACTTTTGGGGTTTATCAGAATTTGCATTTATATTTTTATTAATCAATTTGTTGAAATCTTAAAAATTTAAAATTTTTCCAGCAACATTTTTAACTTTTTTAAATGCATCTTCACCAGTCTTTTTTAAAGTATCTATTGCAGCATCAGTTCCTTTTTTTAAATTTTCTATTTGATTTTTAACATCAAGTAATACTTGAAGACCCACAGTATCCCAATCCTTTTTGGTTTTGAAGTTATCTAAATAAATAAGAAAATTCGTTTTATTAATTCCGAAATGATCAGTTTCAAAATATTCAGACAACAATATGTGGTGAAGGGCTAAAGTTTGTAGCTACCAGGTAAATCCTATATTTTTGGACTTAATTACTAACATTTAGTAAGTTTTATTAATTCTGAATAATCAGACCCGCAATGCTTAGACACCACAATGTGTTTCAAAATATCCTTTGGTATCTTTTTGAAATTTAAGTGGTAAATGTATTTTGCATTCATCAATCTTCATTCCAAACTCTAAAAGAATCGAAGCACTTATGCCCGATATTTAAATAAATCTCTCAAAATAATCTGATATATTTTTGAATTTTCGTTAAACCTCGTGTAAAAATTCCGGCCGATACTTACTACATATCTACCACAAACATAGGCTTATTTAACTATAATTTTTAACTTTCTAACTCAAATTTCGAACATAATTTCTTATGTTGGATATTTGAGTTTTTGCTGCAATCATGATCCTAATGTTATAATTTTGGACTATAATATGATAGCAACAAAAGTGCTATGACTGCTATAAACATATTATGATACAATTTTGAATCATAATGTGACGCTCTTAAAATATGGTTACCACAATCATGGCTCTTCTCTGATCTAATCGCTTCATATTTAACTGGAACCATTTTCCGGCAAGCACTGGTCCAGGGTATTATTTGCCGGTATTAACCGACTTAAATTTTCTCACTTGTTTAAATTTTAATTAATGTTTTGCGACCTCTTAATGATCTTATCGAACGTAAATTTACTTTTCATATTCAAAAGCATTTTTAAATATTAAATACAATTTTCGGGCTCAATTTAATATTTTTCGAAAAAAATCTGAAAAAGGTGTTATAATAAAGTTAATAATCTTACCTGGTTTACTTTGAGCATATACTTCAAGGACAAATACTTGGCTCAGTAATACAAACAGCACAATCCAAAATATTTTTAAATTTTTTAAAGAAATCTAAAGTTAAAAATAAAACTATATAAAAACCAGAGACCAAATATAACAGTTATATGTGTCTTTTTGTTTTAAAAAAAATCATGAAACGAATGTTGTCCAAACTTAGTATTTTATATATGAAAAGACTTCTAGAAAAGTCCCGTGTTAAAATTTCCAATAACATTTATTTTTTGATTTTTTCAATACAGTATAAAATAACAGTTATTATAAACTTTTTGTTCAAACAATCTAAAATAACTTTTATTTTATATTTATTTGAGTAAATAACTGTTATAACAGTTATTTAAAAAAAAAAATCAGTCAAAGTTTATATCTTTAAATCAATGATTGAAGTATTAGATATCAATAGGATTCTTCTGCATGTGTTTATTGTTGTTTTATTTTAATAACTCGAGTTTTTTAAGGCTTAAAGAGTTTTTAATAACAGTTATAAAAATTAAAGGTTTTTTATTTCTGTTATTTTGAACAGATATTTATATAAATCATTTCAAACTGTTATTTTTAATTTTTATTTGAAAAAATAGTTTTGAACAGTTAAATTTGATTTTTTTCAATAAATCTCATAACTGTTATGGTCTCTGATAAAAACACATTTCAACGATAGGCTATTTTATAATTTTTTTTTGACAAATTTCAAATGGCGATATCTCGAAAACCTCTTAACTGATTTTTGAAATTTTGAGCCATAAAAAGGTGAAGAAAAATAAATTTTGAGATTTTTTTTTTTTAAATTTCTTGAATGTAGAAAAACCGATTTTTTTTTTGTTCATCATAAGTGACTTTATTTTAGCTAGACACTTTTTTCGCTTACCATCTCGCTTTCCTTATAACATTAACTTGTAATGAATTACATTCTGTACTAGTATTTATAATATATGTATGTGTCAATAAGTGATAATAGCTTATGTAGAAAAAACTTCGTTTTGAGATATTAATGATTTTATAAAAAAATCGGTTATATAAAAATCGCTATAATATTTGTTAAACGCTATTTATGCCAGACAATTATTTTGATTTGGACATATAAGCGAAGCTTAAAAAATCGGGTAACTAAAATTGTCTGTATCTTTCGATTTTAAAGGAATTTAGGAATGGCGATTGGACGAAAATGTTATATCGACTTAAGCGGTTATCACTTATTGCCACTTGTTGAATTATTTGTTCGTGTTTAGGCATATTTTTTTTAAATTGTTTACAAAAAAAATTTATAATTTTTAAGAAAAAAGATATACACTAACCCTCTGGAGGCTAAAATTTAAAAAACAACAAGTGAGAGTGTTGAATTCGGCTGTGCCGAATCTTGTATACCCTCCAACGTTTAAAAAAAAATTGCAGGGGTGTTTTAATTTTTGGGGGGGGGGCTTGTCGGGGGTCCTTTGGGACACCTTCTCTCTGGTCAAAAATGTTTACAAATTTAATTACTATGCTTTTTGTACAAAAGATATACAATTTCATCATTATATAAATTATTTGCTAATATCCAAGCCCACAAAAGGGGGCGGGCCAAAAAAAAATCATTTTCAAATCCCATGGGTCCACGTCCAAGACCTTGACCTTTTTCAAGCACAAAAATGTTTCATTTGTTTAATAAAAATACAAAAAAACCTATAAAAAGTTACCTTTTTTCATTGGTTGGTTTACTTCGTCAAGGGGGAACTTTTCCTCCCTGGTCCGATTTTGCCCACCTCCGAACTTAATCAGCCTATGAACATAAGACATATATTTGCCAAATTTCAGGACACTTTTATTTTGGACTGTATCGTGTCTTCCACAGACGGACGGACGGATAGACGGACGGACGGACAGACGGACATCGTTAGAATGTCTTAGAATCGATCACTGATCAATAACATGTATACTTTATGGGGTCCTAGACCGATATTTCGATGCGTTACACACGGAATGACAAAGTGAGTATATAGCGTACTGTAGTTGGAGGGTATAAAAATACTTAAATTTCAACACTGATATTTGGCATCCTCAGTCGTTTAAGCAATAAAACCTCTTACATCGTTGCCTTATACCACATTTTTATCACTTATAAAATCGGAAATCGTGGAAAATAAGTACCAAAATACCTCTTTTTGATTAAAAAACGCACTCAAAAAAAAAAGGCTTAACTTAAACTTTGGAAAATTGTTCTTCAAAATAGTTTATAATTTTCCCACAATTTAGTTAAATTTAACTAAAATTTGTGAAATTTTCTTAAATGTTAGGAAAAAATTATATTTTGAGAAGGTTTATTCTAGCTCGAGTTCTTTATTTCCTTTAATAATTAAAACTATGATATTCTCATAGAATAATTTTCAAGAAAATTATTTTTCTGTTTTAAATTTATTTATGTTGGTCATTTTTTGCAAGACTTAATCGACACGTGTTTCGGGATTTGTCAGATCCCATTGTCAAGATTATTTAGCAAAAATTAAAACCTTATACTACAAGTAGCAAAACACGTGTCGATTAAGTCTTGCAAAAATTGACCAACATAAATAAATTTAAAACAGAAAAATAATTTTCTTGAAAATTATTCTATGAGAATATCATAGTTTAAATTGTTAAAGGAAATAAAGACCTTGAGCTAGAATAAACCTACTCAAAATATAATATTTTAAAGGTCGAATAAAACAATGTTTACTTTTTTTAGGAAAAATGTTGTCATCAGAAATTTTCCCATTTTTAGTTAATTTTTTTTCTGAGTGTGATTTCACGGATAAAAAGGGTATTATTTACGATGTTAATCGCTCCGGCAGCAGGATTCCCTTGTGAAAATTGTATCCGCTAAATCAGCGCCTAAATATATGTGTCTACCTCCAAATGAACTTACCTCACTTTTATAGTCGGCTTAAATCATGATCCAAAAAGTAAAATGATTTTGTAACAACTTTCTAAATGTTTTATTTCATAATTTTATTTTTATCAGTCTTCTTAAATATTAATAATCCATGTAAAATCTGATTAGACCTGGTCCGATCTGTTAATAATTAATTATAGATTTTTCTATCCAATCAGGTCTATTAGATACGAGACTTGTTCCTAATTTCAAGATTTAATTAGATCTGATTAGTAAATGTATCCAAACAGATCTTGAAAATAGGAACAAATCTGGAATCTAAAAGATCTGAACAAACAATTATTTAAAATTATTGTAATTAGATCTGAACAGATCAGAACGTAGCTAATCGATTTGTATAAAATAAATTTTTAAAATTTTCCCTGCTTAAACGAATTAAATGCCTTAGCAACAGTCCACCGAATTTGCCATAGCACTTGGTAGTCGTCCTATTGAACCAACACTTTAAATACCGCCATGCATAAGAAGTTTTTCGAAGTCACCATTAACAATATCTTGAGAAAATTGTTCTACGCCCTCATCGATTACTATTTCTACAATTTTACAGGCTCCTTTAGTAGCTTTTGCTAATATTTTTCCTACCTTAGCAGTCACACCATTACAGGAACCTTGTACAACAAGTTTCGATATATAACGCATATCTCCAGTTTTAATTTTTTCCATAACTGTATCAATGCCTTCATCGTTTATATGTCTTATTAATTCACAAGCTACCCCAGCTGCCATTACTCCTGGAATTCCTGCTTCAGCACCAGCAATAGTACTCATTCCCATGCAGGCACCTTCTACGGCAGCAGTTTTAATGATATTCATAATTCTTTCATCTTTAAGTATTATCTCAGCTTGATTTTTAATCGCATTGGCAGTTTTTGAAACGACAACAACGAATTCTTCACCATGTTCCCTAATTACATTAATTGATCCTTCGGCAAAATGTTTTATGTCATAAACGGCTTTTTTTACATTCCTGTCAATCTCATGAACTGCTTTATTTACATTCCTGTCAATCTCATGAACTACATTATTTACATTTTTGTCAACTTCATGAACTGCATTATTTACATGCTTGTCAACCTCATGAACTGCCATATTGACATGCTTGTCAACCTCATGAACTGCCATATTTACATGCTTGTCAACCTCATGAACTGCATTATTTACATGCTTGTCAACCTCATGAACTGCCATATTGACATGCTTGTCAACTTCACGAACGGCTGTTTCACCCGTGTTTTTGACATCATTAGCGAATTTGTTAACATGATGACCGATATCTTTAACTGCACTATTTATAAAATTTACTGGATTAAAATTCCAACGTTTTTGTCTATTCAAAATATTTAATTGCTTAGAATTCGAATGCCCGTTATAGGCATTTCCAATATCAATTACCCCACTAGAGGGCAGCACTTCAATAAAAATCTGAGGTGTTGTATCAGCTATGCTACCAAAAACTTGTAAATTGTCTATCGTTCTGGCCTCATTATGAGAACATTGGCTTATAAATATTAAAAGCCAGAGAAATTTTAAATTATTTAATATATTTTGAGACTGAAAAGAAATAATTTTAATCCAATAACAATTTTGTAAAAATTAACTTAGAGAGTTAATGCACTTACCATTAAGCTTTATGTGTGAAGAAATTATAATAGTAAAATAATCTATCTTGAATTAATTTATACTCACTTCTTATAATTGAATTTATTTCTACTGATGTAATTATAAAAAAAGTTGTGGTTTTGGAAAATACAATTTTTCGAACTTAACCTGATTTGAACTTCTACACCTTTTGCAATTTAAATTAAAGAATTTCAACTAAAAATCTGAAAAAAAAAACAAGTAAGAAGAAAATTAAATTCAGTTATCACAACCATATAATATCCTACACCAGTAGGCGCGGATCCACGGGGGAAGGGAAATTCTCCCCCACCCCCCAAACCGAATTGGAAAGTAAAAAATAAAGAAAAAAAGAAAAGAAAGAAAAGAAAAAAAGAGAAGAGGAAAGGAAGGGAGAGGGAAAAACGGAAAATGAAAAAGAAAAAATGTCTAAGAATCTTAAAATTTTTCTAAAGGAAAAATGGCTCGGAATTAAGAATTTTTCTTTATGATAAAAGTCTTGGAATACTATTTTTTTTAATATTGGAAAAGATACGAGAATTGGAATCAAAGAATTTTTTATAAGAAAAATCTCATTTATTCTCAGACTTTTAACATGATAATGTTTTTAGGCTGGTGTCTAATTTTAAAAAAGTTGCAGGACGCCACCTCAGTTTGACTATATAAGCTAACAATTAACGAAAAAGGAAACAAGAATTACTATTTTCATTTTCTTAAAACCTAAAATTTTAATAACTTGGGTTTGTAACTTCAGGCGTGGATCCAGGGGGGGGAGAATGGGATTTCTCCCCCCCCCCAAAATGATTTAAAAAAAAGGATAGAAAAGAAAAGAAAAGAGAAGAAAAGAAAAGAAAAGAAAAGAAAAGAAAAGAAAAGAAAAGAAAAGAAAAGAAAAGAAAAGAAAAGAAAAGAAAAGGAAAGGAAAGGAAAAAAGAAAGGAAATGGGAAAGGAAAGGAAAGAAGGAAGAGAAAGGAACAAACATAGGGAAAAAAATGTCCAGGATGTAAAAAAAAACCTTCGGAGAGGTAAAGGTGTGCTGATAATTTGCAGAACACATTACCTCTATCTTAAGGAATATTTTTATATCCTTAGGATAAATTGTTTCGGAATTAAAGAAAATTCAAATTAAATGACAATCGAGTCGTGGACATTTTCTAACCGAATAAATAGTTTTTTATCATTTTTTAAGCTTAAAATTTTATCTCTAATATTTTTTATGCCTCAGATCTCCATACTTTATCTCTAGTAAAAATTTTGAAACTGTTTGACTCTGAATGTAAGAATTTTTTAATAAAAAAAATATCTCATATTTTAGGAAAAATGCCTTACGAATTTTCTTAAGAAAAAAATTTCTCAGAAACTGAGAATTTTTCTTTAAAAAAAACGTTTCAGAATCTAACAAGAATTTTTCTGCAAAAATATTTCTTAGACTCGGATAACATTTCCACAGAAAAAACGTTTTAAAATGTAAGTTTTTCTATAGGGAAATATATTTCCTAGGATTAGAATATTTTTATCGAACATTTTTTCAGAAATTAGTTTTTCAAAATCTATGATTTTATTATAACAAAATTTTTTTAGAACTTTTCTATAAAAAACTACACAGAAAAAAATACGGAGGAAACAAATTTGAGTAATCACTTGTTTAAATTTAAAAACACAAATTGAGTAATTTTTTAATTGACGCAATTAAAAATTTACTTAAAAATTTTAAAAACAATTTAAGTAAATTATTTAATAAAAATTTAATAGTTTTTTTAATTTTTTTTTAACTCTCATAGTTTTTTGAATTCTCGTTTAGTTTATAGTTTTTTGTGTATTTGAAAGTTTATGAAATTTATAAAATTTTCCTATGTTTTTGAGACATAAATATGTTTGGTAAAGTTTGAAAAAACAATTTTGTTTTTTTTGAAAAAAAAATTAAAACTTTTTTAAACTTAAAAAAAATAAATAGATAAATTTTGAGTAAAGTTTTAATTATGTCAATTAAAAATTTACTCAATTTTTTTTCAAAAATTTAATAAATTTTTATTAAAAGCTTACTCAATACTATTAAATCGTTTACTGGTGCAAAATTGAGTAATTTTTTACTCAATAGTATTAAAAATTTACTCAAATATTTTTTTATTTTTTTCTGTGTATATCAGAACCTATGATTTTTTTAGTACAAAAAACCTCTCAGAATCTGAAAATTTTTCTGCTGAAGGATTCTGAGAATTTTTTTACAGGAAATGTGTCTCGAAATATTTATATTTGTCTTTTGAAATAGTGTTTAATAATAATAAAAATAAGATTTCAGAACCTTGGAAATTTCCTAGAAAATATTAGATGGCACTAAAACCGTAAAAAATTTTTATTGAAAAATGTTATAATATTTGCGATCTTATTTTTAGAAAAGTGTATAAAGATTTTTTCGTAAAATGTTTAAGAAACTGATAATTTTTTAGTATGTACTCGTATCTGATAATTTTCTTTCACGAAATATGTTTCAGTATCTAAGATTTCTTGTATACAAAAAAGTTCTTAGAATCTGAGAATAACTTTTAAATATGAGAATTATTTTAGAATATCAGAATTTGGAAATCGTTTTTATAAAAAGAATGTCTCAGATTCTCAGATTATATCTTTAGAAAAAAGTTTAAAAATGTGAGACATTTTCTATAAGAAAATATTGAATCTGAGAGTTTTTCTACGAAAATACGATCTGAGAATTAAAGAACTTTTTTACTTCATCGAGAATCTGAGCATCTTTCGAAAGAAAAATCTTTCAGAAATGGGTTATGTTTTTATATAAAAAATATTTTAGAATCTAGGAGTTTTTCTGTAGTAAAAACGATTTAACATCTGAGAAATTTTGTGAAGGAAACATGTATAAAAATGTAATACTTCATTTAATTTTTGGAATTTTTGATTTTTAGTATATTTTTTTTTTCTTTAATTTGATATTTTATATAAAAGTTTACGGGTTTGTTCACAATTGTGATTGGCTAAAACTGGCATAAGCCAATTTTTATGACTGAAAAGTCATAATATCAATATTTTCTTATACAAACCTATAACAAAATTCAAATGTTTTTAATTCTCAAGACCAGTTCTTAAAATTTGCAAATAAAATTTAAAATTTTTGAATTTTTTTGTTGGTTTGTATAGAAAAATATTGATGTTATGACTGTTCAAAAATTGGCTTATGACAGTCATAGTATATAAACGGTCTTATTTATGAAATAAATCGGTCCGTCACGATTCCCTTGTAAATTTTTTTTTTGGGTAAAAACAAGCTCGATCCTTGATTCTTATTATCTTATTTTGCTGCATACACAGAAAAAAATAAAAAAAATATTTGAGTAAATTTTTAATACTATTGAGTAAAAAATTACTCAATTTTGCACCAGTAAACGATTTAATAGTATTGAGTAAATTTTTAATAAACATTTATTAAAAGTTTGAAAAAAAATTTGAGAAACTTTTAATGGACACAATTAATCAGTTACTCAAAATTTATCTATTTATTTTATTTTAAAGTTTAAAAAAGTCTTAAATTTTTTTTACAAAAAAAAAACTAAAAACTTGTTTTTTCAAACTTTACCAAACATATTTATGTCTCAAAAACATAGGAAAATTTTATAAAGACGATTACAAACTTTCATATACATACACAAAAAACTATAAACTAAACGAGAATTCAAAAAACTATGAGAGTTTAAAAAAAATTAAAAAAACTATTAAATTTTTATTAAAATATTTACTTAAATTGTTTTTAAAATTTTTGAGTAAATTTTTAATTGCGTCAATTAAAAAATTACTCAATTTTTGTTTTTAAATTTAAACAAGTGATTACTCAAATTTGTTTCCTCCATATTTTTTTCTGTGTACAATTGAAAAAAAAAATTTTGTTTGGTTTTTAATTTGTTACTCATTATTAAAAAGATTAACAAAGATTCACACAACACCTCCCCCCCCTCCGGGTCCAAAAATGCTTGATTGTTTTCCGATTACAAAAATTTTTTTTTGGTAAAAAAAAAATCTCCCCCCCCCAAATGAAATTCCTGGATCCGCGCCTGGTAACTTGGATAATAATTCACCTCGTGGTGAATAAAACCGTTTTTCACCAGCTGGTGAATAAAAAGTTACATAATTATTTTCAACAAAAAAAAAAAATTTTTTTCATCATTTTTTTTTTTCATCAATTTCTTTTCCATCAAATTTTTTTTTTTCATTATTTTTTTTTTTCATTAAATTTTTTTTTTTCATAAATTTTTATTTTCATCAATTTTTTTTCATCAAAGTTTTTTTCCATCAATTTTTTTTTTTTCATTAAATTTTTTTTTGTTCATTAATTTTTTTTGTTCATTAATTTTTTTTTCATTAATTTTTTTTTTCATCAAATTTTTTTTTTTTCATCAAATTTTTTTTTTTTCATCATAAATTTTTTTTTTCATCAAACTTGGGTTTGTAACTTGGATAATAATTCACCTCGTGGTGAATAAAACTGTTTTTCACCAGCTGGTGAATAAAAAGTTACATAATTATTTTTCAACAAAAAAAAAAAAAATTTCATAAATTTTTTTTTTTCATCAATTTTTTATTTCATCAATTTTTTTTTCCAACAAATTTTTTTTTCATTATTTATTTTTTTTTCATTAAATTTTTTTTTCATAAATTTTTATTTTCATCAATTTTTTTTCATCAAATTTTTTTTAGCAAATTTTTTTTTTCATTAATTTTTTTTTTTTGTTCATTAATTTTTTTTCATTAATATTTTCTTTCATGATTTTTTTTTTTTTTTAACAAAATTTTTTTTTTCATAAAATTTTTTTAACAAAATTTTTTTTTTCATAAAATTTTTTTTTCATTAATTTTTTTTTTATCTTCAGTTTTTTTTCAGTATTTTTTTTTTTCATCAAAATTTTTTTTATCACAATTTTTTCATCAGTTTTTTTTCATCAAATTTTTATTATCAATTTTTTTTCTCACCAAAAATTTAAGCAAACGATTTAGAAAAATTTCGAAATCAGGAAACTTTTTTAAAATAAACATGTCTAATCTAATATTTGATATATTTTCTATTGGAAAATTGATTCAGAATCTGGATATTTTGCTGTCGGAAAATGCATAAGAACCTGAGAATTTCTTGAGACATTTTTCAAAATATTAAACATTTTCTTAAGTTCTAAGACAGTTTCTATAGAAAAAATCAAAATAAACAAGTGGTAACCACACAGAAAAAAAAAAATTTGAGTAAATTTTTAATACTATTGAGTAAAAAATTGCTCAATTTTGCACCAGTAAACGATTTAGTATTGAGTAAATTTTTAATAAAAATTTATTAAATGTTTGAAAACAAATTTGAGTCAATTTTTAATTGACACAATTAAAAGTTTACTCAAAATTAATCTATTTATTTTTTTTTTTAAGTTTAAAAAAGTTTTACATTTTTTTACAAAAAAAAACAATCAAAAAACTTGTTTTTTTTAAACTTTACCAAACATAATTATGTCTCAAAAACATAGGAAAACTTTATTAAGATGATTAAAAACTTTCATATACAAAAAACTATAAACTAAGCGAGAATTCAAAAAATTATGAGAGTTATAAAAAAATTGAAAAAAACTATTAAATTATTTACTTAAATTGTTTTTAACATTTTTAAGTAAATTTTTAATTGCGTCAATTAAAAAATTACTCAATTTTTGTTTTTAAATTAAAACAAGTGATTACTCAAATTTGTTTCCTCCATATTTTTATCTGTGTATCAGGCAATCCAATTGGGAATCAGTACTATTACATGGTTTTTGCTGTGTTATAAGGAAAAAAACTTAAAAATTTTAAATCTTTTAAAAATACAGCATAACTTAAATAAACTCAATTCTGAAAATTAGCAAAAACCATCTCAAAGTCATGTTTACTTCAGAGGTCCAAGTCGTGTGGTTCGAAGCCTGCTTGGCGCCGCCGCCGACTTTATTTTTAACTTCAAGCCGCCGCCGAATGATGCGGCTTATTTCGGCTTACGACTTTTATATATATTTTTAGAAAAAAAATTATTTTTTGTTCCAAAATATATTAAATTTATAATTTTTTCTATATATTTGTTCATTTAATACCTATTCAATTGATTATAACTTCATTTTTAAACAAATCAAACGTATTTTGAAATCGGCTTTTAAATCGTAGCTAATCAATTTAGAGGTTGAACAACAAAAAAAATTAAACGTTCAAAATAAGGCGAATAAATCCAGTTACATGACAAAACTAAATAAAAACAATTAAAGAATTGTGTCTTTTTAGTTTTTTTAGTCCAGTTTATAGTACTTTTGTAATTTTTTAAGAAATCAATGGCTTTAGCCGGCTTTAAGCCGCCGCCGATAATTTTTTCCTCAGCCGCCGCCGCCGACAATTTCCTACGACTTGGACCTCTGGTTTACTTTGGTTAACTTTATTTTTGCTCAAATAGGGTAAACTCTTTGCTTTTCATTATAAAACATTGATGCATGTTTTAATAAAATTGATGTATTACACTTTCCAACCTGGCAAACGGAGAATTCCATTGGATTCTCCGAGCCAAAATTTAGTTTACGTGTCTCGGCGTTTTTGTGTGTGATTTCAAAAGTTCAAATTATACTTACAGTGTATTAATTTTGAAAAATGTATTTCAAACAATATGTAATCCTTTTCAGAAGCAAAACGATATTAAGTGTCTGTCTTTCCATTGGCCATCAGTGAAATCATTATCACCATAGAAGACGGATAGAAAGACGGACAAGAGTTATTATGTTGTTTTTATACCATTTTCAGGAAGCCGTTATTTTTTTTTTTAGTTGGTAGCGGGATAGCCTATCAACGTGAGGCTCGTGGGTTTGATTCCCACCAGACCCTTGTGTCTCTTCGCTACAACGAGGTGACGGTCATTGTTACCAGTTCTTGGTAAGGTTAAAATTTGTAAAAATTATTATAATAGACAATAAATAAAAAACTGTTAATCATTGGATTAAAATAGGTATTATATTTCGTATTTAATGACGAAGAAGGACGATTAATAGCTTGAAGTTTTTTGCGTTAAAATCCAATTTTACTCCCTGATGATGTTCCTCGATGAGGATCGAAATATTGGAAGTTAATAAAGAAAATTTATTAAACAAAACAATGGCCTTGAGCTCGATTATTTATTTACTTAATTATAACTAAAATTTTAATTATTTTTTTTTTATTTTAGTTGTTTTTTTTTAATTTTAATTATTTTTTTAATTAATAGTATTAAATTTTTAATTAACTAAATATCCATTTATTTTTAATTAACGTCATAAAACTATTTTTAATTTATATGCGCATTTTAGTGATCGGTCCGGATTTAAATAATTTTTTTATGAAATCTACGATTTTTTTTAATTAGCTCTTTTCATTTTTTTTTGTGTAGGTTAATATCTATGTTGTCGCAAAGGTCTTCTGAAGAACCCTTGATCCATAAAGTTCGAGCATGAAGGTATTGCTCGATTTTACGAATATTTTGGAGTTTTGCGTGTGTAACAAAAAATGCCTGCGAATTTTGTACTCTTGCCCAAAACATTAAATCAGGATAATATTTTGCAGAAGATTTGGGTGTACTTGCCAAATCAAAGTTTTTTTTAGAAAAAATAATGTTATATTACTTTGCTATTCCATGCAAAACGACTTGAAATATCAGGCGAGGACCCCATTAAAAAACCAAAAGAGCTGTACATTTCGTAAGTGAGTGCAAAAATAAGTGCAAAAAAGTGTTTTTATAAGTGCAAAAAAGTGTTTTTATATAACACTCTCACTTGTTTTATGTACATTTGATAAACAAATGGAAAAAGTCGTTTTGGTAAAAAAAATGATTTTTTTAGGAAAAACAAAATTATGTTAAAAAAAAATTAATGAACCCAAAATTATTGAGGAAAAAAAATTTTGATGAAAAAAAGGTTTTTGATGAAAAGAAAAATTTTTTGATGTAACAAAAATTGATGAAAAAAAATAGGAAAATAAAAATTTTTTTGGTGAGAAAAAATTTAATAAAAAAAATTTTATGAAAAAAAATTGATGAAAAAAAATATGATGAAAAAAATTTTGATGAAAAAAAAATTTGATGAAAAAAAAAAATTAATGAAAAAAATATGATGAAAAAAAATAAAATTTGATGAAAAAAAAAATTAATGCAAAAAAAATTTATGAAAAATTTGATGAAAAAAAATTTTGATGACAAATTTTTAATGAAAAAAAAAAAATTTGATGAAAAAAAATTGATGAAAAAAAAATTGATGAAAAAAAAATTTTTGATAAAAAAAAATTTATAAAAAAAAATAAAAATTGACGAAAAAAAAATTTTGATGGAAAAATAAAATTTGATGGAAAAATAATTGATGAACAAAAAAAAATTTTTTTTAGTTGAAAAATAATTATGTTACTTTTTATTCACCAGCTGGTGAAAAACGGTTTTATTCACCACGAGGTGAATTATTATCCATGTTACAAACCCAAGTTATGAAAATTTTTGGTTTTAAGAAAATGAAAATAGTAATTCTTGTTTTCTTTTAAGTTAATTGTTAGCTTAGCTGAGGTGGCGTCCTGCAACTTTTTTAAAATTAGACACCAGCCTAAAAACATTATCATGTTAAAAGTTTACTTCTGTTGAACGGTGTTATGCATGAAATTGATGGGATTAATTGTAACCACATTCAACATTTTACCCACAATTGTTGAAACCTCTAAAGTTTAAAGGAAGAAGAATCTCATAAAATAAAACAATTGTTAAGTTTAACATTACGTCTTTACTTACACAAACTATTGTTGCATCATTAAAAGAAAAATTGATAAATAAGAAATGGTAAATGGTAGAAAAAGATTTATAATAAAATCTACAGAGATTTGGAGAGATTAGAGCAGAGTTGTTAGGGTATAGCTGTTTTCGAACAAGGGGAAAGGGAATTTTCGAATTTCAACTGGAATTTACGAATTTTGAGTTACAAATATAATTCACGAACTTTATATAGAATCTCGAATTTCAAACGAAATTTTTGATTTACAACTATAATCGTTGAATTTGAATTAATCTCCTACGAATTATATCTAGAAACGGTGTGCGTAAAGTATGACCGCAAATGTAATAAACTTTTGTTTTAACTTGATTCATCAAAATTATTTATTGATAAAACCCAAGTGATAAAACTATGGGGCATAAGAATGGCATTTTTCTGTATACATAGCTAAATTTTTTTTTTCTTATCCCATTTTCAAAGTCCGGGCATTTTTTTATTCTACTAGGCCTAAACCTCATGTGGTACCAATTTGAGGCCAATCGGATTAAATTAACCCGTGGCGCCCGGTGGTCAAAGTTTTGGATTTTTGAAAAATTAAAAAAAATAAAAAATAAATATATCTTTCGACACATCATATTTGTTAATTTTGATGTGCTGAGCACGAATATAAAAAAATTAAAATCGGGCGAACAGTTTTCGAGATATCGCTATTTGAAATGGTTTTTTCCTACGTTCAAGAAATTTTTTAAAAAAAGTCTCAAAATTTTATTCCGCCGACCCTTTTGTAGACCTTGAGATAATCTTTCATTTAAAACAAATTTGAGCCAAATTCGATCATTTTTCGATCAATGTTTTGGACTTTTGGAAATTTTTTGAATTTTTGAAAATGAAAAATAAAAACAAGTAGAAAAGAGCTAAAACACCTCAATTCAACCGAGCAGTTGACCGCACCCCCTCCAAATTTAAAGAAATTAAGTACTGATGTTGACTTTAACAAAAAAGAGATTTTGCCAATTTTTCAGGCTTCTTTCTGGTCATTCCAGTATTCGAGACATGCGGTCTTGAAAATTAACAAAATCGTATATATTTGACAAAAGTGTTCTGAGATAAATAAAGATAACTCGAAAAGTAATAACAATACAGGTCTCAGTTAGGTTGCAAATAATTGGTAATAAAACAGCCTTTAAAATGGCATTCCCCAAGATTTTTTTTGAAAAAGGTCAAAGGTCATTGGTTTTAACCTTAATTTTTGGAGAGCTATATCTCAAAAAACGATATTTTTAAAATTTTGGAAAAAATATATGTGGTTAAGAATTACATATACCACTTAAGTTGAAATTTTCAGGATGGAGACTTCATTGGAACATTTTATATTAATAGAAACGTTGTGACAGGAAAGAAAAAGCGGTGTAATTTCCCTTAGAAAAAAAAAATATTTTTTTTGTCTTTGAAATGGTGGTACCAAAATCCATTTTTCTGAATGTTTTTGACGTGCTGAGTCCAAATATGACCTTTGAAATGGCCTATTGCTATTACTTTTTAAGATATATGCACCTAAATTTTCAAAAAAACACAGCAATAGCATTTTAGCAATTTTCACATATTTATGTGCAGATATCTCGAAAACTAATAGCGATAGGCCAGTTAAAAGGTCATATTTGGACTCAGCACGTCAAAAACATTCAGAAAAATTAATTTTGGTACCAGAATTTCAAAGACAAAAAAAAAATAGTTTTTTTCTTTGGGAAATTACACCGCTTTTTCTTTCCTGTCACAACGTTTCTATTAATATAAAATGTTCCAATGAAGCCTCCATCCTGAAAATTTAAACTTAAGTATGATTCTTAATCACATATATTTTTTCCAAAATTTTAAAAATATCGTTTTTTGAGATATAGCTCTCCAAAAATTAAGGCTAAAACCAATGACCTTTGACCTTTTCCAAAAAAAATCTTGGGGAATGCCATTTTAAAGGCTGTCTAATTACCTATTATTTGCGACCTGACCGAGACGTGTATTGTAATCACTTTTCGAGTTATCTTTATTTATCTCAGAACACTTTTGTCAACTATATACGATTTTGCCAATTTTCAAGACCCCATATCTCGGGAAGAAAAAGTACCAGAAGTCCAAAATTTTGGCACTATGATTTTTTTGTAAGGGCCCAACAATATTCCAAGTTTCATCAAATTCGAAAGGGGTAAGGTCAAAAATGCTACTTTTTTCGGTTGAATTGAGGTGTTTTAACTCAAAAGTTAAATTCGACTTGGCCGAATCTATGAATACCCTCCACAATGCCCATTTTAAGTGATAATAAATTTTCTAACCTGAAAAGATAACAGTTTTGATTAGAAATATTTTATTTTGTTTAAAAAAATTTTTTTTTAGTAATTTTTGAAAAAAAAAAAAAAATTACTAATTTTTTTTTTTGAGTGTAAAATTTTTTTTTAAGTGTAAAATTTTTTTCGAGTGTATTTTTTTTTTTGTTTTGGTATATAAATATTTCTGAGTGACAAAAATACGTTGTAAAATATTTTTGTGACTTACCAATGTTTTTAAAACAGGTTTAACGGGTTTTCAACACGTGATTTTTTGGTGAAGCTAATCTGAAATTCACGGTTTTGCTAATAACTTTTGAACCACTGGACCGATTTGGCTGAAATTCAATACGAACGAGGCTGGAGGAACGCAAAATATAAATGCCAAGCTTCAGCATCCTCAGGATTGCTTTTCGAAAGTTATAGTGCTTTTTATCTTAAAAATTCACGAAAAACCCTTGCCGAAATTCAGTCTTTTGCTCCTAATTTTTGAACCACTGGACCGATTTCGCTGGATTGCAATACCAACCTGACCAGGCAAATGCCCAACATATATGCCAAACTTCAGGAGCCCCCGTTAAGTCTTTCTAAAGTTAGCGTGTTTTCAACAGACAGACAGACGGACGGACGGACATCGCTAGATCGTCTTAAAATCGATCGAGGATCATGAATATATATGGGGCATTCCATGTGAAATCGGACACTTTAAAAAACTTTTTCTTTAGATTTTCCCAATTTGTTTACAGTTTTTAGTACCCTTCGAAAACTCCTTCGTGGTAAATTTTCAGATTTTTTTGATGACCCGTTCAAAAGATATCGAATTTTTAAAAATTGGTAGTTTGTTCCTTTACTCAAATTTCTTTTAATCATAACTTCTTCAATAATGGTCCAAATTTCAAATTTTTTTTTCAAAATTTTTGTTTTTTTACGTACTTTTAAAAAAAAAAATCCCAAAAAATTCTTAAAAGCGATCTAGTATGCGATTTTTAAGTTTTAAAATTTAAATCTCATTTATGAAAATGTTTGTACTCTTCGATTTTTTTGAAATTTTTTTGTGTAAAACTTCTATCAATTCTACACATTTTTTGCCCAGGAAGATCGTGGGCTAACGATTATTTCTATTTTTTAAAATTTTTTGAAAAAATTTTATTGTAATTTTCCAATTTTAAAATCATTTCTACTGCTCCAATGGTGCGTCATAGAGGGGTCCTTTATAAGACCGACCCCCATTAATTTTTACGTCTTAACATTTCTTTGGAACAAACTAATACCCTATCTCCAATTTCTAAGGGGGCTCCCACACAAAACGACATTTTTTAAAATTTGTTCCAACCGCTCTAACTGCCCTAATAGTGCCCTTAGAGCAACAAAATGTATGACCGACCCACAATATTTTTTTAGTCCAAACATTTTCTTTGAACACACCTACCCTCTATCTTCAACTGTTAAGGCGGTCCCCATACAATATTTTTTATTTTTTGTAAATTTGTTTTATTTAATCAGCTTCTACCGGTCCAATGGTGCGTCCGAAAGGGGTCATTAGAGAGACCGACCCCCATTTATTTTGACCCTACAACATTTTTTCGAAACATACCTACGCCCTATCTCCATTCCCTAAGTAGGCTCCCATACAAAATTACATTTTTATAAAATTTGCCCCAACTGTTATTTGTATGGGAGCCTACTTTGGGAGAGGAGATAGGGCGTAGGTATGTTTTGAAGAAATGTTGTAGGGTAAAAATAAATGGGGGTCGGTCTCACTAATGACCCCTCTCGGACGCACCATTGGACCGGTAGAAGCTGATTAAATAAAACAAATTTACAAAAAATAAAAAAAATTGTATGGGGACCGCCTTAAGAGTTAAAGATAGAGGTTAGGTGTGTTCATAGAAAATGTTTGGAATAAAAAAATATTGTGGGTAGGTCATACATTTTGTTGCTTTAAGGGCACTATTAAGGCAGTTAGAGCGGTTGGAACAAAATTTAAAAAATGTCGTTTTGTGTGGGAGCCCCATTAGAAATTGGAGATAGGGTATTAGTTTGTTCCAAAGAAATGTTAAGACGTAAAAATTAATGGGGGTCGGTCTTATAAAGGACCCCTCTATGACGCACCATTGGAGCAGTAGAAATGATTTTAAGATTGAAATATTACAATAAAATTTTTTCAAAAAATTTAAAAAATAGTAATAATCGTTATCCCACGATCTTCCTGGGCAAAAAATTTGTAGAATTGATAGAAGTTTTACACAAAAAAATTTAAAAAAAATCGAAGAGTACAAACATTTTCAAAAATGAGATTTAAATTTTAAAACTTAAAAATCGCATACTTGAGCGCTTTTAAGAATTTTTTGGGATTTTTTTTAGAAAGTACGTAAAAAAACAAAAATTTAAAAAAAAAAAATTGAAATTTGGACCATTATTGAAGAAGTTATGATTAAAAGAAGTTTGAGTAAAGGAACAAACTACCAATTTTTAAAAATTCGACATCTTTTGAACGGGTCATCCAAAAAATCTGAAAATTTACCACGAAGGAGTTTTCGAAGGGTACTAAAAACTGTAAACAAATTGGGAAAATCTAAAAAAAAAGTTTTTCAAAGTGTCCGATTTCACATGGAATGCCCCATATACTTTATGGGGTCCTAGACCAATATTTCGAGGTGTTACAAACGGAATGACAAACTTATATATACCCTCTATCACTAGAGTGGAGGGTATAAAACTAAATTCTTGCGATAGATTATTTTTATTAATTTTAGCATGCTGAATACGAATATCAAAAAATTGATAAAATCGGTCAAACAGTTTTCGAGATATCGCCATTTAAAGTTTGTCAAATTGCAAAATGGGCGGTTTTTTCCTACGTTTAAGAATATTTTTTAAAAGAACTCTAAAAATTTCTTTATTTTAACCCTTTCATAGAGCTTGATAAAATCTTTCATTTAAGTTTAATTTGAGCCAAATCCGATAATTTTAACCCGTGGCACCCTTCGATAAAAGTTTAGGGTTTTTGGTAAAAAGTTTCTAAAAAGCCAAAACTTTGATCGATGGGCGACACGGCTTAAAATGTTCGGATTTGGCTCAAATTAGTTTTAAATGAAAGATTGTCTCAAGCTCTACAAAAGGGTCGGCGGAATGAAATTTGAGACTTTTTTTAAAAAAATTCTTAAACGTAGAAAAAAACCGTCATTTTTTACAAATTTGAAATGGCGATATCTCGAAAACCGATCGAGGGATTTTAATTTTTTTTATATTCGTGCTCAGCGCATCGAAATTAACAAATATAATGTGGGTTAATTTAATCCGATTGACCTCAAATTTGTACCACATAAGTTTTAGACCTATGACAATAAAAATTTGCCCGGACACTTGGGAAAATCGAAAGTTGGCAAAAGAAATGCCAGTCTAATGGAGCATATTGCACACAAATATGAATCATAAATTTTGTTTAAATTTTCTTTCTACGCATGTGCAACATATGTAACGATGCATAACGATGTAGCGTTGGAGATAACCATCATAATACAATTTATAAAATATTAAACAAAAAAAATTCACTTAAAAAATAAATAAAGTTTGTGACATGAGCATCTAAATGCCAATTTAGCCTACATTTCTATGAGTTTTTCTGCTTTAAATTAAATTTATGTGACCAGTTCTTTTTATATATTAACTACTACTATTAACAACATAAAAAGTTGTTACTATATGCAATTACATATATACATTAGGGTGGCATGAATAATGATGAAAAAACATTTTTTTTTTAACATTGACTTGATTAGCTTATCAGCGACAAAGAATTTCATTTTGGTGGCCCGAGCCTTTCAGTCTGTGACATCCTTATCGCGTTATAAAATGTGTCCAAAAACAGCAAAAAATGTTTTTTCCTCTTTTTTTTAATTTTATGTGTTATGACGAAAAAATATTTTTTTTTCAAATTTCGTCGATTTCCTGGCAAAATATGGTTCCTTTTGGTCTAAGAACTCTATGTTTAACATTTTTACAAAATCGGAAGATTTTAACGTAAGGGGTTTTCACAGCGTCAGGCATTTTAATGTGATAAATGGCAAATTTGCTATTTTATTTTTTTCTATTTGCACTCTGGTATTTTCTTTTTACTCAAAGTTTGAGTGTGGCATTTTAAGAAAAATATGCCAGACTGAAATTTTTTGGCGTTTAGCAAATTTTTTGTGACGTTTTGCATTTTTGCCAAATACCACACCAAAAAGGTGTGGTTTTCACTGCGAAAACCCCAATAGAGTTTTTAGACCAAATGGAACCAGAATTTGCCTGTCATTATTCGTGCCACCCTAATTTACATATGTCGTTCCGCATGCAAGATGTATTTAATTGCCACAAACATTATAAATGTGGTTAATCTTTTATTTACAAAAGTATTTATTCACATAAAAAACTAAATGTTTATAAAATTTTAACAAAACTATTTTAAATTGTGTACTGAGTAAAACCAGAATTGTTTTTACAAAACTTTTATTTACAAGGAAGGTCTTTTCTGTGGTGCACTCTTATAAAATAGAGTGCACCAGTTATACAGGTTGATAGATCTCTCCAGATTTGTTTTCCGATTTAACAAATTTAGCTTTTTCGAAGTTAAAAATCTTAAGTACTACAAACGTGAAACTAATGCTTTTGGGATAGTTTTTAAATATAAATTTAGAAAACGCATTGTTTTTTTCGCGAAAAAAATAAATTCCGCGAAATTTTTTTATTCGAAAAATTTTGTGTCTGTAACGCATTTTTAAAAATTAATATAAAATTTAAATTAAAAAAATAATTTTGTAATTGGGTAATTCCAAAAATTTTCGCCCCACTGTTCGAAAACATGCCTTTGGACGCCACTGAGAATTTGGCTCATAGATATCCACGTTTATATGAGATATGTTGCATTTTTTGATTTTTAAAATTTGCTGTAGTTTTCAAATTATCGCGGGTCAAAGTTCGACTTTTTTAGCAAAAGTCAGAAAAATACATGACGTTTAACGTGCTCTAACTTTTTAACTAGTAATCCGATTATCACAAGTAATGGCTCATATGAAAGCTTAATTCTTCTTCTTTTAGGAAATATTTTCAAAAGCATACGGTTTTTTTCAGAAGTCTTGCAAAAATTCAAAAACATTTTTTTTTGCGAATATTTAAAAAAACACATCTTCGATTTTTTTAAAAAAAAGTTTGGTGATAAACAATACTGTTTTGTACAACATATCCAAAATTCAGAGTGGGATCCCAATGGTATCAAAAAATATACTGGTTTTAGTACGAAGTTCTTAAATTTTACCTTAGAAAATTAAAATTTTATATTTCTTCAATATAAAAATTTTAATTTTCAAGGAAAATTATACTATTAAAATTTTGAAAAACATTCAAAACATTAGAAATTTAAATTTTCTAAGGGAAAAATATGAGGACACGAGGTTCTTAAAACAGAATAGTTTTTGATCCCATGGAGATCCCACTCTGAATTTTGAATATGTTATACAAAACATTGTTATTTTTCACCAGAATTTTTTTAAAAAAAATCGAAAATGTGTTTTTTTTAAATATTAGAAAAGAAAAAATGTTTTTGCATTTTTGCATCATTTCTGTAAAAAAAACTGTGTTATTTTAAAAATATTTTTTAAAAGAAGAACCCCAGCTTTCACATGAGCCCAAAATTTGTGAAAATCGGGTCATTGGTTAAGAAGTTACAGCTCTTTAAACGTGATGTATTTTTCTTACTTTTGCTTAAAAAGTCAATCTTTGACCCGCCTATGAGGGCTATCTATGTGTCAAGGTTCAAATTAATCTGAGACACCATTTTTAAAAACGACTAATATTTGAGCTTAATTTTCTGGAATGGCCCAATTATTTAATTGATTCCGTTCAAAATTTACTCAAAAATTTAAAAAAAAAATTTAAGAAAGTAATTTAACAAAAATTTAATATTTTTTTTATTTTTTTATAAAGCCTGAATTACTTTAAACGTCCATGAAACGTAGACTCTTAGACAAAATTCAGTAAGTCAAAATAGTACAAAACATTTTTATTTATGTTTTGTTTGTGTCTAACGCATTGTATTTTTTGTCACACACAGAAAAAAATAAAAAAAATATTTGAGTAAATTTTTAATACTATTGAGTAAAAAATTACTCAATTTTGCACCAGTAAACGATTTAATAGTATTGAGTAAATTTTTAATAAAAATTTATTAAATGTTTGAAAAAAAAATTTGAGTAAATTTTTAATAAAAATTTATTAAATATTTGAAAAAAATTTGAGTAAATTTTTAATTGACGAAATTAAAAATTTACTCAAAATTTATCTATTTATTTTTTTTAAAGTTTAAAAAAGTTTTAAATTTTTGTTGTTTTTTTTATTTTTAGTACCAAAAGGTACATAAAAATAAAATGTATTTATTCGGCCTTTATATATGTATATATATTCGATTAGAGTTTTATTCTAGTTCGAGGCCCAAAAATATTTCTATTTATGATATTGTCATAATAGAGTATTTTTAATTTATTGCTTTAAAAAAGTTACTATCTCATAGTATGTCTGTACTGATCAGTTTCATCCCCACTAAAGGAATCTTCAGCAGACTTTAGAGAATCATCGTTGGTCAATCAAACATCAAACCAGACATAATATTTGATATATTTCCCAAGTTATATGAGAAGTACTATTATGAAGGTCCGAAATCTGTTTTCCAACAAAAATAACTCTTTTAAAGCAAAAATTGTATATATTAAATCACCGTCGGTAACTATTAATATATGTGTTGCTGTTATTTTACAATAACAAACAGTGCCTAACCAAACAATAGTGTTGGTAGGATAAGTCGTACTAAACTTTGTGTTAAATGTTGTTTTTTTTATTTTTAGTACCAAAAGGTACATAAAAATAAAATGTATTTATTCGGCCTTTATATATGTATATATATTCGATTAGAGTTTTATTCTAGTTCGAGGCCCAAAAATATTTCTATTTATGATATTGTCATAATAGAGTATTTTTAATTTATTGCTTTAAAAAAGTTACTATCTCATAGTATGTCTGTACTGATCAGTTTCATCCCCACTAAAGGAATCTTCAGCAGACTTTAGAGAATCATCGTTGGTCAATCAAACATCAAACCAGACATAATATTTGATATATTTCCCAAGTTATATGAGAAGTACTATTATGAAGGTCCGAAATCTGTTTTCCAACAAAAATAACTCTTTTAAAGCAAAAATTGTATATATTAAATCACCGTCGGTAACTATTAATATATGTGTTGCTGTTATTTTACAATAACAAACAGTGCCTAACCAAACAATAGTGTTGGTAGGATAAGTCGTACTAAACTTTGTGTTAAATGTTGTTTTTTTTTATTTTTAGTACCAAAAGGTACATAAAAATAAAATGTATTTATTCGGCCTTTATATATGTATATATATTCGATTAGAGTTTTATTCTAGTTCGAGGCCCAAAAATATTTCTATTTATGATATTGTCATAATAGAGTATTTTTAATTTATTGCTTTAAAAAAGTTACTATCTCATAGTATGTCTGTACTGATCAGTTTCATCCCCACTAAAGGAATCTTCAGCAGACTTTAGAGAATCATCGTTGGTCAATCAAACATCAAACCAGACATAATATTTGATATATTTCCCAAGTTATATGAGAAGTACTATTATGAAGGTCCGAAATCTGTTTTCCAACAAAAATAACTCTTTTAAAGCAAAAATTGTATATATTAAATCACCGTCGGTAACTATTAATATATGTGTTGCTGTTATTTTACAATAACAAACAGTGCCTAACCAAACAATAGTGTTGGTAGGATAAGTCGTACTAAACTTTGTGTTAAATGTTGTTTTTTTTTATTTTTAGTACCAAAAGGTACATAAAAATAAAATGTATTTATTCGGCCTTTATATATGTATATATATTCGATTAGAGTTTTATTCTAGTTCGAGGCCCAAAAATATTTCTATTTATGATATTGTCATAATAGAGTATTTTTAATTTATTGCTTTAAAAAAGTTACTATCTCATAGTATGTCTGTACTGATCAGTTTCATCCCCACTAAAGGAATCTTCAGCAGACTTTAGAGAATCATCGTTGGTCAATCAAACATCAAACCAGACATAATATTTGATATATTTCCCAAGTTACCTTCATAATAGTACTTCTCATATAACTTGGGAAATATATCAAATATTATGTCTGGTTTGATGTTTGATTGACCAACGATGATTCTCTAAAGTCTGCTGAAGATTCCTTTAGTGGGGATGAAACTGATCAGTACAGACATACTATGAGATAGTAACTTTTTTAAAGCAATAAATTAAAAATACTCTATTATGACAATATCATAAATAGAAATATTTTTGGGCCTCGAACTAGAATAAAACTCTAATCGAATATATATACATATATAAAGGCCGAATAAATACATTTTATTTTTATGTACCTTTTGGTACTAAAAATAAAAAAAAAAAACAACATTTAACACAAAGTTTAGTACGACTTATCCTACCAACACTATTGTTTGGTTAGGCACTGTTTGTTATTGTAAAATAACAGCAACACATATATTAATAGTTACCGACGGTGATTTAATATATACAATTTTTGCTTTAAAAGAGTTATTTTTGTTGGAAAACAGATTTCGGACCTTCATAATAGTACTTCTCATATAACTTGGGAAATATATCAAATATTATGTCTGGTTTGATGTTTGATTGACCAACGATGATTCTCTAAAGTCTGCTGAAGATTCCTTTAGTGGGGATGAAACTGATCAGTACAGACATACTATGAGATAGTAACTTTTTTAAAGCAATAAATTAAAAATACTCTATTATGACAATATCATAAATAGAAATATTTTTGGGCCTCGAACTAGAATAAAACTCTAATCGAATATATATACATATATAAAGGCCGAATAAATACATTTTATTTTTATGTACCTTTTGGTACTAAAAATAAAAAAAACAACATTTAACACAAAGTTTAGTACGACTTATCCTACCAACACTATTGTTTGGTTAGGCACTGTTTGTTATTGTAAAATAACAGCAACACATATATTAATAGTTACCGACGGTGATTTAATATATACAATTTTTGCTTTAAAAGAGTTATTTTTGTTGGAAAACAGATTTCGGACCTTCATAATAGTACTTCTCATATAACTTGGGAAATATATCAAATATTATGTCTGGTTTGATGTTTGATTGACCAACGATGATTCTCTAAAGTCTGCTGAAGATTCCTTTAGTGGGGATGAAACTGATCAGTACAGACATACTATGAGATAGTAACTTTTTTAAAGCAATAAATTAAAAATACTCTATTATGACAATATCATAAATAGAAATATTTTTGGGCCTCGAACTAGAATAAAACTCTAATCGAATATATATACATATATAAAGGCCGAATAAATACATTTTATTTTTATGTACCTTTTGGTACTAAAAATAAAAAAAAAAAATAAAAAAAACAACATTTAACACAAAGTTTAGTACGACTTATCCTACCAACACTATTGTTTGGTTAGGCACTGTTTGTTATTGTAAAATAACAGCAACACATATATTAATAGTTACCGACGGTGATTTAATATATACAATTTTTGCTTTAAAAGAGTTATTTTTGTTGGAAAACAGATTTCGGACCTTCATAATAGTACTTCTCATATAACTTGGGAAATATATCAAATATTATGTCTGGTTTGATGTTTGATTGACCAACGATGATTCTCTAAAGTCTGCTGAAGATTCCTTTAGTGGGGATGAAACTGATCAGTACAGACATACTATGAGATAGTAACTTTTTTAAAGCAATAAATTAAAAATACTCTATTATGACAATATCATAAATAGAAATATTTTTGGGCCTCGAACTAGAATAAAACTCTAATCGAATGTTTTAAATTTTTTTACAAAAAAAAAAACAAAAAACTTGTTTTTTCAAACTCTACCAAACATATTTATGTCTCAAAAACATAGGAAAATTTTATAAGTACGATTACAAACTTTCATATACATACACAAAAAACTATAAACTAAACGAGAATTCAAAAAACTATGAGAGTTTAAAAAAAAATAAAAAAAACTATTAAATTTTTATTAAATTATTTACTTAAATTGTTTTTAAAATTTTTGAGTAAATTTTTAATTGCGTCAATTAAAAAATTACTCAATTTTTGTTTTTAAATTTAAACAAGTGATTACTCAAATTTGTTTCCTCCGTATTTTTTTCTGTGCGGCAAAATGTAGAGAAATTCTGTTGAAAATAGAATTTCTCTACGTTTCAACGTGACAAAAAATGCAATGTGTTAGACAAAAACAAAACATAAATAGATATGTTCTGTACTTTTTTCACTTATTGAATTTTGTTAAAGAGTCTACGTTTCATGCACGTTTAAAGTAATTCAGGCTTAACTCTCATGGTTTTTTGAATTCTCGTTTAGTTTATGGTTTTCTGTATATTTATATGAAAGTTTGTAATTGTCGTTATAAAATTTTCCTATGTCTGCGACATAAATATGTTTGGTTAAGTTTACAAAAACAAGTTTTTTGATTTTTTTTTGTAAAAAATTTAAAACTTTTTTAAACTTTTAAAAAAAATAAATTGATAAATTTTGAGTAAATTTTTATTTGACACAATTAAACAGTTACTTAAAAACAATCGAAAAATTTTGAGTAAAGTTTTAATTGTGTCGATTAAAAATTTAATAAAATTTTTTGGCCAACATTTAATACATTTTTATTAAAAGTTTACTTACTTAATACTATTAAATCGTTTACTGGTGCAAAAGTGAGTAATTTTTTACTCAATAGTATTACAAATTTTTTCTGTGTGCAGATCGGCGTCTGCTACACGATACTTCCCTTGTTTGTTGTTAAGTGTACTAACAATTGACCATGAGAGGGTTTTCCAGTGGTTTGCTAAATTTAAATTTATATGCAAGAGACAACTTATGTAAAAACAATTAATAAAAATGTTTAAGTCCATGTATGACTGTATATAATAAAGTGTTATGTGATGAGTTTGACAGCTAAATATTAAGGATAAGGATTTGTTAAAAGCGCTAAACGAAAATTAAGTTTAAATATGAAAAATTGTTCCAAACTTAATGAAATTCAGTTGTGGGTCTATCAAAAAATTTTTATTTTCTTCAACAAATTCAATCAAAAAATTCTTGTTTTTTATTAAATACTATTTTTTTATCAAAACGTTTTTCATCAACAATTTTTTTTTATAAATTTTTTTTTATCAATAAAAATATTTTTTCTCAATTATTTTTTGTAAAAAAACTTTTTTAAACTTAAGGTATGTAAGTTCATCGTTTTTAAAATAATTTTTTTGAAATTTGATATGTCAAGATCTTATTATAAAATTGTATTTGATCAGATCTATTATTAGATTTTGAGATCTTATTGGATAATTATATCGGAACTCCTCTCAAAAATTCTGATAAAACTCAAAATTGTGGAATTTATGGGAAAATATTGTGAAATTTGTTTACACCAATAAAATTTCTGGTGAAAATTTTACATTAAGGTTTTTGTTGTTTGTATCTTATAGCCAATTCACACCTGAGGTGAAATCTCGTTCGAATGAGATTTCGATCGTATGGTTGTGTATAAAATGATACAGACCATATGATCGAAATCTCGTTCGAACGAGATTTCACCTCAGGTGTAAATAGGCCTTTACTCGCTGTGGTAAATAATTTTTATGAATTTCTGATATCACGAAACTGAATACCATTAATATTGAAAACCCCACATTACGCTCATACTTGCCAAGTGACATACAAAACGTATTTTCATAAATATGCTTCATCATTTTACAAAGTACATTTAAATTAAAATACTTTTATACTAAAATGCATTTGTTTAATTATTTTGGAATACAGACAGACAACCACCATAATATTCGCATAAAACTTTTGATCAATGTCATCCATATAAAAATAAAGTACATAATTATAATCAATAGGGTGGCACTACATTTTCCATTATTTAGTTTCTTGAAATTTTCAAGCAGAATATTGTAAATATGGATTATAAACTGAAAACATTAATATATTTTTAAATATGAGCCAATCTATGGGAAATTTAACAGGCGGATCAACGATTTTGTTAATTTTTGGTTATTTGATAAAGCTTATTAAATGATTAGAAACCATTTTTTTTTATCAATACTTTGGAAGATATGAGCGTTTCAAAAAGCTCTTTTTTGACACTATTGACTTTTAGACCGTTTTTGAACATTTTTGTTCTCGAAAACCGTAAGCTGTACGAAAAAAACTTTTGAAAACATTAACAATTCTACAAAAAATCAAACTTTAAAAATTTATTGGTCAAAAATACGAAAAACACCCCTCTAAAATTTTAATAGCGTTATTAAAATTTTGTATTAAATTTTGTTTTTGCAAATCCATGGTGTCCTTGTCAGGAAAAGTGGACATTCAAATATTTTGTTCACTTTTTCGGAACTTTACGATTTCCAAGTCAAAAATGGGCATTGCTCTGCAAGTCCACTACCTAAAGGCAACTTTTTCGACCTCGACGATTTTGAAATTCGAAAAAAAGGAAAGTTTTATCCACCCTAATGTGTAAATGGTATGTGGGAATTGAAAATACTTTTTTATAGTTTCATGTTAAATTAAACACAATATTTTTCAATTCATTAACAAAAAATTATAATAATTCGTATAACAAAAGAAGAAGAAAAGATAAATTCGAATTGGCAGAATCTACGAATACCCTCCACAATGCCCTTTTTAAAGGATAGTAAATTTTTAACGTAAAAAAAATTAACAATTTTGATTAGAAATTTTTTATTTTGTGTTAAAAACTTTTTTTTTTGTCATTTTTGTAAAAAAAAAAAAAAATTACTATTTTTTTTTTCTAGTGTTAAAACAATTTTTGATTGACAAAAATACTTTGTACAGTAATTTTGTGGCTTACCAATGTTTATAAAGCTTGTTTTTTAAAAGCTCGGTTTTTTTTTTCAACACGTAAATTTAAGGTGAAACAAATCTGATACACGGTTTTGCTAATAACTTTTGAGCTACTAAACTGATTTGGCTAAAATTCAATACGAACCAGAAAAGGGGCACGATAAATATATATGCCAAGCTTCAGTAGCCTCAGAGTTATCGTTCGAAAGTTAGCGAATGTTTTATCTCGTAAACTCGCGAAAAACCCTTGCCGAAATCACTCTTTTGCAGGGTTGGCAACCGATACCCACCTATAATAACGGTATTTGGCTATTGTACCGCAACCAATAAAGATATGGACATTTTCAAAAGCGATTATGAAAGCTGATGAAATTTCTAATATTTTAAATGTGTCACTTCGTGTTTCTACCGGTTCGTTTTAATTATATAGGCCAATACCGTTATAATACCGATTCAAACGGTATTATAAAGGTATTAACCTATATTTCGAAAACGAAACGGTAGGAACACGAAGTGACACATTTAAATTACTAGAAATTTCATCAGCTTTCATAATCGCTTTTGAAAATGTCCATATCTTCATTGGTTGCGGTACAATAGCCAAATACCGTTATTATAGGTGGGTATCGGTTGCCAACCCTGCTCTTTTGCTTTTAACTTTTGACCTACTGGACCGATTTCGCTCAATTGCAATACCAACATGACCAGGTAAATGGCCAACATATATGCCAATCTTCAGGAACCTACGTAAAGTCTTTCAAAATTTAGCGTGTTTTCAACAGACAGACGGATGGACAGACGGACATCGCTAGATCGTCTTAAAATCGAACGAGGATCATGAATATATACACTTTATGGGATCCTAGACCAATATTTCGTGGTGTTACAAACGGAATGACAAACTTATATATACCCTCTATCACTAGAGTGGAGGGTATACAAAAAATAAATATGTAATAATAACACAAATCCCGAGTATGTTATTATAATCCCAGGAAAAATTTTTTAAATTGGTTATTGTTACCATTTACAGATGTAATTCGTAAAAGATCAATTGTAAGTTAAAGATTTTACTTGTAATTTAAAACTCAATTCGTAAATCGAAGATAAAATTTGTACTTTGAAGATTCTACTTGTAATTCGAATACTCCATTTGTAGTTCCACGATTCCAATTGTAATTCGAAGATTCAAATTGTTATTCGTAAAAGATCAATTGTTATTCGAAAAAATCAGTTGTAATTCTGAAGATCAATTATAATTCGAACATGATTAACTGTAATTCAAATAAGTGAGTGTGTTAAATTCGGCTGTGACGAATCTTTAAAACCCTCCAACAAATAAAAAAATTAAAAAACAAGTGAGAGTGGTAAATTCGGCCGTGCCGAATCTTTTATACCCTCCAAAATGTAAAAAAAAAATTACAACAAATTTTGTCAGGGGCGTTTTTTTGGGGGGGTTATGGGGTCAGTGGGGGACGTTAAGAGCACCTTCCCATCGCGATAAATATACCAAATGTTTCATTAATTTACCAAAAATACAAAAAAAACATGTAAAAAAGGTGTATTTTTTCAGAGGGTGGTTCAGTTCTTCAAGGGGAACTTTTTCCCCCGCCCCGATTTTGCCCACTCACGAACTTAACCTGCCTATGAACATGAGGCATATTTGTGCCAAACTTCAAGGGTCTAGCTTTTTTATTTTGGACTGCATCGTGTTATCTACAGACAGACGGACGGACGGACGGACAGACGGACAGACGGATAGACGGACAGATGGACAGACGGACAGACGGACAGACGGACAGACAGACAGACGGACAGACGGACAGACGGACAGACGGACGGACGGACGGACATTCATAGAATGTCTTCAACCCATACTGTGGTTGGAGGGTATAAAAATTGCAGGGGCATTTTTTTTGTTGGGCGGGTCATTGGGGGTCACACAAGCCCACGCGGCTAATGTTTACAAATTGATTTATTATGCTTTTTGAGCTTAAGTAATATAAATTTATCGTTATTTACATACATTTTTAATATCCACGCCCACAAAAGGGAGGCGGGCAAAAAAAAACAATTTTTTACTCTCACTTCTAGTGATAGAGGGTATATATAAGTTTGTCATTCCGTTTGTAACACCTCGAAATATTGGTCTAGGACCGCATAAAGTATATATGTTCATGATCCTCGATCGATTTTAAGACGATCTAGCGATTTCCGTCCGTCCGTCCGTCTGTCTGTCTGGTGAAAACACGCTAACTTTTGAAAGACTATACGGAGGGTCTTGAAGTTTGGCATATATGTTGGGCATTTACCTGGTCAGGTTGGTATTGCAATCCAGCGAAATCGGTCCGGTCCAGTGGTTCAAAAGTTATGAGCAAAAGACTGAATTTCGGCAGGGCTTTTCATGAGTTTACGAGATAAAAAACACGCTAACTTTTGAAAGGAAATTCCGAGGATGCTGAAGCTTGGCAGGCCTGGTTCGTATTGAATTTCAGCGAAATCGGTGTAGTGGTTCAAAAGTTATTAGCAAAACCTTGAATCTCAGATTTGTTTTACCTTAAATTCACGTGTTGAAAACCCGCTAAACATGTTTTAAAAACATTGGTAAGTCACAAAAATAGTTTACAACGTATTTTTGTCACTCTAAAATGTTTTTTATCTAAAAAAAAAAAAATACACTCGAAAAAAATTTTACACTCAAAAAAAAAAAGTTGGTAAAATATTTTTTTTTTTTTTCGAAACTTACTTAAAAAAAAGTTTTTTTACACAAAATATTTCTAATCAAAAATGTTTATTTTTTCACGTTATAAAATTTACTACCACTTAAAAAGGGCATTGTTGAGGGTATTCATAGATTCGGCCAAGTCGAATTTAACTTTTATACTTTTTTTTGTATTTCCTGGGTCAAAGTGCAGGACGTTGAACTTTTTCGACATCAAATTGTTTTATTTGCTTAACAAAAAAAAAGTAAGAGTGTTAAATTCGGCTGTGCCGAATCTTTTATACCCTCCAACATGCAAAAAAAAAATCCAGGGTCGTTTACCTTTTGGGGGGGGGAGGTCGGCAGTGGTCATTGATGGGACAAATTTTCCCCCCAAATATATATTTAAAAATTCATTCTTATGCTTTTCGCACTAAAGAAATACAAGTAAATCATTATTTTAAATTTTTTTTTTAATCCACGCCATTTTCTAATCCCCCGGGTCCAAATGCAGAACTTTGAGCTTCTTGAAGCATAAAAATGTTGCATTTGTTAAACAAAAACACAAAAAATCATGTAAAAATATAGTGTTTTTCAGAGGTTGGTTTAGTTCCTCAAGGGGGAACTTTTTCCCCATGGTCCGAATTCGACCATCTCCGAACTTAACCAGCCTATGACCATAAGACATATTTGTGCCAAACTTCAGGAGTCTAGCTCTTTTATTTTGGGCTGTATCGTGTTTTCCATAGACAGACGCACAGACGGACGGACATCGCTAGAATGTCTTAGAATCGATCACTGATCAATAATATATATACTTTATGGGGTCCTAGACTGATATTTTGATGCGTTACACACGGAATGACAAAGTGAGTGTACCCTAGAGCACCCACAAAATGTATGGGATGTGCAAAAGTGTATTTTTTATCGCTCCCCGCTCATTTTCGGTTGAGTTGGGAGTAAAAAATAATATCTATCCAGAAATTAGACTTCTAGGTTGCAAACAGACCAAGCGGTTTGAACTTTTGACCTCAAAAATGGGCTTAAAAACCTTTATAGACTAATTTGGCTGTAACTCTTAAAATAAAAGTTTTTCGCAATTAACTTTCATAACAATTTATATGTAGAATCAAAATGCAAAGATTTTTCTCTCATACTGTTTTGACCTAAATATGTCCGATCGCGGTGTTTTAAGCGGTTAAAGTCAAAATTTGGGTCAGAACTTTTTTTTTAAAAATTCTCGTAAATTTTTAAATTGGGGAAAATTTGAGCTCTTTGCACAATTCACTAGGGTATTGAATGTACTTTTCCAAAAAAAATTTTTTTGCTAAAATATATCGACCCTTCCATGAAAAAATCCCAAAGTTCTTCTCTGAATCTCATTTTTTTACCATTCAACCTCAATATAGGCGAATATTCACTTTGTAATTCCGTGAGTTTCGCACCGAAACATCTGTCTAGGATTTCCCTAAATATATATGGGGTATTCAGTGCCAAATTGGACACTTTGAAAATTTTTATTTTAGATTTTTTAATTATTTTTAAATTTTTTTTAAAACCCATTAAAACCCCCATCCAAGTTAGTTTTCAAAATTTTTAAATTACCCGTTCCAAAGATATCGAATTTTCAAAAAAAACAACTATCGTTTTCCGTATTTCTATCAAAACAAATTCAGAAATGGTCAAAATTTTTTTTTTAATTTTTGTTTTTTTATTAAAAATTTCTTAGTGTTCTAATATGCGATTTTTAAATGATTGCACTCTTTGTTTTTTTTTTCAATCTTTTCTTAAAATTTTTTATTTGATTTTTTTTTTATTTTTTGTGGTAAACTTAACATTTTCTTAAAATTATAAGCTTAAGTAGATCGTGGGATTATGGTAATATATAAAAAAGAATTAAAAATAAAAAAGTAATTAATATATTCAGCGGTTTTTGAGTTTTTTTTTGTTGTCTTCCAATCTTTATTAAAACACTTTGAAGAAAAAAAGATAAAATTTTAACAAATTATTTCGAATTTGGACCATTTTTAAAGAAGTGATAAGTAAAAAACAGAAAAAATCGTGTTTTTTTTTTATAATTCCATATTTTTTGAACGGATTATCAAAAAAGATATCAAAATTTACTTGGAATGGGTTTTTGAAGGGTACTACAAAATTGAAAAAATATAAAATTAAAAATTTTCCAAGTGTCCGATTTGGCATGGAATACCCCATATATACTATGTGGAATCCTAGACTTATCTTTCGTTGCGTAAAACACGCACTTACAAAGTGAATATACCCCCATAACGTGGTTGGAGGTCAAAAAAATTGTGGTTCAGAGTAGGATTTTGGCAATTTTTCATGGAAGGGTCGATATATTTTTACAAAAAAAAAATTTTTGGAAAACTACATTCAATACTCTATTAAATTATGCAAAGAGCTAAAATTTTCCCCAATTTAAAAATTTATGACAATTTTTTAAAAAAAGTTCTCACCCAAATTTCGACTTTAATCGCTAAAAACACCGCTATCGGACATATTTAGATCAAAACTGAATGAGAGAAAAATCTTTGCATTTTGAATCTACAAAAAAATTGTTATGAAAGTAATTTGCGAAAAACTTTTATTTTAAGAGTTACAGCCAAATTAATCTATAAAGGTTTTTTAGCCCATTTTTGAGGTCAAAAGTTCAAACCGCTTGGTCTGTTTGCAACCTAGAAGTCCAATTTCTGGATAGATATTATTTTTTACTCCCAACTCAACCGAAAATGAGCGGGGAGCGATAAAAAAAACAATTATGCATATATATGGTACCCCATACTGTAGTTGGAGGATATAAAAAGATCAGTGTATAATTTTCTGTTATTTGATAACCAAAAACTTTGCTGGGTTTGGAAATAATTTTCTTTGGAATCTGCAAAACTGTAACAGTATTTTCATTGTCATTAAATGTATTCATTAAACTATTTAAAAAACCCTTTGGTGTCATGGCTGCATATATGAGCAAGCATATGCATGCATTAAACTCCATTCATTCTGAAATCCATTGATAAAACAAAATGTTAGGGGTATTCACAGAAATTTTAGCCTAGAGCAAATAAGCAAAAGAAATAATTTTCTTCCAAAGAAAAAGATTTCAAGGGCTTTTACAAGAGCTTCAAAAAAAAACTCAAAATACACTTAAAGAGAAATGTTCAGTTTATTGATGAAAATTATATCAATATGATGAATTTACATAATTCATCAATGATTTCATCAATTTGGATAACACATTGTCTTCTATATGTTGAAACTTTTTTCCAAATTAATGAAACATATTTAACATGATGAAACACACAATAAGGACATTATTGATAAAAACTCTTCAACATAATTATGACAAATTGCATTAAACGAAAACTTATGAAACTTTTCATTACTTTATTGTAACATTTCATCAATTAGAAGATATTTTCTCTTCCAAAAAAAAACTAGGTAATAATTTTTGCTAGTTTTTTTATGCACTGTTGGTTAAATTTCATCCATTTTGACAATCAAGTTGTTTCCTTCACAGATCATTTTAATTTTTATTATAAATGCGTCTAGCTGTTAATACCCCTAATAGCTTTTCCATAAGTCTTTTGATGTAGATTGTTGAATTGTGTACTTAATTAAAATTAAACCTTTTGATTAATTGCCCGACTTTAATAATAAAGTGTTGACAATTAAGAACGAACAAAAAAATAATACAATTCTGAATAATACGGGTTAATACAAATAACAATAATTCATACACATACTTAAACACTTTAACATACTCGCACACAGATGCATTCATTTACGTGTGTTAATTTTCTCATCTCTTATTCAGCGGATGAATAAAATTTACCCTCAAGTTGATTCTTTTTTTATTTTATGCATTTTAACAAACTTTTTAATTATTTCATATTATAATGAATTGTTCATTGAGTATATAAAATTGTTAAATATGAAGTTTTTCAACCACAAACAAATCATTTGTATACTTGTTAATATCATTAAAAAATAATTGTATGTAAAATAAGGTGGACCTTATTTAGCTTCTTTTCGATTTTCCAAAATCGGAGCCCAGTTTTGTGTGAGGTTAGGGGAAGAAAATGTTGACAAAACTATGAGCTCGATCGGTGGAAAATTGCCGTGCCGCGACCGCACAAAAAAAATTATTGGCTAAAAATTTTCAATTAAATGTATTGATCAACAAAATTTAAATGAGTCAATCAATGTTTTGATTAAAATTTTTGCTATTTTTTGTTACAAATTTTCAACATACCAGATTTTTTCGCTTTAATTTATTTGAATAGATTAATTCAAAAATACACAAAATGATCGGGCTTTACTTTTTATACCCTACACCACACTGTGGTACAGGGTATAATGAGTTTGTGCTGATGTTTGTAACTACCCGAAATATTGGTCCTAGACCCACTTTTAAGTATACCGATCGACTTAGAATCACTTTTTGAGTCGATCTAGCGATGTCCGTCCGTCCGGCTGTCCGTTCGTCCGTCTGTCAGTCCATGTAAACGGTGTAAACACGATACAGGTCGCAATTCTCGATCAATTGACTTAAAATTTAAAACTTAAGCCTTTTTTGGCCCAAGGACGAAGCCTATTGAAATTGAAAAAAATCGGTCCATATTTAGACCTAGCCCCCATACAAAGGTCCTCTTTAGTTTTGGCTCAAATGACTCTAATAGTCGCATTTTAATAGGTATCTTTTCAAAATTTGGCAGGAATTAATGTTTTATACACACAAATCACCATTCCGAATTTTAAAGAAATCGAACCAGTTCTTCTAGTAGTCCCCATACAAACCACCTTCCCGATTTTCACATAAATCTCTCAATTTTCATGAAAATAGAAAATATTTAATTAAAATTCTGTTTGTGTATGTTAAACGCGTACTTTAATAACCTTATCAAATCTAATTATCATCGGACCATTTTGGACTTAGGTCCCATGTGGAAATTTCGCCCGATATTCAGTTGAAGCGATTTATTGTCAACAAAAAGAAGCCTATTCCACTCAAATTTGATTAGTGATTGCTTTTTACACTTATTAAAGATTTGACAAAATATAGATCTAATCAGTCCATGTTTGAACTTGGGACCCATGGTCCGGGAAACTCTGGTGTAGGGTATTATATGGTCGGTCTTGACCGACTATAATTTTCTTACTTGTTTTTATTGTTGGCAACATATTGGAAAGCAAAAAAGATGAATTTTTTGATAATTTTGTCATAAGCTAACAATTCATTTGTTAAATCAATCATTATTTTGATTGACTTTAAACAAAAAATTGATCAAATTTTTGATCAAAATCGAAAAAATGTTTGATTGAAATAATTTTCAGTCAATCACCTACAATTTGATGATTGGTATAACAATTTTTTTAATTGGAGGAATTTCAATCAAAAAATTGATTGAATCCGCATTTTTGTTGATTGAAATTCGTTTCAAATTTTTTCTGTGCGCATTGAAGTTTGTGAAAACGCGATTAGTACAAAATAAAAAGAAAACAAGTAAGAGTGTTAAATTCGTCTGTGCCGAGTCTTTTACACCCTCCAAAACGTAAAAAAAGTCCAGGGCCGTTTGCCGTAGGTTTTATAAAATGGATTTATTATGATTCTTGCAATTACCTAATCCAATTAATCCTTATTAAAATACATTTTTTATATCCACGCCCGCAAAAGGGGCGGGTCAAAAATTTTTTTATTTTTTTTTTATCCGCTGGGTCCACATCCAGGATTTTAAACTTCTTTTGGCACAAAAATGTTTCATTTGCTTAACAAAAGTACAAAAAACTCTGAAAAAAATCGGGTTTTCTGAGGTTGGTTTAGATCTCCAAGGGGGAAATTCTTTCCCATTGGTACGATTTTGCCCATTTCCAAACTTAACCAGCCTATGACCAAACTTCGGAATTCTACACCCTAAAAAAATGAGGCCAGTTTCCTACCATAAATTGGGTAAATTTCAACAAATTCAAAAAATATACTACATACTATAAATTGAGTAAATCCCAGATTACCAAATAAGGTATAAAATAAGGTATAGGATCTCTTATTTTATACATTGCAGCATTGATGATTTTAACAGGCGATGAGACTCAAAGTAATGCATCCACATTATCACAAAGAATACCAGTAAGGTATAAAATAAGTCATAAATTTATAACAAAGAATACGAGTAAGGTGTAAAATATATGATATTTTATAGGTTACGAGTAAGGTATATAATAAAGCATACCAGAAGATAATATATAAGGTATACGAGTAGTGAAAAAGTAATTTGTATTACATTTACTCACGTGATTGTAAGTGAGTGTAAGTAGATCAAATATGCTCGTGAGTGTGTGTCGTTAGAAATTTCCTGTCGTGAGCCCATCTCTAGTTTAAACTTATGCATTTTTTTATAAAATAATTATTTCTTATGTAATTGTAATGCATTATGCATTTAATTATAAATAATGCATTATTTCAAACTTTTAAATAATACATAATGTAACCAAATATAAGTCATCCATGATTTAATGTTTTGAAATAATAAATATGAAATACATTTTTTCCAATAATCATGCATTACGTAGCAAATTATTAGTAATGCATTATTTTTCACTTGAAAATAATACGTTGTGGTACAAATGTTTGGTAAGACATCCTAAAATAATGCTACAAATAAGGTATATACATTACCTGGTAATGTGTTATATAATCACTACCCATTACCAAAGTTTTGCTGGGATTTCTAATATTTTTAAGTAGAAGTACGCAATTTGTGTAATTTAACCCAATTTATAGTAGGAAACTGATTTTAATTAGAGAGTAGCTCTTTTGTTTTGGACTGTACAGACGGACGGACATCGCTAGAATGTCTTAGAATCGATCACTGATCAATAATATATACACTCTAAAAAACTGAGTCCAACTATAAGTTGGGTAAATTTCAACAAACTCCAATAATATGCTGCCATAAATTGGGCAAATTTCCAATAATTTTAAGTAGGATTACACAATTTGTGTAAATTAACCCAATTTATAGTAGGAAACTGAAATCATTTTGGTTAGAGTGTATACTTTATGGGGTCATAGATAGGCTGACCATTCATGCTGATTTGATCAGTACACTGAAAGAATTATTGTTCATAATATCTATGAACATATTTCATAAAACCAAATTCATAGAATCTATGAAACAATTCATTGTCTGAATGAATATTCATTAGTATTTTGAAATATTTCATAGAATTTTATTCATAGATTTTGTAAGATTCATAGAAAAAATTCATAGAAAATAAATGTCATTAATAATTTTTTAAAAATTAAAATAATGTTACAATAATTAAATAATTTGAATAAATATATTAAAAAAATATAAAAAATAAAAAAAAAAAAACATAAAGAAAGTAAAAAAAAAAAAAAAATATTGCTGCCCAGGCGGGGTTCGAACCCAAGACCTACCGGCTGGGAAATTTATAATCGACGCCTTAGCTATCAGCGCCACCAAAGGAGGAAAACCTCGCCGACTAACACTTAGTTTTGTAATGTTCTTTATTTTTTTTTTTGCAAATACACAAACATTTTGTTTTCTACAAACATACACACAGATTTTGGCAGAGCATTGTGGCAGAGCATAATATTTTAAAGCAGCATATTAAACAAAATTGATTTTAAGTGTTATAACTTGTTTATTTACTTTAGCTCAGTGGTTAGAGACTAAGCTTCACGAACAACTGGTTTGTGTTCGAATCTCGGTGGGGAGATCAGTTAAAAATAAATAAATTTTTAAAAATAGAATATTGTAAATAAATAAAAATAAAATAATAAAGTAAATAAAAAAAAAAATAAAAAAATAAAAAAAAAATAGAATTAAATTGAATTGAACAATAAAATTTTTTTTCCATAGCCTATGAACTTTTTCATAGGTATCTGGTTTCTATGAATTTGTTTCATAGATTCTATGAAGGGCATCATTGGCTCACTTCTAATGATTTTTTTCAAACAATCAATGTACGTTTTCATAGCCGTAATGAACAAAATTCTTTCAGTGTACATGTACTGATTTATTATCACGTGTACTGATCAAAAAACGTTGTACTGATTTGTACTGATTTTATGAAATATGTACTGATTGTACTGATTTTTGAAGATTTCAACATAAAAAATAATTTTATTCGAAAATTCTATACAAAATCTTGAGTTTACATAAAATCAGTCTTCAAGGTAGTTTTTTTATAACTTAATTCTGACAATAAGATAACACTGTGCAACAAATTTCGGTTCATCGCATTGAGCCTCAATGCCTTCAACGCCATATGAAAGTAGACAATCAAATGGACAAAATCACCAAAGGGTTTTGCAAAGTCAGTTCGGATTTCTTTTTTATAGCCCACTGAAGTTTTTATTTTTTTATCAAAGGCGTTTGGAAAACGTCATAAATATTATAATAAGAACACATCTGAGCTTCAAAATATGATTTGATGTCTTCAGTGAAATTTTATGGCGGTTCTTTTCTTAGAATATTTTAACCCTCTAACTGCCATCTTAAGGGGTCATTTTAGTCCTTTTTCAAAAACTAAACACAGAAGTCTAATAAAACTTCCATTTAGAGGGTTAAAATGTTCTACAAATATTTTCCTCATAAAATTTCACTAGGGGTTGTCGAATGTTCAAAGTTTGTGCGACATGCGCAAAGTGCTTCAAAAGGGTCAAGTATAAATAATCAATGTTTGTTATTTATTTTTACCAAAGCAGTGTTAAAAAATATCGACAAAAAACAGTGCAAATATACTTTTGAGCTAAAAATGATGTTCTGATGTGTTTTATAAAATTTTATGATGATTCTTTTCTTTGACCAAATTAACCCTCTAGCTCCCGTTTTAAGGGGTCATTTTTGTCCTTTTTTAAAAGAAATACAAAAAAGTCATAAAAAAAATGCAGTTAAAGGGTTAAAATGTTTTACAAATATTTTCTGCATCAAATTTTACTAGGGCACGTCTAAGACAGAAAGTTCGTCCAGCATATAGAAAATGCTTAAAAATTTTAAAGTATTCAAAAATTTTTTTTTATATTTTTTTTGGGTCGAAATAAAAATAAAAAAACAAGTAACCGAGTCAAATTCGACTTTGTCGAATGTATTAATACCCTCCACGATGTAAAAAAGTTTATTTGCAAAAAAAAAAAAATTCCCTTAACCCAGAGAGTCCTTGACCGATCTCGTTGAAAAATTGTGTCTGCACTACTATCCAATAGGATAGTAGATCGGGATCAAAAGTTGTGTCAGTTGACACGATAACCCTCATATAAATTATTGATCAGTGATCGATTTTAAGACATTCAAGCGAGACATTGCCTGTCCGTCTGTGGAAATGGTGATCACGGCCAATGTATTAAACAGATATAACTAAGACTTACTTGTTGTTGCCCTAAGCAGTTTGGTATTGCATTTGAACGAAATCGGTTCAGCGGTTCAAAAGTTATGAACGAAAATGTAAGAACACCTCGAAAATTGTGGTACAGTCAACATAACCTAAAAACACAAAATGCTTTAATTCGGCGGCTGGTTGACACATGTGAACAGAATTGATCACCGAATGGTATTTAAACAAGTCCAAACATTTAAAAAAAAAAAAAAAACATTTTCGTCGAATTTTTTTTTTACCAAAAATTTTTTTTCGTGGATTTTTTTTTTTTAATTTTTTTTTTTGTTTTTTGCAAATAAACTTTTTTACATCGTGGAGGGTATTAATACATTCGACAAAGTCGAATTTAACTTTGTTACTTGTTTTTTTTTTATTTCGGCCAAAAAAAATATAAAAAAAAAATTTGAATACTTTAAAATTTTTAAGCATTTTCTATATGCTGGACGAACTTTCTGTCTTAGACGTGCCCTAGTAAAATTTGATGCAGAAAATATTTGTAAAACATTTTAACCCTTTAACTGAATTTTTTTTATAGACTTTTTTGTATTTCTTTTAAAAAAGGACAAAAATGACCCCTTAAAACGGGAGCTAGAGGGTTAATTTGGTCAAAGAAAAGAATCATCATAAAATTTTATAAAACACATCAGAACATCATTTTTAGCTCAAAAGTATATTTGCACTGTTTTTTGTCGATATTTTTTAACGCTGCTTTGGTAAAAATAAATAACAAACATTGATTATTTATACTTGACCCTTTTTAAGCACTTTGCGCATGTCGCACAAACTTTGAACATTCGACGACCCCTAGTGAAATTTTATGAGGAAAATATTTGTAGAACATTTTAACCCTCTAAATGGACGTTTTATTAGACTTCTGTGTTTAGTTTTTGAAAAAGGACTAAAATGACCCCTTAAAATGGCAGTTAGAGGGTTAAAATATTCTAAGAAAATAACCGCCATAAAATTTCACTGAAGACATAAAATCATATTTTGAAGGTCAGATCTGTTCTTATTATAGTATTTTTGACGTTTTCCAAACGCCTTTGATAAAAAAATAAAAACTTCAGTGGGCTATAAAAAAGAAATCCGAACTGACTTTGCAAAACCCTTTGGTGATTTTGTCCATTTGATGGTCTAATTTCATATGGCGTTGAAGCCATTGAGGCTCATTTTTCTTGTTGCACAGTGTAATTTATACATAATTCTAAAGAGCTTAAAGTTCGAAAATCAAGAGGTTCCTTAACGCAAAAATGTATCTGAGCGTAAGGTTATTTTGATCTTCATAAATTTATATGAAAAGGCGCACAGAATCTCTGAGGTTTACTAAAACGAAAAGTTCGAGGGATGATGGAATTTTTATATTTTTTAAGAATGATAATGTAATTGGATGAATAAAATGATTCTTAGATGTTCGATGAGGTAATGTCATACGAATTTATTGGAAAAAACGCTCAGAACATAAGGTATATTTAGAAGAGTTATTAAAAGTCCTCAGAATCTGTGGACTTTTTATTCACAAAACCTGTGGGTTTTTGTTATATTTTATGCACCGAAAGGATCAAAACATTTAAATGAAGTTGTTTGTAGTCAACAAAATTTTCCGCAAAATAACGACACAGTTTATGATAGTTGTTTTTAACAGTTGTTTTTACTGAATACTAATTGACCCCAAGTTTGGTAGTTTAAGCGAAACTTTTTCAGTGTTGGAAAAATCATCAATGTTTCTTAAAAATCATCAGTGTTTTCCCACAAAAAACTGTTTTCAGAGAGTTATTTGTAGAAAAAAAAATAAAACATAAAAACTTGTGCGTACTGATTTGAGTTCAGAAAAAAATGGTCACCCTAGTCATAGACCGATATTTCGATGCGTTACACACGGAATGACAAAGTGAGTATACCTCCATACTGTGGTTGGTGGGTACAAAAATAATATAGCTTGAAATACATCAGATTTATCATTCTGAATTTAAAATTTTTAAAATCGATCGAACGGTTTTCGAGTTTTCCCTATTTAAAATTTGTAAAAAAATTGTGTTTTTTTGCTGCGTTCAAAAAACTTGAAGAAGTCTCAATATTTTTTTTCAAATTTCTTGAACGTAGGAAAAAACCGCCATTTTTAGAAATTTCAAGCAACGGTATCTCGAAAATCGTTCGACCGATTATGTGTCGTAAGACATATTAATTTTTTCATTCCGTTTTGCACAATTGCGTTCTCACATACTTCATTGCGCGACTTAAATGAATTAAACAACTTTGTTGTTTTGTGGGTTTTTAAAAACTAAAGCTTTATTTAAATTCTTAATTTTAAATTCTTAAAAATAACTTAAAAGGTAGGAATTGCAGCTAATCTGCAATTCAGCATAAACTTATGTCTACATTATTATATATGTATGTTAAGCATCCCACATTACTGATATTGTGACTATCCACAATATCAAAACTATCAAGCTGCTTTGACATACAAACAAATGACAGAGTGTATGATTGTGTATACACAACCATACAGTCAGACCTTTGAAGAATTAATTCACTTTTTGATTTGATTCGCAAAAAGATTAATTCATATTAATAAATCAAGGAATTAATTCTTGATGATTTGATTCAAAAGAATTAATTTCAACTTTTTGTTGAAAGAATTAACTAATTTTTTGTTTAATTCCTGTTTAAATAAAGATTCAAATCAACTTGATTCAAATCAACAAAGAATTAATTCACTTGATTCAAATCAATTGATTCAAATCAATTGATTCAAATCAATTTGATTCAAATCAATTGATTCAAATCAATTTGATTCAAATCAATTGATTCAAATCAAAAATGTTTTGATTCAGTTGATTTAAACATTTTTTTCTTAAATCAAAGTATTTACTTTACACACACACACACATACTATAACATATATTCTTGTGCGGTAGTAGCAAGCAAAAAGTCAAAGCAACAGAATTTTATAGTGTACATTTTATTGGCAGCATTTTTTAGCCTATGCATGCATAGGAATCACAAAAATGCAAGACATTGCTTTAATATAACATTTATTAATTTGCACATATACATTAAGGGTGGGATAATGCACGACTTTTCGATATAATGGAAATGTATGTGTATAATAAAAATGTAAATCATTCATTGTTTTTGTGTTAAAAGTTATTTTTATGCTGAAGAGCCAAATTCGTTATTGACTAAAGTAAAGATAGGCGCGTGAGTGGATTTTGACTCACACTTACTAACGCAAAAAATAATCGGATCACTCACTAATCCCTCACGCAATATATAAAAAACTTACTCACACTCACGCGTGACTCACGCCATATTCAATCACGCTCACGCGTGAGCCACGCAAAATCTACTCACGCAATAAAATTTTCTTACCAAAAAAAAAAAAAACTCGAAAAAAAAATTTTTTAGAAAAATTTTAAAAAAATTGGGCAAATCAAAAAATTGTGCAAATCAAAAAATCTAATCACGCAGACTCACGCAAAAAATAAATGACTAACTCACTAATCACTCGCTCAGGTTTTTTTCAAATCACGATCACTCACAATCACGTGATTGAAATGAAAATCACTCACACTCACGCGTGATTCACGTGAATCACGCAAACCACGTGACCAGCGCCCATCTCTAGACTAAAGATACACATTTAATAATACTGTACAATTTGGAGTGTTGTTTATTGATGGCGTGGTGTGTTTAAAATTGACGATATTCCAATGAATTTAACGCAATCAGACATGATAAGATTTTTATAATGTGCATTTTTAGTGTTTGATTTAAGTGAAAAAAGTTTAAATCAAGTTGATTCAAACCAAAAGTGGTTTGAATCAGTTGATTTGAATCAGTTGATTTGAATCAAAAGTGATTTGAATCAGTTGATTCAAATCAAGTGATTTGAATCAGTTGATTCAAATCAAAATGTATTAATTCAATTGATTCAAATCAACGAATTAATTCTTTGCAATGAAATTAAGTGATTTAAATAATGAATTAATTCTTTTCGATTTATAGAAACAGGGAATTAATTCAATTATCTTAAATCAGATTTAATAAATTGAATTAGGGAATTAAATCTTCAAAGGTCTGCATACAGTCTGTATATTTGGTTATATGTAACTCGCGTGCGGAACGGCAATTTTCAACCGTTCGAGCTCATATTTTGGTAAATTTATTTTTACCCTTACCTCACACAAAACTGGACTCCAATTTCTTTAAATCGAAAATAAGCAAAATAAGTTCCACCTTAATGTAAAAGTGTTTCATACATGTTAAATTTTTATGGATATTTCCAGTTTTTTATATAAGAGACTGATACATAATCATATCATTAAATAGTTAAATTGACATATTTGGTATAACAATTGCCTTATTTAATTTTTTTAAAGTATTTAGTTTTAACAAATATGAAATAAATATTAAAATTTCACAAAAAAATTATCATTTCAGCTGCATATCGTCGCTTCGCCTAAAAATGGAGTCATGTGTTAAAATTTTATTTTTGAAGAGACCCAAGAAACAGCCAAATTTGGTTCTTTCGCGGTACTTTTATGAAAAAAACTTCACATAAATATTAAACCAATATTATAAATTTCATGTTGATTAAAAGTTGATTTCTAAAAATTACTGCGAAAGGGCCAAAAAGTGCTGTTTCTTGGGCATCTTTGAAAAACTTTGAAAAACACATGACTCCATTTTTAGGCGCAGCGACGATATGTATAGAAATCCAAAAAAGCCCAAATTGTTATTCATAAAATTATATATGAAAATACTTAGGTTAGGTTAGAGGTGGCGGAGTCAAAGACTCCTCACATAGACCGGATGGTCCATAGCGAAACCACAATAATTCCTCAGCGACGCTGATAGAACGCATTTGTCCTCATCGCGAATTGTACTATTTGCCTTAGGTCGACATTCGAAACTGTTTCCAAGCTCTCGAAGTCATGTCTGCCTAAAATGTGCAGTCGGGTTCTGGCCAAAGCAGGACATTGGCAAAGAATATGTTCGACCGTTTCTTCAGTGTTAGGTTCATCGCACCTTCTACAGCTTGCATCAGAAATAAGTCCCATCTTCTTTCTACGATAACCTATTAGGCAGTGCCCGGTGATCACTCCAGTAAGTACACGGCATGCCGTGTACTTACCGCGGCAGTTCCATCTAGTGAGTGAGAGTAAGTATTCAGTTTTTCTTAGATTGTAGCATGCCCACAATCTTCTACTAATCGCACTTGTTGTTAACTCTCTCCACTTTCTATTAGCCATTGCAGTCTTTTGAATGTCGCGTAGCGATCTGAAGTGCTGGATTGGTGGATCAATATGCACAGAAATACCAATACCATCAGCACCTTGTTTCGCGAGCTCGTCCGCTCTCTCGTTTCCTTGAATACCTATGTGACCTGGTACCCATATTAGTTTCACCTTGTTCATACTCCCTAAACTTTGTAAGTTCTCGAAGCATTCGAAAACTACTTTCGACTTGATGTAAAAGCTTTTAAGAGCTTTTAGAGCAGCTTGGCTGTCAACATAAATGTTAAACTCTCTGTTTGTCTCATCACCGAACTGTAAAGCCGCCCTACTTTAGGAGAAGGATAAAAGTCCTCTCTAAATCTCGCAAACATGAAAATACTTAAGTCCCCGATGTTTTACTGGTTGACTCAAATCTGTCAAAAAATCTGTAAAGCGACTTTCAATCAAAATTTGCAAAAGTTAAGCAGATTTTTCTGCTGATATGGACATTATAATTAAATTTTCCGTCGTTTAGTTAAAAAAAAAACGACTGAAAATTTTCGAAAACTTTACTGATTCAATGTGTTTGGTTTCAAACGATATCAGGATATATTAATATCGTTTCAAGACCCCATAAAGTATGTAAGTATTTTTGTGGTCCTTGACTAAACTATCGCCAACTCCTAAACTAAACTATAGCCAACTCCCGTAAACCAAAAACTATTTTACCTATTTTCAAAATTTTTACAGTTTTGAAAAAGTATGGCTCCAAAAAATATTCATAATCAAATTAATACGACAATCATAGTGGCTTTGCCAATTTTGTATGGATGTCGATTAACATTTTTTGTTTTGGAAAATTTTCAGAACCCGTTCTGAAATTTTTCATTTTTTAAAAAATTCAATTTATCAAAAATCAGGCCACTTTTTTTTTTTTTAAATTTATTTTTAAAAGTTTAGATGTTTGTCCAACCACAAAAAAAAAATCAAAAACGCGTTTTTTTTTCTAGAAAATCGCATTTGAATTTTAAATTTCGTAACAATTTAGTAATTTGCTTGTATTTTCTTGTTTCAACAGAGCTTCTTGTTAAAACAAGAAAATACAAGCAAATTACAAAATTTTTATGAAATTTAAAATTCAAATGCGATTTTCTCAAAAAAAAAAACGAAAAACGCGTTTAACTAAAAAAAAGTGGCCGGATTTTTGATAAATTGACTTTTTTAAAAAACGGAAAATTTCAGAAAGGGTTCTGAAAATTTTCAAAAAAAAAAAAAAAATAATAATCGATAGCCCATACAAAACTATATAAAAATTTTAATTTTTGAGATTGTGGTGCATTCCGTTTTAATGTGATAAATATTTAATTAAGGCAACCCGCCACAAATTTGACAATTTTTTCAATATTTGACCACGCCTCCTCTCTCCTCTTCTCAGTAAAACTTTCAATCCAATATATTCTTTTGCAGATGACAGCAACATTTGTCATTCATTTTCTTTTGATCATAGGCCAAGCCTCGTAGAAGTTGGGGGCAAAAGGCAGATCATGAATGACTCACTCAATGAAGACCTTTTGGTAATATCTGATTGGGGTCAAGCGAATAGAGTAGATTTTAATGCGCGCAAGAACCAATGTTGTATGTTGTCACATAGACGTGCCGTTGAAACAGCATTGTCATCTGTATTTATGGGTGGTATCAATATTGAGGAATCGGATACTCTTGATGTTCTGGGCATGAAAATTCAGTGCGATGTCCGTTGGAATAAACACGTTTTTCAGGTGTCGAAAGAAGCATTCAAGTGCCTTGGATTTCTAAATCGGTGTAAGAATTACTTCACTCCATCCGATCTCCTCACTATTTATACAACCTACATCCGACTGAAAATGGAATATAACTCTCATATATGGGCAGGGGCGTCAGAGTCTATTTTGAAGCTCTTGGACCGTGTTCAGAGAAGGGCTACGGCGCTTATTAATGACAGTAGGGTATCCAACTCTATTGACTCATTGGAGCATCGTAGAAATGTGGGTTGTGTTACACTTTTCTATCGATACTACCATGGGAGGTGTTCTGCAGAGATAAGCCAGCTTATTCCAAGGGCTCGGGTTTTTATTCGTAATACTCGCTTATCTAGTAGATCACATCCATATGTGGTTGATTGTGAAGTGGATCGCACAACGCATTATAGAGAAAACTCGTTCATTAGCCGTACAAGTCGTATGTGGAATAAACTTCCTACAGAGGTCTTTCCTGTTACTTACAATGTACAAAGATTTAAATCAAATGTCCACAAACACTACTCCATCTTTCCTCCTTCCCATAACCTTTTTTCCTGATATCAACACAATGCACTGCATTTGTAGGGGACATCCCCTGAGTGTTGGTTAAAAAAAAAAAAAAATACATACAACCTATTCAGAAGTTTACGGTACACATTTTTTTTTTGCTGGACATTTGGTGTGAAATGCCTCATATATGAAAGAATACTTTCTCGAAATTTCAACTCATTTTTGAAAAAAATGTGGCATTGTCCAACTACTACACCAAAACGAATCAATAAATATTTTTTAGTTGAATTGAATTTTTTTACTTGTGAATGTTTACATTCAGTTCTCTCAAAGCATTTAACAGTAATAAAGAACAAACTTTATTATCTTAAGCGATAGGTATTTTTGAAGGCTTTCAAGATACATTAGGGTGGAGCAAATTTACCTTTTTTCGAATTTTGAAAACGTCGGTGTCTGGAAAGTTGCCTTTTAGGGTCGTTATTGACACACAAATATACTGTATGGCAATGGCTTTGAGTTCCTTTTTTTTCAATTTCGACCTTTCGACTTTTATCAATTTCGAAAAAGTAGATTATTCGAATTTTCAACTTTTCCACTTTTTTAAAATTTTTTAAAAAGTCGATTTTTTTTACTTCAGATTCATAATCAAGAGAGACATTTACAGTGTTCGCTACTTGAGGTTAAAGTTGTTTCGGCCGAGCCGTCAAAGATTAAATGATGTAAAACTGCATTTACAGTCTTTCTATTAGTGATCCTCTTTCAGATCAAATGAAGTAAAACTGCATTTACAGTCTTTCATTTCGTGACCTGTTTCCTTTTAAAAGGACTTCAAAGTTTTAAAGCAATACATTTGGTAAAATATTTTTTTAATATTTGTACTTGTCCTAGGATGCCACTGGTGATAGCAAATCTCTTGTTTCAAAAGTATAATCCAGTTCGTGTTTAACGATTTTTTTTTATTTTTGTCGGACGGTGTTATATATCGCGGGCGAATATTCAAAACTTTCTATCTGCATAATGAAAATTTTTTAGGAGATCAAAAAGAACTATTATTTTTAGGTAATTCAAAGAGTTATTAATAATATTTTTTCTACAATATATTCGAAAACAATTGTTTTTTAAATAATTTTTCAGTTAAAAAATAATTTGATGGATGACAACTTATTCAGTGAACACATTTATATCAAAAACTCTCTTTCAAAAATATTGCAGATAGCAAGTTTAAAATATTCCTCATCGATAAAAATTTTAATTATTTGTATTTATTGATAAGTCCAATCGGCCCATGTTTCGACTTGGGACCCATTTTCCGGGAAACACTGGCGTGGGGATTATATGGTCGGTCTTGACCGACTATAATTTTCTTATTTGTTATTTTCTAGAAATCCTAAATTATAAAGGAAAAATTCCGATACATTTTTTGAGATACCCAAAGCTCTGTCCACGAATATCTGTCCCTAAACCGAAATAAAAATCCCCATTTTGGTGACAAATCCCCTTATTTGGCAACACTGATGTAATTAACAAAGCACATATTTTTGTGTTAACCAATGGTATTTTTTATTAATTTTTTTTTTAAATATCTCCACTCATTGCCAGACGCAAACATAATTTTACGAACATTAGGGTGGAGCAAATTTTCCCTTTTTCGAATATCAAAATTCGTCGGGGTCGGCATAGTTGCCTTGTCAATAGCGCAATGTCTTCGGGTATACTCACTTTATCATTCCGTGTGTAACGCATCAAAATAATGGTCTAGGACCCATAAAGTATATTTATGATCAGTGATCGATTCTAAGATATTCTAGCGATGCCCGTCCGTCTGTAGTTAACACTATACCGTCCAAAATAAAATAACTAAACTCCCGAAGTATTTCACGAATTTGTCTTATGTTCACACGCAGATTTGGATTCAGGAGAGCAAGATCTATAAGAATTAGTTGGATATTTAACGGGGAAGTTTTTGTTGTCGAACAGTGTAAGTATTTAGCTATAACTCGAAAACAGGATCAGCTGGGATTTTCGTGTTTTAAAGTTCAAAATAAAAAGGAGTGAAATGCCAATAGCCGATTTTGTCACCATTTGAACACAACCTTAATTTGCTTGAAGAGGGGTGTTTGTTCCTACACTAAGAAAATTATGTCATTAACTGTTTGTAGGTTATTTTAAAAAGTAATCAGTAAAGTTATTTTAAAAGAAAAATCATTAATTTTATTAGGGACTTCTTATTTTCTACTGTTTCTGTAGTTTAAAAAAAATAATTTACTGTATTAAAAACGAATTTTCTGTTACATTTAATTTCGGCAGTAAAAAATTTCTTCTATAGTTTTATTGTTTTTCAATACAAAATAACTGAATATTCACTAGTTTTTTAATGTTTTGGTTAGTAATTAAATTAACATTTAAAATTGACTGTAATATATTTTTATTTTAAATGAAAAAAACAGTGGAATGGTTTTTAAATAAAATTTCATTTGTTTTAAGTGAATATTCACTGGAATTTACCTACATAATTTTTTGAGTGTATGCGGGTTATGTTCGTAAGTAAGCAAAATTGGACCAGGAGGAAAAAAATTCGCCCTAGACGAACTAAACCAACCTCTGAAAAACACAATTTTTATACCCTTCAACCACAGTATGGGGGTATACTCACTTTGTCATTCCGTTTGTAACGCATCGAAATATCGGTCGGGGACCCCATAAAGTATATATATTATTGATCCATGATCGATTCTAAGACTTTCTATGAACGTCCGTCTGCCCGTCTGTCCGTCTGTCTGTAGATAACACAATGCAGTCCAAAATAAAATAGACTCCTGAAGTTTAGCACAAATATGTCTCATAGGCAGGATAAGTTCGTGAATGGGCGAAATCGGGCCAAGGGGGAAAAAGTTCCCCATTGAAGAACTGAACCAACCTCTGAAAAAATACCCTCTTTTTACATGTTTTTTTGTTTTTTGGTAATTAAATGAAACATTTGGTAAATTTGTCGCTATAGGAAGGTGCTCTCAACATCCTACACTGATCCCATCACCCTCCCTCCCCCCTCAAGCAAAAAAACGCCCCAGACAATCTTTTTTTTTTTACATTTTGGAGGGTATAACAGATTCGGAACAGCTGAATTTAACACTCTCACTTGTTGTACAAGATGTTGTTTATTAAATGTTGCTCCCAGGGGATTAGAACATGTCGTCTTTTCGGAATGCCCCCCCCCCCCTTTGTGGGCGTGGATTAAAAAAAATATATATAATAAAATTGTGTTTCTTTAGTGCAAAAAGCATATGATCGAATTTTAAAACATACATTTTGAGGGGAAATTTGTCTCCCCAATGCCGACCCCCCAACATCACAAAAAAATTCCTCTAAATTTTTTTATTTTTTTGCATATTTGAGCCGATTTTAACACTCTTACTTCTTTGTGTTAATTTTGACACTAAAAGGCCACTATTTCGACACCGACAATTTTGAAATTAAAAGAAAATGGAAAACTTGCTCGTCCCTAATGTATATATGGCAGACAGGATAGGATGGTCATAAAAGCCTTTTAAAACCAAAACATGTCTTCAGTCTTAACTTTAAACTAGAAGAACTTAGAAACTTATAAACAGACCGGATGAACACTTAAACATCCAACAACCAAAAACGGATAACAAGTTAGAACTTTTTCTTTTTTCTTTCAAAAAAGTGAAGATGCAGCTAAAACTTGTATGGATTGTTCTAATATTCCAAGTAAGAAAGTGTTCATAGCATGGTGTTCATAGCAAAAATAAATTCTAAAAGAATTCTACTCCATATATTTCAATATGGATTTATAGGTTTTTGTAACATTGGCCTTAACAAAGGATGACCATTTAAAGGAATTCATAGACACGGTTGAGTATTTGGTATTACAAACAACGGAACAAGCTCTATTGGTAACAACCGGTGTCTATAGAAATTTAACTAATACTATGAGTCCTCTGCTTAAGGAAGCTACCGAACATGTCATTATAGAATATTTACAATTGGTGGAAAAATCTATGAAATGTAAAGTAAATTATGTGGAGAAACGGAAACTTTTACGTTATTTCCGTTATAACAATCAACATATTGAACGTTTGCGCCAGCAGCTGGAGCCAGAACATCCAAAATTTGAATTTCAATTAATATCGAATGATTTTTATAAAAATGGTAAAAATTTAACGGAATTTGATAATTTATATTTGGGATTTATGGAAAAATTTCAAGAGGCATCACAAAAATTGTGGAATGCATTGTCTGAGGAAGTGGTCGAGGATGAACAAGATTTATTGCAGATATTGGATGATATATCAAATGAAAAGGAATTAAGTGAAAAAGATAAATTATATGATGAATTTATAGACATTTATTTATTTAATCGTGGAGGGGGAGATGTGGAAAATCGTGAATTAGATTAAGCCTAAAAGTAGGCAATATTTTATTTAAATGTTATTACATAAACATATTTATTTAAGAAAGTTTGTATGGAAATTTGTGTAAAAAAAACTGTTAAAAAGTCGCGAACTTAGGACAACAACTTTATATATGCACCTATTTCTTGGTGCAAATAGAACCTTGTTGTTCTAAGGTCGAAAAGAGTTCATAGTGTTTAATGAAAAAGCTGTAATATTAGAGACTAATAAAATGCAATAAAATTATAAAAAAAAACCTTGTCAAGTTAGTGAAAAAGGTCTTTTGGCCGATCGGAATTTACAGTTTTATTTGCAAATAGCTGGACCCGGTCTGCATTGCTGGCCCTACGAAAACATTGATTTTTTAAAGCATCTCGATTTAAATATACAGTGTCGGACATTTTGTCGAGTTGTTATTGGAACCAAACACCACTCTGTTCCTTTTTCTTACATCACACCCTGACAAATATCAAGTAAACACATTTTCACCTCTTGGAAATTCGGACTATTGCACCAATTTCGTATCCTTTGCGTACTTCGACCTTATTAACGTTTCGACCACAGTTACGAAGCTTTCTGTTTTCATATATGAGAAGGCGCGTTGGGCAGAGCTCATCGACTGTTGCCGTCGTTTTAACTGGAAACCGACGGCAAAGTCGAAGCCGCAGCGAAAATGGTAAAAAATGTTATTGCGCTTGAAATGAAATCATTCATCCGATCGAAGCTCATTTCAGCTAAACCAGAGGATATATGTTGGTTCAACTAGACTTGCAGTAATGCAGACAGAACGAGAGAGAAAGCATTCAGAAATTAGTGTAAACTAGCTAATACTCATCTGCTACGCAAAGAAGAGGCTGGTGACGTTTTTCGTCAGCACACATTGACTTTAAGGTACATTTTGATACCACGGGAATGTAATAGGTTCCCTACTAGTCCCTACCATTAAACCAATTTGAGCTCCTTATGAAATTCCTAAGGTGTGAGTTTTGACATCCGAAAAATCAGAAAGATCGTGCAGATTCCGAGATCCCTGTGAAGTAAGTCTCTGACCAGAAAGTGCAGGGAATTGTCAGACAAAGTGTTCGAAAGTTTCCAACATTTCCTCATCCATACAACTCCGGAAAAAGTCATTTGACGGCACATTTAACTGCTCTGAGTTCTTTCCTCCTCTTGTATGCAATATCAGCTAACTTGCGCGCTTTTGATTAAGAGAAGGCAAACTATGTCGTTAAGTCTCACACGTCTATCCATGTGCTCATCTGTGATTAGTCTCCGGCGCGGAACAAAGCCATAGATTTTGCTTGCAATTTTATAGAGGCATGCCAACACATTCGAATTCTATTGGAACCTGTAAGGTAGTTCCCCGTCTTGCAAGCTCATCGGCTTTGGAATTCTCTGGAATGTCTGAGTGCCCTGGGACTTATTTGATTCGTATGTCAAACTGCTTGGTCATCTCATTAAAAGACGTGCGGCAGTTAACTGAAGATACTGTTTTCAGAAAGATTGACTCCAGGAACTTGACTGCGGCTTGACTTTCGAAATAGATGGAGTCTGCGGTTGAAGACAAGACATTGCAACTCAATCAGTCGAACACCTTCTTTATTGCCAGTATCTCTACCTGCAAATTAACTAAAATTTTTAGTTGATTTAACTGAAAAAGTAGTTGACCCCAAAACAACTTACAAAGTAGTTATTTCAACTGACATTTTTAATTGATTTTACTAAAACAGTTTTTTGAGTGTACGAAGACTTCTCCCGATTTATTTCTAGTTTCCTCTAAAATCGTTCTATACTTGTTGTTATAGATGGATTCTCATTAAATGGGTTTCAGTTTCAATCATGAGTACCGTAAGGTACTTTCTCCTACCCTTCTTATTTTTCTTAACGACCTTCTAAGTTAAACTTGAAATTCTATCTACTTTTTGTAGCTAATAACAATATTTGTCATTAATATTTCTTTGATCATTCGCCGAGCCTTGTTGAGGTTGAAGGCAGATTATGAATGACACCATCAGGACCTGTTAAAAATTTCTGAGTGGGTTCTTGCTTAAAGGTTTATTAGGATATGCATTTTTTAGACCCGTCACCTGATATGAACGTGGATATAAATAAAAGTCAATAATCAATGATAAAATTTTTTACACTACTTCAAATTCTGATTAATTTTTATTTAAAAACAAAGTTGTTTTTTTTTTGTCCTTTTAAATATTACAGTAGTGGTGTTTTTCTAGTTTGCGATCACTTTTTTACCTAACTTAAAATTTCTTCCTTGCTACTGTTTTCTATCATAAAAACCTTAAATTGTTTTATTTATTTTCTTCAAAAAATAAAGCATCAATACCGTAAATTACATCTTTTCAATCAAAATCTAACCTAATTTTTGTGTCCTTTTTTTCGTTAAACTTGTCACTTTATTACAACTACTACTACTACTACTACTACTACAGCACAGTTCAATCAACTTCATTTTCATGACTTTATTTTATAAAAAGTCCTTCCTTGAATTTTTTTTGTGTCAAAGTATTAGTTGTTACAACACTATTGTTGTGGGTGTCATGTCAAAGTGTTATCAAGTCATTGAACAATAGATGACAAAGTTTATATTGAATGGATGGTTGGATGATATTGTTAGTTATTTAAAAATTTGCTATAATTTTTTTTGAACAACAACCTAAAATATGCATATTATTTTAGGTATTATTATTAAAGTATGGATTTAAATTTAAATAAAAAAACTCAAGTGGATTTATGCTAATTTTTGAACTGGTAAGTACAAATTGTTTTAATTTATAATTAAAAATTATTTTGTACAACAATAAATTATTTCAAATATAAAATTAATTAACTTGGACCAATAAAGAAAATGCGCACATTAATTAAAAATTATTTCAAGAAATTTTTAATTAATTAAAAATTATTTCAAGAAATTTTTAATTAAAAATTTAATTAAAAATAAATCTTCCTTTAAGAACTAAACCAACCTCTAGGAAACGCCATGTTTTACAGGTTATCTTCGATTTTTTCTTCGATTTTAAATCATTGATATCTATTTTATTTAATTTTAAATCATCATATCTATTTAAATACATAAAAAAACATCTGACTTGACTAACAAAAAAATTTGGATAGAAATTATTTTTTTTTGTAAATTTAAATTTTTTTTTATAATTTTACAAATTTCCAAGAAAATTTAACCAAAAAAAAACTAGTAAATTAACAAGAATTCCTTGTAAGTTTTATTGCGCCAAAAAAGTTGTAAATTTGCAATTTTATTAGTAAAATTACAAAAAAAAACTCGTAATTTTCACTAGAAATTCTTGTAAAATAGGAGGTAACAAAAAATCTAGTAAAGTTACACACAAACAATTATTGGCTAAAAATTTTCAATTAAATCTATTGATAAACAAAATTTTAATAAGACAATCAATGTTTTGATTGAAATTTTTGTTATTTTCTTTAACTATCGAATTACAAATTTTCAACATACCAGATTTTTTTCGCTTTAATTTATTTGAATAAATTCATTCAAAAATATACAAAATAATCTTGTTTTACCTTTTTTATTGATTGCAACCTATTGGAAAGCAAAAAAGATGAATTTTTTGATAATTTTGTCATAAGCTTACAATTAATTTGTTAAATCAATCATTATTTTGATTGACTATAAATAAAAAATTGATCAAATTTTTTATCAAAATCGAACAAATGTTTGATTGAAAAAATTTTCAATCAATCACCTACAATTTGATGATTGGTATAACAATTTTCTTAATTGTAGAAATTTCAATCCAAAAATTTATTGAATCCGGGTTTTTGTTGATTGAAATTTGTTTCAATTTTTTCTGTGTACGTAACCTCCTTGTAAATTTTATCGTGTCAAAAAATTGTAAATTTACAATTTTATTGGTAAAAACCTTGTGAAATTACAAAATTATTGGTAAAAAGATTGTAAAATTACTTGAAATTCTCGTCAAATAGGAGGTTGCAGAACAAAGTAACAAACTATCTTGTAATTTACAAAGATTTTTTTTTGTGTAGTAATTTCTATTAATTTGCAGTCATTTGGCATGGTCTGTAAAAAGTGCCGTACTACTACCCGAAAAAACCCGTTGAATTTTCATACAAATACATGGAAATCACAAGACTTTATAATAGCCCAGGAAAATAAGGGGTCATCTGCGGAAAATCGGATAGGTTCTCTGAAAATTTGTACAGATCTTAGTTCTGGCAATCTAAATAAGGGAAAAAAGTCCCAAGAAATCACCCGTGTCCTTGCTGAGATATTGAGGTCAAAGGTCATAAAAACCGGGTTTTTTACAATTTCTTGCTAATATCTCGCTTGATATGCCTCATACGCTTTAAGAGTTTTTTATAAAACTTGTAGAATATAAAATTATCTACAATATGTTTCTTAATACTTTTTTCGTATCTCTCACCGTTTTTGAGATATTAAGGTCAAAACTCACAATAACCAGATTTTCTATAATTTTTTTCGTATCCCTTACCGCTTTTGAGATATGGGCGAATTTATCTTTAATTTATGAATATAATAGGGACACTAAATAATGACACCAAACATGAAACTGAAAAGGGCATATCTTTACAACGAAATCGTGTATTACTAAAAAATAAAAAGTGCTACGTGGATAATTAATCTAATTTTTATTTGAGTCTGATCTAGAGCAGATATATTTGGAAAAATAAATTTTTCCTGTCCAGACAAAATCAAATTCAAAAATATTGCAAAAAAAATGTTTTTCACTAATTATGGGACTTTTAGGTAACAAAAAATTGCGAAATCGCAACTTCATTAGCGATTTCTCCGAGTTAAGCCATTTTGAAAAAATATGCTATAGTAGAAAAGCTTCTGCTGGAACTCCAAATTACTCCCCCGAAGTCTCATAAAAATTAAAAAAAAACTTTGGGCACCCACATCGCGTATTAAGGATGCGGGAGTAGAAGGAAATAATTGAATTTCTGGACCCCTTTCAGCTTAAAAAAAGAAAAATTAATACGGCCTATTGTACTCGAATGATATAGATTTTTGGGGATTTTTATTTAATCCGGGATGTGGGTGCCCAAGGATTTTTTTGGTTTTTATATGACTTTGAAGTTGGCATTTGGAATACTAGCAAAAGATTTTCCACCATAGTATAATTTTTTAAAGTGGCTTAACTCTAAGAAATCGGTAATGAAGTTACGATTTTCCGATTTTTTATTACTTAAAAGTCCTATAATTCGTGAAAAAAGTGTTTGCAATATTTTTTAATGTGATCTTGTCTAGACAGGGAAGACATATTTTTCCAAAAAAAACTTGGTTGCATGGTACTAAGAGGAAATTAGTAATTTTTTGGGGTTTATATTTAACCGCGATGCGGGAGGGTAAGGAAATTTTTGATGTTCATGAAAAATTTTTTGAAGTCATATTGACACCCAATAGAAACTTTTTGGACCCCTTTCAGCTGAATCAAAAAACAAAAGTAATGGTTAAATTTGTAACGTATTGGAAACAAATTTAATATCCCAGAAAAATTCCAAAACTGCTTAAAAAATTCTTGAACAACTCAATAATACAGTCAAACTCGGTTATAACGAACTCGGGTATAACGAACTCGGTTATAACGAACTCGGTTATAACGAACTCGGTTATAACGAACTAATTCCAAAGTCCCGACGTTTTTACAACAATTTTCACACAAAATACTTCTTTTATAACGAACTCGGTTATAGCGAATCCTCGGTTAAAACGAACTACTTATTACGGTCCCACGAACACAATTTCTTGTATATTTACTTTTTTATAACGAACTCCCATAAATATTTTGAAATGTGCTGCGATTATATTTACCAAACTCACAAAAAGAAAGAAATTTTTGGTTAATATTATAATTTTGATTAAACTTATTTATATTTTTAATGTTTTCTTCTCAATAAGTAGTAACTTACAAAAAACCCCAAATAAAATAAAATTTGGATTTTTTTTTTTTTTTTGAAATACAACTATGTTGATATAAAATATACCCCGCTTATAGCGAACTTGGCTTATAACGAACTATTTTTACTGGTCCCTCGGAGTGCGTTATAACCGGGTTCGACTGTATTTTGGACAATTTTAGAAAAAGCAGAAAAATTATTCTTCTTTTCAAAAACTATAGTTTTTATAAAAACAAAAACTAACAAAACGATTTAAACTATGGAGTAGAAATGGAATTGTAAGCGACATTTCAGTCACGATCACATACGCTCACGAAATTAAAATTTTAATTATGAACGAACATTTCTTTTTCGCTCACACTCGCGTGAGTAAAAAAAAGTAGTCACGCTCATGATGTAATCACGATATACTCACAAATTGAAAAAAATATATAATTTTTTTTTTTTGTATTTTCAAAACCAGAAACCACGGTATATTGTATCTTAAATATTTTTTTTTTAAATCTAAAACAGAAGAAAATGTAATCGAATAAAAATAAACGCTAAATAAAAAAACAGTTTTTTTTTTAAATCACATTAAATTCATGCAACAATTTTACTCACGCACGATTTTTTTTTGATTACTCACGCTCATGCATGCTCACCCGAGTATAAAAAAAATTAATCATGATAATCACGTGTTTGTTGCTCATCTTAAAATTGGATGGCATAAAAAAAGTATTTTTTAAATAATTTATTCTTAAATATTTTATTTTAAACAATAAAAAAATGGGGTTCTTATAATGTTAGTATTCACTGTATGTATTATGTTATCTTAGATGTTATGAACAGCAATATAATTTCTGTTAGTTCAAACCACAAGTACCACTACTTACAACTAGATGGCAGGCAAGTTATAACTGTAACTATAATATAACAGCATTTTATTTAAAAAAGAAAATGTTATATCTATGCTACACTAAAAGGTGGGTGCCCTGCAAACATTTGGAAGAAATATAGCCTAAGAGAAATTGCGGGGATATCTTCTTTTTATCGTATTTACAAATCATCAAAGTAGTATATTTTTAAAATCTTCCTTTTATCATGTTGAGGATATTTTAGCAATATTTAAAAAAAAATGTTTTTTTTTGTCAATTATAAAGTAGATAAAATCGCCAAATTATCGAAAATGTATCTTCCAGGCGATTTTTCACCTGCGCGATTCATATACGATATCTTCCTTTTATCATACGGATGAAAAAAAAACGAAATCAAAATATTTTATTTGTTGTCAAAAATAAATTTCCATATTATAATATGGGTTTTCTTCGTTTTTTCGCAATAAATGTGAAATAAATCAAACAAAAATTCCTGAAAAGTGGTTTTGAGAGGTAAGTAATGCATTTGCAACAAATAGATATAAATCTGCACTATTGATTAACTTAATTTCGTTTCTCCATTAGGTCCAGCAAATTTGTGACCAATTTTTGACGCACAACATTCATCAAGATCATGGAACCAATCAAGAAATCATCATTCAAGACAATTTTTTGTAGTGTGGTATCTTTTAAATTATATCTAACAATAAAAACCATAATTTTGAAACAAAAACGGCGACATCTTCTTTTTATCTTCCAAGAACAAAATTGCGGATATCATTTAGGGGATTATCTGGCAATATTTTCTAGGTAAAATTTGAGTAAAATCATAAATTTATCTTCCAAACGATTATCTGGCAATATTGCCCATTTATCTTCCAGAGGAATTGCTTTCGTATCTCCTGGACGTATCGCTTTCGGGACACGATTTCTACCAAAAGGTGTTTCTTCCGCAATACGAAGGAGATATCCCCCGCAATACAATTTATCTTCCAGGCGATACGCTAGCGTGTCTTCTTCGTATCGAAATGCTTGCAGGGTGAGATTTGCTTTAATTTATGATGTGTGTGTGTGGTGCACTTAATGATAACGATGGGGATGATTATTATGATTATGATTCTGACTGTTATGACTATGACCATGATTATGACCACGATTGTGGTCAAGTGTCTGACTGTAGTTATGAGCATGATGATTATGCCCATGAGTTACAGTAACTGGCTGCGGTGGAGGAGTTATTGAATATCTAGGCGGACGACAATGTGTTGAAGGTGGTACTGGATCATCATAACGTGGGCAGGGGTGGTCACCTACTGGTGAGGCTGTCTCATAACGTTTTGATAGCATAGTAAATTCTTGATGGGCCGAACACAAAGCCTGCAAACGTTGTAATAAATCTGTTTCTGGTAAATCTCTCAAATGTAAGGTCCGAGCTACGGATGTACGGAAATTTTGTAAATGTGACAAACGATGATTGGTATCGGAGAGTTGGGCCTGTAGATGTGTTAAATCCTCACGAAGAGACTGAAAAGAGATTTTGAAAAGATTTGAATAAAATAAATTAAATTAATAAATTAATTACAGTAAAACTCGGTTATAACGCACCATAGAGTAACGAAAGAATCGAGCTACCATTAGAGAAAACTTGGAGAAAACCAAATTGCGAACTACGATTATCTCAAGATCGTACCTCTGGTCTTTCTTTAAACTATGAACGAACTCGATGACAACGAACTAATTCTAAAGTCCCGACTTTTTTGTTAATAAAATTCGGTTCATAAAAAATAGGTGACAGGACATAATCCCCACGAAAATTACCCCCATAACGGAAATGGGTATTATGACCGAATTCATTACGGTCATAATCCACATAATAGTTGTGGGGACTATGACCGTTTCCAAAACGGTCACAATCCCAATGGGGATTATATCCGTTCCCTGTTGGAATTACGACCGAACTTTTTTTGGTCATTACTAGGGTGTTCAGTCGATTAATTCTTGTTCGATTAATCGAACAATTTTAGACGAATAATTGTTCGATTAATTTAAAATTGCTAATTTCGATTAAAAGATTAATCGAAGAATTTATGCCGATTAATCGAATAATAATAATATATGTTTTTTCTGGAAATATGTATAATTTTTTAAAATTTTTAAGTCCATAAACAAACCAAATGTATGTTACCGTTGGAATTAAAAAAACACAGCCATGTTTACTTGAGTGGTCGTTATTTTAAATTTGTTTTCTGATTTTCGCTGCTCCTGAAGCTTGGATTTGTTAAACGAAAAAAATACCTGATAAAATTTTGGGCCAAAGCGGTAAACGGTCATACAGTTAAAATCGGTCAAAGTTTCGAGTTTTCGGCAAAAACAGACTAATTTAAAAAAAATAAATAAAATTAAAAATTTAAGATTTCCCAAATGTAGTCAGATAATAAATATATTTTTTTTTGTGATATCGGTAATCCAATAAATTTATCAAAAAATTGTTTTTGAATTCTACACAAATCTCTAAAATGATTTTTTTTAAATTTTCTCAAACAAATTAGCAAAAAACTTAAATCTTGATACATGTTGAAATGATTTTAGTTTTGTTTTTTTGTTGTTAATAAAATGTTTAAATACTTGTAATTAAAGTTGTTTATTTACTCAAGTACCATTTTTTTCTAAAATTGTCGAAAAAAATCTTGTAATTTAGAAAATTTCTGAATTTGTAATTATTCGATTAATCGAACAATTTCAAAATTTTTTTCGTTTAATCGAATAATTTAAAAATGGCAAATATCGATTAATCGTTTAATCGAACAATTAAAAAACCCGATTAATTGAACACCCTAGTCATTACCCCCATTGACATTATGGGGTGTAAGTCCAAAGCAATTTTGTTCATAATCCCCGTTTTCTGCAGAGAAGGTGGGCTTAGCGAAGCCGTTAAATTCATTAACGGAGTTTGTAATCCCTAAGAAAAACTTTTGAGACAAAAAAAAATTTTTTTGGGATTATGACCAACGGTGACATGACATATGGGGATTATGACCAAATTCATTTCGGTCATTATCCCCTTAGTAGTAGTAGTTAATAGCCCGAAAATAATTTGGACATAATCCCAATAAAAAACGGGCATAAATCCCAGATTTATGGGGATAATGACCACGTAACAAATGGCCATAATCTCCATTACCGGGATTATGTCCACTATACTGGTTGGTCATAATTCCAAAAAATGCATTTTTTTTTCTTAAAAGTTTTTCTGCATAGCCGGCCTTCGGCCGGTCTTAGGGATTACGAACTCCATAAATTAATGTAGCGGCTTCGCTAAGCCCACGCTTTCTGCAGAAAATGGGGGTTCGGTCGTAATCCCAACAGGGAACGGACATAATCCCCATTGGGATTGTGACCGTTTTGGAAACGGTCATAGTCCCCACAACTTTTATGGGGACTATGACCGTAATGAATTCTGTCATAATTCCTATTTCCGTTATGGGGGTAATGTCCGTGGGGATTATGTCCTGTCACCATGACCAACTAGTATAGTGGACATTATCTCTGTAATAGAGATTATGGGTATTTGTTACGTGGTCATTATCCCCATAAATCTGGGAATTATGAGCATTTTTTATTGGGATTATGTCCAAATTATTTTCGGTCATAGTCCTCACTACCATTATGGGGATTATGTCATATCACCGATATTTTGAATTGGACTGCATTATGTCCTTCACAGACGGAGATACATCGGTATAGTGTCTTAAAATTATGACCGAAATGAATTTGGTCATAATCCCCATAACGGAAATGGGGATTATGTCATGTCACCGATATTTTGGTTTGGACTGCATTATGTCCTTCACAGACGGAGGAATATCGGTAGAATGCCTTAAAATCGATTACTGATTAATGGAAATTAATTCAAATTTATCTTATCTACATCGAAAGATAACTTCTAGATTAAGATTGTTTCATATCATTTCATAAAAAGTAAATAAAAAAAAATATATTTTCAATCTTACATTTATCAAAGTTTCATCACGACATCTTCTATTCTGATTTGATTCACTCGAAGACTTAAGTCTTTCATTCATTGCACTAACTTGTGCTAAAAGTCTAGTTTTCTCTTCTTCCAAATCACAGATTTGTGTGGTAAGATCATCTATTTTACGTGCTCTCTCTAGAGAAGTTATTTTGTACTCTACTGCTTCGGATAATTGAGATTTTACTTCAGCAATTTGTGAACGAGCATCTGCCAATTGTGCTGTAAGTTTATCTATAACTTTGCTAGCTTTTTTGGCACGACATACAGCCTCATCACGTTCTCCTTGCAAAATACATTTTCCCCGGGCACCATCTTCTATAATAGCTAATTTTCTTTTAAGTAATTCCAGATGTAAATCTCGCCGTTGTACTTGTTCTTTGAGTACACGTACTTTTCTCTGCAAATTATATACAGTGCTGGTAGTCTCTTTGAGAGGTATATCATGGCAAGATCTTTCTCGGCGAAGTTTAGTATAAGGATGAGTATGATGATAATGATCACAACAACTCTAAAATAGAAACAAAGGAATTTGTTTTAATATAATTATGAAATTTTTTAATTTCTCACCTTGTCTGCACTTCTTGGATGATGATGATGGTTATGAGCTAGATTTTCATGATGCTCGTGTACGGCGGAAGCCAAACGATCTGCTCTCTCCAAAAGACTTTCAGCCATAATGTTAGTGTCTGTACCCAAAGCTGGCGGTGAAGAACATTCACTCCATTGTAAAGCTCTGGCCAGACGATGTAGATACTCCGAGAGGCCCATATGATCTTTACGTAGACAATGAATTTCTGCATGACATTTTTCTAAACGTTCTTCTAGCTCACATTTTTGTGTTTCTTCATCTCTAAGGCGACATTGAGTTTTCTCTTGAGTCTCTTTAAGTTTAACATGCTCACAAGAAATTTGATCACGCAGTGTATGAATTTGCTACAGGGAATGAAAGAGATCAATATTAAATGGAAATCAGTGACTGATTGTGAGTGAAGTGAGGAACAAGTCTTGAGATGAGACAAGAGAAATCTAACTTGATATATAGAGTAAGGAATGTAAGAGAGTTTGAATGGGCCCAAAGTCAGTCTGCAAGTTAATGAAAATTGGAAAACTAAATGTATTGCAGAAATTTAAAAATTTTGTAAAAAGATCAAAGAGAATTAGAAAATGAGTAAACTTTACCACTATTATTGAGAGGATTACCTTTCTATATTGAGAGGATTACCACAATTAAAATTCTCTCTTAACTAATTTTCCTACTTTTCCCCCTGATTTTGGAGCATTTTCCCTACTGTCCCTACTTTTTCCCCTGATTTCGCAGAATTTGTTTAAAAATTTGCAGATATTTTCATACATTAAGAGAACCATTTTTTCCTTTGTAAAAAAAGAGTGCAATTTTTTTGAACCCAATATAATCTGACACCCACTAACTTGATATTGACAATTACCACTGTTGCCAACTATTTTTAACCAAAAACCTCTAAAATTTACTAAAAAAGCGCTAGAAACCGCCAAAAATAAATTTAGCAGGGAAAATTTAAAATTCTCCTTCTAAATTACGAAAAAAGCGCTAAAAACCGAAAAACTTGGCATTTTTGATTGACAAAAAATAAAAATGTAAAAAAAAACCTCAAAATTTGTTTTTCTATGAAAATTGACTTTTCACTAAAAACGCGCAAAAAACCGCCGAAAAACAATTTAGCGGGAAAATATAAAATTCCCCCGCTAAGTTACAAAAAAGCGATAAAATTCGACAAACTTGGCGTTTTCGATTGAGAAATTGGAAAAAGACTAAATTTTTCCCATTTAATCCAAACAAAAAGCGCGAGATTTTTCCGCTAAAGCACCGTTTCCGCTAAAACCTATTTCCCCCCGCTAAATCCAAACAAAAGGCGCTAGATTTAGCGGGAAAACCTCCAACTTGGCAACAGTGACAATTACAAATAATGAGACGAGATCAACACTTAAATGTTAATTTTGGCTTTAAAAAATGGAAAACAAGATCGAAACATTGAGAGAGACAAATCTAACTTGGAAACTGATAATTTTTTTCTTTGTTTGGAGTATCTCTTTCAAGATTCTTATCTGGTGAAGAGATTCTTATCTCTCCATAGCATTCTTATCTCTCCGATTCTTATCTCTCCGAAACAACTACTACTGTCTTTGAACACAAAAGATATTGGAGAATGTCTGAATACCTGACTGAAATCATCATTATTAACTTAAAATTAATGTCTTCTTCGAAATAGAAACATGTTGATTCTGAGAAACATGTAAATTTTGAGAATTAAAGATACTCTGCAATACATATTCCTTTTAAAGTTTCCAAAACTAACTGGTGACCACTTTTTTCTAGGAACACATACGAATGGTCTAGTCAGAGATTAACCAGAAGTCGGAAGTTGGAGAAACCTGTAAGACTACTGGACGAGTTTTCTCTTCTCTCAATCAACAGCAAACAAGTGTGCTGTAACAGCTCCCAAGAAAAGAGATTTTGACGGAGCTTGCACGCTGAGCAGCTGAAGGTGCCGTCAAAATAATTCTGCAAAATGACTGGATGTGGAGGAGGTGGAAACTATCGGACACTTGATCTCTGTGATTTTCCGTTTAACGTAATGGACCAGTGTAATCCCAATTACGCCCCGTGTTGCCACCATGGAACTCGGAGTTGATATGTGCAACCGTAGAGCGATAGCAGTCACTTCGAACCGAACCACTCCGATATATTAAAAATACGTAAGGCTCATGTCCAGCTCCACAAAAGATCTTACTATTGGCAGTTCCTAAAACCGCTCTTGTCTAACATATTCTAATATTTGTCTCTTCTGTATTATGAAAATTCACTTTACTTACCGCATGCATAGTTTTATTCTCATTTAAAATTTCTCTCAATTTATCTTTGATTAAAGTCTCACAGGGTTCGGTTACATTTAAGTGATTGGCCAAACATCTTAAAAACTGTAGACGATCATTTTGTACACGATCTAAATTATTTTGTAAACGATGACATCTACTCTCAAAACCTCTCAATTCTTCCTTTAATTTCTCTGAATTTATTTCCGACTCTGTTAAACGATCTCTTTGTATTTGTAAATCTCTCTCGTATTGTCTACATCTAGATTCCAAATCATGCTCATGATTGCTGGCACTCTCTAGTTGAGCTGTCAAACGTTGTTTTTCTATATTGGCCAAAGATTTCAAATTCAATAACTCGTTTTCACAACTACTCAAAGTATCACAAGTCGAGTTCACTTTTGATTTAGTGCGTTGCAATTCTGTCATTAGCTCCTCCGCTCGAGTGAGTACGCAATCGGTTGTAAGATGAGCATTATCACAAGCTTCCATACCAAAACACATGGCAAGACGTCTTACGAAATCATTGAGTTGACTACGAGCCTGCTCTTTTTGTGCTTCCTCTGTGGAAATATGAGTCTCTAAATGTTGAATTTTAGCTAGTAACTCTTTACATCTTTCATCTGCTGATCGTTTCTCTCTTTGTATAGTTTGTATTGTACTATCACATCTAACTTGTACAGATTGTTCACGATTCTCTGCAGCTTGCATGCGGCTTTGTAAGGAAGATATGAGAGCAGATTGACGAGCTGCTTGGGCTCTTAAATTTTCACATTCTGTATCTTTACTGCACAAAGCAGTTTTGGCATCAGCTAGCTAAAAAATTGAAAATTGATTAATTTAAAATATATTCTATATAAGAGTGGCTCAATTCTTATTCCTAGTGATGGAATTTGGAAATATAACAGATTTAGAGGGACCTCTTTTTTTGTAAACTGCAATTAAGTTAAGATTTTGACATCAATTCCTCTGAACCCGTTATATTTACATCTTAATTCCAAGGAATTTCATTAGGAACCTGTTGATTGTAAGTGTTGCGTTAAGAACCTTACATCATTTACTAATTAAGAAGTTTATATATCATACCTCACTTGTTAGACGTTCCTTTTTATATGACAACGCGGCCAATTCACTGCGCAATGTGGTAACCAGGTCAATGCTATGATGATGTTCCGTTAGTGTTAAGGCGGTAGTGTTACCACAGTTACTATCCAACTGTTGATACAGAATAACGGAATTTATAATAAGTTTATTTGGAATTGTGTATTGAAATTCTAAAGGGAATGAGAATAGGTTGATGTAATGCAGACAGATGGGGTAAGGGAAAGTCCTTTTGAAAGTTTGAGGATATTAAAATATATTATGTGTTTGTTCGTTTTTTTTTACTTTGAGCCAACACTCAGGGGTTGCCCTTTACTAATGTAATGCATTGTGTTGGTACTAGGAAAATAGGTTGTGAGGAGAAAGAAAGAGGGAGTAGTGTTTGTGGACATTTAATTTGAACTTTTCTAAATTGTAGCTGACTGGAAAGACTACTGCGGGAAGTTTATTCCACATGCGGCTAGTTCGACTGAGAAACGAATTTTCTTTTTAATGAGTTGTGCGATGACAGTCGACCCTATTCGACAACGAAAGGACGTGATATGCTGGAAAGGCAAGTTCTACGGGCATGCACCTGCTCTCAAGGATGTGTTCGACTATTTTAGCTGAAAGCTTAACGTGGTAAAATCGATAGAACAATGACGCACAACCCATATTCCGACGGTGCTCCAATGAGTTAATAGAGCTGGATACTGTCTTGATGAGCTTCATCGAACACCTTTCAAGAACCACGACATTTGAGTATTCTTTCGACACTTGAAAAACATGTTGGTTCCAACGAACATCACTGTCTGTCTTTGATGAGCTTCAACGAACTCCTTTCAAGAACCTAGACATTTGAGTGCTTCTTTCGACACTTGAAAAACATATTGGTTCCAACGAACATCACATTGGATTTTCAAGCCTAGAACATCAAGATTGTCTGATTCCTCAACATAATTATACCCCCATGGATACAGATGACGCTGATTCCACAAACCGTCAGTAGGTGAACATACAATATTGAGTATTACGAGCATTAAAATCGACGCCACTCGTTAAGTAATGATTGAGTGTGTAATTCATATTCTGCCTCATAGCTTAAGGCTCGGTCTATCATTAGGAAAATGAATGACAATTTTGGAATTTTTGGATTGGAAATGTAGGAGAAAGAACAGTCCCTGAATTAAACTGAAACTCATCTAATGAGAACCCATCTGTAACAACGCATATAGAGCGGTCTCTGAGAAAGCTCAATATACATCGAGAGAAATCACTACCGAAACCAAACGCAATAAGCTTTGAAACGAGTGCACCGCACCATACACGATCCCTTTGCTGAATTTAAAAATAGGTTTCGGAAGATTATGCAGATCATTTTATAGAAATAGTTTGTCATAATTTTTTAGCAAGGAGGACAAAGCTAATGTCACAGTGGGAGACATTCGGGTCGAGGCCCATGTAGTGAGGAATGCGTGGAGTTTTGTTGCCTCCGATTCAGAACAGATGGGGCACACACCTGGCTTATTCAAAACAGAATCTGGGGACGAATTTGACCTCTATATTGATATTGAGGAACGGGTGAGAAAAGCAACGGTTGCTTTATATTCCTGTAAAAGGACCATTGGAAAACGATAGGGCCTTAGACCTAAAGTCGTTCATTGAACTTTTACAGCGGTGGTGCGTCCAATTCTGCTGTATGCATGTATCATTGTCAGGTGGCAAGCTTTAGAGACAAAAGGGAACTTTGTCTTCATCACGAAAGTACAGAGAATGGCGTCGATGTGCTTCACTGATGCTCTTCGTACTACACCTACGGCTGCATTAGAAATCCTCCTGGAGTCAATGTTTCTGAAAACAAGATCTGCCCTTTACTACTGCACATATTTAAATGTCCCAAGATGGGCACAAGGATGGACGTGTGAGACAACACAACAGATTTGTGTCTTAATCAGAAGCGCACAAGTGAGCTGATATCGCTTCCAAGAGAAGATATTTTGACGGTGGTTGCTATAATTACCAAACACTGTATTAAAAGAAATCAGGCAGAGCGGTTAAATGTGCCGTCGAATGTCTCTTTCCGGAGTTGCATGGATAAAGAGAAGTTGGAAACTATCGAAAATCTGTCATTGTCTGGCTCTTTCTAGTCAGAGACTTACTTCACAGGGATCTAGGGAGCTGTACGATCTCTCTGATGTCAAAACTCAATATCTAAGGAGTTTCATAAAAAGCTCAAATTGGTTTAACGGCAGGACTAGTAGGGAAACCTATTAGTCCCGTGGTATCACAACGGGCCTCAGAGTCTATGTGTGTTAGCATTAAACGTCAGCAGCACTTCCAACGCATCCAAATATTGATCTAGGACCACATAAATTATATATATATTATTTATGCTTGATCAACTCTAATACAATCAAGCGATGTCCGTCCGTCTGCGGAAAGCAGACTGCAAAACAAAGAGCTGGAATGCCAAAGTTCTGCGAGAATATTACTTATTTTTATAGGCTGGTTACGTTCGTTAGTCAAAAAAGCGGGCCGGAAAAAACAAATTTCCAATTCAAGGACTAAACCAACCTCTGAAAGACGCCATTGATTTGACATTTTTTTGTACTTTTATAAAACATATGGAACATTTTTATTTCAAAAGTTAAAAAAACCCATGGGGTTACGAAATTTCTTTTTGCTATCATTCGCGAAGTGAAAGGATCTAAGTACCCGATACATTTTCTATAAGAAAAAAATGAGTCTGAAAGTTTTTTTACAGAAAATATGAGCTGAGAGTCAAAGAACTTTTTTATATGAAAAGAGTTTTAGAATCTGAATATTTTTCTAATGGTAAATGTCTCAGAAATAACGAATTATTTTTCGATATGAAATATATTTTATAATTTAACAAGGGAGGTCTCCCTACTGTTATACATCGATTTTCCTGAAACTTAAAATATACTTTCAAGCGACGATTTTTAGTTTGGGGTGTCTCGGCTTATCGGCCATAAGTATCCTTTAAATTATTTAAAAAGTTTTGATTACTTAAAGGTACCAGGCATTTACAACTTACAAGGGAAGTATCTCAACGCTTATTAACCGATCTTAAGGTTTGGGTGTGTCGGCTTATCAGCTATATCCGGGACTTATAGCCGTAATTCAAAAAATGGGGGGTTCAAAAAATGGCGAAAAACTCGTTTTATAGATTTTTCATCCAATTCTTTCTAAGAAACGATATGAGTTTTTCATATGAGAAGAATGCCTATCCAACGACGGCATAACCTCGTAAAAATTCAGCTTCTCTAAATATATTTTTCATGAAAATGTGCAAATTTTGGAGGGTATTTGTGTGAAGACAACGACCTACGATATCGATATGAATACGAAATAATCTTTATTAAATCTAAGTCGACATTTATTTGTTCTAGACGATATTCCTGTAAGTTCGGGAGTCATCAAAGTTTTCCCGAAGGTCCATATTGTTTCATAAGGGGACAACGAAATTTTTAAACATATTTTAGGTTTCAGGCAAATAAGGGTTCATAAGGGTTGAGATAGTTAAGAGCATATTCGTTAAAACAACCGACAATTCTCGTTAGTTAACGATATCGATAATTTCGTAAAATGAATCGCACAACAGGAAAGTGAAAAATATGATAGTGAATAAAACTTATTGTAAAATCGAAGTTTGACTCCCAGATATTCAATGTCCACTGAGGTTAATGTTAAACAATAACATTTCCTAATATTTAATCTTTACCAAATGATGGTGATGATGATGTGGTGATAATCCAGCAATATGCTCCAAATGATGATGGTGGTGATGATTATGATCGTTATCCAAAGGCATCTTAAATAGGCAACACTATTTTATTTTTTTTAGCACAAAAAAAACTTCCGGTATAACAAAAACACAAAAATAAAACACAAAAATTATATTCCCAACAAAGTAATTAAATTAACCAATTTCCAAATAACGAAACCCTTTAACGACCATTTACAAAAACCAACTAAATATTTGTTAAGCAAATAATCAAACATAAACCTTATGATAGCAAATTGAAGGAAACTATTTGTAGTAAAATTGCAATAATGCCTATCAACCATTCATCCAACCAACCAACCTACCAACCTACCACACCAACAACCACACACAATGAATCGCAAAAGGCGCATTAAAAATCAAATAAAATTAACTTTAGGAATTTACAACTACATATCAAAAATCTATTTATGTATAGGAATTAGGGGATCACTTATTTGATATACTTTTTGAAACTCCTGCAAACATCTGAATACAATGTACTTGCTGAAAGTCGTGAAATTTAGCTCAGAAAGACATAAGATCATCTTAATTTCCAGACTGTATAGAACACTAAACATGTTTTCGCCAGTCACCTTATTTATCGAATCGGTGGAATCCAAAGAAGAAGAGCTTTAACTGCTCAAAGGTGCCCCAAGTGATGTCAAATGTGTGACCGCCCCCAATATTTTTTTAATCCGAAAATTTTTTTAGAACCCTTAAGGTAGTCCCCATACATTTATTTTTTTATTAATTTGGTTATGAAATTAGCTCCTACCGCTCTCATGGTGCCTCTTACAGTGGTAAGAAACAAGACCGACCCCCATTAATTTATACCCTCCAAAATTTTTTCTGAACATACTTATACCGTATCTTCACTCGATAATGGGGCTCCCATTCAAAATTCCACTTTTATAAAATCTGCTCTAACTGCTTCAAGGGTGCCCAGAGAGATGTCACATGTGCCCCTAAATATTTTTTTAACGCCAACATTTGCTTATAATATACATACCCTCATCTTTAACCCTTAAGGAGGCTCCCATTTTATTTTTTTTATTTTTTATAAATTTGTTTAATGAAATCAGCTCCTACCACTCCCATGGTGCCTCTTAGAGTGGTAACAAGTTACACCGACCCCCATTTACTTTTAACATCCAATATTTTTTCTAAACATACTTGTACCGTATCTCCACTCGATAGTGGGGCTTCCATACAAAAGGCCATGTTAAAAAATCTGCTCCTACTGATATAACTGCTCTAATGGTACCCTTAGATATGTCAAATGTGTGACTAAACATGTTTTCGCCAGTCACCTTATTTATCGAATCGGTGGAATCCAAAGAAGAAGAGCTTTAACTGCTCAAAGGTGCCCCAAGTGATGTCAAATGTGTGACCGACCCCCAATATTTTTTTAATCCGAAAATTTTTTTAGAACCCTTAAGGTAGTCCCCATACATTTATTTTTTTATTAATTTGGTTATGAAATTAGCTCCTACCGCTCTCATGGTGCCTCTTACAGTGGTAAGAAACAAGACCGACCCCCATTAATTTATACCCTCCAAAATTTTTTCTGAACATACTTATACCGTATCTTCACTCGATAATGGGGCTCCCATTCAAAATTCCACTTTTATAAAATCTGCTCTAACTGCTCCAAGGGTGCCAATAGAGATGTCACATGTGCCCCTAAATATTTTTTTAACGCCAACATTTGCTTATAATATACATACCCTCATCTTTAACCCTTAAGGAGGCTCCCATTTTATTTTTTTTATTTTTTATAAATTTGTTTTATGAAATCAGCTCCTACCACTCCCATGGTGCCTCTTAGAGCGGTAACAAGTTACACCGACCCCCATTTACTTTTAACATCCAATATTTTTTCTAAACATACTTGTACCGTATCTCCACTCGATAGTGGGGCTTCCATACAAAAGGCCATGTTAAAAAATCTGCTCCTACTGATATAACTGCTCTAATGGTACCCTTAGATATGTCAAATGTGTGACCGACCCCCAATTTTTTTTTAAACCCCAAAATTGTCTTAGAATATACCTACCCTCTATCTTCAACTCTTAAGTAAGTCCCCACACATTTTTTGATTTTCATTTTTTTAGCTTTTGAATTAATCCACACTTTTGGTACATTTAAACCCTCTGTACTTCGCAAATTAAAATAAAGTCGGTCGACCCAATGGGACAGGCCCGAATGGAATTTCAGCAGAAAAATCTTCGCCATATTTAAGCCATATGAAAAATATGTTGATCTTAAAAGGCTTGGTCTTCTAAAAACACAGTTAACTACCAAAATCGAAATGCGATGAAACCAAAAGCCAATGAAAGTTAACATGTTCTATAAGAAAACCCTCAAGGCTTTTTTTAGTTCAGTGCTAGATTTTTTTGGAGTTAGTGAACTTTTATTATAATTATAATAATAATTGCTTGAAAACTGTATAAGTGGCGTATGATTAATATTGTAATTGCCTTTAAATAACAATCATACGCAACACAGTGGTTTATTTTAATAATTTTGATATGTTTAAATGGTCAGTTAACGTTCCACGAATCAATGTTCGTAGGAATTACTCTCCACATACTAGTAGAGTCGCCCTATTATAAAAGTATGAAGGCATTTTATGAAGTATTGTTATGTTGTAGTGGGCTGAAATTTGGGTTGGTTGGACCTCGTCAAAAAGATGGTAACCTAGCAAAAATAAAAAAATAAAAAAATATTGTGAAAATTGAGCTCAATGGCAACGCTTTTATTTAGCATATTGTTTATTATTTTGTTATTATTTAGGTCATTCACTTGGTAGCATAGAATAAAAAAAGGATATCAGTGTTTTGAGTAAAAGTTTTTACTTAAACATTCATGTGTGTAAACTTTAACAGAGGTGGGTAGTCTTAGGAGTAAATATAAGTGAAAATATTTTCTTTCGGATTAACAACAAGACCAGCTTCGGATTAACTACTTAAAAGACCACCTTCAAAAATCGTCTCTAGGGTTCGTTTACACCATCCCACAAAATCTTTTAATTTTAAGTAAGTAAAATATCAACAATGCCTGAAATATTGTCAAAAAAAAAAAAATCATAATCAATTTTAAACAGACATTTTAAAAATCAGCTGTTTGCAAGAAAATTATCGCTGATCTAGTCACTTAGCTTTTTTTTAAATTATATTTCATGAAAAGTCTTTTTGTGATTGTTAAAAAAAATATAATAACACACGATTTTTTGACAAGTCTTATTACTGAATGGAACGGTGTAAAGACAGCTTTAGTGGAAATAGGAAGTTTAATTTTATACAAGCTCATAGAAAACTGTCTTTGTTTATAAAGTCACATTAGTTGCATAAAACCTTTTCCAAAAATAAGGGAATAACCCAAACTTATTGTTAGTGCCTCTTATATGACATCTCAGCTTTAAAATACAGACAAACGTAACTGTGCAGGCTAAAATGAGGAAACGGAAGTTGTGGTAATTGCATGAGTAAGCTTTCAAATAATACTGTGGGTTTCACAGAAAGAAAACTCTCTTCATAGTGGACTGGTCGATATAAAGAATGCGATTAACTTTTCTTGCCGATTCGGAATCTGCTTTCCAAATTTTTCCATCACACGTCAAGTTTTTGAGAAAATTGATATCAGCTTTTTTTTTTTGTGAACTTTAACACAAATTTTTACAAAAATTTAGGCGACCCAGTAGGCTAGTTGGTAGCGTGCTTGCGTATGAGTCTGGAGGTCGTGGGTTCAATTCCCACCAAAGGCCTTGGTCTGCTTCGCAACAACGAGAAGAAGGTCATTGTTACCAGTTCTCGGTTAGGTAAAATTAGTACATGATTTGTAAATATATGGTAATTCTTAATAAAATAAATTTTACAAAAATCGGACGTGATATTAAAATTAAGCAGATTTTTAATCACCATATCTCTGCGGAATCAATAATTAAATAACACATTTTTTTTAAAACTTTAAGGCTGAGTTTTGAGTTGAAAAATTTATTGGTTTTAGGTTTAAACTGAGTTAAAACCACAAATTCTGTTTTTGAGATGTGGTTTATTTTAAGTTTAACTCACCAATGATGGAGAGTTAAACTAAGGTACAAAAATGTCAAAAAACACCTCTGATTTTCAAATATACTGGTTAGTATTGCCATGTTGTGGTATTTTATTCGAAAAAATGTGCGATGATGGCAACTATTCTAATTGGAAATGTGGCATTTGGTATGGCAATACCGCGTTAATCGACATTTGCTAAACTTGAACTGAAAAACAGAATGCTTGGTTAAACTTGGTTTTATTTTTATAAAGTTTAATAAAACTCCCGGTTAAACTAAGTTAAAGCGATATGTCAAAAACGCAGCCTAAAAGTTTCATGTTAAACACTGTTGTAATCAATTTATGTTGTTGCCAATATAAAATATTAAAAAAAAAATCATATTTACCAAATATTTTTTCAAATTTACATATTCATAAGTAGGGCAAGTACTGCTACAAATTGGAAGCCAAAATATGCCCTATAAATTTCATATATATGCATTTAAAAAATTATTTTGTTATAAAAAAATATGTCTTGCGATACATCATATTTGCTTATTTTGATGTGCTGAAACGATATAAAAAAAAAAAAAATAAATAAAATTGGTCGAATGGTCTTCGAGATGTCAATACTTGAAATTTACCTTAATTGGAAGCTTTAAAAAAATCTCAAAATTTTATTTATTGATCCTTTCATAGAGCTTGTCTCAAGCATTCGTTAAAATTTAATTTGAGCCAAATCCGAAAATCGTATAAAATAGTCAATGGAAAAAAATTTTTAGATTTTTTTTAATTCTTAAACGTAGGAAAAAACAGCCAATTTTGGATTTTTTACAAATTTCAAATGGCGATATCAAGAAAACCGCTCAACCGATTTCAGAAATTTTTTGATATTATGTCAAAATTATTAAATAAAAAATAATGTGAATACACAGAAAAAAATATTCGATGGAAAAAAACAATTAAATATTTGCTCAGCTTAAAATTTGATATTTAATTAAATTTTACTTGAATCAATTAACCATTTGCTCAAATCTGAATAATTCACAGTATGACATTTAAATTCAAAAAAACTCATCATAGTAGGCTTTGACTAACGATGCGATGAACGCTGTTGAGTGTTTTTGTTTTAGTTTTCGTTAGTCGCCAAATAGCAAAGTACGTTCTCGCACGCAAGACGAAGAAAAAAAATAACATAAAGCAGAAAAAACTATTTTAAAAACAAATTAAAAGTCCTCATTAGCTGACTTTTAATTAAAATAATGCTCATCTAACAACTCATTTTTATCTGTGTATGTCAAACTGATTTTTAAACCCTCAAACCACAGTATGTGGGTATACTCACTTTGTCATTCCGTTTGTAACGCATAGAAATATCGGTCGGGGACCCCATAAATTATATATATTATTGATCTATGATCGATTACACTACGTGACAGTTTTTTGACCAAATGTATCTGACACCTAATCTCTATGTACAATTGTCCGCTGAATCCGAATATGAAGTCAGAATGGTCAAAAGTAGAACAGTTTTTGAGATATTCGAAAATAACCGTTATTTGTGTTTTTAAAAAAGATGATGTCACTTAAATGCAAATATCTTCAAAACTATTCGTCGATTTATGTATTTCTTTTTTTTTTAATGAAAGATAATAAAATTACTAAAATAAACATGGGTCACTTGTGAAGATTAGTCAAGAAATGACAGAGTTACAGTAGATAAAAGTTCAAACTTCATGAAAAATTTGATGATTTTTTGCAATTTTGCTCTTTTCAAGTTATTTTTTTTTAAACCAAAAAATTAAAAATTATAATGTTTTATTACATAGGACATTCTTTTATTTCAATACGAACATTTTGCGCCCAACAAGACCCAAATTGGTGCAAAAATGACAAAGCTACAGAAGATTTAGTGAATTAACACACTCTTCATTATTAACATTTAGCTTTGTATATTTACTTGTGTTTTTTAAAAAAAAATCGAAAATTGGGATAATTCAATTAATCTACTGTTACTTTGTCATTTTTGCACCGATCTGGATCCTATTGGGCAAATTGGGAAAATTTTGTTGTTTGGTTTTAAAAAAGTAAGTTGAAAAGAGCAAATAACGGTAATTTTCTCGATTTTCTCGTAAATATCTCGAAAACTGTTCTACTTTTGACCGTTCTGACTTCATATTCGGATTCAGCGTTCGGATTTACATAAAGATTAGGTGTCAGATTCATTTGGTCACGACTTTGTTGAAAATTTGTGACACAGTGTTATAAGTCATTCTATGAATGTCCGTCCGTCCGTCTATATAAAGCACGATTCAGTCCAAAATAAAAGAGCTAGACTCCTGAAAATTGCCACGAATGTGTCTCATAGTCATAGGCCGGTTAAGTTCGGAAATGGGTAAAATCGGATAAGGGGCAAAAAAGTTCCCCCTTAAAGAACTAAAAAACCTCAATAAAAACGCAATTTTTTACAGCTTTGTTGCATTTTTGTTAAACAAATGAAACCTTTTTATGTCAGAAGGAGTTAAAAGTCATATAGTTAGACCCCGGGGGGCTACAAAATATAGTTTTTTCTGCCCCGCCCCCTTTTGTGAACGTGGATAAAAAAAAAACATAAAAATTATGAGAAAATGGTATAACTAAAGTTTAAAAAGTATAACAAATAATTTAGTAAACATTTATCGCGTTGGGGAAGGTATCCCCCAGCACCCACACAGAGCCCATCCCCAAAAACGCCTCCGAAATTTTTTATATGTACTTTAACATGTTGGAGGGTATCAAAGATTCGGCACAGCCGAATTTAACACTCTCACTTTTTTGTATTCTTTCATTTTTACAAAAATCCAAAATCTTGATCAAACGGCGCCACTGGATGATCAGATCAGGAAAAATGATAAAATAAAGAATTATCTTACAATACATTATTTTTAATTATTTTGGCATGCTGAATAGGAATATATTTCTGAAATCGGTCGAGTGGTTTTCGAGATATCGCCATTAGAAATTAGTCTAACAATTTTAAAAAATGGCGGGTTTTTCCTACGAAATTAAAAATAACTAACTATTTCATAAAGCTTCAGACAAGCTTATGTTGTGCCAAATCTGATCATTTTTAATCGTGGCGCCCCACAGTGGAACGAGATGCACTTTTTTTGTCAGAACTACTCTACAGCCCTCAATTCTTAACCGATTTTCATTTTGTTTTTTGCTGCTTGTAGCTTATTAAATTTCGCATCCACTTATGCAGCCCGATTTTGAAGCTTATTATTTTAATCCCCTAAATTTTAATTGTGAAAGTCAAAAAAATTATTTATTTTTAGTTTTTTGGCTGTAAAACGTTCAAAAGTAAACAGATTCAAGTGACTTGGCTTAAATTAATTGTTATATTAATTTCTTTGAATTTCTCCATTACAAAAATGTAATTGAAAAAAATGCATTTTTGAAAAATGCAGTTTAAAATTGCATTTAAAATGCATCTTTCATTCACAAGTTTTTCCTCTTCTTATTAAATACACAAATTGACTTTTGAAGCATTATTTTGCGATTTATATCATTACCATACACAGAAAAAAATATGAAGGAAACAAATTTGAGTAATCACTTGTTTAAATTTAAAAACAAAAATTGAGTAATTTTTTAATTGACGCAATTAAAAATTTACTCAAAAATTTTAAAAACAATTTAAGTAAATAATTTAATAAACAATTTAAGTAAATAATTTAATAAAAATTTAATAGTTTTTTTAATTTTTTTTTTAACTTTCATAGTTTTTTGAATTCTCGTTTAGTTTATAGTTTTTTGTGTATGTATATGAAAGTTTGTAATCGTCTTTATTAAATTTTCCTATGTTTTTGAGACATAAATATGTTTGGTAAAGTTTGAAAAAACAAGTTTTTTTGTTTTTTTTTTTTGTAAAAAAATTTAAAACTTTTTTAAAAAAAATAAATAGATAAATTTTGAGTAAATTTTTTTTTTTTTTTGTAATTTTTTTACATTCGCAATCTAATTTAAACAGATTAAAAAGTTATATTAAAAATTCGGGCTGCATTGGTCGATGAGAAATTTAATAAGCTACACGCAGCTAAAAACAAAATTAAAATCGGCTAAGAATTGTGGGCTGTAATGTAGAGTAATTCTAACAAAAAAAGGGCATCTCGCCCCAATGTGCGCCCTTCGATCAAAGTTTTGGTTTTTTAGAAAATTTTCACAAAAAACTCTATGCTTTGACCAAAGAACGTCAGGGGTAAAATGTGCTGTGTTTTTCAATAAGTGGATTTATTTTCGGATTAATCTTATTTAGTTTAAAATAAATATTTTGGAATATTTGGAATATTTTTTCCGTAATCTACGATAAATTAGCAATTATAATCTGAAAAAATAAAACAAAATTTTAGAAAATGAAAAAAGATATAAATCAAAATTCATCCAACTAAATTTAAGGATTTAATAAGTCCATTTTGGATTAATTTTGATTTATTTATATCTTTTTCCATTTTCCAAAAATTTTTATTATTTTTTCGGATTATAATTGCTGATTTAGCGTAGATTATGAAAAAAATAATCCAAATTTGTTTTGGTATGTTAAAATATTTTTTTTAACAAAATAAGATTGATCAGAAAATAAATCCACTTATTGAAAAACACAGCAATGGTGTAATGGTCAATTACAAAATTTTTTTTAGATTTAAAAAAAAAAAAATTTTTTTTAATCTCTTAAACTTAGGAACAGCCATTTTGGGAAGTTTTTTTGACAAATTTCAAATGGCAATATCACAATTTTTTTGATATTTGTATTCAACCTGCCAAAATTAATAAAAATAATGAATCGCAAAATATTATTTTTATAAAGGTGCACTCAAAAAAAATCTTGAAAAATTACCAAAAAATCTCGTAAAATAATTTTTTGCTACCTCCCATTTTACGGGAATTCCTAGTAAAAATTGCAATTTTATTGGTAAACAAGTAAAAAAGTTAAATTCGGCCTTGCAGAATGTAGTGATACCCTCCACAATTTCAAAAAGATTATTGCAAAAAAACTTTATTTAAAAGGAAATTACTTTTGAAAAAAAAAATTCCGCGAAAAAAATTTTGTTAAAAAAAATCCGCGATTTTTTTTTTTGTCAAAAAATATGTTCGTACTTGTTTAAATACCATTTGGTGTTCAATTATGTTCACATATGTCAACCAGAAGCCGAATTAAGGCATTTTGTATTTTTAGGTTATGTTGAATGTACTGAAATTTTTGAGGTGTGCTTACATTTTCGTTCATAACTTTTGAACCGCTGAACCGATATCGCTCAAATGCAATACCAAACTTCTCGGGAGAACTTCCAATAAATATGTTAAGTTTCAGTCATCTCTGTGCAATATTTTGTCCGCGACAGCATTTTCCACAGACAGACGGACAGACGGACATCGCTAGAATGTCTTAGAATCGATCGGGCATCATGAATATATATACCTTATGGGGTCCGAGACCGATATTTCGATGAGTTACAAACGGAATGACAAACTTATATATACCCTCTATCACTAGAGTGGAGGGTATAAAAACTTGTAAAATGCAAACAATTTACAATTTTCCTAATAAAAATGACTACTACAATTTTATTAGTAAAAAGCATGTGCAGTTACAAACAATTTATAAGCTTTTTATCATTAAAAAATTGTAAATTTACAACTTTTTGACGCGATAAATATTACAAGGACTTTTCGTGACTTTACTAGATTTTGTACTACCTTCTATTTTACGAGGATTTCTAGTAAAAATTAGGAGCTTTTTTCTAATTTTACAAGTTTTTTACCAAAAAAATTTGTAAATTTACAACTTTTTCGATGCAATAATACTAGTAAATTTACAACTTTTTTGGCACAATAAAACTTACAAAGAATTTCCGTAAATTTACTAGATTTTTTTTCGTAAAAAAGCCTTGGAAATTTGTAAAACTACAAGAAAAATTACAAAAAAAAAAATCTAAATTTCGATCGAAAATTGTTTGTTAAAAAAAGAAAAACTGTCAAATATTGGTAAAATGGGATTACGAGACCTTTTCTAGTAATTTGGCAAGGTTTTTTTTGTGTGTAGGAGAATAAAATTATTGTGTAAAAAAATTTTTTGTAAAAAACCTTCAGTAAAAAAATCATTCTATGTCGCTCATAAAAATCCTTGCCCTATTCATAAATAATTCTTCAAAATAAACAAAATTTGTTTATATGTTGTTGATAAGCAACAAATTGCCGATGAATTGCAGAAAACAAAAAAGAGAACTCCAAGGAAATTTCCGATTATTTGTCTATTAAAAGTACAAATATTTTTTAAATTATCCAAGAAAATTTGCGTGTTTACTAAAGTTATTTTTTTATAATTTGTTTTGCATAAAATGTTATTTATGCACACTTTATTAACAAAATTTATCACTTTCATACAAACAATACCAAAAAACTAATAATAGATCATAGATATGAAACACGACAACTTACCGGCACCTCCAAAGGACTCAGGTTAGTTTGAGTTGTTGAAGCGGAGGAGACACCACATAATATTTCAAATATTAACCAATCTTCGTTTGTATTGCCAGAAGATGACATTGTGAAAGGCTGATTTTTTTTAGGAATTTTTCAATACTGAGATAGTAGCTTTAAATTATTTTAAATAAATTTAATTTTTAATTTTTTGAAGAATTTATAGTTGAGTGTGAACTTATTTTAATATATTTGTTGTGTTCATATTTTTAAAAATATTTAGAAATTTTTTATAATAGTGCATTCACATTGGCGTCGAAACCCCGTTTAACGAGGTTTCGAGCCAAACCTCATTTGAAAATACGTATTTTCCCACACAAATTGAAACCTTTTTGTATCGAGGTTTCAACGAATGTACGATCGAAACCTTTTAAATTTCATAGTTCTCCTTTTTTTACAACTGTTATAATACAAGAAAATAAATTAAAGAAAGTGTCAAAAATAAAAAAATTAAAAATATTTAAATATTTGAATAAAAAACAACAATAAACAAAAGATTTTAATAAATTAATTTAAAATATCCAGTAAATTAATTAATTGTGTGTTTTTTAAGCCGGTATAGTCGCGAATTTTGTTCGGTAAATTTTGAAAACGTGATAAGTGTAAAATTTTTCAGGTGTGAACGGCTGAGTTTTGAAAATGAAAATACGTATTTTCCACGAGGTTTCAAAGTCAGTCTGAATGTACTATAACAAAAGTTTACTATGCAAGTTTTTGTTTCCAATGGGGGTGTTACTAAGGTAATTGTTGTTAAAATAGTTTTCTATTAACCCTAGAATGGGAATATTTAATATTCGAGTATTTTATTTCGGATAAAAAAAAAATATATAAAAACAATATTACCCGTGAAAAAAAATAATGATATCAAAACATATCTCCTTTGATAAAAACATATATGGATCATATATAAATGGATGTAATCAGATTAACTCCATATATATTCAGATATTTTTAGATCCGTAAATTGAGTCTATCTGACAATTTTACATATATGAACATTAAAGGTGTCCTAACGACTAAGGTAATTTTTCAAAATCACTTTTTAATAAGTGGTAGGGTCCTAAATTGTAGTTTTGTATCTAAAAATGAGTGAGCCAAAATTTGGAGACAATCGTATAAAAATAACTCGTGCCGAAAATGGATTGAAGTTTTGGGACACTCTTATCTGATGAAAAAACACGTTTTTTCTAGTTTTTTGAAAAATATTGGTATATGCTATTTTTTGTTAATTTTTTTGTTAAGTAATATGAAAATGGTAATAAATTACGTTTCCAAAAAGCTTAAAGAAATTCAAACCGGATGAAAAATAAGCATTTTACGCATACATGCTCCAGACCATTGCATGGTTTTTAAAGCCAAAATTTGAAAATTTTCAAAATTTTTAGGCAAAAAAATAAAAAAAATTTAATTTTACTTTATAATTATATTAAATACATGTTATAGATAAAAACTAACAGATATGGTAGTCCAACTTTTTTTTCATTTGGCGTGGGTAGTGATATAATTTCCGCGGATTCCAAAGAAAATTAGTTTTTCTAAAATAATTTAGCAAATATGGGAAACAAATTTCTGTATTGTATTATACGAAGTAAGATACATAAATTCTGTAAATTTTTTGAGAATTCGGGCATCTTTTACCCCTTTTCGTCGAGGTGAAATGACAAATTTGAGACGTTATACATTTCTATAATACAAAATATCTGCATATATCCGATTTCTCAAAAGTTACAGAATTTAAGTTTTACACTTCGATCCGCACAATTTTTAAAAATTTGCTTAATTATTGTAGAAAAACGCATTTTATTTGAAATCCGCAGAAATTTTACCACTACCCGCGCCAAATAAAAAAAGCTTGACTACCATATCTGCAATTTTTAATCTTAAACATGTTTTCAATTTGATCATAAAGTAAAATTAAATTTTTACTATTTTTTTGCCTAAAAATTTTGAAAATTTTGAAATTCTGGCTCTAAAAACCATACAATGGTCTGGGGCATGTATGCGTAAAATGCTTGTTTTTCATCCGATTTTAATTTTATTAGTCGTTTTGAAAAGGTAATTTAGTACCATTTTCATATTATTTCACAAAAAATTTAACAAAAAATATCAAATACCAATGTTTTTCCAAAAACTAGAAAAAACGAGTTTTTCGTTCTTATAAGAATGTCCCAAAACTTCAATCCATTTTCGGCACCAGTTATTTTTGGCCGATTGTCCCCAAATTTTGGCTCACTCATTTTTAGATACTAAAGAACAATATGGGACCCTACCAGGTATAAAAAGGTGATTTTCGTTTTTAAGGACGAAACATAATAATATAATAAATTTAGAAATTAAACAAACTTTAGTATTTTATTTAAAAAACAATTATTTAATAGTCTTCCTTTAAAATCATTTAATCAGATTTTACATCAGCAGCAACCTTGTTGATTGATTCTAAAGCTTTCTTAAGAAAATCTTGAGATTCTTCGGTTAGTTTTTTCGCTAAGTTGGCTGCGTCTTCCTGCAAAATAAAAAAATAAATGAGAAATAAGTTTTGTAAATAATACACACAGAAAAAAATAAAAAAAATTTTGAGTAAATTTTTAATACTATTGAGTAAAAAATTACTCAATTTTCCACCAGTAAACGATTTAATAGTATTGAGTAAACTTTTAATAAAAAATTATTAAATGCTTAATAAAAAATTTGAGCAAATTATTAATTCACACAATTAAATCTTTACTTAAAATTTTTTAATATTTTTAAGTAACTTTTTAATTGTGTCAAGTAAAAATTTACTCAAAATGTATCAAATTATTTTTTTAAAAAGTTTCTAATTTTTTTTCCAAAAAAATTGCTTTTACAAACTTTACCAAATATACTTATGTCTTCAAGACAAAGTAAAATTTTATAACGATGATTTCAAACTTTCATATACATATACAAAAAACAATAAACTAAATGAGAATTCAAAACACCAAGAGAAAAAAAAATAAATAAAAAAAAATATTAAATTTGTATTAAATTATTTACTCAAATTTTATTTTCAATTTTTGAGTAAATTTTTAATTGCGTCAATTAAAAAATTACTCATTTTTTTTTAAAAAAATTAAACAAGTGATTACTCAAATTTGTTTCCTCCATATTTTTTTCTGTGCAGCCTTTCAGCTGCGTTTGCATCTTTTTCTGTAGCAAACATTTTTCAGAATCTGAAAACTTTTCTGTAGAGGATATGTCTCAGATTTCTAATAAAAATATGCCTGAATAATTTTCTATTGATAAAATGTCTCAGAGTCTGAATCTATAAAAAAAATAGATTCTATAGAAAAAAAAACACTCAAATTCTGAAACAGTTTTTTTATAAAAAAATGTCTCAGAATCTAAGACTTTTTCTATAGAAAGAATATTTCAGAATCTGAAACTTTTTCTACAGAACAAATTTCTGTTTTTCTTCAGAAAGAAACTAAAAATCTGATACTTTACACAGAAAAAAATAAAAAAAAATATTTAATTAAAAAATTCGTAGATTTAATTAAAAAATTAATTAAATCCGGACCAATCACTAAAATGCGCAAATAAATTAAAAATATTTGTACGTCGTTAATTAAAAATAAATGGATATTTATTTAATTAAAAACTTAATACTATAAATTAAAAAATTTAATTAAAATAAAAAAAAAAAAATAATTAAAATTTTAATTGTATAAATTAAAAAAATTAATTAAAAATATTATATTAAAAAAAAATAATTTGTAAAACATTCTTTTTGAATAAAATATTTAAAAAAAAAATATATCTTCAAACTTTACCAAATTTATTTATGCCGTAAAGACATAGTCAGTGAGATGATTTTATAAAGTTGATTATAAACCTTTCATATACATACACATAAAACTATAAACAAAATGAGAATTCAAAAACCTATGTGAAAAATAAAAAAAACTTTCAACAAACTTTTTATACTTATGTATTTTTTTTGTATGTAATACAATGCAAGAGAAAAACACACACTCGCACACACACGGAAAACAAAACAAAAAAAAAATAGGTAAAGCTAGAAATTTAATTAAACATTTAATTATATAAATTAAATACTTAATTAATATTAAATTTGAAAACAATTAAAATATTAATTAAAATAAAGTTAAAAATTTAATTAAACAATTAATTATATTAATTAAAAGTTTAATTAATATTAAAAAACAATTAAAATTTTAATTAAAATAAAATATACGATATTATTTTCTGTGTAGCTATAGAAAAAGTTTCTCAGCCTCTGAACCTTTTTCTAAAGAAAAATACGAAATTTAATTTGAGCAATTCTTAGCTTAAGTCACTACTTAGTGCTGACTGTAAAATCCGCCCATAGAGTCCAATATTCTTGTTTAAGAAAAAATTGCTATAAATCTGAGATATTTTTAAAGAATAAAATTTTTCCGAATTTGAAAGTGATCATTCGAAAAAAATGTCTTAAAATTGTATTTAAAAAAATCCCTAGAATTCAAAATTCTTTTTTATGAAAAAATGGCCATACATCTGAGACAAAATTTTAAATCAATAAAATTTTTTTCTGAATTTAAAAAGTTTTAAATCAAAAAATTGTCTTAATATTACTGTATATTACACTCAAAACAAAAACTTGTAAAATGACAAGAAAAGTTTGTAAATTTGTTTTTGCTACCTCCTATTTGACAAGAATTCCTTGTAATTTTACAAACTTTTTACAAATAATTTTGTAATTTTACAAGCTTTTTACAAATAAAATTGTAAATTTGCAATTTTTTGACGCGATAAAACTTACAAGTAGGTTTCGTAACCTTACTAGATTTTTTGCTACCTCTTAGTTTACGAGAATTTCTTGTAAAAATTACGAGTGTTTTTGTAATTTTACAAACTTTTTACCAATAAAATTGTAAATGTATAGTTTTTTGGCGCAATAAAACTTACAAGGAATTCTAGTGAATTTACTAGATTGTTTTTTTTTGGTAAAATTATCTTGGAAGTAAAATTACGAAAAAAAAATTAATATTACAAACAAAAAATATAAATTTGCTACCTCCTATTTTACGAGAATTTCTAGTAAAAATTACGAGTGTTTTTGTAATTTTACAAACTTTTTACCGATAAAATTGTAAATTTACAGTTTTTTGGCGCAATAAAACTTTCAAGGAATTAATTTACTAGATTTTTTTTGTAAAATTATCTTGGAAGTTGTAAAATTAGAAAATAATGTCAAATTACAAAAAAAAATATAAATTTGCTACCTTCTATTTTACGAGAATTTCTAGTAAACATTACGAGTGTTTTTTGTAATTTTACAAACTTTTTACCAATAAAATTGTAAATTTACAGTTTTTTTGGGCGCAATAAAACTTACAAGGAATTTTCGTGAATTTACTAGATTTTTTTTTTTTGAAAATTATCTTGGAAATTTATAAATTACAAAAAATATTGTAAAATTACAAAAAAAAATCAAATTTTGATTCTTGTTTGTTTGTTAAATAACAAGGAAAACGGTTAAATATTGGTTAAATGGGATAACGAGATTTTGTCCAGTAATTTGACAAGGATTGTTTTTTATGTATGGTTTGGTTTAAAAAAAATCAATTTGAGTTTGGAAACTGAATCTGAAAGTCTACAGAAAATTTGAAAAAAACTAACAACTAAAATGTAATCTGTGTTTTTCTGATGATAATATGACCGAACACTAATATCGAAAATATTTTAATAGTCGGTCAAACAGTTTTCGAGATGTCGGTATTTAAAATTTTCAAAAAATGGCGTTCAAAAACTTTTTTTTAAAAAAATCTCAATACTTCTTTTCCTTGCCCCTTTCATAGAGCTTGAGACAACTTTTCATTAAAACTTATTTCTAGTAAAATCCAATCATTTTAACTCGTGGAAAAATTATTGAATCGACTAAAGTTTTTGAATTTTTTGAAAATTTCCACCAAAAATTTGGATTTTAAAAAAAAAATAAAACACAAAAAAAAACAAGTGTGAGTGTTAAATTCGGTTGTGCCAAATCTTTTATACCCTCCAAAATGAAAAAAAATCAGGGGCTTTTTTTTTTGGGGGGGGGGGGTATGGGGTGTTTGATAGGAGACGTTGGGGGACACCGTTCCCTTGCCATAGATGTTGTTAAATGGATTTATTATGATTCTTCCAATTTTTTAGTCCAATTAAACATTATTAAAATACTTTTTTTATATCCACTCCCACAAAGGGGGCGGGTGTAATTTTTTTTATCTGCTGGGTCCACATGCAGGGTTTTGAGCTTTCTCAGACACAAAAATCTTGCATTTGCTTAAGTACAAAAAACTCTGCAAAAAATACCGTTTTTTAGAGGTTGGTTTAGTTCTCCAAGGGGGAAATTTTTTCTCCTTGGTCCGATTTCGCCCATTTCCGAAGTTGCCCAGGTCTCACTAATGACCCCTCTCGGAAGCACCATTGGACCGGTAGAAGCTAATTAAATAAAATAAATTTATAAAAAATAAAAAAAATTGTATGGGGACCGCCTAAATAGTTAAAGATAAGGGGTAGGTATGTTCAGAGAAAATGTTTGGACTAAAAAAATATTGTGGGTCGGTCATACATTTTGTTGCTCTAAGGGCAATATTAGGGCAGTTAGAGCGGTTGGAGCAAATTTTAAAAAATGTCGTTTAATGTGGAAGCCTCCTTAGAAAGTGGAGATAGGGTATTAGTGTGTTCCGAAGAAATGTTTTGACGTAAAATTAATGGGGGTCGGTCTTGGAAATGACCCCTCTATGATGCACCATTTGGAGCAGTAGAAATGATTTTAAGATTAAAAAATTACAATAAAATTTTTTCAAAAAATTTTAAAAAATAGTAATAATGGTTATCCCACGATCCTTTTGGGCAAAAAATTTCTAGAATCGATAGAAGTTTCACACAAAAAAATTTCGAAAAAATCAAAGAGTACATACATTTTCAAAAATAAAATTTTAATTTTAAAACTTAAAAATCGCATACTAGAGCGCTTTTAAGAATTTTTTTGGATTTTTTTTAAAAAAGTACGTAAAAAAACAAAAATTTTGAAAAAAAAAATTTGAAATTTGGACCATTATTGAAGAAGTTATGAGTAAAAGAAGTTAGAGTAAAGGAACAAACTACCAATTTTTAAAAATTCGATATCTTTTGAACGGCTCATCAAAAAAATCGGAAAATTTACCACGAAGTAGTTTTCGAAGGGTACTAAAAACTGTAAACAAATTGCGAAAATCTAAAAAAAAAAAAATTTCAAAGTGTCCGATTTGACATGGAATGCCCCTTATATACTTTATGGGGCCTAGATCGATATTTCGATGCATTACACACGGAATGAAAGAGTGACTATACCCACATACTGTGGTCTGAGGATATAAAAACATGGCATGTTGAACACGAACATATCAAAAAAAATTCTAGTATCGGTAGAACAGTTTTTGAGATATCGCCATTTCAAATTTGCCAAAGAAAGTCCAAAAATATAGATATTTCCTACATTTTAGAATTTTTAAAATTTTTTTTTTTTTTTTTTTTTTGAAAAAACACAAAATTTTCGATCGATTTTAAATTTTGGGCATCAGGGCATCAAAATTAATAAATATTATAAGCATTTTTTTTTGTACGACAAAAAAGTTTTTTATCCGATTTTGAATCTCTGAGCAAATTTTTATTCCACAAGGCCTAAAACTAATGTGGTGCAAATTTGAGGACAATCGGATTAAATTAGCTCGTGTCACCCGGCGATCAAAGTTTTGGATTTTTAAAAATTTAAAAAAAAAAAATTTAAAACATGTTATGCAATACATCACAGTTTTTCAATTTGATGCGCTGAACACGAATATCAAAAAAAAAATTTTAAATCGGTCGAACGGTTGTCAAGATATCGCTATCTTAAATTTGCAAAAAATAACGGGTTTTGCTATGTTCAAGAATTTTTTTGAAATCTCAAAACTTCTTTCCCTTGACTCTTTCATAAAGCTTGAAGTAATCTTTCATTTAAATTTAGTTTGAGCCAAAGCCGATTATTTTAAACTAAGTTTTGGATTTTTGGAAATTTTCAAAAAAATTTTATTTTTAAAAGATTAAAAAACAATTTTGATATCGGTCGAGCGGTTTTCGAGATATCACCATTTGAAATTTGTTCGCGAACTCACGTGTTGAAAAATATCGTAAATACGCTTTAAGTAACATTAAAACCCCACAAAAATATAAAACAAAGTGTTTTTTCCCTCAAATTATTTTTACACTCAAAAATTATTTTTACACTTATACATTTTTTATCACAAATTTTTTTTTTGTTCAAAAAAAAATTTTTTGTGGAAAAATTATTAAAAACAAGTTTTTTAGTAAAAATAAATTTTTTTTTAGTCAGAATTTTTAAAAAACTCAACTTTCGTAAATAATTTCAGAAGTGAACTTAATTTTTTACTTACAGCAGTGAATTTTTTACTTTGTTCTTCAATTTGTGTTTTTAATCCATCTACCAGATTTGTTATCATAGCTGAAATATTATCTGCTGGTGCAGCAGCAGCTTCATCGCGGCGTAAACGGGCCATTTCAACCAACTTTAAAGAAAATTTTTATATTATTTTTTACATTAAAGGATTAAAATAAATTAGCTTTAAATAAAACTTACCTGCAAACAGCATACGAAGGCTGCAATAACCAGGAAAAGTTTCATAGCGACGGCCATTTTTTATTATTATTACAATTAAACTTTACCGTTTGAGCTGTAAATTTAAACTGCGATTTAATTAGAATTTTGCTAATAAAATGTGTGGGTAAAAAAGCGACTAGAAATCTCTAAAATGCATTGTATGCAAATAATCGGATGTGATAACTTATTGAACTTATAGTTGACGTACTAAGTTCAACGATGTTGTTAGTTAGCTGTATTTTAGTTTGTTAAATACAAATATAGCTTTTACATATGGGTTACACCATAAAGTGTTCTACTAAATGATTTTTGAATACACGCTGAATACCTACAAAAAATATTTTAATCAAATATCTCCCAGTTTCAGGTATTTTAAGATATTTCAGTGAAATTTGATGGCAGTTCTTCTCTTAGAACATATTAACCCTCTGTCTTCAATTTTTAGGGGTCATTTTTGTCCTCATTTCACTCAGAGAGTTATGTAAGTTACTACATGTGAGTTATTTGTATATTTTACAGTAGTTAGTTGTTTTCAACTACAAAGTCAGTTGTTTTTGAATGAAAAATATCAAACAACTATTTCTGTTAGTAATTTTAAGTCGTTTTTTTGAACGACTAACAAAAAAGTACTGTGATGTAGTAACAGTTATTTAAAGTAGTTAATTTTATCTCTGAAAAATTTTTAAAGTTTTTTTCCAAAAAATAAAAATTTTCGTTTTTTTTTTTTTTTTTACAACTTTTTAAAAAAAAAAAAAAACTTGGAAAATATTTAGTCTTCAATTTTTTTTTTTTTGAAAAATGTTTTGAAAAAATTAATATTATATATTGGCCGCTGTTCCAAAAGAAGTAATCCACATAAAAAATGTAAAAATGAAAATTTCCGAATTTTTGTGGTGTTCTAGATTTCACATCCATATTTCTTTTTCGTTTTGTTTCACATAATTAAAATTTGGTGAAAGTAAAACGAATGCATTTTTGTTTTTTATAATTTTTTAAATTTAAATTATTCGATTTCAACTTCAAATGAAAACGTTGTCAACAAAACACTAAACTTGATTTCATGTGATTCGGAAATTTTCATGTAAATTGAAAAGTTGTGAAAGGCAGAACAGAGGCCATTGATTCTTTTATTTTTACTACATTTTAGTTGTTTTGACTACAAATGTAAGTAGTTTTTACTACATAAGTCAGTTGTTTTTTGTCAGTTAAAATAACTAACATTGTTAGTTGATTTAACTGAAAAAGTAGTTGACCCCAAAATAACTTACAAAGTAACTGACATTTTCAGTTGATTTTACTAACATAATTTTTTGAGTGTTCAAATACTCTCATAGAAAACCATTTAATATGTTCTACAGAAATGTTCTATGGAATGGTCAATTGCTCGTGCGATATTAGCAAAATGCTTAAAAAAGTAAAATTGCAAAGTATTATATATTATTAAATTGTGGTTCCCCTAGTAAAAATGTTTAGATATATTCTTATATATCACATTTTATCCGAGATTTTAAAGATCAGTACCGATCCAAGTAAGATCAGTACTGATCCGAGATTTGAAAAATCAGTACTGATTCTTTACATTTTACTTGGGTCACCAGAGATACTTTACAATTTTAATTTTTTATGCATTTTCTTATATCGCAGGAACTTTTGACTTTTTTGCAACCCCTAGTGAAATTTAATGCAAAATATTTTTTTTTTTGAACCCTTTAAACGCACGTTTTATAGGTGTTCAATAAGAATAAAAAAACATTGATAAGTCACAAAAATATTTTACAACGTATTTTTGTCTCTCAAAAATATTTTTTACACTAAAAAAAAACTACACTCGAAAAAAATTTTACACTCAACAAAAATTTTATACTCAAAGAAAAAATTAGTAAATTATTTTTTTTTTTTCAATTGCTTAAAAAAAAGTTTTTTTTACACAAAATAAAATATTTCTAATCAAAAATGTTATTTTTTTCACGTTAGAAAATTTGTTGTCACCTAAAAAGGGCATTCTGGAGGGTATTCATAGATTCGGCCAAGTCGAATTTAACTGTTCTACTTGGTTTCGTGTGTATTTAGTTTAGAAAAAGATTTAATACATTTTTAGACTTTTTTTACAGTACTTTGGAGAAACAAAAATTTTAATGGCGTTTTTTTTCGCAAAAACGCGAATTGATCTAGAAAAACTGAGAACCACGTTAATTTTTTTTTCAGAACTTTTTATTTGGACAATGTGTAAAAAAGTGTGTCGGACGGTGTTACAATACTGTTATTATAATCATTTATCCAAAATTGAAAGAGGAAGTTTGTATGGCGGCTTGGTCTAAACGGTCTTATAATTTTAATTGTCCTTGAGAAGCTTAATTTTCACAATTCAGATCTTTTTTAAAAATAAACAATATCACTAAAGGGTTTTTCAAAGTAAGTTCAAATTAATTTTTTATGGCCCACTGATGCTTTTAATTTGTTATCAAAAGTGTTTGAAAAACGTTTGGAAAACTATAATAAATGCTCACCCGAGCTATAAAGTATGGTTGGCCGTCGTCAGTGAAATTGTTTGGCGGTTCTTTTCCTAGAACTGCCATTTTAAGGGGTCGTTTTGCTTTTTTTTTTTTAAATTAAATACAGAAGCCTATTAAAACGTGCATTTATAGGATTAATATGTTTCATAAATATTTTCCTCACAAAATTTCGTTAGGGTTTGCCAAAGGTTGAAAGTTCGTGTGACAATATAAAGAATCATATTTTTACAGTATTTTTTTTTAACAAACCGGTGATAAAAAACTCGAAAAAATAGTGTAAATCGAGGGCCTATATTAGTGTGGCCCATTAACATATGGAAAAATACCAAGTATACCTCCCAACTGAACGTACCTCAAAATATGATAGATGGCATCGTAACGAACAATTTGCGCCAAATTTCAGCACCCTACAACGAAGGGGATGCTAACTTATCATAAGTGTTTGAAACCTCCAAAGAAATCTTAAAAAATTTTTTATTGGAATCTTAAAAATAACCAAATGGAATGCCAGCGTAACAAGGGCACATAATTCACATGTGGCCATTTTGTCCTAAGTTTGTCCTTAAACAAAAAAAAAAAAAAAATTTTAAAAAAAACGGAACCCTGCATTTAACTAAAACCGCTGTAACTCAAAAACTATGCGGATCATTAAGTTGCGATAAAGTTCATTTGAAAGGTAATAACAATATCTTTAATTTGAGTATAATATCAAAATTTTTTTTTTGTTTTTTCCTAATCGAAACTAAATTGTCCTTATTGTCCTTTGTAGGCAACCTTAGGACAAAATGGCCATATGTGACTTATTTGCTCTTGTAGCGATACCATTCCATGTAGTAATTTTTAGGAATGGAAAAATTTTTTTTTTGATTTCTTCGTAGGTTGCAAACACATGTGATCAGTTAGCATCCCCTTCTAATCGTCGTAGCGTGCTGCAATTTGGCTCAAAATATTAGATACGATACCATCTTTAATTTTTTAAGGTACGTTGACCTGTAGCGAAGCAAAATGAATTTTGGGCCACCCTAGCCTACACTCATAAAAGTTTTACAGTTACTGTTTCACAGTCAAACAAATAGTTTTCGTTTTAGTTAATATTAAAAGAAAATTCGTTTGTTTCACATACAAATATTCTAAACAACTTTTTGAACGTTTATTTAAATACATAACTGTCTTTTAAATAAAATTTTCCGTAACGTTTGTTTTTTTCAGTTATTTAAAAAACAAACCACATTATTTTATTTGTCGTTTGTTATTTGTCAGTTATTTAAAAATTTCTAAAATTAGATTTTTTTTTTTTAATTTGAAAATGAAATTTAGTTGCTGAAAATATAAGTAGCTTGTGGCACAGAGGGTAGCGTGCTGGGCTATCAGCCAGAAATTATGAGTTCGATTCTGCTCAGGTTCGAAGTTTTTTAAAATTATTTCTAAAAAAATAAATAAAAATGAGTGTAAATTTCCGTTATTTTAACCGTTTTTTCCGTAAAATTTTGTCAGTCATTTTTTACGGATTTTTAAGTTATTTTTACGGATTTCAACAGTTATTAATTAACATTTAAAAATAACTGAGAAATGTTTTTGTTTTAAATGAAATGTAAGTAGTCCGTTTTTTAAATAAAGTTTCATTTGTTTCAAACGTATTTTCTGTTGAATTTTCTTACATAATATTTTAAGTGTATATTCAAAACCCTCTATCTAAAAAAACATAACTTTTCAGGAGAGCCAAAAAACTGTTGATTTCGCGTTTTGTTAGAGTAATTAAAATTCGATATTCAACAATATTTTTTTAAATCAACTACAGAATCTCACATATAATTCGTTTTTAAAATTTTGCACTATTGTGGATTTAGAGGGGTTTGTTTCTCAAAAATATTAACAATAAGTACATGAATGAAAATGATTACGACATCGGTAAATTTTTAACGTGATTTATTAAGGATAACGGCTTATTAAAAATTCCCAAATCGCGGTTATGGTCCACAGGTGCTGATTTTTCAGATAAAATTTATTTTTTTACCGAATTCATCTCAAAAGTTGCCAAGCTGTTGAGTATGTTATGTAAAAAATAGTCAACAAATTAAAAACGCGATTTTCGTCCAGATGCTGATCAACATCGCGATTTTTAAGACTAAGATTTTTGTTCCATAATGTTCACAAGACATCCTAATTTTTACCCATATTTTTCAAAAAAGTCAAATAAGAATTTTTAGAAAAAATTAGCATCAGCGGACCAAAATCGTGGTTCTGGAATTTTGTTGACAAATTCATGTTCAGCATGGGTAAAAAAGCACAACAATTCCCATAATTGCCTCGTAGTCGCTCCTAGAGGGGTACAATGTAAGATAGTTTTTATATCCCAAAAAAATTTCATGGCTTTCAGTCCAGTATTTACTAAATTGATAAATTATTTACAAAAATTTAGAAATTTCTCCCACTCTGCACTGGTGTGGGGTACTATATGGTCGGTCTTGAACAATTAATGTTCTTACTTTTTTATATTGTTTTTATATAGTCTCTAAATCAGCGATCCAAATGTTTTTTAGCACATTCCGTTTTCGATATGTTTGAAAATGCAGACATCAAAGCACAAATAGAGACACCAAAGCACAAATAAGTAACATAAATTTCAAAAAGGAAAGAGCTGGAAACATTTGGTTGCAGATTTGGAATTAGGATCAGTTTGATTTTTTATGAAAAGTGTTATAATTAATTTTAGTTTTACGTTTAAAACTGCAGACGGTGCTTTAAGGTATGCTTTAAAATTTTTTGTAAATACCGGGTAACTCATAAAATTCAAACAATTTTTAATAAATAAGTCCACTTTTTTGTAAAGAGTGTTTTTTTGTTTAAATTTAAGTGTTTTATTAATAAAATTCGCTTATTTAAGCAGATTTAGCGGGTGCCATATTTTTGTTGAAGCTCTCGATGATATCCTTGGCAAGATTTTCAATTTTATCCTTTGATCCACTTAAGTTTTCTTGAAGGGTCTTTAAACCATCTTGGAATTTGCCTTGTACTTCTTCCTGCAAAATAATATAAAAAAGTGATTTTAAAAAGTGTATAACTAAATCGATATTAGGCTTGTTTTTTGCAGACCGGATTAATATTAAGATTAGGATTAACTTTATTTAGTTAAAAAATGGGTCAAATCAAGTTCAGACATTTTTGTTATAATTTTTTTTCTGAACCTACATACAATTAGTAAATATAATCACCGTTGTCCAAAATGTAAATTGTTATAATTAAATCTGAGTTAATCACAGGATTTAACATTTTTTTTATACCCTCCACTCTAGTGATAGAGGGTATATATAAGTTTGTCATTCCGTTTGTAACACCTCGAAATATTGGTCTAGGACCCCATAAAGTATATATATTTATGATCCTCGATCGATTTTAAGTCGATCTAGCGATGTCCGTCCGTCCGTCCGTCCGTCCGTCCGTCCGTCTGTCTGTCTGTCTGTCTGTCTGTCTGTCTGTCTGTCTGTCCGTAGAAAACACGCTAACTTTTGAAAGACTTTACAGAGGCTTCTGAAGTTTGGCATATATGTTTGTCATTTACCTGGTCAGGTTGGTATTGCAATCCAGCCAAATCGGTCCAGTGGTTCAAAAGTTATGAGCAAAAGAGTAAATTTCGGCAAGGGTGTTTCGCGAATTTACGAGATAAAAAACACAATAACTTTCGAAAGACAATAATGAGACTACTGAAGATCGGCATGTATCTTTGCCGTTCCCCGGGTTTATCTGGTATTAAATTTCAGCTCAATCGGTCTAGTGGTTCAAAAGTTATAAGCAAAACCCTGAATTTCAGATTAGTTTCATCTAAAATGCCACGTGTTTTAACAAGTTTTAAAAGCATTGGTGGTAACTAAACAATGCTTTTCAAACTTGTTTAATTTTAAAGCAATGCTTTTTAAACTTGTTTAGTTTTAAAAGCATTGGTAACTTAAAAATTACACTCGAAAAAAATTTTACACTCCAAAAAAATTTTACACTCAAAAAATATTTTTCACTCCCGGGTAAAAATGAAATATATATGATCATATATGAAGATATATGGATCATATATGGATTTATATAACCATATATTATCATATATGCCTCCATATATGTTCATATATGATCTGATCCGAAAATTGGCCCGATATGAGGTCATATCGGGCCAATTTTCGGATCAGATCATATATGAACATATATGGAGGCATATATGATAATATATGGTTATATAAATCCATATATGATCCATATATCTTCATATATGATCATATATATTTCATTTTTACCCGGGCTCAAAAAAAATTTACACAAAAAAAAATTAAGTTTTTTTTTTACAAAAATGACAATATTTTGTGTACATACGTACGTGCATTCACTCAGAAATATTTTTACAGTAAAAAAAACATTACACTCGAAAAAAATTTTACACTCAAAAAAAAAAATTTGTAATTTTTTTTTTTTTTAAATAAATGACAAAAAAAAGAGTTTTTTACTCAAAATAAAATATTTCTAATCAAAATTATGAATTTTTTCACGTTAAAAAATGTACTACCCTTTAAAAAAATGCATTGTGGAGGGTATTCATAGATTCGGCAAAGTCGAATTTAACTTTTCTACTTGTTTTTTCATTCCTTACATTTTGGACAAAGCTTAATTTGTTTTTCTGTTTATATTTACTAATTGTATGTAATTTCAGACAAAAATTATATAAAACAAGTAAGAAAGTTATAGTCGGTCAAGACCGACCATATGATACCCTACACCGGTGTTTTCCGGAAAATGGGTCCCAAGTCCAAACATGGACCGATTGGATCTGTCTTTTGTTAGATCTTTATTTAGTGTAAAAAACACACACAAATCACATTTTAGTGGAATTGGTTTAATTTTTGTCAATAGACCGATTTAACTGAATATCGGTCGAAATTTTTTTATGGGGGACTATGTTCAAAAATGGTCCAATTATATTCCGATTTGATTAGGTTACTAAAGTACACGTATAACAACAAAAAATTAAATTTTTATCAAATATTTCAGCACAAACTCATTATGCCCTGTACCACAGAGTGGTGTAGGGTATACAAATCTGGACTTGATCTGACCAATTTTTTAACGAAATAAAGTTAATCCTAATCTAAATCCGGTCTGCAAAAAACAAGGCTAAACAATGCAATGAAGAATTTGAAAAAGGCGAAAATTTCGTTAGCCTCCACAAAATACATAAGTTAAAGCAAAAACTATTTTAGTCACAGATTTGTTCGTAAATTTTGTTTTATAATTGATTTCCCCTTCAAAAATATAGAATTTTCAAAAATACGTAACTTATTGTTTACTCATAACTTCAAAAAATTTTCCAAATTTTTTTAATGCTCTTTAAAAAAAAAAAATAGAATACTAAAATTTGGAAACTCTAAAAAAAAAAAAAAAAATTCAAAGTGTCCGATTTCGTATGGAGTGCCCCATTTATATTATTGATCCGTCTGTGCAGCCTAAACTAACACAGCTAGGCTGCTAAAGTTTGGCACGAATATTTGCAATGGTCATAGGCTGGTTTAGTTCAGAAATGGGCAAAATTGGGCCAGGCACAGCCAAATTTACCACTCTCACTTGTTTTCACTCAGTTTTTCCTTTTATTTTTGTATAAAATTTTATCACATAATCTTTTCCTTTTTATCATAAAATTAATTTTATACGATTACTTACAGGTTTAATTTCCTTAAGTTGTTTCATAAGATCGCTACTTTCGACAGTTTTAACGAATTCTTGGAATTGGGCAGAAAAATCGAAGGCGGGGGCAGCAGGTTCATCACGAGGTACACGAGCCATTTCAACGAACTTAAAATATCAAAGAAAAAGGATATTAATTTTTATTATAAATTCTGATTAAAAAATAAAAATTGTTTTATTTGACCTTTGAAATACTATATTTTGAGTAGGTTAATTCTAGCTCGAGGTCATTTTTTTCCTTACATATTAAAATTATGATAGTCTCATAAAAAAATTTTGAAGAAAATTACTTTTCTATTCTATGAGAATACACACAAAAAAAATTCCAACGAACGACTTTCATAGTATTTATGAACAAATTAATACAATTAATTAACTTTTTCATAATAATTATAAACTTTTTCATAGAATTTATGAATAAATCATAATATCTGAAATTTAAGAACTATTTAACATTTTTTACAAGTACTATAAAAAAGTTTATAAGTATTATGAAAAAGTTAATAAATTGTATGAATTTGTTCATAAATACTATGAAAATCGTTCATTGGAAATTTTTTTTTGAGTATCATAGTTTTTATTAGTAATGAATATAATGGCCTCGAACTAAAATAAACTCACACAAAATATATTTTTTTATTATATTTACAATATCTTCGATTACTTATTAAAAAAATAAAAAAAAAACTTACTTGCATGCAGCATACAAAGGCTACAATAACCAAAAATAATTTCATAGCGGCGGCCATTTTTTTGTATGTTTTATGCAAATTGAACTGCTTGGTTTAAGCTTAGAATTCAAACTGTAATGTTTTAAAAATTTTATTTTAAAATGTTTATTAAAAACATAAAATTATGAGTATTATACATAGACGAAAGATTATACATTACATTGTTTGTGTATGTTTTTAAGATGAGATAAGGGCAGTATTGGTTATGATGAACGATATCGGTGGTTAGTTTAAGTCGCATATAAATACAGTAGGTTTTCGGTTTAACGAATAACATTAAATCAGAACAGTTCGTGATCTTTTATTATTTGAACTTACGGGGCATGTCACAGACAATAAAACTTACAAGAAATTCTCGTGAATTTGCTAGATTTTTTTTGTAAAATTTTTCTTGGAAATTTGTAACAAATTATAAAATTACAAAAAAATTTAAATTTCGATCGAAATTTTTTTGTTAATAAACAAAGAAAACTGTCAAATATTGGTAAAATGGGATTACGAGACTTTTTCTAGTAATTTTACAAGGGTTTTTTGTGTGTAGTTGTGACAAAAAGCTGATTTCTATAGATACCCAGCAAAACTTAGATTACCAAATAAGGTATAAAATAAGGTATAAAATCTCTTATTTTATACATTGCAGCATTGATGATTTTAACAGGCGATGAGACTCAAAGTAATGCATCCACATTATCACAAAGAATACCAGTAAGGTATAAAATAAGTCATAAATTTATAACGAAGAATACGAGTAAGGTGTAAAATATATGATATTTTATAGGTTACGAGAAATGAAATAATATAGCATACCAGAAGATAATATATAAGGTGTTACGAGTAGTGAAAAAGTAATTTTTTATTAAATTTACTCAGGTGATTGTAAGTGAGTGTAAGTAGATAAAATATGCTCGTGAGTGTGTGTCGTTGGAAATTTCCTTTCGTGAGCCCATCTCTAGTTTAAACTTATGCATTTTTTTATAAAATAATTATTTTTTATGTTATTGTAATGCATTATGCATCCAATTATAAATAATGCATTATTTCAAACTTTCAAATAATACATAATGTAACCAAATATAAGTCATCCATGATTAAATGTTTAGAAATAATAAATATGAAATACATTTTTTCCAATAATCATGCATTAAGTTGCAAATTATTAGTAATGCATTATTTTTCAATTGAAAATAATACGTTGTGGAACAAATGTTTGGTAAGACATCATAAAATAATGCTACAAATAAGTTATATACATTACCTGGTAATGTGTTATATAATCACTACCCATTACCAAAGTTTTGCTGGGTAATCTGACATCGCATCATCGAGCTGAACTCAATCGGAGATCATGAGCATTGCTCATTGAGCATTATTAATAAAATAATTGATTTAACAGAATTGAAAACCTTTAATACAAATACATTTGCAGTGGAAACGCCCATAATTATAACTGCAGTTTATATTATTTACAAATAATTGACAGACATTACTAGTTTAAATATTGAATGCTGATAATACAACTAAAAAAATAACGATAAAAATTTTTTTGTCTCCGCAACATATAGACAGATATATATACAGTATATAGTATGATATCAGGGATGTATTTTACATATTTTTAAAATTGTGCTTTACATGCAAAATTTAAAAAGTTGGAAAATCAGCTGAAAAAACAGAATAATTCGCTGAATTTACATAATTAAATAAAGTATTAGGTTTTAATTGAAATTGAAAGCCATTTTACTGTATTGGCCTCGTTAATCAATTGGTAAAGTAATACCCTATTCACACGTACAGTTTTAAATCGTTTTTAGCAGCAATATTTTAAGCACTTTCTTTATTCTATTACAGTATATTGACAGAAAATGCTAAACATAATTGGTAAAATCGGTTTAAAACTAGAGTTTGCAAAACTATTAAAGTCGTAATCGTAATCGCGATTAATCGCACCAATTAATAGTAATCGTAATCGGCAAAAAAAATCGTGCGATTACGATTAATCATTTTCTATCAAATTTATTGTTTTGATAACGAATTTAATACATAATATGGAAAATTTCCTCCAAAAAAATTTGGAATTTTAAAAAAAGTCTAAAAATAAAAATAATTAGCGATATATTTTATTGATTTTGATATATTTTATAGCGATATATTTACTTGAGTTTTCGAGATATCGCTATTAAAAACTTGCCAAAAAATATCTAAAAGTGACATTCAAGAAATTATTTTTTTTTTCATTGATCCTTTTATAAAACTTGAAAAAAAAAAAACTGTTATTTAAACTTGATTTGAACCAAATCGGATTATTTAAAACCGTGCAGCTTTTCGATCGATGTTTTTAATTTTTCGAAAGTTTTCCAAAAATCTAAAGTTTTGATCGAAAGTCCCTGCAGGTTCAAATGATCGAATTCGACTTAAATTAAAATGAAAGTTTATCTTAAATTGAGATTTAAAAAAACAAATTGGGCTTTGGAAAACCGACATTTTATGCAAATTGCAAATTATATCTCGAAAACCGCTTGACCAAATTTATTTTTTTTTATATTCATATTTTTTTTCTTATAAGCATAGCAAGATGTATTTTTTATTTTTAAAAATCTTAAACTTTGATCGCCACTGCGTGTTTATTCAATTCGATTGAGCTCAAATTTGTACCACATACATAAATATATTGTGCTCGATTTGGGAGCACTCTTTCACCATTCACCAAATTTTTAAAAATTTTATATCCTTTCGAATTTTCAGATTTTTAAATTTTTTTCGTGTAATTAATAAAATTATTAAAATTCGAAAGAATAACAAATTTTTAAAAATTAGGTGAATGGTGAAAAAGTACTCCCAAATCGAACACTTTATATGTTAAAAATATTAATTTTTGTATTTTCATACGTTTGGAAATTTAAACTTTAAGAGATTTTTTAAATAAATCTATTGCAATTCAATTTATTTAAAAACTCGATTAATCGATAATCGCGATTAACGGCGATTTTTTTAATCGTAATCGCGATTATGAGATATCTCGATTATTTGCAAACTCTATTTAAAACTGTAATGTGAATAGGGTATAAGCGACTAACAATTAAGATCTTACCTGCCAATCAAAATGCATTAGATTTTCACGGATACGTATTAGGATCTTATAAGATGATATTTCGTTCAGTAATCGTATACATGTATTGGAACAAGTTTAAAGGAACAAGCTGTCTTATTTACCAATTTTAGCCCTGTTTCAATACCATAGATGTACTATGATATTATCCAAAACAGTTAGTACTTTGAAATGCCGAAATTAACCCACAAATGAGATTTATAATAGAGACAAATAGTCCATCAGTGCCTTCTTAACAAAACAGAGCTTTATTTGTTAACAAATTTTGAAAACGAAAATTCCTGGATTAACAAAAAATAAATTTAACATATTTTTTTTGCATAAAAGAACATTATAGGGTTAAATTATTTTCTGAACTTTTGTTATCTGTATAGGAAGTTTAAAACAAAAGCAGACTTAAATATCATCTAAATTGAATAATTTAAATAAATAATAATTTCAATGAGAAAAATGCATAATCAACAAACAATAAATTTAAGTTTTCTATTAATACACTCAAAAAAAAGCTTGTCAGAAAAAAAGAAATAGACTCGTAATCCCATTTTACCAATATTTGGCAGTTTTCCTTGTTTAAAAAAAAAAATTTTGTGTTTTGGTCGATCGAAATTTAAATTATTATTTTTGTAATTTTACAATTTTTTTCATAAATGTCCAAAAAATTTAAAAAAAAGTCACAAGAATTCGTAGTAAGTTTAAACTCGTCGAAAAAGTTCAAATTTACAATGTTATTAGTAAAAATCTTGTAAATCTACAAACAAGCTAGTAATTTTTACTAGGAATTCTCGTAAAATATTCCTTGTGAGTTGTAACTCGTTGAAAAGTTCAAATTTACTATGTTATTAGTACAAATTTTGTAAATTTACAAAAAAAGCTCGTCATTTTTAATAGAAATTCTCGTAAAATAGGAGGTAGGAAAAAATCTAATCCAGTCACGAGAACTCCTTGTAAGTTTTATCGCGTTAAAAAAAGTTGTAAATTTGCAATTTAATGGTAAAAAGCTTGTAAAATTTCAAAAAGGTTCGTAATTTTTACTAGGAATTCTTGTAAAATAGGAGATAGCAAAAAATATAATTTTTTTTCTTGTCATTTTGCCATCGCAAAATATATTACTTTTCAAACCTGTAATAATTGTTTTGTAGTTTTACGAAAAAAAATCTTTAAAATGTATTTGAAAGTTATGCAGAATTTAAAAAAATTAAAAAAAAGTCGGAAATATATGTAGGGAACTTTTAAGTCGTCTTAGTTGAATATACTCGTAGCTTTCTTTTTCTAAAATTCTTAATTTTCACAAAGCTTAAAAAAAGAGTGTAGATTAAAGACCCACTTACATAACCTCGACTTTTGATAAGGTTCATATTTAATTGATCACACGTTTTTCTTTAACACATATGTGTTTATGTAGAACATATTTATTTGCTGATAAACAAATGTTTTCATAGAAATACGCTAAAATAATGTGTGTGACCCTCATTGTAGAAAGATTTTGATAAGCCTAAATTTAAACTAAAATACGTATTTAGATTTGAAACTACAAATTCCCAAAAAAAATCTATTTCAAAAATACCAAAACGTATTTTAATTTAATAATCTAATTAGTACAAACCGCATAAATTGGAATACGGTATTAAGATTTTAATTTCACATACAAAATTTTTATGTTACTGCATTTCGGCTACACAAATAAATTTTAAATTTAACTTAAACTTAAAATTTATTGGCTTTGATTACTTTAAATTTTTATCGGAAAGCCCGCGAAAAACATGTACCTATTGGTCCATTATTTTAAGAGATAAATAACAGTTGAATTTCACGTATTTGAAACTTTAAAATAATTTATTTTATTACAAAATTAATTCTTTCAATTAAAAACTTAATCGAATCAATAACAAGTAGAAAAGTTAAATTCGACTTCGCCGAATCTATGAATACCTTCACAATGACCTTTTAAGTGATAGTAAATTTTCTGACTTGAAAAAATAACATTTTTTATTAGAAGGATTTTATTTTGTGTAAAAAAACTTTTTTTTAGTAATTAAAAAAAAAAAAAAAAAATTAACTAAAATTTTTTTGAGTGTAAAATTTTTTTGAGTGCAAATTTTTTTTGAGTTTTTTTTTTATACCCTCCACTCTAGTGATTGAGGGTATATATAAGTTTGTCATTCCGTTTGTAACACATCGAAATATTGGTCTAGGACCCCATAAAGTATATATATTCATGATCCTCGATCGATTTTAAGTCGATCTAGCGATGTCCGTCCGTCCGTCTGTCTGTCCGTAGAAAACACGCTAACTTTTGAAAATCTTTACAGAGGCTACTGAAGTTTGGCATATACATATGTTGGTCATTTACATGGTCAGGTTGGTATTGCAATCCAGCCAAATCGGTTCAGTGGTACAAAAGTTATGAGCAAAAGAGTAAATTTCGGCAAGGGTATTTCGCGAATTTACGAGATAAAAACCACGATAACTTTCGAAAGACAATAATGAGACTGCTGAAGCTTGACATGTATCTTTGCCGTTCCCTAGGTCTATTTGGTATTAAATTTTAGCTCAATCGGTCCAGTGGTTCAAAAGTTATAAGCAAAACCCTGAATTTCAGATTAGTTTCATCTTAAATGTTTAAACAAGTTTTAAAAGCATTGGTGGTAACATAACAATGCTTTTCAAACATGTTTAGTTTTAAAGCAATGCTTTTTAAACTTGTTTAGTTTTAAAAGCATTGGTAACTTAAAAATTACACTCGAAAAAAATTTTACACCCAAAAAAAATTTTACACTCAAAAAAAAATTTACACTCAAAAAAAAATATTTATTTTTTACAAAAATGACAATGTATATTTTGTGTACACACGTACGTGCATTCACTCAGAAATATTTTTACAGTAAAAAAACATTACACTCGAAAAAAACTTTTCACTCAAAAAATAAAATTAGTAATTTTTTTTTTTTTTTTTTTAATGACAAAAAAAGAATTTTTTACTCAAAATAAAATATTTCTAATCAAAATTGTTAACTTTTTCACGTTAAAAAATGTACTACCCTTTAAAAAAAGCATTGTGGAGGGTATTCATAGATTCGGCAAAGTCGAATTTAACTTTTCTACTTGTTTTTTATTTTTTTTCTAAAAATATTTTTAGTGACAAAAATACGTTGTAGAATATTTTTTGACTTACCAATGTTTTTAAATAATATTTAACGGGTTTTCACTCATGAATTTAAGGTGAAACTAATCTGAAATTCACGGTTTTGCTAATAACTTTTAAACCACTAAACCAATTGGGCTTAAATTCATTACGAACCAGGCCAGGGGAACAAAAAATATTTAAGCTTCAGAATCCTCAGAATTGCCCTTCGAAAGTTAGCTTGTGTTTTATCTCGTTAATTCACGAAAAACCCTTGCCGAAATTTTGTCTTTTGTCAATAACTTTTGAACCAATGCACAGTGGCCGAAACACCCAATCTAGCGGCGCTTAATTCGGAAATGTAAAATAATAAAGCCCAATGCATATTTGTGATTATAAAACTTATAAAGAACTTAATTTTTAACCATATTTATTTATTTCATTGTTTTTGTGTATTTTGGGAAATTTATATGAATATGGGGAGGGTGGTCGGTATGAGGACTAGAAGTTAAAATGTTCCAATTCCGTTAAAATTTAGAGCGATTATTTATGGCTACAAAAAACATTTAACAGTCGAATTTCAAGAGGATATTTGTTTAAATACTATTGTTTTGTCTTTTTAAGTAAAACTGGAAGGGGAAATTAACATGGGGGCTATAGGATAACATGGACCGATTTTATCAAAAATTTAATAGGTTTTGTTCTTTCGATAAAAAACCTAAAATTTAAGCCAAATCGATTGAAAATTGTGGTCTGTATCACGTTTATACTGTTTATTTGGACAGGCAGATGAACCCTAAAATACCGAACAACTTGCGCGAACTAGCACGCCATACTGAAACGTCACAACAAAAATAACCCAAAATAATAAAACATACCTTTTACTTTCAATAAAAACTTTTTGGCTCAAAATGTGTAAACAATTGACTTAAAAGTGTCAAGAAAAACTCACTGAGTAATTAGACCCCAAATTTCTTTAATACACTTGCTGCAGAAAATGTATATCTGACAGCTTACAGCTGTGCGAATATTGAAAGCTAAACAAAAGTAAAAACTTAAATTTTTTCTGTAAAGTATAGGTAAACGATGCAGTGCAAAAACATTAATCGATCTTAATTTTTTAATTTTGACTTAAGCGCCGCTAGATTAGTGATTTCGGCCACAGTGCAATGGACCGATTTGGCTGGATTACAATACCAACCTTACCAGCTAAATGCCCAACATATATGCCAAACTTCAGGAGCCTCCGTAAAGTCTTTCAAAAGTTAGCGTGTTTTCAACAGACAGATAGACGAACGGACATCGCTAGATCGTCTTAAAATCGATCGAAGATCTTGAATATATATGGGGCATTCCATGTCAAATCGAACACTTTGAAAAACTTTTTTTTAGATTTTCCCAATTTGTTTACAGTTTTTAGTACCCTTCGAAAACTCAATAGTGAGACCGACCCCCATTAATTTTTTAAAACATACCTATGCCTTATCTCCACTCCCTAGGTAGGCTCCCATACAAATAACAGTTGGAGCAAATTTTATAAAAATGTTATTTTGAATGGAAGCCTACTTAGGGAGTGGAGATAGGGCGTAGGTATGTTTAAAAAAAATTAATGGGGGTCGGTCTCACTATTGACCCCTCTCGGACGCACCATTGGACCGCTGATTAAATAAAACAAAGCTGATTAAATAAAACAAATTTACAAAAAATAAAAACAATTGTATGGGGACCGCCTTAACAATTAGAGATAGAGGGTAGGTGTTTTCAGAGAAAATGTTTGGGCTAAAAAAATATTGTGGGTCGGTCATACATTTTGTTGCTCTAAGGGCACTATTAGGGAAGTTAGAGCGGTTGGAGCAAATTTTTAAAATGTCGTTTTGTGTGGGAGCCCCCTTAAAAATTGGAGATAGGGTATTAGTTTGTTCCAAAAAAATTTTAAGACGTAAAAGTTAATGAGGGTCGGTCTTATAAATGACCCCTCTATGACGCACCATTGGAGCAGTAGAAATGATTTTAAGATTGGAAAATTACAATAAAATTTTTTCAAAAAATTTTTAAAAATAGTAATAATCGTTATCCCATGATCCTACTGGGCAAAAAATTTGTAGAATCAATAGAAGTTTTACACAAAAAAATATCAAAAAAATCGCAGAGTACAAACATTTTCAAAAATGAGATTTAAATTTTAAAACATAAACATCGCATACTAGAGCGCTTTTAAGAATTTTTTAGGATTTTTTTTTTTAAAAAGTACGTAAAAAAACAAAAATTTTGGACCAAAAAATTTAAATTTGGACCATTATTGAAGAAGTTATGAGTAAAAGAAGTTTGAGTAAAGGAACAAACTACCAATTTTTAAAAATTTGATATCTTTTGAACGGGTCATCAAAAAAATGTACAAACTTACCACGAAGGAGTTTTTGAAGGGTACTAAAAACTGTAAACAATTTGGGAAATCTAAACAAAAATTTTTTCAAAGTGTCCGATTTGACATGGAATGCCCCATATACTTTATGGGGTCTTAGACCAATATTTCGAGGTGTTACAAACGGAATGACAAACTTATATATACCCTCTATAACTAGAGTGGGGGGTATAAAAATGTTAGTCAATACTGATGCGTGCCGAAATTATATCAAATAAAAGTGGTTCTGAAAATTAAAGAAAAGCTCTTTAAACAAATCTGTTAAACGAATTTAAATTTAAAGGTTTAAGCAGACGTGTCTGCTAAAATTAATGTTTGACTGAAATTTTTCTGTATTTTACCAGATTCTATTTGATGAGTTTCAGCAATTTTTGTACAATTCATACTCTCAAAAAAAAAACCTTGTAAAGTTACGAAAAAAATTTGTAACTTTTTTTTGCTGCCTGCTATTTGACAAGAATTCCTTGTTATTTTACAATGTTTTTACCAATAATTTTGTAATTTTACAAACTTTTTACAAATAAAATTGTAAATTTAAAAATTTTTGACGCGATAAACTTTTCGTGACTTTACTAGATTTTTTGCTACCTCCTATTTTACGAGAATTCCTAGTAAAAATAACAAACTATTTTGTAGTTTTACAAGATTTTTACCAAGAAAATTGTAAATTTACAACTTTTTTCGCGAAATAAAACTTACAAGGAATTCTCGTAAATTAACTAGATTTTTTATTTGTAAAAAACCTTAAAAATTTGTTAAATTACAAAAATAAACTGTAATATTACCAAAAAAATTGTAAATTTCGATCGAAAATTATTTGTTAAAAAAACAAGGAAAACTTTTAAATATTGGTAAAATCGGATTACGAGACTTTTTCTAGTAATTTGACAAGGTTTTTTTGCAAAATATTTCTAAGGGGCATTTCTAGCCAAATCACACAAAAAAGACCGAAATTACTTAACTTTTAAGCCATAATTCGAGATGTGATAACAATTCGTTTTATTTTTTTTTTAGAATTTTGAAAATTGCACCATTTTTTATTTAATACTTAATTTTAGCTAGCTTCTCGTCAGTCATCCTAACCGAATTTTATTGTATGTCGCAGTTGTGCTAATCACAGAGTGGGGAAACCTTTTCAATAAAAATTTATAATTCTCCGTAAAACAGGTCAATATGTTATCACAATATTTTTGCATATTAAAATCGCTGATTGTTTAAATTTAACAGTTAGTTCAAAAATCACAGCTGATGAAACTGGAATTACACAATCAAAATTAAAATATAATTTTTATAATTTAAAAAAAAATATGGGTTATTTTATTAAAATTTTACTGGTTTTATTGAGTATTTTCTGTTTTATGCAGGTTATATAAATTTAAATAAAAATTATAAATTTTTAAATTCTTATCAAATTTCTAATCAAATGTTATTAATTTTAATACATAGTTGGTACAAATGGCACGTTTGCGTCGTGACGAAAAATCAAATAAAAATCCCACCGATAAGGATGTCAAAGTTCTGAGTGATATTTTAATTAACAAATTGCAAGAATCTTTAAAAGATTGTGATCAAACTGTAAAGGTAAATTTAATAATTTTTTGTCTTATTGAGAATAAATATTTTTTAATAAAATAAATAATTTTAAATTACAGAATATTTTGTCATGTGCTAAGAATTCCTTGCAACAAACTAATAGAAATCCAATTCCAGTTGCTGGTTAGATTACGTTAAGATCGTAAGGAAGCAGATATTTTTGGATATGATAAAATTTTGAATTTTAAAATTATAATTAAAGTTTAAATTTAATTTAGCGCTATAATAAAAATTTAATGTTGCTATATAATAAAGAGTTTAAACAAAGTAATTCTGAGCAATATTTATTTTATCGAATTTCTAGTTTCAGCTTATTCGGAAAATTACTGATGTACCGAAAGATTCATATACACAGAGAGAGCAGATTAGTTAAGCCAGCCGAATTTAGAGCCAAATGAATGGTTCGATTGCATAACCAAAATTTTGGTTTGGATGATCTACATTTATTTGAACAGGAGCTTAGTTGGTTTAAACAAATTTTGGTAATCGCAGCCGAAAATTTCGGTTGTTGCAATCGAACCATCCAGTTGACTCTATATTCGACTGGCACAACTAAACTGTTTTCTCTGCGTAATACCAATACAAAATTAACCAAAATAAACCCCAAACCAGTGTTTCCCGAAAAATGGGTCCAAGTCCAAACTTGTACCGATTAGGAATATCTTTTGTTACATCTTCAATTGTTGTAACAATTACAAAGCAAATTTGAGTGAAATAGGTTTCTATTTGTTGAATATCGGGCAAAATTTTTACATAGGGACTAAGTCAAAAAATGGTCTTAAATCAGAAATAATAAGGTTAACAAAGTAACCTAAAAACAAAATTTTAATCAAATATTTTTTATTTTCATAAATTTTGAGAGATATATGTGAATATTGAGAGAATGGTTTGTATGAGAACTACAAGTAAAAATGTTCCGATTCGATTGAAATTTTAAACGATGATTTTAAGTTTCCTGTTGAAATGCGGTTTTTAGAGCATTTAAGCTAAGTTTAAAGGGAACGTTTGTATGGGGGCTTAGAGTGGCATTTTCCCCCGATTTTGAACATCCTATGCTTAAAACTTATGTGGTACGAATTTGAGACCAATGGGATTACGATCAAAGTTTTGGTCTCCGCCAATCAAAGTTTTGGAATTAAAAAAAAAATTACAAATAATATTATTAATCAAAATGAATACCCTCCACAATGCCCTTTTTAAGTGATAGTAAATTTTCTAACGTGAAAAAAATTAAAAACTTTTATTTTAAGTAATTTTTAAAAAAAAAAAAAAATTAACAAAATTTTTTGAGTGTAAATCGCTGGATTGCAACACCAACCTGACCAACATATATGCCAAACTTCAGGAGCCTCTGTACAGTATTTCAAAAGTTAGCGTGTTTTCAACAGATACACAGACGGACGGACGAACGGACATCGCTAGATCGTCTTAAAATCGATCGAGGATCATGAATATATATACTTTATGGGGTCCTAGACCAATATTTCAAGGTGTTACAAACGGAATGACAAACTTATAAATACCCTCTATCACTTGAGTGGAGGGTATAAAAACAACATATTTATCGAAGGGATTTGGCCCAAATTTATTTTGAATCAAAGACTGTCTCAAACTCTTTGAAAGGGTCAAGGGAGAGAAATTTTGAGATTTTTTAAAAAAAAAATTTTAAACTGCCATATTTTTTGCTAATTTTAAAAAGCTATATCTCGAAAACCACTAGACCTTTCCAACCTTTGATTCTCGCCCCACTGGGGGGCAATTTGAAGGTTCCTCGGGGGCAACGAGCAAATTTTCAAGATTTTTTTTTAGTCAAATTAACTGGAAAAACTTTTTTTTTTAGAAAAATTAACTACAAAAATCTTGTTAATTTCTTAAAATTTTTACTAAAAACTTAATTTAAATGCTTATTTTACAAAAACTTTGCTAAACAAGTAGTAATTTTTCATTAGAAACCAAAACTAGAAAAACTAACAATTTTTTTAACTTAAAAGTGGGGCGTGGCGTAAATAAGGTAGGGAACCATTGCACTAGATCGATTTAAAAAATTTCTTGGTATTAGTACTCAGCGCATCTCGAAAACCATCAGACAGATTTAAAAAAATTCTTGGCATTAATGTTCAACACATCAAAATTAATCAAAGTAATATATCGAAAGGCATATTTTTTTTAATTTTCAAAAAATCCAAAACTTTGACTGCCGGGCTCCACGGGTTTATTTTATGCACTTTGCTTAAAATTTGTACCACCAAATTTTTGGTTCTAGTAGAATAAAAATTTGTCCAGTCACTTGGAAAAATCAAAAATTGAAGAAAATAAATAAGTGGGAAAACTACATAGACATATCATAAACACAAAAATCTGGCAGCACTACAACCAACTAAATTAAACATCACCCTAAAAGTATGCAATGGTTTTTTCTATTAAGTTTCTACAATATGTTCAATTAATCGTTTTTTTCGAATTTATTCATACTTCAGCGATTTTATTAGCATCTACAAAACTATTCACTAGGGTAGCATGTAAATGACTATTGTCGAATTACGTCGCACAGTGGGTTGAAATATAGGAAAATGGCGCTTAATTCTTGGAAGAAGTAATATATATAAAAAAAAAGTAGTGACGAGTGATAATATATTCATTAAAAGCAACAATTTGAAAGACATTTTTTTTTTAACCAGTTATGCGCTTTTTTGTTTTTCGGAAAAATGTTACTTTATTCACAATTTTTGCTGTAGCTTTGGAATCGGAGGCAATAAATCAATGAATAAAGCTGCACATTAAAGAATGCTTAATGCACTATAAAAATATCAACAATTAATTAATTATACTCTAAAAAAAATTTGTAAAATTACAAGAAAAGTTTGTTACATGTTTTTTTGCTACCTCCTATTTGACGAGAATTCCTAGTAATTTTACAAGGTTTTTATCAATAATTTTGTAATTTTACAACCTTATTAACAATAAAATTGTAAATTTAAAAATTAGCTACCTCCTACACTCATAGAAATATCTTAGTAGAAAACTTAGTAAACCCATTGAAGATCAAGTTTTACAGAATAAGCAGCTTAAAAAGCCGACGAAAATACAAAAATATTGTGATTTATGTTAAATAAAAGAATATTAACAAATAAAAACAATTTTTTTTTTATTAATAAAATTTCTTATATTAACAAAAATATTACAAAAAATTAGAGTTGATTTACAAAAAAACGAGTTGATCAACTTTTACAAAAACTGACAATAATTTTTATTGAAATCAACATAAATATTTGTAGGGTCAAAATCAACAATGATTTCTGTTGAATTTACAGCGATTTTCTTTGGGAATACAATGATTTTTGGTTGAGTGTATTTTACGAGAATTCCTAGTAAAAATTACGAGTTTTTTTTATAAAATTATCTTGGAAATTTGTAAAATTACAAAAAAAAAATTGTAAAATTACAAAAAAAAAATTGTAAAATTAAAAAAAATTTTAATTTCGATCAAAATTTTTTGTTAAAAAACAAGCAAAACTGTCAAATATTGGTTAAATGGGATTACAAGACTTTTGCAATTAATTTGACAAAGTTTTTTTTGTGTGTGGTCACTCAAATCAGTTGCCACTGGAACAGTCTACCGAAGTGTCAATTGCAACTGGTAGACCTCCTATTGAACCAACACCTTAACTACCGCCATTCATCAGAAGTTTTTTGTAGTCACCTTTAACAATTTCTTTAGCAGCATGTTTTACGCCCTTATCGATTACTATTTCTACAATTTTACAAATATTTTCAGCAGATTTTGATACTTTTTTTACGGCCTTAAGAGCCACACTACCACAGGTACCTTTTACAACAAGTTTCGATACATATTGCATGTCTCCATTTTGAATTTTTTTCATAACTGTATCAATTCCATCTTCGTTGATATGTTTTATTAATTCACAAGCTACTCCAGCTGCCAAAACACCTGTAATTCCTCCAGCAGCACTAACCTGCGCACCAGTGCAGACTCCTTTTACGGCAGCATTTCTTAAGACATTCATAATTTTTTCATCTTTGATTATTACCTGAGCTTTATTTTTAATAGCTCTGGCAGTTTTTGATATTACAACAATAAATTCTTCACCATGTTCCTTAAAAACGTTAATTGATCCTTGGACAAAATGTTGAATAGTATTCACTGCCTCTTGGCCAGTCTTTTTGGCTTTTTGTCCTGTATTATTAACAAATTTAGCGATTTTCTTAACATGATTATGGAAATCTTTACCTGGATTAAAATCCCAACGTTTTTGTCTAAATAATATATTTACTGGCTTAGAATTTGAATATTCAGCATCGGCATTTTCAATATTAATTACCCCACTAGAGGGCAGCACTTCAATTGAAACCTGAGTTGTTGTCTCAACTATGCTTCCGAGAACTTGTCTATTTTCTATGGATCTCGTTTGAATGTTAGAAAATAGCCTTATTAGTCATAAAAGCCTTAGTAATTTGAAATTTTTTAAAATATTTTGAGACTGGAAAAATGAATATAATGAAAATTTTTGTAAAAATTTACTTATGTTCGCATTACTTACCATTTAGCTTTAAGTATGGATGAATAATAATGAAAAATAATATATCTTAAATTTATTTATACTCGCTTTATTTACGGATAAATAATAATGAAAAATAGTCTATCTTGAAGTTATTTATACTTACTTCTTATAAATGCTGATAATTATCTATTTATATGTATGTATATCGCCGATGAGCCTAACAATCGAGCTATGTGTTTTTAAATTTTTTTTTAAAGGCCCCAGAAACAGCATTATTTAGTCCTCTGATTCTGAGACAATTTCTTTTTTTAGAAAAAGTCTCAGATTCTGAGATAATTTTTCTATAAAGCAAAAGTCTCAGATTCTGAGACAATTTTTCTATAAAGAAAAAGTGTCAGATTCTGAGACAATTTTTCTATAAAGAAAAAGTCTCAGATTCTGAGACAATTTTTCTATATAGAAAAAGTCTCAGATTCTGAGACAATTTTTCAATATAGAAAAAGTCTCAGATTCTGAGACAATTTTTCTATATAGAAAAAGTCTCAGATTCTGAGACAATTTTTCTATATAGAAAAAGTCTCAGATTCTGAGACAATTTTTCTATATAGAAAAAGTCTCAGATTCTGAGACAATTTTTCTATATAGAAAAAGTCTCAGATTCTGAGACAATTTTTCTATATAGAAAAAGTCTCAGATTCTGAGACAATTTTTCTATATAGAAAAAGTCTCAGATTCTGAGACAATTTTTCTATATAGAAAAAGTCTCAGATTCTGAGACAATTTTTCTATATAGAAAAAGTCTCAGATTCTGAGACAATTTTTCTATATAGAAAAAGTCTCAGATTCTGAGACAATTTTTCTATATAGAAAAATTGTCTCAGAATCTGAGACATTTTCTATATAGAAAAAGTCTCAGATTCTGAGACAATTTTTCTATATAGAAAAAGTCTCAGATTCTGAGACAATTTTTCTATATAGAAAAAGTCTCAGATTCTGAGACAATTTTTCTATATAGAAAAAGTCTCAGATTCTGAGACAATTTTTCTATATAGAAAAAGTCTCAGATTCTGTGACAATTTTTCTATATAGAAAAAGTCTCAGATTCTGAGACAATTTTTCTATATAGAAAAAGTCTCAGATTCTGAGACAATTTTTCTATATAGAAAAAGTCTCAGATTCTGAGACAATTTTTCTATATAGAAAAAGTCTCAGATTCTGAGACAATTTTTCTATATAGAAAAAGTCTCAGATTCTGAGACAATTTTTCTATATAGAAAAAGTCTCAGATTCTGAGACAATTTTTCTATATAGAAAAAGTCTCAGATTCTGAGACAATTTTTCTATATAGAAAAAGTCTCAGATTCTGAGGCAATTTTTCTATATAGAAAAAGTCTCAGATTCTGAGGCAATTTTTCTATATAGAAAAAGTCTCAGATTCTGAGACAATTTTTCTATATAGAAAAAGTCTCAGATTCTGAGACAATTTTTCTATATAGAAAAAGTCTCAGATTCTGAGACAATTTTTCTATATAGAAAAAGTCTCAGATTCTGAGACAATTTTTCTATGTAGAAAAAGTCTCAGATTCTGAGACAATTTTTCTATATAGAAAAAGTCTCAGATTCTGAGACAATTTTTCTATATAGAAAAAGTCTCAGATTCTGAGACAATTTTTCTATATAGAAAAAGTCTCAGATTCTGAGACAATTTTTCTATATAGAAAAAGTCTCAGATTCTGAGACAATTTTTCTATATAGAAAAAGTCTCAGATTCTGAGACAATTTTTCTATATAGAATTTTTCTATATAGAAAAAGTCTCAGATTCTGAGACAATTTTTCTATATAGAAAAAGTCTCAGATTCTGAGACAATTTTTCTATATAGAAAAAGTCTCAGATTCTGAGAAAATTTTTCTATATAGAAAAAGTCTCAGATTCTGAGACAATTTTTCTATATAGAAAAAGTCTCAGATTCTGAGACAATTTTTCTATATAGAAAAAGTCTCAGATTCTGAGACAATTTTTCTATATAGAAAAAGTCTCAGATTCTGAGATAATTTTTCTGTATAGAAAAAGTCTCAGATTCTGAGATAATTTTTCTATATAGAAAAAGTATCAGATTCTGAGACAATTTTTCTATATAGAAAAAGTCTCAGATTCTGAGACAATTTTTCTATATAGAAAAAGTCTCAGATTCTGAGACAATTTTTCTATATAGAAAAAGTCTCAAATTCTCAGATTCTGAGAGAATTTTTCTATATAGAAAAAGTCTCTGATTTTGAGAGAATTTTTCTATATAGAAAAAGTCTCAGATTCTGAGACAAATCTGTCGTATATCGGTTTCTAAATTAAAAAAATTGCGATTTTTCGCTAATTTAATTTACTTCAAAACTTAAAAAAATCAAAAAAGTATGTAACTTTGAAAAGCCATATCTGCGAAAGTATTTATCTAATTTTTACAATTCAAAAAGCATCGATTCTAATAATTGTCCTGTTTTATACTGATGCTCTTTAAAGTACCTCTTGTTGCAAGTGCAATTTTTCGATGCTTTTTTCAAAACTTTTTCCCCTTCAATTATTTCGGAGCCTGATAAATAGAATTTTTTTAAACAATGCTTAAGTGATTTTTTCGTACAACCTTTATACGATTAATTGAAAATTTTATGAAATCCCAGTTGGCAAAGTCCTCGAGCCATCCTCAGTGACGGAGCGCTGACATGTCAGAGTCACTGCTGACATCCACAAGACATCTCTATGTTCTGGTTTGAGGACAGTATCATACAAATTTTCAAAATGTCCTCACCAAAAGTCAGCAGTGGTCAGGGCTGACCTTCCAGGGACATGTCACCTAAGACTTTTTTGGGGAAATGTCTGACGTAGGTCATGCGAAAATACAAAAAATTTTCGTATTTCCTTTAGTTTTTACTTTTATCCATTTTCCTTTTTAAATTAAATTTAGTCCCAACTGGATTTGAACCTGGAACCTCCAGTTTATTAGTCCCACACCTAACTACTTGTTCCAAACTTTATTTTGAAAATTGTTTGCGTATTTATTACTTTTATTCTACTTGTTAGATTTTAATTTTATTTTAAATAAATCGATAATGTTGCCATTTTTTTCTTAGAAATTGAAGAGTTGCCCAGATTTCAAATTCTAATTTTATATACTGCTATTCTAAAGACATTTTCTTTTAGACGTCTTAGAGGAATTTTCCACACTCTTAAAGCAAACATTCAGTGATGACAATGTTAGGACATGTCATTAAGGATTACCTATGATTTGTCAGAACCTGAGGACATTTCCTCAAGGAATCACTGTGGAAATTTTTTCAGTGACACATTTTCCAACTGGGACATTTTATAATTCGTTATATTTTTTCCCAACCGTGATTTTATATAAATATATGTAAATAAAGAATTCAAAAAAAATTAAAATATAATCAAAATCAAAATTACAACAACTGCCAGTTCGCAGTAAAACCGATCAACTCGAGAAACTTAAGACGCCTCAAGGAGTTTAAAAACTGTTATGGGTAAGTTCAAAGATTATCGAGAAATCTCTACAAATCTCTTTAACTTAAATTCTAACTCAAAATTTATTACAGACCCAACTCGTTTAGAGAAACCTGAAGATCAAATAAATTCCGATTCTTTTAATGAACATTCCCAATTTGAAATTCCCCATCTTTTAAACGTGAATGCTTGTCGGAATATTCTTGACAAACCACATAATTATTCATATATCAAAAAAATCGCCCTTGAACGTCTAGAAGTCATGATATGCCAACAACTCAATTTATTTAACTTAAATCATTGCTACGACGAACCAGATGAGAGATTGACAACTTACAAAATATTTAATTGGTCTTTGGATGAATTTTTGCAACGAAGGAATTTACAAAATTTCGTATGGATTGATGTTATGCTAAAGAAACCCGAGATTTGTTTACATAAATATAAATTCAAAATAGATCTGCAAGAATTGCAAAAGTATATAAAAATTATATTTGAGGGTATATTTGCGAATAAGGAAGATAGAAAAGATGATATAAAGGAACGTGTGCTGGAACCTTTATAGTAAGTAAAAAATGATTTTTAAGAATCTTTAATTATACTGTGGTAGTTAAAAAATCTCTAAGGCGTAACACTTAACGGGAACCTAAATTGATATCACTTAATCCAGTGGCACTAGCCGTTTTTCTAAGTAAGCTCTTGTTTAAAATATAGTAGTAATAAACATTGAAAATTGGATTCCCAAAACTCTGGGGGTTTCCCATTTTTTTTTTTTTAAATTTAATAAATTCAAATCGATAGATATCGATTAAATAAACATCATATAGACAAATATTAATTTTAGGACAATTTTTTTATTAAATCATCATAACTTTAGTACACGGTGCGTATACTTTATTTTATCACGTATACGACATGGTAAACATTTTGACATTTCGATTGGTAAATTATTACAAATAACCTTAAAATGCAAAATCTTTACCTTATTGGGGTGTCAAATTATGATTAGGGATCGATTCCAAGACATTTTAGCGACGTCCGTCTTTCCGTCTGTCTGTTGAAATAGCGATCACGACTAAAATGGTAAACAAATATTGCTGAAACTTAACATATTTATTGGAAGTTCTACCGAGCAGTTTGGTATTGCATTTGAGCGATATCGGTTCACCTGTTCAAAAGCTATGAACGAAAATGTAAGGATACCTCGAAAATTTTGGTACATTCCACATAACCTAAAAATACAAAATGCTTTAATTTGGCCTTAATGCAATCAATATTGGATTTAATGGTATTAAAACAAGTGCAAACATATTAAAAAAAAAAAACAGATTTTATTTTCACGAAAAAAAATTTTTTTTTAATAAAAATTTTTTTTTGTAATAAAAATTTTTTTTTTTTTCGCAAAAAATTTTTTTATTTTAAAATATCTTGTTTTGTTTAAAACTAATTTAATGTTAAATATTTTTTCTTTTCAGTAAAATCAAGCAAGTTTTAGAAATATCTGAAAATATAGAACAAGAATATTTTAATAATCAAAAAATTTTCAAAGAATTTACGAAGAAAACAAATGTTTTAATGATTATGAAGCGTAGTAGTCAAAGAAGATCCACAGCATTGTTATTGCAAAATAAATTGATAAATAGACACAGTGAGTAATTAAAACCAAGGAGTTTGGATGTGTAGAAAGTCCACAAATTATAAAAATGTGACAAATATGGCCTATAGAACCGTTCGAATGTCTTAGGTTAAATTACACAAATCGGGGTCTTCGGGTGTATCGTGAACGAGACCAAAAAACGTGAAAGTATATCAAGAGAAGAGCAAAACCCCGAGAGTTTTAAAAACTTAGCTCGAGCTCGATCGAGTTAATTTTTTATGGCCCACTCAATTTTTTTCAAAGGCGTTTTGAATAAGTATTAAATTTAATTCTAAATTAAATAATGTTAAAACATGTCTTCAGTAAAATTTGATGGTGGTTCTTTTCTAAGAATTTATTTATCCTCCATCTCCCATTTTAGGGGTCCTTTGGTCCTTTTTTCAAATATCCTCATAGAACACCAATAAAACGTGCGTTTAAAGGGTTAAAATTTTCTACAAACATTTTCTGCATCACATTTCATAGAAAAAGTCTCAGATTTCGCAAAGAAAATGCCTCAGATTCTGAGACACGGAAAAGCCTCCTATTCAAAGATATTTTTCGTATAGAAAAAGTCGCAGATTCTAAAACATTTTTAGAATAAGTCAGATTCTGAGACAATTTTCGTATAGAAAAAGTATCAGATTCTGAGAAATTTTTTGTATAGAAAAAGTCTCAGATTCTTAGACATTTGTCGTATAGAAAAAGTCCTAGATTCTGAGACTTTTTTCGTATAGAGAAAGTCTTAGATTCTGAGATATTTTTCGTATAGAGAAAGTCTCAGAATCTGAGACATTTTTTGTATAGAAAAAGTCTCAGAATCTAAGACAGTCTCTGATTCTGAGACATTTTTCGTATAGAAAGAGTATCGGATTCTGAGACATTTTTCGTATATAAAAGGCTTTTCAGATTTTGAGACATTTTTCTTACAGAATAAGTTTCAGATTCTGAGATATTTTTCGTATAGAAAATGTATCAGATCCGCAGAAATTTCTCTTATCGAAAAAATCTCAGATTCTGAGACATTTTTTCGTAAAAAAAAAAAGTTTCAGATTCTGACATTTTTTTATAAAAAACCTCAGATTCTGAAACATTTTTCGTAGAGAAAAAGACTCAGATTCTAAGACATTGTTCGTATAGAAAAATCTCAACTTCTGAGACATTTTTATACCCTACACCACACTGTGGTACAGGGTATAATGAGTTTGTGCTGATATTTGTAACTACCCGAAATATTGGTCCTAGACCCACTTTTAAGTATACCGATCGACTTAGAATCACTTTTTGAGTCGATTTAGCTATTTCCGTTCTTCTGTCCGTCTGTCCGTCTGTCCGTCCGACTGTCTATCTGTCCATGTAAACGGTGTAAACACGATACAGGTCGCAATTTTAAATCAATTCACTTGAAATTTTAAACTAAAGCCTCTTTTGGCCCAAGGACGAAGCCTATTGAAATGGAAAATCGGTCCATATTTAGACCTAGCCCCCTTACAAAGGTCCTCTTTAGTTTTGGCTCAAATGACTCTAATAGCCGCATTTTAATAGGCATCTTTTCGAAATTTGGCAGGTAATCATGTTTCATCACACAAATCACCATTCCGAAATTTAAAGAAATCGGATCAGTTCTTCTTGTAGCCCCCATACAAACTACCTTCCCGATTTTCACATAAATCTCTCAAATTTCATGAAAATAGAAAGTATTTAATTAAAATTCTGTTTGTGTATGTTAAACGCGTAAATTAATAAACTTACCAAATCTGATTATCATCGGACCTTTTTTAGACTTAGGTCCCATGTGAAAATTTCGCCCGATATTCAGTTGAAGCGGTTTATTGTCAACAAAAAGAAGCCTATTCCACTCAAATTTGATTTGTGAGTGCTTTTTATTAATTGCACTTATTATTATCTATTACACTTATTAAAGATTTGACAAAATATAGATCTAATCAGTCCATCTTTGAATTTGGGACCCATTTTCCGGGAAACTCTGGTGTAGGGTGTTATATGGTCGATCTTGACCGACTATAATTTTCTTACTTGTTCGTATTGAAAAAGTCTCAGATTTTGAGAAATTTTTCGTATAGAAAAAGTCTTATATTTTTCTTATAGAAAATTCCTAGATTCTGAGATATTTTTCATATAAAGTTTGAGATTCTGAGATATTTTTCGTATAGAAAAAGTCTCAGATTTTGAGACAGTTTTCTATTCTGTTATTAGGAAAAGAACATTTTGCTGTTCTTGTTGGTATATTTATGCAATTAAAAATACTCATTCGCAACGTTAAATCAAGAAAATACAAGCAAATTACAAAATTGTTATGAAATTTAAAATTCAAATGCGATTTTCTCGAAAAAGACGAAGAACGTGTTTCTGAATTTTTTCGTGTGGATGGACAAACATCTAAACTTAAAAAAAAAAAAAAATTAAAAAAGAAAAAAAGTGGCATGTTATTTAATAAATTGACATTTTTAAAAAATTAAAATTTCAGAACAGGATCTGAAAATTTAAAAAAAAAAATTTTATCGATAGCCCATACATAATTATATAAGAATGTAAATTTTTGAGATTGTGGTGCATTCCGTTTGAATGTGATAAATATTTAATCAAGGGAACTCGTCACAAATTTTACCATTTTTCTAATATTTGACCACGCCTTCTAAGCCCAGTTTTTGAAAAGGGAGATAAGTTACGTCCATTCAAAAATGGGTCCTTCAATATCATTAAAAGTTTTTAACAAAATATTTTGATAAAGTTTTCAAATGACTTTATTCATATCCTTTTATCCGGATATGGCAACATATAAAAATGTAAAAATTAGGGGACATACTCCTCTATCATCTGCCGTCCCCAGTGTCATCCTAGGGCAATTACAAATATTTCAAAAATATTTTACAAAATGTATCCAATAAAACTTTGAAGGGCTTTTAAAAGGAAACAGGATCACGAAATGAAAAAATGCAGTTTTACTCCATTTTATCTCTGCTTTCAGACGTAAGTATATCATCCGGTTCATGTTTAATATTGGCTGTTAGACGGTGATATCAAAGAGAAATCAAAGTAAAGAGAATCTAATTGATTCAACTCTCGTTTTTTCATTAATCATTAACATTTTAAGAACGTAAATTTCATAAATTTGTTTTGTTTAAAACCATATAAAAGTGATTTTTTTTAAGAACACAAAAAGCTTTTTTTTTCAATTCCTCTTTCAACCTTCATTCTATTTATCCCAGGCAGTTAATGTTTGAGTGTTTGAGTTGGATGCCGGCCGCCTGGTGATATCGGTCAAAAATTTTAAAACAGAAAAATTATTTTCTTGAAAGGAAAGTAAATTAGTAGAAAAAATTACCTCGAGCTAGAATAAACCAACTTAAAATATTATGTTTTTTACTTATTTTCTGTACACCGAGGCATTTAAATGGGCATGTTGGTAATATTTTCGACAAAATCTTTATTTTTGGCCAACTCTAAATCTGAATTCATTAACCAACCCATATTATAAAGGTTTCCAAATTAAAAAAAAATCTTTACTTTCCAGTCCTTGATCCCATTGGAATACGTTACGATATAAATTGGCATCGAACATTGGTAAACCAAAAACAATATCGCTTGGAGGCTTTAGAAAAAAATTATGAAAACCTTATAATGGAAAATACTAATAAGACCCAATTGGACATGGTTTGCACCAACAGTTGTATGGATTACTATTATTCGAGCATCGAACAAATCAAAAATTCTATAAATGATATGCAAAATAAATTTGATAAAGCCACGGAAGAATTAGAATATGAATTATCATTGAAACGTATAAAAATTGATAAGTTAAGTGAGCAACGTAAATGGTTGACCGAACAAATTGAACGTTTTCATATAGAAATTGAAGAGATGCGGTTAAGGCAAGAACGTGAAGAAGCTAGGGAAAGAGAACGTTTGAAATTGGTAAGTGGATTCGTTAAAGAAATGAAGAAGGACGTATTTGAAGAAACTAAAAATTAATTCATTATTTTTCAGGAAGAAGATGAATTAGCTGCTAAAATGGCTAAGAAGAAAAGAAGAAAGAAGGGGAAAAAGATTAAAGCGCAGGGGCTTTCGAAATTTAAAAAATAATAGTACTATTTTTGTACCACGATTATATTTTATAGACATAAATAAATCTTTTTGGAACTTGAAATGAGATTTTAATTAGAGTTTTCGATTTTAAATGAAATCTTCGAGTTTTAAATGGAATCTTCGAATTTCAAAAGAAACCTTTAAATTTCAAATGGAATCTTCCATTGAAAGCCTTGAGGGTTTTGTTATGAAAAATATAAACTTCCATTTTCCTTTGGTTTTATCCCATTCCAATTTGGAAAGTTCAATTTTGTAACACTGTGTAAATTAATAATATTTTCAAACTCCACTTATATTTTTGATTAAGTACTTTTTGCAAACTTAACATTTGTTGCATGCCACAGCAGTAGTTCTTAACAGCAAACACCTAAAAGCAGTAGTAAGTACTTCAATATATAAAAGAAAAAAATAAAACACCACCGCAAACAGGCAACATTTGGATAATGATGACATCATCATGTAGCACAGATTTTTAATAAAACATTTTCGAATAGGCAAACAGAAAATACAGAACATTACCGGAGGCAAACAGGCAACATTTGTAAACAACAAGTGGAAAGAACAACAAAAGACAGTCGGTGAAATAACAGGGAACAAAACCATCATCATCATCTATATATATAAAAGAGTAATGTGACTGACTGACTGACTGACTTATTGACTGATTCATCATCGCCCAGCCCAAACCGCTGAAGCTAGAGACTTGAAATTTAGACTGTAGGTTCACCTCCCGGAATATAGATCCACTAAGGCTGGATTTTTGCCAGTGTTGATTCTAAGGGGGTAAAAAGGGTAAAAAACTGTACTTTTGGTACTTTTTATATCTCCTGAAATAATGGTCATAGAGACTTGAAATTTGGACTGTATGTTCACCTCCCGGAACATAGACACACTAAGGCCGGATTTTTGCCAGTGTTGATTCTAAGGGGGTAAAAAGGGTAAAAAACTGTACTTTTGGTACTTTTTATATCTCATGAAATAATGGTCATAGAGACTTGAAATTTGGACTGTATGTTCACCTCCCGGAATGTAGATCCTGTAAGGCTGGACTTTTTCCAATGTTGATTCTAAGGGGGTAAATAGGGTAAAAAACTGTACTTTTGGTACCTTTTATATTTTCTCAAATAATTGTCACAGAGACTTGAAATTTGGACTGTATGTTCACCTCCCGGACTATTGATTCACTAAGGCTGGATTTTCGCCAATGATGATTCTAAGGGGGTAAAAAGGGTAAAAAACTGTACTTTTGGTACCTTTTTTATTTCCTTAAATATTGGTATTAGAAACATGAAATTTGCATTGTAGGTTTACCTCCCGGAAAAAAAATCACTAAGGCTGGGTTTTTGCCAATGTTGATTCTACGGGGGTAAAATGGGTAAAAAAGTGAACTTTTGGTACTTTTCATATTTCCTGAAATAATAGTCATAGAGACTTGAAAATTGGACTGTATGTTCACCTCTCGGAATAAAGATCCATTTAGTCTGGATTTTTTGCCAATGATGATTCTACAGGGGTAAAAAGGGTAAAAAACTGTACTTTTGGTACCTTTTACATTTACTTAAATAATGGTACTAGAAACTTGAAATTTGTAATGTAGGTTCACCTTCCGGAAAAAAGATTCAATAAGGCTGGGTTTTTGCCAATGTTGATTCTACGGGGGTAAAAAGGGTAAAAAAGTACGTTTTATAAAAAGTACCTTTTATAAAAAATACCTTTTATAAAAAGTATCTTTTATAAAAAGTACCTTTTATAAAAAGTACCTTTTATAAAAAGTACCTTTTATGAAAAGTACCTTTTATAAAAAGTACCTTTTATAAAAAGTACCATATATAAAAAGTACCTTTTATAAAAAGTGCCTTTTATAAAAAGTACCTTTTATAAAAAGTACCTTTTATAAAAAGTACCTTTTATAAAAAGTACCTTTTATAAAAAGTACCTTTTATAAAAAGTACCTTTTATAAAAAGTACCTTTTATAAAAAGTACCTTTTATAAAAAGTACCTTTTATAAAAAGTACCTTTTATAAAAAGTACCTTTTATAAAAAGTACCTTTTATAAAAAGTACCTTTAATAAAAAGTACCTTTTATAAAAAGTACCTTTTATAAAAAGTACCTTTTATAAAAAGTACCTTTTATAAAAAGTACCTTTTATAAAAAGTACCTTTTGTAAAAATTACCTTTTACAAAAAGTACCTTTTATAAAAAGTATCTTTTATAAAAAGTACGTTTTATAAAAAGTACCTTTTATAAAAAGTATCTTTTATAAAAAGTACGTTTTTTAAAAAGTACCTTTTATAAAAAGTACCTTTTATAAAAAGTACCTTTTATAAAAAGTACCTTTTGTAAAAAGTACCTTTTACAAAAAGTACCTTTTATAAAAAGTACCTTTTATAAAAAGTATCTTTTATAAAAAGTACGTTTTATAAAAAGTACCTTTTATAAAAAGTACCTTTTATAAAAAGTACGTTTTTTAAAAAGTACCTTTTATAAAAAGTACCTTTTATAAAAAGTACCTTTTATAAAAAGTACCTTTTATAAAAAGTACCTTTTATAAAAAGTAACTTTTATAAAAAGTACCTTTTATAAAAAGTACCTTTTATAAAAAGTACCTTTTATAAAAAGTACCTTTTATAAAAAGTACCTTTTATAAAAAGTACCTTTTATAAAAAGTACCTTTCATAAAAAGTACCTTTTATAAAAAGTACCTTTTATAAAAAGTACCTTTTATAAAAAGTACCTTTTATAAAAAGTACCTTTTATAAAAAGTACCTTTTATAAAAAGTACCTTTTATAAAAAGTACCTTTTATAAAAAGTACCTTTTATAAAAAGTACCTTTTATAAAAAGTACCTTTTATAAAAAGTACCTTTTATAAAAAGTACCTTTTATAAAAAGTACCTTTTATAAAAAGTACCTTTTATAAAAAGTACCTTTTATAAAAAGTACCTTTTATAAAAAGTACCTTTTATAAAAAGTACCTTTTATAAAAAGTACCTTTTATAAAAAGTACCTTTTATAAAAAGTACCTTTTATAAAAAGTACCTTTTATAAAAAGTACCTTTTATAAAAAGTACCTTTTATAAAAAGTACCTTTTATAAAAAGTACCTTTTATAAAAAGTACCTTTTATAAAAAGTACCTTTTATAAAAAGTACCTTTTATAAAAAGTACCTTTTATAAAAAGTACCTTTTATAAAAAGTACCTTTTATAAAAAGTACCTTTTATAAAAGTACCTTTTATAAAAAGTACCTTTTATAAAAAGTACCTTTTATAAAAAGTACCTTTCATAAAAAGTAACTTTTATAAAAAGTACCTTTTATAAAAAGTACCTTTTATAAAAATTACCTTTTATAAAAATACCTTTTATAAAAAGTACCTTTTATAAAAAGTACCTTTTATAAAAAGTACCTTTTATAAAAAGTACCTTTTATAAAAAGTACCTTTTATAAAAAGTACCTTTTATAAAAAGTACCTTTTATAAAAAGTACCTTTTATAAAAAGTACTTTTTATAAAAAGTACCTTTTATAAAAAGTACCTTTTATAAAAAGTACCTTTTAATAAAAAGTACCTTTTATAAAAAGTACCTTTTATAAGAAGTACCTTTTATAAAAAGTAGCTTTTAAAAAAAGTACCTTTTATAAAAAGTACCATTTATAAAAAGTACCTTTTATAAAAAGTACCTTTTATAAAAAGTACCTTTTATAAAAAGTACCTTTTATAAAAAGTACCTTTTATAAAAAGGATTGTAGGATTTTTCAGTGAAGAAAAAAACCTTCTGGAAGAGATACTTTTTGGAAATTTCGTTTCTAACGGGGGTAAGAAAGTGTACTTTTGATACTTTTTTTTGGTTCCTATAATAATGACCGTTGAAGCTTGAATTTTGGAACGTAGGGGACTTCGGTGAAAAAAACATTGTGCTAAAGTATTTTCAAAAAAATCTGTTTCTAGAGCTGTAAAAATGTGTTTTTTGATACTTTTTATATTTTATGAAGTAATTATCCTAGGCACTGAAATTTTGAATGCTTTAAAAAGTTATTTTTTGGAAATTCTGTTTCTAAGGGTCGCGACCGATCGTAAAGGGGATAAAAAGTGCAAATTTGGTTATTCTTATATTTCTTGAAATAATGGTTCAGAAACTTGATGTTTTAAAAAAAAGATCACCTAGCACAAAAAAACAGTTTTTGGAAAATATATCTAACTATTGAACTAAAAGCCGCAGAAATAACACCCAAGACAAGGACATATTTTAAAAGTTTAGTGTAAAAAGGTGTACCTGGTAACAGTGGTGTAAAATGGTACTTTTAATATCTACAATATAAAGACAATAGAACTTTTTATTTTTTTAACGCATATTATACGGAGAGGAATGAAACTTACATGAAACGAAAGGAGATGGACTTGGAAGTGAAATTAAATAGAACGGGGAACGAAGTGGAATAGAGCTGGGAACAATATGGAATGATACTTTTTACTTAAATTTTACATATTTAACTTTTTGACTCCATATTTTTTCTCTCTATATGTTTTCCACTTAAACTTATTTTTATTCCAATTTTTTTTTTCACTGAAATATTTATTCACTCGAAATCTTAAAACCCGATATAACGGTCGAAAATTGTCAATATATTTTTTCACCGAAACAAGCATGATGACGTACCAGCGAAGTTATTCAAATTTTATTGTTTAAATTATTCATTAAAATATTATTTTATGAAAGACTTAAACGTCCACAAGTAAATAAAACAAAAACTATGTAGAGGATTTTTTTTAAATCGATAGAGTAATCCTGATCCTTTAATTATCCGGTATTCAGTACAACCGGTAACGAAGTACCGGGATGGTAAGCTAGTCATCATCATATGGTAGAAAGCCCTTTTATAAGTATATCTGGCAATAACAAAAGCATAAAATTCTATGGAAATACGACAACAGAATGCATGAACAGAAGAAAACAAAAGAGACACCAACTGCCATCAGCACCACCATCATCATCATCAACAAAACCGTAGTCATTAATTTTTTATGGAATTACCAACACTAGCCCTTTTTTTTTGGGAAATTCAAAGCTATGGGTCAGTGGTTGAGCTATTTGCAGATGTAATTCGTAAAAGATCAATAAAAATTCGAAGATTCGCATTCGTAAATTCCAATTAATATTTAAGGATTCAGTTCGTAAATAATCAATTAAAACTCGTAAAATATCAACTGCTTTTCGTAAAATATTAATTGAAATTCGAAAAGGATCAATAGAAACTTTTAAAAGATCTATGTTTTTTGTAAAAGATTAATAGAAATTCGAAAATAATCAGTAGGATTTCGAAAATTCCAATAGATATTGAAAACAATAACAAAAACAAAGAGCAAGCCTGGGATCGATTCTCAGCTCAGGCAGAACAACATTTTTTCATATAGCTATTAGTTTCTATTTATAACTAACACAGATAAAAATGAGTTGTTAGATCAAGCACGATATACACCAGGTTGAGCATTATTTTAATTAAAAGTCATCTAATGAGGAAAATTGTTGGATCAAGCACGAAAATTGTAGGTCAGTCATTGACTGTTCCTTGATTAAACCAATGATTGATTTGAGTAATTTGTTAATTGTTATTTTTCTGTTATTTTTGATTAAACCAATGCTTGATTTGAGTGAGCGGTTAATCAATAATTTTGTGTTATTTTTGATTAATCCAATGCTTGATCTGAGTGAATGGTAAATCATTATTTTACAGTTGTCGTGTTTTTTGTCAGTCTTTTCAAGTCTTTTGTTTAAATTGTTTTTTTTTTTGTGCTTTATATTATTTTGTTTTTTTTTGCCTTTGTGCGTGCAAGTACTTTTCTATTTGACGACTAACGAAAACTAAAACAAAAAACGCAACAGCGTTCATCGCATTGTTACTCAAAGCCTACTATGATGAGTTTTTTTGTTTTTATGGATTTTTTGTGAATTTTTCAGATTTGAGCAAATGGTTAATTGATTCAAGTAAAATTTATTTGAATGTCAAATTTTAAGCTGAGCAAATTCTTAATTGTTTTTTTCCATTGAATATTTTTTTCTGTGAATATCTATCGCAGCTCCCTCTTCGTTGATAAATAGCACTAAAACGTCAACGAAGTAAAATAATAAAATAATGGCTATTAAACACAGCTTCAAAAATAATTTGCCAGATAAATAAAGATGGCGATGCAACAACTGTACTCAAAATTATCAACACGCGCAATTACAGTGTTGCCATACTGAAGCCCTTCCATCTTTCATCTCTCTTCTATCCCAATTCCGAAAGAAGCATCACGGTCACATTAGTAATTGATAGGCAGAATTGCCTGAGTGTTGCTTCTTTTTAAAAAAAAAATTGTAATTCGAAGACTTCAATTTAAATTCGAAGGTACCAACTAAAACTCAAAGATTCCAATTGAAATTCGTGAAAGATCAATTGAATTCTCTTAATATTTCTCGAATTTTAATTGAAATCTTAAATTTCCATACACTCAAAACAAAAAATGTATTAAAAAATTAAAAAAAAATCTAAATTTAAGGAAAATTGATAATGATGACCATCTCCACTGACATGTTTGCCTTCTTTTAAGTTCATATTTTTCTTTAAAATACAATTTTCGTTTAATATTACGCCAATTTGAACTACAAAATGGAAAAAATTTCATTTTATATACATTTGAGGACCCGATTGGGTGAAGACCGCAATGGGTTTTTTCCTATAGGTCCGCACACCAAAGGGTCCAGACCCTGTTGGTTCCGTTAAGGTCATAGTTTTTGATACAAAACTTTTGTCCATTTCGCTCTACCTTGCGTAGTTTTTGAGAATCTTTAAAATTATTTCTCAGAACATTTTGGGTTTTAAGAAAGTATCGATGGTTTTCAACTCCTCCTCAGCCATGCAGCTCCGGCAAAAGTCATTTGAGGGCACATTTAATCGCTTTGCGTGCTTTCCTATAAGACAGTGTCCAGTAATTTCAGCAATCAACGTCGAAATCTCTCCTTTTGGAAGCGATATCAGCTCACTTGTGAACTTCTGATTAAGAGAAAGCCAAATCTGTAGTGCAGTCTCACGCGTTCATCCATGTGACCATCTCTGATTAGTCTCCGTTGCGGAACAAAGCCGTAGGCCTAACCCAAGCTTTTCCGAATAGACTCCAAAGCCCAATTTTTCGTGTAGCTTCGATCCATCTGTGTAAAAATCAATGGAGGCTCCGATACTCGGAATGCTCCTCATCCAAGAGTTCCTGGATGGTTCCATAATGGTAAAGTGTTCACCTTAACATTTCATGTTGTTTCTTTTTACTTAGCGCCAACACTCAGGGGACTCCCCTTACATACAAATGCAATGCATTGTGTTGGTATTAGGAAAATAGGCTATAGGGAGAAGGATCGAGGGAGTAGTGTTTGTGGACATATAATTTTAATTTTTCCAAATTGTAACTGACTGGGAATACGTCTGCGATGAGATTATTCCACATACGGCTATTTCGACCGAGAAACGAATTTTCTCTGTAATGCGTTGTGCTATACATTGGACAGTCGACAAGGAACGAATGGAAATGCAAATATTACGGGAATTCACCCGTAATACTCGCATTTGTCTATCTTACAAGGAAGGTCATTCACAGGGAACCCACCGATTGCCCTGAAACTTGCATATAGGAAAGAGGGGAGAAAAATAAAAGTTACCTGTTTTTATAGCTGTCCAATGTCACATTTAGCGGGTCATAGTGGAGGGGGAAAAACTTTTTTTTTTCGTTTTTTGAGGATTTTTTCCATTTCTTCAAAATAAACTGTATGAACATTTTATACAGATCGAAAGGCCTATCCAATGGTGTATCGGTCGTGTCCAAATTCGGCTTCGTTAAGTTTGTTATAGTCAAAAATATTCAAGTGCCCTGTGAAAGACCTTCGTTGTTAGCTGAACACTTCCGACCCAGGAAAATTTTTTGGAACAAATTCCTGGTTCAACAGATTCTTGAATGTATTCTACAACAAAATTTTCTATGTAAAATTATTTTTCAAAAAAAACTACTTGCTCTAAAAAACGATTGCTTTTGGGACAAATTCCGACGATGCTCCAATGAGTTAATAGTGCTGGATACCCTACTGTCATTGATGACCTAGACCTTGAAGCGCCTGCCCAGATATTGGAGTTGTATTCCATCTTCGGTCGGATGCAGGCGGTATAAATAGTGAGATCAGACGGAGTGAAGTAATTCTTACACCACTTCAAAAAACCAAGACACTTGAATTTTTCTTTCGACACTTAAAAAACATATTGGTTCAAACGAACATCACATTGAATTTTCATGACTGGAATATCAAGAGTGTCTAATTCCTCGATAGCTATACCACCCATGGATACAGATAACGCAGATTCTTTAATTCGTCTGTGGGTCAACATACAGGATTGGGTCTTGCTAGCATTAAAATTTACTCTATTCGCAAGACCCCACTCGGAGTATGCAGAAAGGTCAGAATTAGGTGTGCCATTCATGCCTCATAGCTTAACCTTAGTAAGACTTGAACTATGATTAAAGGAAAATGAATGGCAAATGCTAATGTTATCAGCGAAAGAATAGATGGGATTGTAAATTTGACTTATTGTTAGAAGGTCATCCGATGAGAACCCATCTATGACAACACGTATAGTAGGGTCTCTGAGAAAGTACGATATAAATCGAGAGAAACTCATCCGATGAGAGAGAGAAACTCATCCGATGAGAACCCATCTATGGCATCCCGTATAGTACGGTCTCTAAAAAAGCTCGATAAAAATCGAGAGAAATCAACAGATACCAAACGCAATAAGCTTCGAAACGAGTCCACAGTGCCACACACGATAGAACGCTTTGAAAATATTTACAACCACTGTGCTTTCACCAAATTTGTGGATAGAACGACTCCAAAATTTCGAAAGGAACTCTTACAGGTCTCCCGTAAAACGACTTCCCATATTGTCGAGCAAAATTGAATTGGACTCTAGATAATTTACAAAGTGGTTCGTTTCTGGTTGGGGATTGGCTGGACGTTGGCCACCTTCCCAAATGAGGAAAAAACTCCTGCCCTGTACGAGAAGCAAAATAAATTTACGAAGGACGAGAAATCGACATCGTTTTAACTCCATTGCCGTAATACCATCCGGCCCCGGCAACTTATTAATGTTAAGATCTTTAAGAACCTATTTAACGGCACGTGCTTGAAAGAATATCTTGGGCATAGTAAAGGATATCCATTCAAGTTTGGGCAGTGGTTGATTGCTTTCCGGTAAGTATACGTTTCTTGTAAACATTTCAGTGAATATGGCTTTATCCACGGGGTCTGTAAATATTTGGTCATTTATAATAAGGGTTTGCAATGGACGAACTAGTATTATTATTTACCCTTTTAACGAATGAACAAAAGGTCTTACTACCCAGCGGATCAACAAGGATCTTGGCACGCAGACGCTATTCGCAAGGAAGCTTTAACGCATGAGTACTCTGCCACATTCGTTTCTCGCCTGTTTGCTTAACGCATCAGTAACTGGGTTATTGTCATTACTTCAATTACTGAACGTATCCTCTCTAGATCTGACTGCCTTCCTGCACGTCGGATTAAACCAGCACTTATGTTTTGGTTTATTCGAAATTTGCTTAGATGGAATAAATAATTTCATTTCCAGCATTATTGCATTTTCCATCATATCTGCTGGGGCGTTAACATTGTCATCAAGAAAACAAAGTTTCCAGTTGAAATGTTGATTGAAATCTTTAGGGTCAGTACAACGAACCTTTTCATAGACAAAAAAAGAGCGCTTCGTCACTGGTTTTGAAACTCTCCAAAGGTCAGGGAATGAAAAGGATGTAGAAATAAGGTTATGCTCCGAGTTTCCCAGAGGCGAAAGTAGCTGAACCTCGTATTTGTCAGGTTGCGAGTTCAGAAAAAGGTAGAGGGTATTACAAAACTGCCCTTCAACATGCGGAATGTGTGTTGGTTCGTCCGCAAGTTGCACATGGTGATTGTGAGCAGCGAAGATTTCAACGTGTAAGCCTTCGGGAGTCGTATGGCTGGCATGGCGTGGCCAAGACGAGTTATGCGCATTAAAGTCTCCGGTAACGACTATATCACTTCTCGGGCAGTCCCCAATGATTCCAGTAATGGAATCAGATACGGAATCAAAACAATTATAAGAGCTCGTTCTTTTCAAATTCAGAATCCTATAAACGAACCCGAAGTGTTAAATGTGTGATCCGATTAAGAATTTAACCCAAAGGGAGTTAAATTCCGTACACAACAGCCTACACAACATTTTCTTTCGACCCCATAGTGTAACACTTTATCAAAAACACTGACACCAGAAGAGTGTGCCAATGTTGCTGTCGATGGTTCTGTTAACAACAATGGCTTATTGTCTAAAACGAAACAGAAGAGACTATTTGCACTGTATATTCCCAGAATTGTATTATTGCCTCAGAATATATGGTGTGGTTAAGAATTAAGAATTTTTTCTGTTGTTTTCAGCTAACACAACTTAACTTGAATTAGGAATCGGTTGTATTTTTATTCGCACATCATGACTTCAATGTGATGTGATGATGTTGCACGATGGCATAAAATGTTGCCTCAAGGCATCGATAGGGCTGAAGGTTTCAGCGATTAGAAATTTCAACAGGAAAACAGCAAAGAATAGAAGGCAGAAATAAAATCCCTTCTTCGTTGTCTTCTTGTTGCCAATGTTTTAGACTGTTGCAGTCATACAACACGATGTTGCAAATATATAGGCCCTTTATGTGTGTTTCTTTTGGTATTGCCACTTGAGTAGCATGGCAAAAAATATATTTAAAAAAGAAAAAATTAAAAAAATATTCACAATAAAATTTAAAAAAACACAACCAGACGAAGAAGAGGTATTAAACACATCCCATCCACAATTCAACCACAATATAATTCTTTGTATACCATTGAATTTCTACAAAAATACATTTTCAACATGTTGTAAGTACCAGAGTTATAGAAGAGTCATATGCTGCACGTTCGTTCTTAGTTCTTTCTTTCATTTGTTCATTGTTCATTCAGCAGAGATACGTTTTTGCTGTGTTCTTAATAAAAATGTGTTGCATGGCATTTAGCCCTTTTTGCAGCAATATAATGCTAATGTCGAGAATTAATAAATTTGCACGTATTTTATAGCACAAAAAAGCTACTGGGGGCTTATAAATGATTTTCAGAGGAAAAAAAGAAGAAAATTGAAAAATATTTACCATGCCATAACTAGCATAAAATCAATAACAGATTTTTTTTTGTAAAACAATGAAGGGTTCTTATATTTGCATTACAAGGTCTTAAGGCATCATCAACGAAGGTCACGTAAATTGAAAGATGCCAATAATAATCAAAGTTATTTAAGGTCTTTGTCATAAGTTCAATATAATTTAATTGCGATAACGAATAAATTAAAAGAAGCAAACAAAAAAATGATGTAGTTCCCGCTTAGGTTCGAAATATACGGTAATGTTTCCGTAGTCAAGAGTGGGGTACTTATTGACGGTTCGAAATCAAGCTGTGGCTTTGAAATCGAATCGCGACAGTTTCGGTCGCATCTAAACGCTTAAATTTAGCAGATTTATGAACCTGTTAGAAGTTTAAAAATAACACTCAAATGAAGTGGTTGGGTCATACCGACGCATTTTCTTTGTTAAAGAAAAATTGTACTAAACTTTACACTACTAAACATTTAAAATAAAACATGATGCGTTAGGAACGCGATCTTACACAGTTCTATTGATCACAAATATGGTCTTCAAACATTTCCATTACATCAGGGGGCTAATTCCCGCAGCCGATAGCAATCGAAATTCTACTCGAACGTGAGATTTTTCAATTTGTATATATGCCTAAAACTATGCTATGATAAATTCATTTTCTTTATATTTTTCTTTCACTACAATTAAACATATAAAAGCTTATACTTATCAAAGCATAATTTTAGGGATACAGAAAAATTGACAAATCGCACGTTCGAGTAGAATTTCGATCGCTATCGAATCCGAGAATTAGCACCCAGGTTTAAGAGAAAATTTACGTCAACGTTAAAAAAATGCCTTTTTGGGCAACTCGTAGCGAACAACTCATAGCGGATGAACGATGTGATAGCGACTTAAGTCGAGGGTAAAGCTTAAATATTGCTCTTTAGGATGCAGAACTCATTTGGTCAGTCGCCTTAACTCTTAAAGAACCAAGTGTCTTTCAATGATGTCTTATTCCCCAAAACTAATCATATGGAAAAAAAATTGATGCTAACGACAGCGATCGAAATTCTACTTGAACGTACGATTTGTCAATTTTTATGTATCCCTAAAACTATGCTTTGATAAATATAAACTTTTTATTTGTTTTTATGTTTTATTGTAGTAAGAGAAAAATATAAAAAACTTGTATTTATCATAGCATAATTTTAGACATACATACAAATTGAAAAATCGCACGTTCGAGTAGAATTTCGATCGCTATCGACTTCGAGAATTAGCCCCCAGGTTTTTTAGAAATTATGAAATACAAAAAAATCAGGGATTTGGAAATATTTGACAACTCGTAGTGTATGAACCCAATGTGCTGACAAGACGAATTAAAAATAAGTCACGGATAAAGCTCAAACATTGATTTTTAAAATGCACATCTCAGTTAATCAGTCGCATTAACCGGTGGAGCACGAATTGTCTTTAAATAAGGTTTTGTGGCCCAAAAACGATTTGTTGATACTGGGGAATAAAACATCATCGAAAGATAATTGGTGCCCAAAAGGTTAAGAAAACTGACCAAATGAGTTCTGTATCTTAAAGATTAATGTTTAAGCTTTATCCTCGACATATTTTTAAGTCGACATAACATCGGGTTCATCCGCTATGAATTGTCAAAGATGCCCACAACAGCGATTTTTTTGAACTTTGACCTCAATTTTCTCAAAAAACCTAATGTGATGGTTTGGAGACCGGATTTTTGACCAGCAGTGAGTGTGGATGAGTAAGAAAAAATTGCGTGAGTGAGATTTTTGTCATATTTCCTTCCGTACCAAAAATAGGCAACACAAAAATTGTAAAATTTGGCTTAACTTAAGATTTCGTTCAAAAAAAGAAAAAAAAAAATGTTAAATTTAGCTGAACTTTAAATTTTTGAAAGATTTTTAAAATTTTAGTTTTTAATTTTTTTTTGTATAAATAAGAGTTTAGTGAGTGTGAGTCAACGTGAGTGTAAATGAAACTTACGTGAGTGTTCGTGAGTTATATTAAATATGCTCACGTGATTGTGAGTGTGAGTAGAAAAAATATGGTCGTGAGTGAGTGTGAGTCCAAAATCACTCACACGCCCCTCTCTTATTTTTATCAAGCTTTCTCAGAGACTGTGCTATACGTGTTGTTATAGATGGGTTCTCATGGGATGAGTTTCGGTTAAATTCAGGGGTACTGTTCTTTCTCCTGCACTTTTTTTTTATTTTTATACCCTCCAACAACAGTATGGGGGTATACTCACTTTGTCATTCCGTGTGTAACGTATCGAAATATCGATCTAGGACCTCATAAAGTATATATTTTATTGATCAGTGATCGAATCTAAGACATTCTAGCGATGTCCGTCCGTCCGTCCGTCTGTCCGTCTGTAGAGGACACGATACAGTCCAAAATAAAAGAGCTTGACTTCCGAAGTTTGGCGCGAATATGTCTTATATTCCTAGGCAGGTTAAGTTCGGAAATGGGCAAAATCGGACCAAGGGGAAAAAGTTCCCCCTTAGAGAACTAAAGCAACCCATGAAAAAACGCTTTTTTTGCAGGGTTTTTTGTACTTTTGCTAAGCAAATGCAACATTCTTATCTCAGATGAAGTTCAAAATCGCGAGGGGAAAGTGCTCCCTAACGTCTCCCACCAACACCCCCCCAAAAAAAAAAAAAAGACGCCCCTGGATTTTTTTATATTGTTTTTTTTTTACATTTTGGAGGGTATAAAAGATTCGGCACAGCCGAATGTAACACTCTCACTTGTTTTCTTATAAACCTATTTGCCTGAAACTAAAATTATAAAAAAGAAACATATCCGCTCGAGGATTTAGGGGTTAAAAAATGGGTAAAAAATGGCAAGAAAATGGATTTTGCAGCCAAAGAATGATTTTTTAATACATATCCAACGGTGACATAACCATATAAAAATTCGGTTTCGTTAAATATTTTTTGCACAAAAAAGTTTTGAGGGGTGTTTATGTGAAGACATAGACATACGATATCCATATGCATACGAAATAATCTTTATTAAGTTTAAGTCGACAAGTGCTTAAGTTCTCTAGACAATATTCTTGCTAGTTCGAGAGTTATCGGAATTTTCCCGGAGGTCCACATTGTTTCATAAGGAGGCAGCAAATTTTTTAAACACTGATATGTTCGATAAGTCGAGACATCTCAACCTAAAAATTGTCTCTTTTACATATATTTTTAGATTTAAGCAAATCGGTTTATAACGGTTGGAATACTTCCCTTGTTATTCAAACTTCCAATCCTATCTATTGATTCGCAGATGACAGCTATATTTATCATTCATTTCCTTTAATCATAAACCAAGCTTACTGATTGTGAGATCGAAGCGATGAGGCAGAACATGGAGGACACTCTTAATCATATACTTTTAGCGATCTCCGAGTGGGGTCTAGCGAATAGGGTAGATTTTAATGCTCGTAAGACCCAATATTGTATGTTGATCCTTAGATGAATTGTGAAATCAGCGTCATCTGTATCCATGGGTGGTGTAGCTTTTAAGGAATCAAACACTCATGATGTTCGAGGCATGAAAATTCAATGTGATATTCGTTGTAATAATCATGATTTTCAAGTGTCGAAAGAATCATTCAAGTGTCTTGGTTTCTTGAAACGGTGTAAAATTTATTTCATTCTGTCCGATTTCCTCACTATCTATATCGCCTATACACAACCGAAAATGGAGTAGAACTCCTTGAAGTGTTACAACGGAATGGCGTTAGCCAGGGCATTGCTTCTATGGCAATACCGGAAAAAAAGTTGTCTACTTGTGTTAGTTAGACTTTAGTAGCACACTAAATTTTAACAACTCTGTAACTAACTTTTGCGTACAAGATTTGCATATATTATATGTAAGATATTGGATAATTTCTTCTGGTGTATTGAAAATTTCATAGTTTCCTGAGCAGTATTTCCTGAGTTATTAGAGCCCTTATTAAGCCCTAGTATTTTTTTGAACGGTATTTTTTCGAGCGGTATTTTTTCGAACGGTATTATCTCAAGAATATTCATAATATTCTTGAGCTGTTATTCAGACATGAGCTCCCTAGGAGTCAGTCTCTGGCGTAAGCAGGCGCTTCAAACCTTACATTGGTTGAAGTTCACCCTACAATTAATTGATGTATGGTGAAAAGAATATATTTGTAGTTCTATTGTTTATTCTTCCAATTCTTTTCTTCCAAATGCAAATGACAATTTGTTAATTGTAACAACCCTTTTTAAAGTTTTAAAAAACATGAAACACAAATTGCTACTTAAATCCAAGTGTAACAAAACATTTAAGAAGATATCTATATCTTGTAATATAAAACGTGATCTCAAAAGCAACGGATATTAAATATTAAATTAAACGGATGTTAATAAAAATGTTATAAAATTTAAATAAATATTAAGGTAATAAATATCGCACATGACACAATGAGAAAGGAAGATATAAAAAAAGAAAAGAAACAACCCCTGAAAACCCAACAACATCCTTTTTGATTTAAATCAAAATACATCCTTTACATCCTTTTTGTCTTCTTGATGCTTTGTAAAAAAAATATATGTATAAACTCAATCATATTTTAGGATTTGATATATTATCCAAAAAAATTTCTACCTGATAAATTTTAAATGATTGCTAGTCAAGCATATGAATGATTATTATACATATTAGACTGGTTCAAACATTTTTGAGATTTGCAGATATAACCACCTTCCAGCAAAAAACTGAAAAGGTTTGCCAACGGACGAATGGCTAAAAGCTCTTACTACCCCAAGCAGAGAAAACTTTAGCACGAAGATGCTGTTCGTAGAGAATCTTCTCGGTGCTCAGTATCTTTACACAATTGGTTCTCGCCTGCTTGCGCATCATATCAGAATTGTAGTTTTTGTCATCCCACCAATTTCTAAGTGCTTCTTCTCTGGATCTGACTGCAGTCCTACAAGTCTGATTAAACCAACACTTATCATTTTGCTAAACCGAAACCAGTTTCCAAGCGACGATACCGTCAAGGAAACAAATTTTCCATAAAAATTGCACAAAAAACGAGCCTTTTTGTAAATAAAAATGCCGAGCGTTTAGTAGCCAGCTGAAAAACTCTCTGAAGTGTCGAGCACGAAAACGATGCAGAAATAGTGCTATGATTATTTATTAATATCCACGCCAATAAAAGAGCGCGGACAAAAATTAAGCATTTTCCAATCCCCTGGATCCAAGTTAGGGCTGTCAAACAGGATCGGTTTTTTAAAATCCCGGGATTCGGGATTTGAAAATCAAAATCCCGGGATTTTTCGGGATCCCGGCATTTTTTGGGATTCCGGGATTTTTCGGGATTAAATTTATTTGATTATAAAAGTAAAAAACAGTAAACTCTTTATGTTTTAATTTCATTGTGCATATTAAGGGGCTACTGTGTGTTAGTTGGTAGCGTGCTAGCCTATTAAGCAGGGAGTCGTGGGTTTGATTCCCACGAAAACCCTTGGGTCGATTTCGCTACAATGAAATTATTAAAAAAAATGATTTCTAATTATTCTTGTTGTTATTTAAAGGCAATTAAAAAATTTAAGTATACCCCACTTATGCAGTTTTCAAGTAATTGTTAGTATTAAATATTTAGAAATGAACTAAAAAATGCCTTGAGGGGTTTGTTATGGAAAATGCAAACTTTTATTTGCTTTTGGTTTCATCCCATTCCGATTTTGGTTGTTGCACTGTATAGTTTTAAAACTAATTTAAAGAAAATTTAAAATAATAAAAGCATGTATAGGAAAAAAGTAATAATGCATTAGTCTTTAATGGTTTTGTAAAAAAAAGTTTTTCTTCCATTTTTTGAACGTCCGTCTAAATTTTTATTCTCCTACCAATCGGATTAAATTTACCCGTGGCGCACTTTGATCAAAGTTTCGCCAAAACCTGCAAACTTTGGTCAAAGGGCTCCGTGACTGTGGCTTAATGGTTAGTGCGTTGGACTATAATTCAGCAAGCCTGGGTGAATTCTCAGCTCAGCCAAATTCGTGGCCAGTTACGTTGAAAATTAAAAAAAAGTTTTAGTTTTAATTTGTTTATGTTTATAGCTTAAAAATACCGGGATTCGGGATTCATTTTATGACAAAAATCCCGGGATTTCGGGATTCGGGACGTGCACGACTTAGAACATCTTCTGATACAAAAATGTTTCATTAGTTTAAGAAAAATGGAAAAAAAAATTTTTAAAAAATTTAAGAAAAATGGAAAAAAAATTATGTTTATTAAAAGTTCAGTTCTTCAAGAGTGGACTTTTTCCCCCTATAGTACAGGTTATGAGGATAAGGAAGTAGGAAGTAGTGTTTGTGGATATTTAATTTGAATATTTCTAAATTTTAACCGACTGGAAAGACTTCTGCGAGGAGTTTATATCACATACCCAGAAACGATTTTTCGTTGTGCGATACATTGGACAGTCGACAAGAATGAATGTGAGCTGCTGGAAAGGCAAGTACTACGGTCATGCGCTCGCTTCTCAGTGATAATATCGATAGAACAATTACGCGCACAACCGACATTCCGACGATGATCCAATGAGTCAATAGAGCTGTATACCCGTCTGTTATTGATGAGCTTCAACGCACTCCTTTTTACCCGATCCAGAAGCTTCAAGATAGACCTTGAAGCGCCTGCCCAAATATGGAAGTTATATTCCATTTTCAGTTGGATATAGGCGGCATAAATAGTAAGGAGATCAGACGGAGTGAAGTAATTCTTGTACCGTTTTTAAAAACCAAGACACTTGAATACTTCTTTCGACATTTGAAAAACATTAGATTTGTACGCCTAAAACATCAAGATTTTCTGATTCCCAATAGCTATACCACCCATGGATATAGATGACGCTGATTCCAAAAAAAAATTTCGTAAGGTCATGATTGAGAGTGTCATTCATGTTCTGCCTTATAGCATCAACCTCAGAAAGACTGGGTATACGATTAGAGGAATATTAATAAGAAATGTAGCTGTCATCTGCGAAAGAATAGATATGATTGAAAGTAAGACCCAGAAGGTCGTTAAGAGGAACAAGAAAAAATTTAGGAGAAAGAACAGAACCTTGCGGTGCCCCTGAACTTAAATGAAACTCATCCAATGAGAATCAATCTACACCTATAGAGCGGTCTCTGAGAAAGCTCGATATAAATCGAAAAAAATCTTTACCAACACCAAACGTAATAAGCTTCGAAACGAGTGCACCGTTCCACACACGATTTAACGCCTTGAAAATATCTGGATGCAACCACTTTGCTTCATCCAACTTGGTGAATAGGACGATTCCAGCGTTCCAAAAGAAATGCCAACAGGTCTCCCGGAGCACGACTTCTACGAAAGCCATAATGTCGATCGCACAAAATTGAATTTGACTCCAGATAGTTTACCGGGTGGTGATTCACCATGCTCCCCATTACTTTCGAGTACGTAGAACAAATTGCTATTGGGCGTTAGCTTTCAGTGTTTGTAGCCTCTCCCGTTTTTTGAGATTATCTTGGGCACCTTTCAACAAAAGGGAAAACTGCAAACCGGTACGAATAGCTAAATAATGTTGTCAAAGGACGAGACAACGATAAAGCACACTGTTTAAGGACCACAGTCATAATCTGTGTCTGTGATGGTATTCATCACAGACACAGATTATGAAACCTTTACTGCAGTGAATGTAGTCAAACTGAAAATAAACCTGTCGATTCCCTCGCTAGATGATTGGAGGAAGGATAATGTCTATTTTTCGCAGATAAACGTTTTTGCGGATGGTTTTAAAACCGAGACTAGCACAGGAAGTGGTGTTCAGTGCTTGGAGCTTGGTATTAATGAACCATATCGCTTGGAAAATAATTGTATCATTTTTCGGGCGGAGATCTATGCCATCGCAATGGATGCGAAGCATATTTTGATGAGGCCAATATTCAACAGAAGAGCAGCTTTAAATGCACTAACTAAGGTTAGTATCAATTCCAAGATAGTCAGCCTCTGCCACAGATAACTACAAGTTCTCAGGGAGTAGCATAATATACGACTGTGCTGGGAAACTGGATACAAGGATATTCGAGGAAATAAAAAAAAACGGATGACCCCAGCAAAACTTAGATTACCAAATAAGGTATAAAATAAGGTATAGGATCTCTTATTTTATACATTGCAGCATTGATGATTTTAACAGGCGATGAGACTCAAAGTAATGCATCCACATTATCACAAAGAATACCAGTAAGGTATAAAATAAGTCATAAATTTATAACGAAGAATACGAGTAAGGTGTAAAATATATGATATTTTATAGGTTACGAGAAATGAAATAATATAGCATACCAGAAGATAATATATAAGGTGTTACGAGTAGTGAAAAAGTAATTTTGTATTAAATTTACTCACGTGATTGTAAGTGAGTGTAAGTAGATAAAATATGCTAGTGAGTGTGTGTCGTTAGAAATTTCCTGTCGTGAGCCCATCTCTAGTTTAAACTTATGCATTTTTTTATAAAATAATTATTTTTTATGTTATTGTAATGCATTATGCATTCAATTATAAATAATGCATTATTTCAAACTTTGAAATATTACATAATGTAACCAAATATAAGTCATCCATGATTTAATGTTTAGAAATAATAAATACATTTTTTCCAATAATCATGCATTACGTAGCAAATTATTAGTAATGCATTATTTTTCACTTGAAAATAATACGTTGTGGAACAAATGTTTGGTAAGACATCATAAAATAATGCTACAAATAAGTTATATACATTACCTGGTAATGTGTTATATAATCACCACCCATTACCAAAGTTTTGCTGGGACCTTGCAAAGGCAGGGGCAAGCCTTCCACAAGAGCTTGCGGTTGTGCAAGTTTTTCCCCGATTCTTCCTTACTTTTCAGGGAATTAAGCTTAACATTAACAAGTGGGCTTTGGAGTATATTCTGAGGAGCTTGGGTTGAGCCTGGCTTAAAGATTGCCGGATCATTGCAGTGTTTACCAGTCGGAGAAGTGGCTAACTGGTTTAGCTGCAATGTATTGTCTACAACTGCAGTCAACATCTATTCTGACAGTCAAGCCGCGGTCAAGTTCCTGGAGTTAATGTTTCTGAAAACAAGATCTGTCCTTACGTCTTTGAATGAGATGACTTTGAATGAGATGACTAAGCAGTTTGACATACGACTCATATGGGTACCAGGGCACAGAGACATTCTAGGGAATTGCAAAGCCGATGAGCTTGCAAGACTGGAAACTACCTTACAGGTTCCAACCCAATTAGAATGTGTTGGTATTCCTCTAGAAACTTGCATGCAAAACCTACGGCTTTGCTCCGCGAAGGAGACTTATCAAAGAGGGGCAAATAGATGAACGTGTGTGACAACACGACTGATTTCGTATTGTCTTCTCTTGTGCGCCTTCTCTTAATCAGAGGCGCACAAGTGAGCTGATAGCGCTTCCAAAGAGGATAGATTTCGACAGTTTTTCCTATAATTACCGGACACTGTCTTATAGGGAAATTTGCCGTCGAACGACTTTTGCCGGAGTTGCATAGATGATTGAAAACTATCGAACACTTCACCTGCCATTGCCCGGCACTTTCTGGTCAGAGACTTGCTTCACTGGGATCTAGGGAGCTGCACGATCTGTCCGATTTGTCGGATGTTGAAATTTAATACCCAGCAAAAAAAGAGCTTACCATTCACTACAAATTTCACCACAACTTATGAACCAGATGTACTTCTTCTTTAACTGAAACATTGATGAATTTAATATGGGCGTGACACACAAAGTATGTTCTTTTTTTCGCCACTGAAGAGTTGACACTTAAGAAGAGTTGACACTTAAGTATATATAGATTGACACTTAAGTATAACATATATCACTAGTGTTTTTTATGTACATATATATTAACATTTTTATCACAACTTCTGAAGTAGTGATCCGGATGTTAATATAACTTGACCTTTTGGAACCGCTTTTTCATCACTTCTTTAGAAGTATACATTTCTTGGCATTTTGGGTGTGATTATGTCATTTTTATTTGGTGATTTAAACTTCTAAATTAGAAGTGATTTTTTCACGTCTTTTTGTAAGATTAATTGAAAGAGTATTTTTTTATAATATTTACACTTAAAACACTGTTCGACAGCAAAACCCTCCCAGTGAAATTTCTAACTGGTCCTTATAGATTTTGGTCTCCTGCTTCCAAATCTAACGTCCAAATTTTTCTAGCACGTACCGTTTTTAAGATATTCGCTGTTAAAAAGAAGAAAAAAACAATATTTTTTATGAAATCAAGTCCACCAAATAGGACTTGATTTCATATAAAATGGACCTCCTGATTACAAAACTGCTATCCAAATTTTTCAAGCATGTTCTGTTTTTAAGATATTCGCGTTTGAAAATATTAGTGAGATTTATAAAGAATATAAGTGCGTAACAGTGGAGTTCGAGTTTTTCAAACGCCAATATTTCAAAAACAGTACGCGATAGAAAAATTTGGATGACAGATTTGGAATAATGATGTCTTATTTTTACTAAATCGAGTACTATTGTGTTTGAGCAACTTAAGAATTCGTTACAGAGGAGACCCAAATATTTCAATATTCAAACGCGAATTTCTTAAAAACCGTGATAGAAAAACTAATTTCATTGATAACACCGTCCAACAAAAATTAAAAAGTTTGTTGAACACGAACTGGATAGTATACGTTTGAAACTAGAGATTAAATTTAGTAAAACTAAGTTTTAGAGGACTTAGTTTTATAAAATATTTTTTTTATACATATTTGTGTTTGCCCTAGGATGCCACTAGGAATAGCAAATGAAAGAGTAGCATCTCCCCTAATTTTCGTATTTTACTATTTTTACATACCAGGAAAAAGGAGGTATGTTACGTCCTTTCAAAAATGTATCCTTCAATGTCATTTCAAAATTTTTAACAAAATATTTTGATAAAGTTTTTAAATGACTTTATTCACATCCTTTTATACCGATATGGAAAAATAAAAAAATGGAAAAATTAGGGGAGATCCTCCTCTTTCATTTGCCATCACCAGTTTCATCCTAGGACAAGTACAAATATTTCAAAAATGTATCCTTTAAAACTTTGAAGTACTTTTAAAAGGAAACATTATCACGAAATGAAAAACTGTAAATGAAATTTTTCTCCATTTGATCTCTAAAAAAAAAAAAAAATTGTAAAGATCACAAAACAATAAAAATTCACGGCGAATTGATTCACCAGTTTGTTCTGACCACCAGCCTAAACCTCAATTTTCTAAAAAGCTTAAACAATCTTTAATAATGTGATGCAGCTTTAGTTCGTAAATGTATTTATTTAATTCAGGACCAACTTTTTTCGATATAAGATATCGAATGGTAGTTAAACGTCAAATTGCTGGTATGAAATTTGAAAAATTTATCAATAATCGATTTTCGTCTTTTTGATTTTTTAAGCTCTAAATAAAAAGAAATGAAATGCCATTACCAAATTTTGTCAACATTTTTGCAAAACCTAAATCTATTTGAAGCTGGACGTAGAAAAAATTGCATACTTCGTGTGTTTCAGTTGAAAAAGAAGTTCATATGTTGTGGTAATTTAATTTGATTTGATTTAATTCCTAAGAACATATTAAAGACGTACTTCAAAATCATTAAGTAAAGAACTGGTGAAAGATGTTTTTATTGTTATTTTGTAGCATTTTTGGAAGTGATTTTAAAAGTACTTCCTACGGAATATGAAATTCGGCACCTATCGCTACTTTGTATGTAGTGAAACTACTAATTCTTTTTGAACCACTTCGTTTATTTTTTGCTGGGTATCTAAAAAGTTTCATAAGCTCAAATTGGTTTAACGACAGGGACTAGTAGGGAAACCTATTACAGTCCCGTGGTATCACAATGGGCCTCAGATTGACACTAGGGACAAGTGGTTAATAGACCTCAAATGATAGCATTCAAATAAAGACGCTATGGAACGAAAAATCACGAGTTAACAGCAAAACTCTTGTGGATTTGGACAAAAGGTAACTAAGGGCTATAATAAATCTTATCACGGGTCATAACAAACTCGCAAAACACATGGTAAGACAATGACAACATGACACAGATGTTGTAATGATTCTGTCGAGAACAGTTGTAATTTTTAATGCGAATGTCCTGCTTTATCATTTAGTGGATTTAAATGTTTCGGTTCTTATATTTTTCGTGGTTTTGTGGCCCTATGAGGTAAAAGCCCATGGCTGATAATGGCATTTATCAAATTGTCGAAGTGGGAAACGTAAAAATTTGTGTTTGGGGCAACACAAATTTGGATGGTGAGAAGGAGGGAAAAAACAGCTGGAATCATAATGGTCCAAACTTGGCCTATATGGATGTCATTCAATCTATTTTTGGGGATTGGAACATGGACAATAAAAACAGTATGGACTCGGATTTCATAGTGCACAAACTATTTTTCGACCGGAAATATGAAATAAAATTTCCGGCTCGAGAATATTGGTCTAACTGGCAGGACACCCCTACAAACACCATGAATATCTTTACCGATGGATCTAAACAAACGCATGGAGTAGGAGCTGGGTTCACGGACGTGAAGCCAAGCCAGAACTTTTCGTTTAACCTTCTTTTGGACTCGAGCATATTTCAGGCTGTAATAGTTGCCATAACTTAGGGTGTAGAACATTTCGAGGAAACCAGGGGAGCAACCATAAATTTTTACGTGGATAGCTAACAACATGCAAAACCAGCAGAACTTTATGGCCAACTTATGACCCAGGGAAAAGTTAATACCTCCTATCACTTACGAGATGGGACTGGGATAATAACTGGTCACTGTTAGACTTATTTTAGCCGCCAGTTGTAAAAGATGTGCCTCACCGGGAGTAGTTAAAACTATAGAACACATACTTTGTCACTGTCAAGCGGGGTCAAGGAGTCGCCGATCGATTACTCGTCAGATAAGCTTCAGTACATTGGGGGTTATAACGCGAATGGATCTTAGAATATTAAAAAGATTCGCAATGGCTTTGAACGTGTTTAACTTGCGCCGCTAGCGGAAATAGTTATGTGGTATCGCTATGGACCAAATGGTCTATGCGAGGTGTGAATTGGACACCGCCATCCTAACCTAATCTTGGCGTCGTCATCCTCACTAACCTAACCTTATACCATTCGGCCCTGGGGACTTATTTATGTTGAGATCCTTTTTGACATGAACTTCGAAAAATTGTAAATTTCTAGCGACCTCTAAATATTGTCAGATTTGTCTAAAATTTAATATGTATATTTCTGTTGTCGATTGGAGCAGCCTTTTGAAGCATACGATTGTAATGACTTTGCATTTTGAGCCAGTCTATTATTATTTATTGGATGTGGTCAAGTAACCCTTTTTTTTGGTGTATTGCTGCTGTGGAATCTACAATTTCTGTTCTGTTTCATACAGTGAATCTCACTGTTATTATTTAAAATGAGTGACAATGAAAGTGTTGCTTGATGGTTGTTATTGTCGTTGTCGTATATTTTTCTATATGCTGTTCTATGTGTTGTTGTTGGTAAGTATACCCTTTCATCAAGCTGCTGCTGTTGTTTTTGTTATGTATGGATTGCTGGTTCATTGGCAATGCTGGTGATGATGATGATGTGCCACAAAATTGTATAAAGTACTTACTACAAAATATGTATACAACAATGTTGTATGTATGCATGATGTTGCTGCTGCTGTTGTTGTTGTTGTTGTGGATATTCTTGTCGGTTTGAGTGTGCCCAACCAACAAGTGTATGTGTGTAATTTAGAGATTGTCTGTGTATTGGTGTACACAGAACACAACACATCTATAGAAATTTTTGCATTTGTTCTCATGACTTGTGCATTAATTCTGTTTGCCTGTTCCTGAACACCTAAGAAAACGTTGAAATTTCACATAGAATTCCCACGGCCAAAATTTTCCCACAGTGTGCATGCATAACAAAAAAACCAGCAACAACAAACAACAGAACCAACAACAACATCGACAAAACTTTTTAACAAGTTGTGGAAAAAATAACAACAACCTACGAATGCTTGTGTTTGTAGTGTGTAAGTTTTTGTGATTGTGTGTGTAAAAAGCAGGGCTACAGGGTTTTTGGAGGGAAAAAATGGTCAAACAATTAGGTTTGTCTGTCCGTCCACCCGTCCGTCTGTTGGTCGGTTTTCGTTTGTCTCCGTTCTTGGTTGTTTTTTTTTTGTAATCGTGTATTTTTTTTTTCTAAAACATGTTTATAATTTTGTTGTTGATGTTGTTGTTGTTTTTGTTGCTGGCAAAAGTATTCTGAATTCCAGAAAGTATTTTCTTCTTCTTTATTGTTGATTGTATGTTGTTCATTCATTTATTGTACGTTGTAAGTATGTATGAATGTTTTTTTTTTCATATAGGCGACACATCTGCCTGGGGAAGCTTATTGCTGTTGTTGTTATTTTCTTTGCCGTTTAAATACATATACACATGAATGAACCATTGCACAATGGGGCAATTTATATCTTGATTGACGACCGATTGTGGACTTCTTTTTGAATATCAGTCTATAGCTGTTGGATCGGAAATTCGAAATGTACCGTTAAAAAAATGAACTAAAACATGGGGAAATTAATTAAATTCAAAGAGAAATTTATCGTGGTTTAGCTCCAATTCAATGTTTTCCTTCGGATCCGATGGATACAGACCCCGATGGTCCCAGACCCAGTTATATCCCTTTATCGCCATAGTTTCTGTCCGTTTTGATCTACCTTGCTTAGTTTTTGAGATCTGTGAATTTAGGGGGCCAATAGGGTCTTGAGAAGTTTTTGGATATTTGACGGCAGTGTTCCACGTGTTAAGGGCTACCAAAATGCCATTACACTTTATTTTGTGTCGGGTATATTTTCAGGGATATGAGCATTTCTAAATTTTCGGAAATGTCAACTTTTTTACATTCAAAGTTAGAATCCATTGGGATCCACAAATGTGAAGAGTACCAGCAATTAAAAATTTTAAAAGTGGACAAAAACTTTCTTAAATCTAGTATCATAAATAGGATGAACTAATCTACACAAATATTATAAAGTAGTATTATAAAGTCTCCGAAATATTATAAAGTCTCCGAAACAACTCATCCGATTTCAAAAATGTTTTTACCAATATGAAAAGTGTTCCTACAGGATGGACATAGAGGCTAGGTTTTATCGACAACACCTACTTCTACGCCCACTTAGAAATGAGTTGAAATCTCTGAATCTACTCATCCGATATCAAACATTTGTAAACCAATACTTGGATTGATCTGTACTTTAGGGCAGATATAGTTCATGGACCAAGTTCTATAAACTTGGTACTGTAGTCAACAGATTGTGAAGGAAATACAAGGAATCCTCGAAAATTTTGCTGAGATTTACACAATTTGGAAAAAGAAATTGCGTTAATTTGGCTCTAAATTAACGCATCTTGAAGTCATTTAAAGAAGATTGTTACTATTTTATTATGTCAAAGCCATTCAAACTCCCAAGCACGGACAGGGGCTAAAAATGGAATTTTACTAGAACGTACTTAAAGGTAAACTTACACGCAGAGGCTAAGTTTTTGTTCAAGACTCCCTGACCTGTCCTTTAGGAACACTACCTGTGCAGATTCAATAGCGACATGTCACAAAACACACAGTTTTTTTTTAAATTTTTTTTCGGAACTTATTGTTAGAAATGTTTGATGTATCATATTGTCTGCTATAATAGACATTTAAGTGATATGAAGCGTTTTCATCAGTCATGGGAGAGGTGATTTCGGCAACTGACATCCTTTTTCATGCACGGTCGTCGATCTAGCGGATAGTATTTCTTTTGCAGAGAAGGTTAGTTTATAAATCGAACTTACCTTCGGTAATATAAGGTTATAAGTGGCTGCAGACGTTTTACGTCGGCACACATAGGCTCTAAGGTCCATTATGATACCACAGGACTGCAATAGGTTTCCCAACTGGTCCTTGCCGTTAAACCAATTTGAGCTTCTTATGAAACTTCTATGATATTGAACTTTGACATCTGACAAATCAGAAAGATCGTTCAGCTCCCTAGATCCCAGTGAATCAAGTCTCTTACCAGAAAGTGCCAGGCAATGGCAGATAAAGTGTTCGATAGTTTCCAACACCTCTTCATCCACGCAACTCCGGCAAAAGTAATTTTGAGGCATGCGCTCTGCGTGCCATCGAAATTTCTCCTCTTGGAAGTGATATCAGTCAGCTCACTTGAAGGCCAGATTTATCGTGTTGCCTCACACGTCCATCCATTTGCCTATCTCTGATTAGTCTTCGTCGCGGAACAAAGCCATTGATTTTGCTTGCAAGCCTCTGAAGGCACACCAACACATTCCAATCCTTGGAACCTGTATGGTAGTTCCCAGTCTTGCAAGCTCATTGGCTTTCCAATTCACTGGAATGTCTCTGAGTCATATGTCAAACTGCTTGTCCATCTCATTTGAAGACGTGTGGCAGTTAAGGGCAGATCTTGTTTTTAGAAACATTGACTCCAGGGACTTTACCGCGGCTAGACAGTCAATATAGATGTTTTTTTTTTACTTTGAGCCAACACTCAGGGGATAAACCCTACTAATGCAATGCATTGTGTTGGTATTAGGAAAATAGGTTTTGAGAAGGAAAGAGGGAGTAGTGTTTGTGGACATTAAATTTGAATTTTTCTAAATTATAGCCGACTGGAAGGACTTCTGCCGGAAGTTTATTCCACAGACGGCTAGTTCGACCGAGAAACGAATTTTCTCTTGTGCGGGACATTGGACAGTCGACAACGAACGGATGTGATCTGCTGGAAAGGCGAGTACTACGTGCATGCACCCGCGTCTCAGGATTGAGTTCGCCCATCTCAGCTAAACACATACCGTGGTAATATCGATAGAAAAATGACGCACAACCCACATTCCGACTATGTTCAATCAATAGAGCTGGATACCATACTGTCACTGATGAGCTTTAACGCACTCCTTTGCACCCTGTCCAGAAGCTTCAAGATAGACCTTGAAGCACCTGCTCAGATATTTTTCCATTTTCAGAGTTGTATTCCATTTTCGGTAGGATATAGGCGGTATAAATAGTAAAGAGATCAGATGGAGTAAAGTAATTTTTGCATCGTTTTAAGAAACCAAGACACTTGAATGCTTCTTTCGACACTTGAAAAACATGTTGGTTCCAGCGAACATCACATTGGATCCTCATGCCTAGAACGTCAAGAATGTCTGATTCCTCAACAGCTATACCACATATTAAAATCTACCCGATTCGCAAGACCACAATCGGAGATTGTCGTAAGGTCACGATTGAGTGTGTCATTCATGTTTTGCCTCATAGCTTCAACCTTAGTAAGGTTTGGTCTATGATTAAAGGAAAATGAATGACAAATGTTGCTGTCATCTGCGAAAGAATAGATAGGATTAGAAGTTAGACCCAGGAGGTCATTAAGAAAAATAACAAAAAGTGTTGGAGGAAGAACAGAGCCAGCGGTACCGCTGAATTTAAACGGAACTCATCTGATAAGAAACCATCTATAACTACTCGTATAGATCGGTTTCTGAGAAAGCTCGATATAAATCGAGAGAAATCACTACCAACACCAAACGCAATAAGTCTTGAAACGAGTGCACCGAGCCACACACGATCAGTAACTTTCGAAATATCTAGGGCAACAACTTTTCTTTCACCGAATTGGTAAATAGAAGATATTGAAACTCAATCAATGAGCCACTTCCTTTATTGTCAGCACGTCTGCCTGGTAAACACTGTAAGGATCTGGTAATCTTCGAGCCAGGCTCAATCCAAGCTCTTCCAATAGACTCCAAAGCCCACATGTTCGTGCAGCCTTGATCCATCCATGTTAAAATCTCTGGAATCTCCACTACCCGGAATTCTCCTCATCCAAGACTCTCTGGATGGTATCTTAGTGGTAAAGTAGCGTTCAAAAAGGCTCAAAAATAAAGCAAAGTCCATTGTGGTATTGTTATCTTCTTAAAGATCGCGCTATGGCCACAACTGCCGCTCCTCCACTGCAGTGTGCTATTAAGTCGAATTGCCGACGCACAGTGGTCAATTTCGCGAGATAGCGGTCAAAACTCTATAACTTTTGACTGGATTGGTATTTTTTTACGCAATTTGTTTTGTTCAATAGGAGGGACTTTAAGCTTCAATTTGCGTGTTCAAACGTAAAAATCGACTGATAGGAACGTAAGTAATGTGGAGTTAAAAATGCATTTTAATTTTTTGTTGAGTTTCCATGTAAAAGTTGAATATTTTGACATTTTAAATAGGTATTTTTTTTATAATTTCTTATTTTCTTCAATCGTATTTTACAACCAATACTTATTTATTATTCCTAAACTTAATTTTGGTCAGAAAATGCCAACATTTGGCCACTGACATTTATTTAGTCTCAATATTCACAGGTCCTTTGTCCTTTTGATAGGTCCTAGGATAGGTGCTTTTGATAGGTCCAGGGATATGTCCTTTTGATAGGTCCTAGGATAGGTCCTTTTGATAGGTCCTTTTGATAGGTCCTAGGATAGGTCCTTTTGATAGGTCCAAGGATAGGTAATTTTGATAGGTCCTAGGATAGGTCCTTTTGATTGGTCCAAGGATAGGTCCTTTTCATAAGTCCAAGGATAGGTCCTTTTGATAGGTCCTAGGATAGGTCCTTTTGATAGGTCCTTCTGATAGGTTCTTTTGATAGGACCAAGGATAGGTCCATTTGATAGGTTCAAGGATAGGTCCTTTTGATATGTAAAAGGATAGGGCCTTTTGATAGGTCCTAGGATAGGTCCTTTTGATATGTAAAAGGATAGGTCCTTTTAATAGGTCCAAGGATAAGTCTTTTTGATAGGTCCAAGGATAGGTCCTTTTGATAGGTTCAAGGATAGGTCCTTTTGACTGGTCCTAGGATAGGTCATTTTGATAGGTCCAAGGATAGGTCCTTTTGATGGGTCCTAGTATAGGTCCTTTTGATAGGTCCAAGGATAGGTCCTTTTGATAGGACCAAGGATAGGTCCTTTTAAAATGTAAAAGGATAGGCCCTTTTAATAGATCAAAGGATAGGTCCTTTTAATATGTAAAAGGATAGGTCCTTTTGATAGATCAAAGGATAGGTCCTTTTGATAGGTACAAGGATAGGTCCTTTTGACTGGTACTAGGATAGGTCCTTTTGATAGGTCCAAGGATAGGTCCTTTTGATAGGTCATAGGATAGGTCCTTTTGATAAGTCCAAGCATAGGTCCTTTTGATAGATCCAAGGATAGGTCCTTTTGATAGGTCCTAGGATAGGTCCTTTTGATAGGTCCTTTTGATAGGTCCAAGGATATGTCCTTTTGATAGGTCCAAGGATAGGTCCATTTGATAGGTCCAAGGATAGGACCTTTTGATAGGTCCAAGGATAGGTCCTTTTGGTAGCTCCAAGGATAGGTCCTTTTAATAGATCAAAGGATAGGTCCTTTTGACAGATCAAAGGATAGGTCCTTTTGATAGGTCCAAGGATAGGTCCTTTTGATATGCAAAAGGATAGATCCTTTTGATAGATCAAAGGATAGGTCCTTTTGATAGGTCCAAGGATAGGTCCTTTTTATAGGTCCAAGGATAGGTCCTTTTGATATGTAAAAGGATAGGTCCTTTTGGTAGGTCCAAGGATATGTCCTTTTGATAGGTCCTAGGATAGGTCCTTTTGATAGGTGAAAGGAAAGGTCCATTTGATATGTAAAAGGATAGGTCCTTTTAATAGATCAAGGTCCTAGGATAGGTCCTTTTGATAGGTCCAAGGATAGGTCCTTTTGATAGATCAAAGGATAGGTCCTTTTGATAGGTCCAAGGATAGGTCCTTTTCATAAGTCCAAGGATAGGTCCTTTTCATAAGTCCAAGGATAGGTCCTTCTGATAGGTCCTTTTGATAGGACCAAGGATAGATCCTTTTGATAGGTTCAAGGATAGGTCCTTTTGATATGTAAAAGGATAGGTCCTTTTGATAGGTCCAAGGATAGGTCTTTTTGATAGGTCCAAGGATCCACAGGTTATTTCCATTGGTTTTAAATTTATTTGCAATTATCAGGTATTTAAGTTATGTAATATTAGATGGCAATAAAATCATTTTTTACCTTTTCCAAATGAATTGCCAGATACCACATAATTTGAGAGTTCTATTGTCATTTTTGTCAAAATTTTGATACATCCTTCTATGTGGACTAGGTCCAAATATGGGCCAACTTCTCCTAATTTCAACAGAATTATTTTTTGGGTCATTAAGAACTCTTGTACAAAATTTCATCAAAATATATGCATAATAGCCCTTTCACATAAAAATAACTTCTCAAAAAATATGACGTGCATTTGTACCGAATATCTTACCTTGGGTCAGAAAAATTGCTGTAGCTCAAAAAGTGCAGCCCCGATGCATGGACATGTATATATAGGAATGTAGGGGAGAGTTAGGACTACAAAATAGTAAATTTGTGTTTTGACTCAGCTTGACTCACAGGAGTTGTGCTCTATGAAGTAGGAAATTTCCGAGAAATTTGACCTTTTTTAAAAAAAATATTTAAATTGTTCTGAAAACAGTAGAGCTTCAATTTTTTTACCAGTAATAGGAAATAAGTTAAGTTACAACACAAAATTTATTTCGTCCAAAAATCTTGAAAAACAAAAAAGTTATGATCATTTAAACTTTAAAAATTAACTAAAAATATCATAAATTTACTAAATTCTGAAAAAGCCCATTTTGGACCACCCTGTTCTCAGTGAAATAGTTGAAATAGAGTTCTAATTTTTTGGCTCCCGAGGTTTACTACTGTCTACTTTCATATGAGTCTAATAACTTTAAAATCGGAGAACAAAAACCAAAAGGAGTTTTGGCCGCTATCTCAAAATATTGACCACAGTGCGACGTAGCCGCATATAGCCTACCCAATATATCCGATGGTATCAGGTAAAGGAGGATTTCTGATGGAACCGTAGGTGAAGTACGAAGAGCACCAGTGATGCACATCGATGCCATTTTCTGTACCTTCGTGATGAAGACACAGTTCCCTTTTATCTCTAAATCAGGCCACCAGACAATGATTCCTATAGCAGAATTGTACGCATAACTGCTAATAAATCCAATGAACGACTATAGGGCTAAAACCCTATCGTTTTCCAATTGCCCTTTTACAGGAATATAAAGCAATCGTTGCTTTTCTCACCCGTTCCTTAATATTACGCCTGAAATTCAACTTCCTATCTAGAAATACTCCAAGATACTTGGCTCCATCTAAGAAGGCGATTTCAGTGCCGTCCAGAGAAATAGGATAAAAAGAAGGAATCTTATTTTCCTTGTAAACAAGACAAGCTCTTACCTTACTTGGAAGATAATTCCCCGCAGAGATCTTCTCTGTGACTTTAAGTATAGAAAGATTTAAGTCACATGTCCTCAAACACATTTTTTTCTCCTCTCTTGTAATGTATATTCCTGACATCCACTAAATACTATTCACTACAAGAGGCATCTATTAGGGATGGTCCGGTATATTTATTTCAGAAAGTTTTATTAACAATTTTTGAAAAAATTACACGGTATCTTCAAACAATTTCACATTTTAAGAGTTGGCAAAGTCTAGTTTATGAATATTTCTAATATTCTCAAAAATATTTTCATCCCATTGTGCCACCTCAACCTCATGATTATAATATAAACTGTATGTAGAATTCTAGTATGTGTACGTACAAAAAAATAATATATATGCGAAAGACGAGACATTTGTTAACCCAACTTGGCTGGCATAGTGTTGATAGCTGCATGTGTAAGCAGGGTCATGTTTCAGTATTTTTCTGAAGACAAGCTTTCTGTGAGCTTCTAAAGCGACCTGCTGTATTTCATGCATTTGAACTTTGATGCCAGTGAAAAAACAATAAAGACTTTAAAGCAGAGACCAAATAAAACAGTTATATGTGTTATTTTGCTTTAAAAAAATCATTAAACGAATGTTGTCCAAAATATGCATTATATGTATGGAAAGACTTCTAGAGATGTCCCGTGTTAAAATTTGAAATAACTTTTATTTTTTGATTTTTATCAATAAAAGTATAAAATAACAGTAATTAAAAACTTTTTGTTCAAAAAGTTTAAAATAACATTTATTTATTTTAAATAACTGTTATAACAGTTATTTGTATTCAAATCAATCAAAGTTTTAATGTTCATATCAATAATTGAGGTATTAGCTATCAATAGGATTCTTTTGTATGCGATAATTTTAGTTTTACTTAAATATATCAAATTTTATAAGGCTCAAAGAGTATTTGATAACAGTTAAAAAAAATAAAAGTTTTTTATTTCTGTTATTTTGGACAGATATTTATAAAAATTTTTTGAAACTGTTATTTTAAATTTCTATTTCAAAATAATATTTTTGAACAGTTAAATTTGAGTTTTTTCAATAAATCTCATAACGGTTATGGTCTCTGCTTTAAAGTCATTTTGTTTTTTTGTGTATTATACATTTCATACTATTCCTTTTTACTACGTTTTTCGTACATCAAAAGAAAAACAAACTCTTTATCATGCATCGCAACATTACATCAACATCATCCACAAAATAATGAAACTTGAAGCAAGTTTTTATAGTCAGCTTCTTCCGCTTTTATGCATTACATCTTAATTTAAAAGAGGCGGTAGGACATAAAGAAACATCGTGAAATTTTAGAGGGAAAATTTTCCCTTTTAAAATTTTAAAATTTTTTCTAAAAAAAGTACTGTTTTCTAAAAAATTACTTTTTTACAAAAAAAAAGTACTCTTTTTCCTAAAAAAACACTTTTTTCTAAAAAAGAAATTTTCTAAAAAAGTACTTTAATACTACTTATTTAGAAAAAAGTATTTTTTTTATAAAGTACTTATTTTAGTAGTAAAGAAGTACTTATTTTAGAATATGTGCTTTTTTGAAAAAAGTACGTATTTTTAGAAAAAAAGGACTTTTTCTCTAAAAAAAATACTTTTTTGTCAAAAAGTAATTTTTTTCTAAAAAGTTTCAAAAAGTACTTTTTTCCAAAAAAGTACTTGTTTTTAAAAAGTACTATATTTGCTTTAATACTTTTTAGGAAAAAAGTAGGTACCGGGTAGAATCCCATCACTGATTATAAAAATTAAATTTTCTTAAAAAATACTTTTAGGATTTTCGGATTCAATATGGACTGATCTGAAGATAAATATCGAAAAAAGTAAAACTTTGCTTGTTAATGAAACGAGACAGGAGACATATTCAAAACCACAAGTTGGAAGACGTTAACTCGTTTTGCTACTTGGGCAAAATTTTAACAAAAACTGGTGGCTCGACGAAATATATTTAAAACCGTGTAATCAAAGCCAGGTAAACCTTTGGTCAATTAAAATCCGTTTGGACCTCGTAAACGTTATCCCGGCGAGTGAATCTTAAAATCTTTGAATCAAATGTGTAATAAATTTAACGCCACGGCTGCGAAACATGTTACGCAGCATTAAGAGATATCCAAAAGCGGCAAGTTTTGTCAACCAAAAGCTGGAAGTTTTTGTAGGTTGAATAATACGCATCTTTTGGCCTTATATATTAAACAACAACAAACTATGGACCGAAACCAGTCAAATACCAATCGCAACAGAAATGAAAAAACGAAAGTGGAATTGGATCGGTCATAGCCTACGAAAACCGCCAAATGACATCACCAGAAACGCCATAGACTGGAATCCACAGTGTAATCGTAGAACAGGTAGACCTGCGCACACATGGATGCCACAAATCGACATCGAATCAGCTGCTATGAACAAAAGTTGGGCGAAATAAAATTCCTTGCCCAAGAACGTGTAAGAATGTGTTTGTTTAGGCTCTATGCTCCTCAATGGAGAAGCAGCGATTATGGCCATAGCGCGATCTTGAAGAAGATAACAATACCACAAAATGTGGACTGTGCTCCCTCTATGAGCCTTTTTGAGCTCCACTTTACCACTCTGATACCATCCAGGGAGTCTTGGATGAGAGGAATTTTGGGTAGTGGAGCCTCCATAAATTTTTACACAGATAGAACGAGTCTATTCGGAGGAGCTTGGATTGAGTCTATCTAGAAGATTTACGGATCATTGCAGTGTTTACCAGGCAGAGATGCTGGCAATAAAGGAAGTGGCTGACTGGTTAAGCTGCAAAGTATTGTCTGCAACTGTCTATTCTGACATTCAAGTCTATTCTGACAGTCAAGCCGCGGTCAAGTCCCTAAAGTCAATGTTTCTGAAAACGAGATCTGCCCTTAACTGCATCACGTCTTTAAATGAGCTGGACAAGCAGTTTGACATACGACTCATACGATTCAGGGCAAAGAGACATTCCAGGGAAATTCGAAGCCAATGAGTTTGCAAGACTGGCAACTAACTTACAGGTTCCAATAGAATTGGAATGTGTTGGTATGCATCTAGAAACTTGCAAGCAAAACCTACGGCTTTGTTCCGCGACGGAGACTAATCAAAGATGGGCAAATGGATGGACGTGTAAGACAACACGACAGATTTGGTCTTCTATTAATCAGAAGCGCACAAGTAAGCTGACATCGCCTCCAAGAAGATAGATTTCAACGGTGGTTGCTATAATTACCGGACAATGTCTTATAGGGAAGCACACAGAACGGTTAAATGTGCCGTCGAATGACTTTTTCGGGAGTTGCATGGATCCAGAGGAGTTGGAAACTATTAAACACTTCATCTGCCATTGCCCGGAACTTACTGGTCACAGACTTGCTTCACTGGGATCTAGAGAGCTGCACGATCTTTCTGATTTGTCGGATTTAAAAATTCAATATCTCAGGAGTTTCATAAGAAGCTCAAATTGGTTTACTAACAGGCACTAGTAGGAAAACCTTAATCAGTTCCGTGGAATCAAAATGGACCTCAGAGCCTACGTGTGTTGACGTCAAACGTCAGCAGCCACTTACAACCTTAACCTACCTAACCTATGCTCCTTATAGGATCGACGGGAACATATATATGGACACGTCGGTCTATGCGAGGAGTCTGAACTTAAAACTCTACCACCCCTAACCTAACCTATATGGAAAGAGCAGGATCAATTGTAATTTGGAAAAGATTAATTGTTATTCGACGATTTTTTACGGTTGGAATTCATAAAAGATCAATTGTAATTCGTAAAATTCGTGATCAATTATAATTTAAAAAAAATAAGTGTAATATAAAAAAAAGCTTTGTAATTCGAGAAAAAAAATTATAATTCGAAAAAGATCATTTAAGGAGGTTAGAGCACAAGGGGCAAAAACTAATAAATTTGATGATTTTATAGCATTCCCATCACTTTTTTGCAAAAGAAACGTATAACTGTTTTTGCTCGGCCGACAAATCATAATCATTTTTTTTTTTTTATTCAAAGTAAATAAACAAATTCCCCCCCCCCCTCCATAAACCCAAAAGCTTACCCGCCCCTGCTATTACAACACGAACTTCTCGGAATTCAACGACTTTGTTTATGTGAAAAATTAAATTTTAATAATTGCTTGGAGCACAAGGGATTTAAGTGCTCATATACCCCTTGTGCTCCAGGCAAAACAGATATTTTAATAACAAGAACAAGAAATGGTCGCCATATCTCGCTACCGAATGAGAATTTCACATGCATCTCTTGTGCTCTGAACTTCTGTGAACTTCACCTACTAATTCCATATGTTAACTCAAATTTTTTAATATAGTCACTTGAACCCCTTGTGCTTTGAGGCCCTCATTTGTAATTCGAAAAAGATCAAATGTAATTCGAAAAGATCAATTGTAATTCGAAAAAAATCAACTAAATCTCTTCTTGATATTTTTCGAATTGCAATTAGTCTTTTTCGAATTACAATTTATATTTTTCGAATTTCATTTTCGTATTCGAATTTAAGTTTATGTCTTTCGAATTACAATTGATCTTTTATGAAATTCATTTGGAATCTCCGAATTACAATTGATCTTTTCGAATTACAGTTTATCTTTATCGAATGGCAATTGGTAGTTAACGAATTATTGTTGAAGTTTTTCAAATAACAATTGTTATTCCAATTGGAGTTTTCAAATTATAAATGAAATATTCGAATTACAAGTACACTCAAAATAATCCTACAGTAAAAAATACTGTAAAAGTGTTGTAACTTCAACTATACTACTTTTTTAGTAATTTACAGTATAAATTTAGCTTTACAGTATAAATTTAGTTATTTTTTTGAAATTGGAATACTTCTAACTTTACTGAATACTGATTTTTTACCGATTTTTTAATAATTTTTGTTAGTAATTTTAAAAAATTTGGAAAATTATTTTTGACACCTAATATGTTAAAATTTACATTTTTGAATATATTTTTTTTTTCAAACGCACATAGCAAATTTTCGTTGAAAAAAAATAAATGTATATTTTTTTAAAAAATTTCCGAAATAGATCATTGCCAGCTATCAAGCTTAATAATTATGTATTTTTGAAACAATTTTTTTTGTTAAAAAATTTTTCAAAATCGATTTTGGATAGGTTTTCGCTTTTAATTTTGTTTACCGTTTTTTTTATAACTGCGTTAGTAAAAATTGACTAACGCATTGTAGGGCCCTTTAATACTAACAATTAGTAATAACTACCAACTTTTTAGTAAGGAATACTGTAGGATTTCTATGAGTGTAGAATCTTCGCATAACCAATGTAATCTTTTTGATTTCCAACTGGGTACAAAACACTCTATCAATCTCTCTTGTCATCTTTCTGCCAACAAGAATTCAAGTTCAATGTTTTTTTTTTTAATATGATATTTCACACAACATTGTTTTGTAAAATTCTAGCTTTCATCACACATCTGCTTAAATATATTTCAGTTTTTTTTTATCGACTTTTTATGATAGCAAGACCCTTTTGAAAAATTGCGTCCTTTAGCTTAAAGTACCAAGTACAGAATATAAGAGTTTCTGTTTCTGCAAATGTAACAATGTATCACGTACTTAATGATAGATGGGTGCGTTCCTTCCTTTCAAACAATTCAAACGCAATTGTACAATTACGATTTAATTGTATCCAAACCATTTTAAGTATTCGCTTTCATTTGTTATTTATGTCTTAAGTATGTGAACCGAACAATAAAATCCTTTTTTCGCGTTTAAAATCTTATTTAAAAAAAAACTGTTCATTTGATTTAATTAAAAGATTAAATCGTTAAGTTTAGTTTTTTATTGCCACTTCGTAACGACGGATAAATGATGTGTCTTTCATAGATTTCCACTTTCAATTAACTGGAGTGGTGATGACGTTGGTGGTGGTATTGTTGGCGGTGGTTACTTGATAATGATTGTCGTTATATGTGATTTGTTGCTAAGATTAATAAAACTCTTCTTATTTTATTATACATTTAAGAAAATTGATTCATAAAAATTGAATGATTATGAAAGAGCTGTAATTGTAATTTTAAGCAACATAGTCAAAAGATATTAACTCAAACTAATGGTTTAAAGTAATGGTTATTACATGACACTAAATGAAAATGATATTAATGGATGATAATTTGTGGTCTAAGTGGGAGTAGGAAACCGAAACTGTGTTCCAATGTAACCAGGAAGAAAATTTGGGTAACCAAATAGTTGATACATATCATAGGAGCCGAAATTTAAACACGATGAACTCCTACAACTATATTGACTCCGCTTCCGATTCGTTTGTTAACTCGGAGGCCATAAGACCCATTGAGATTCCTTTAATTGTTTTCCCTATTTTCCCAATACTAAAAGGGTTAACTTCATAAGCCACCCCGATTTGGTGCAATATTCCGCTAAAGAAATCAACAAGACATCCCCGCACATCGATAAATCAGTGCTCTAAATACTGGAGACGACGCTCTTTCAGTCCTAGACTTTCACATAACAATGTCCGCATTAACTCTTCGACAACTCCTACAATAATAGGAGCTCTCCTCTCAATAAGATTTGGTGTTTTCCATAGGGTCTACAATATCCGGCATGTAGGATATTTCATTCATCTCATTTCCAGCTATATCATCAATTCTGTTCATTACCTCTGCTAGAGGAACTGAGAACTAGATCTTGTATTAACCATGGTGTCCACAATATCCTAGCCAGTGATATCCATCTATCGTTCATCTAATTTCCAGTTATGTAATTAGTTCTGTTCATTACCTACATTAGAGAAACTGAGATGTCAAGTTCTATTTGTTCTCCTACTAACGCAGAGCAATTCTCTTAATAGTTATCAGCCAAATCATTTTTAGCAACTCCATTACGTTCAGGGACCCATTTTATCTTGACTGTGTCCTGTATACAATTTGTATTGCATCCTGATTGCACCGTGTTGAATTCCAAGGCCAAGATTATCAACGAAAATGTTTATGATTCAGGAATGTAAGTCCCTTGCCATTATAATTTACATGGATTTATCAATTGCAAGTATCTTTGCTTAAATACCCTATGTTCCTTATAGGAATTTCAAAGATTATATATATTGCTTGGAAACACTACACTTGTCCGGAAGTCTCGATGAAGCCTTGATGTCAAGGTGTTTGAAGGACACTCCTGAACCCGTACCAATGGAATTCTCCGTCATAACAGAGTTTGTTGCAGATTTTTCCCTAGACGGTATTCTTTAGGTTAGAATGGATGGGAGTATGCGATTCGGCGAATTCACTCGGAGGCCATACGGCCCATTGTGATTCCCTTAATTCTATTTCCATACTCCCCCTCAGATACAAAGTTCTACTTCTTAAACCACCCCGATTCTCTAGGGTATTCTGCTAGAGACGTCAATGAGACACCGTTTAGACAATCCATGTCATCGAAAAATCATTGCCACTAATACTTAAGGCGGCTTCTCATAAGACCCGGAAATTCACATAACAAGTGCTTAACATACTCCTCCTCCACTTTCCCACTACTTCTACAATAATCCCTGACTTAAATTCCCATTCGCACGGCCATCTGGCCAATTATACAGTTTCCTGTATAATTACAGGAATTAATAATTAATAGGCTAACCGTCCGTCTGCCAAAAGTAAGAACACTTTTTGTCCTTTTGGGATTTGGATGCGGCCAAAGGGTTCTCGATATCCTGCACGTAGTCAGTGATATCCACCTATCCTTCATTCTATTCTCAGATATCCTATCAATTTCGTTCATCAATTCCACTATAGGAACCGAGATGCCAGGTTCCACACGTTCCCCTACCGGTTTCAAGCCATTTCTCGCACATTCATCAGCCAAGTCGTTGCCAGCGACTTCACTATGTCCAGGGACCCAGATTAGCTTAACTGTGTGCTGACTGATTCGACGAAGGGATTGTAAACAATTTCTTGCAATTCCCGATTTTACAGTGTTTGATTCGAAGGCCTGTAGAGCTGCAAAACTATCCACGAAAATGTCAATGACGCAAGGAAGAAGGTCCTTGTCCTTATCACAAATATCCAAAACGCTACTTCCTCTTTCCTCTTCCTCATCTATCAGTAAAAACATACGCATACTCCTTATGTATCAGTACACATTAGGGCGTTTCATCAAAAACTTTTTTTTGGATTTTTGCAACTCTTGAAGCGGAATATGAATTCTTATGGCCTAAAAGATTTTTGAGATTTTTTTCAGATTTTTGGAATGTCGGGATCAACTCGCTCAAATCGATTTTATCAAAAAAATGAGGTTATGAAACAAATTTTTTTTTATTTTTTGTTCTCTGGTGCCTTTTTTTAACAAAACCGGATATAATACTTCTTAATGTTGCTAGCCTCCTAAAAAAAAATATTCGCGGTCAAAATAATAACTTCAAGGGTCACTAAGATGACCTTTAAAGTAAAAATTCAGAATTTCCCGTGTTCCAACCTTAATAATTTGAGAAATATGCAATATATGAACGTAATGATGAATCCGTTAGATAGGTCTTTTTAATACCTTTAATTTAAAACCAAAATGACATTTGTCACTTTAGTAGAAATATTAAAAAACTAAGATAAACTCATTTTTTCCCCCATTTTACAGAAAATCGAAGGGAATCCATTAGTAGTTTTTTTGTAAAATTGAAATATTAAACTTAAAAGAAGTTTTTTTGATTGCAATTAGTGTTTCCAAACCGGAAACCCGGGTTTTTGTCAAACCGGTTTTTTTGACAAAAAACCGGTTTTTTGGTTAACCGGCTTGGAAACACTTACTACAATCTATAAAAAGCCTTTAAAAGTTATTATTTTAACTTTACAAAAAAAAACTACCTAATGCACCAGTTCAATTTTCGATAAAATGGGGGAGAAAATGAGTTTTTCCCAGTTTTTTATTTTTTTTAACATTTCTACAAAAGTGACAATAGTCAGATTGGTTTTAAATGAAAAGTGTTTTAAAGACCTATCTAACGGATTCAACATGACGTTCATACATAGCTTATTTCTCGAATTATTGAAGTTAAAACACTGGAAATTCTGAATTTTTACTTTTAAGGTCATCTTAGTGACCCTTGAACTTATAATTTTGACCGCGAATATTTTTTTTTAGGAGGCTAGCAACATTAAGAAGTATTATATCCGGTTTTGTTAAAAAAAGGCACCAGAAAACAAAAAATAAAAAAAATTATGTTTCATAACCTCAATTTTTTGATAAAATCGATTTGAGCGAGTTGATCCCGACATTTCAAAAATCTGAAAAAAATCTCAAAAATCTTTTAGGCCATAAGAATTCATATTCCGCTTCAAGAGTTGCAAAAATCCAAAAAAAAGTTTTTGATGAAACGCCCTAGTACACATACTCTGAGTGTTGGTTTATATTGATGTTGTTTATTTTGTACTTTAATAGGAATGTCCTCAATTAAGTGAAGTAGTATAAGATAATCCAAAAGATAAGATAATCCAAAATTTTTTAAAGTCATCAATATTTTTTCGCGGATTGAAACAAGAAGTGGGATTCGGGGTTATTTAGGGTATTTTGGGTTAAGCCTAATTCCAAGATAGCAAGACCATTGCAAAGCTTACCAAACGGATATGGTGGCAATAATAAAAGCTACCGACTGGTTAGGGCGACATTTTTTGTCTTAAACCGCTGGCAACACCTACTTTGAGAAAGTCAATAAGTAAGATCACTAAGCAGTTTGACATTCGACTCATATGGATCTAGGCCTCAGGATCGTTTCTGAGAATTTCAAAGCCGATGAGCTTGCAAGACTTGGAACTACCTTATAAAATCCTTCGGAGTTGCAATGTGGCATATCCACACAGAAACTTGAAAGAAACTTGCAAGTACAAACAACGCCTTTGTTTCACTGAGCAGACTATTCAGAGATGGGCAAATGGATGACTACATGACAGATTAGATCTTCTCTTAACCAAAGAGCACAAGTGCGTTGTAACCACTCCCAAGACGAGAGATTTTAGCAGTAGTTGCTGCAATAACCGGGAACTGCACAAGGAAACACGTTTTGGGGCTAAAGGTGCCCAATGACTTCTGTCAGGGCTGCATGGTTAAGTATACTGAAAACTATCAAACACTTTATCTTCCATTGCTCAGCCCTTTCCTGCATGATCTTATCTCTAGTTATCGGATGTCGAGGAGTTTCTTAAGGAGTATACATTGTTTTAACGATAGGTGCTAGTATTGTCCGTTATCATTCCGTGATGTCACAATGAAGCTCAGATTTCGAACTTAGCGCAATAAAAATCTGACTGGTTTGTCAAGGAATCCTTTTCATAAGTTCTTTAAATAATGTCAAAGAAGAACTAATTGATTGTGTTAAATGAGTAGCCCTATAATATCGAGCATACTCAGAGGTCACATCGTGCTTCAGTTTGGTAGTACAAAAAGTTACCCACAACAGCTGTGTAAGTGAGCATTTACTATTTATCTCAGATCGTTAAGCGATCGTCGTCTTAGATACCTAAGGTACCGATGTTCCGCGAAAATAACTAGCTTGGAGTTTACTTCAAAGTCATTGTCCTTTTGTCATTTAACAAGGTTCCTTATCACCAATTCTAAAGACATACCTGTAACCTCTATTATCGTTATCTCTAACAAAAGACAGTCTACACCGGTAATCTCATCGTAAGATGAGATTTGTTAATTTAGACTTGGTATTAAACATTACTAAGCATATGCCTCAACCAATGATTGGAGATTGTTCCAGAAAAAACGAATATTTTAAAGAGTATCACTCAAATTTATTGACATGTGCTTTACTGCGCAACTACTCCACAAGTCACCAGCATGTATAACCTTGAGTTTGTTGTCCTTAAAAACTAATCAATTTCAAGCAATCAAAATCTAACCTCATTTCATGTCACAATTACAAAGTTCAAGCAACAGGCGGACAGAACAAACAAAAAAATGGTCACTACACAAATTGAGATAGTCCGTATACACATAGAATACAAAAGAATATACCATCATCCTCCACATCGATTTTATACAAATTGTATTATCTCGAATTTCAACTAGAAGTAACTGCGAATGGATATAGTACCCAAAATAAATACACACCTACAAAACTAAACAGATAAACAGTGATGTCGGATGTGGAGAATACCTTTTTTTAGAGAAACTACTGGTATAGACACTTTGGAATACAATGTTTTTAAAGTTAATATATAAAAATGTGTTGTGATATGCAAGACTGTTTTATTTTTATGGGTTATGAGATGAGCTTTATAAAAGCCCCACGGTGGGCGCCAACTTTTTAATTTATTTTAAACGACAATCTGCACAATTTTCAATTGTAATTCGAAAAACTCAATTCTAAGTCGAAGATTCCTTTTGTAATTTGATATTCCATTTGTAATTCCAAGATTCTACTTGAAATTCGAATATTCCCTTTGTAGTTTAAAAATTGCAATTTGAAGATTCCAACTGTAATTCGAAAAATATCAACTGAAATTGAATTGTTATTTTTTGAACTACAATTAAAATATTCGAATTATAAATAGAATAATCGAATTAGAATTAAATCACAGAAATTATAATAGATCCTTCGAATTACATGTAGAATCTTTGAACTACAACTGATATTTTTGGAATTACATCTGTTAATGGTGAAGAGCGGACCTTAATACTTTATTTTTAACCGATTTTTGGAAAATTTGATAATAAATTGGAAATTTTGCAAGTGAATATACAACATTGGGTCTTGCGTGCATTTAAATCGACCTTATTCGCATGACCTGAGATTGACTCGGAGAGTGTAGAAAGGTATTGGTTGAGTGTGTCATTCATGATTTGCCGCATGCCCCGTATCACCGAAGAGCTTGGCCTGTGATCGAATGAAAATGAATGGTAAATGTTGATGTCATCTTCAAAAGAATAGATAGGATTGAAGGTCTGACCAAGAAGGTCATTAATAAAAATGAGGTATAGAGTAGAAGAAAGAACATAACCTTGCAATGCCGAATTTAGCTGAACTCAATTGATGAGACACTATGTTAAACAATAAGTACAGTGCAGTCTCCGAGAAAACTCGTTAAAAATCAAGAGAAGTCATTAGAGACACCAAAAGCAATAACCTAGACACCAAAAGCAATAACTAAAAACCACACGAGTGTCCCGTTTCACAAACGATCGAATGCCTTGGAAATATCTCGAGCAACCACTTTACTCTTATAAAATTGGTGGAGGGACCTGCTCCAAATTTCCGATAGAAACTCCAACAGGTCTCCCGTAGATCGACCGCTACGGAAGGTACAACGAATGGCGTGTGTGGGTATCACAGGTGCTATTATATCAGCACCCCTAGCCGGCCTGGAAGTGATATTAAACATTCAGCCGTATATATTAACGTCAAGAGCACAGCAGCAAAATCGGCTCTCAGGTTAAGAGAGTCGCAAATGCTTAAGCAATTCTATTGGGGACACTCGACCACATTAAGTACGGTGGGCGGGACGGAACTGGAACAGAGAACCAATATATTTACCACAAACGAACTTTGGCAGAACCTTCGAATTCCAAATACTGACTTGGGACGGAATTGGAACAGAGGACCGATATATCTCACCACAGATAGAACCTTCGAAGAACCTTCGAAGTCCAAATACCGACTAGGGAAGACTGGGCGGAAAACTTTATTATAATAGAGAATGCGACCTCAATCATTACGGACGGATAAAAGATGGAAATGGGTACGGGTTAGCATAAGTACTTACAGGACACTGTATAATTGGCCAAATGACCGTGTGTCTGGAAAGTTCGGATAGGGACTATTGCATAATTTGCTTGGAAGTGCATGAGGAGGAGGAGTCAGTGAAGCACTTGTTATGTGAATGCCCGGGTCTGATGAGAAGCCGCCTTAAGCATTTGGGGCAAAGATTTTTCGATGACCTTGATTGCCTAAATGGTGTCTCATTAACATCCTTAGCCGAATATCTTAGAGAATCGGGGTGGTTCTGGAAGTGAAAAGTTTTTGTATTGGAGGGGAGTAGGGAAATGACAGTTAAGGGAATTACAATGGGCCTTATGGCCCCCGAGTGAATTCGCTAATTGGGTGAACGCTCATCCAACCTAACCTAGTCACACTCTTTTTAGGGGTTTGCTGGACATTGGCTACCTTCCAGCATGAGGGGAAGAATTTTGCACGGTAAGAAGGGTTGAAAAGGTTTAGCAATGGACGTGCTAACGTAGAAGAGCACTGTTTTAGCACAAGTGCTAATATACCATCCGGCCCCAGTCACTTGTTAAATGTTGAGATTCGCAAGAACCCTTTTGACTGTTCGGGCCCGAATTAAAGTCGAAGGCATAGAAAAGGATAGCTTTTTGAGAACGGGCAGTATTTGATCGCTTTCTGGCAAGAAATAATTTCTTGCAAAGAGTTCAGCGAAGTGGTTGACCTTATCAACCGTTCATAGAAGAACGACCAAAAGGTCTAATTGCCCAGAGGAGCAGAAAGAACATTCGGTTCTCGCCTTTTTGCGATGTAGACTAGTAACGAAGTTCTTATTCGAACGCCAATTACCAAACGCTTCCCCTCAGGATCTGACTGCATTTTTGCACGTCGGATTGTGTTTTGATTAAGCCGAAATATGCTTCGTTGATATAAGTACTTTCATTCCTAGGATAATAATAGTTACTACCATTTATGCAGGGTCATCGACGTTGTCGTCGAGAATTCAAAGAAAAAACATTTGGATGAAGACGCCGTTCGTATGGAACTTTTTCGCGTCTAAGTGCTTTGGCACACCCGGTTCTCGCCTTTTTGTGTTGCAGATCAATAATGACGTTCTTATTCGAACTCCAATTACAAAACACTTCCCCTTAGGATCTGACTGCATTTTTGCAGGTCTGGTTGTGTTTTAATTAAGCCGAAATATGCTTCTTTTGATATAAAAAGTTTTGTTCTTAGTATAATAATATTTACCACCATTTCTGCAGAAGCATTGACATTGTTGTCGAGAATACAAAGAAAGAACATTCGCTCATAGTCGCCGTTCGTATAGAACCTTTTCGCGTGTAAGTACTTTGGCACACTCGTTTCTCGAATTTTTGCGATGTAGGCCAGTAACAACGTTCTTATATTTACTAATATTTACTAATATTTCTGCAGCGGCATCGCCGTTCATATTGAACCTTTTCGCGTCTAAATACTAAATTTGGCACATTCAGTTCTCACCTTTTTGCGTGGCAGATAGTAATGGCGTTCTAGTTAAACTCCAATAACTGAAAGCAACGGCATCGACGTTGATGTCGAGAAATCAGTTAAAATGACGATAAAATTCGTTAAGCTCGGCCCAACGAGCTTCTTCATAGGAGAAAATAAGGTGTTTCGGAGTCAATTTAGAAATGCTGTGAAGAGTAGAATATGAAAAGAATGCGAAAAAGTATCTTGATCTAAATTTCTAGAGATGCGAGTATTTTCAGTTCGTACTTTTTAGGTTGGAAACTGAGGTTTAGGTTGGAAACTGTTCCGCGACTGCTCTTCATTCATAAGTTGCACAATATGGGCGGCGAAAAGAAAAAAAATTAAGAGACAGAAAAGTTAGGCGTATAGAAAAACAGGAATTTTTGTTTGAAAACTTAGGAAGTTGCATAAAAATATCATCTGGCATCACAGCATACAATACATACATATAAATTCGTACATATATGAAAGGATGGGGTTTTTAATAAAGTAAATGATACCATACACCTCCTCTTAAAGGTACATGTCCTTTATGGTCTAAAAGGTATTTTTACAAACAATAGCATAAAAGTTTAACGAACAAAAATATCAATAAATTTATTATTTGCAGACATTTTCAAAAAAATGTGGCATAAAAGAAAAACAAATTGGAATTTATACTGAAAAACGATTAAACAAACACAAAAAAGAAACACAAAACATGTATGAGCACGATTGTGCACGTTTTGTAGAGTACATTGAACAAGAAGAATATTGAAGAAAATCCAGGCGTTGACATTAGTTTACAACGACCCTGAACTTTGTAAATATGAAATTCTCAATGTCATCTACCTTAAACGAAACTTCAACTCATACCATCCTTGGAATGAACAAGTGAAGTGGTTTGAACAACAAAATTTTAATGTTCTTAATAAAAAGCTTCGAGCATTGCTCCTGCTCCTTGAGTGTGTGTGCGTCAGTCAGTATGTTGTATTTTTTTGTTTGTATTGCGCAGGCATTTGCGTAAGTTTCAACTTAATTGGCATGGAATAACAACGAGGCATTGGTAACACAGGCCACAAAAAAATCCTTGAAAATATCATTGAAACAGGAGAGCAGCAAGCTGTGATGAATGCATGGATTCAAATTGAATATATATAGAACAAACTGGGTTTTTGAAAAAAAAAGTTTTGTTGTTGCGATTTATTTTTAGGTCAAAATCTCTAAACAAAGAGAACTTAGAATCATTTGATAAATCATCATCGTCATCAGCAGGAGTATTACAATAGTAACACTAATTTGATTAAAGTAAAGAAAGTAAGTAGTGGAATATTTGAAAATTAATCTAATCTTTAATAGATTTAAAAAAAGACGAAATCAATTGTTCAAGAAGTAGGGAAGCTCAATTCGACTTGGTCGAATCCGTGAATACTCTCCACAATGATCAAATGTTGAATATTTTATTTGAAGTACAAAAAAAAATATTTGAGTATAAAATTTTTTGGCGTGAAAAATATACTTTGTAAAATATTTTTGGTGATTACCAAAGTCTTTAAAAGCGTGTTAAGGGTTGTTATCAACATGTGAATTCAAGATGAAACTCGCCTAAAATTCACGGTTTCGTAAACTATTAGACCGATTTCGCTTCAGCAGTCCTTCGAACTCCTATTCATTTTTACACCCTAACATTTTTTTTTGATCAAACCTACTCCCTATATACACTGTCTCCCATACAAAATGACATTTATATGAAATTTGGTCCCATCGATCTATCTTCCTCACCGACTGACCCCCATATCATTTCAAGAATTTCCTCGGAGTCGCTCATAGAGGAGAGCAATGTTAGACCGACTCCCATAAATTTTTACACTCTATCAATTTTTGTTTGAACAAACCTACTCCCTCACACCCCACTTTAAGCAAGTTAAGGTTTTGTAAAAATTACACTGTTCCACAACAAAAACCTCCCATAAAACTTTCCAACTTTTTTTTACCAATACTCAGGGGATGCCCCTACAAATGCATTGCATTGTGTTGAAATCAGGACATATAGGTATGGGAAGGAGGAAAGAGGGAGCAGCATTTGTTAATATTTGACTTAAATTTGTAGATGTTAAAAGTGTCGGGAAAGACATAGGAGGCATTCCACATCAAATGGCCCGCTAAAGAAAAACATGTGTCCCGTGAATTTCTGAATAGGTTGTATGACTAGTAGACTGGGTCGAAATCCTACAAAGTCTAAGGATCAATTGTCCTTAGTGCGGGAAAGTGGTAATGGGGTAATATAAGCATTTTATGGAAGACAACTTTTTAATCGATCAAAAACTCTATTAGCGCATCGGTGGTCAAAATTGAGATTTTGGTCAAAATGGCCAAATTTTCAAAAAAATTTTAAAAATATAAATTTCATTTTCTTGCTTAATAAAAAAATTTTTTTTTATTGCATTTGATACTAGTAACTTATGTATTAAATATTGGAATTTTATGCCATCACTAACATATTTTTATTTAAGATACAAAAAAAATCATATTTTTGACGCGGTTCTAAAAACCACTTTTTTTTAATTTAATTTTTATTTTTTATTAAAATTGCAAAATATATCGATTTTATTACTCAATGTTATTGAAAACTTCATAAAGACTAAAGATTTAAATTTTTGCGAAAATCCGTTCGGTAGTTTTTTGTGGGGAGCGGTTTCAATTGAGCGGATTTCAAGGAAATCGTATTTTTTGCCATTTTTTTGAGTTTTTATTTTTTATAAACTACATTATTGTACAAATTGACCAATATTATACTCTATCTTGTTCCATTTGATCATGGTAACTTAGTTTTGAAACGATAGATTTATAGGACATTTTTAACCATAATCGGTCAGCGGCCAAAAGTGTCCAGTACTGAGTTTTTTTAGGTTTTAACTACTGTTTAATGAAATTAATGGTTGCAAAATCATGTTTGTGTTGAATATTGTGTTGTATAATCTTTTATTTAATCATATTGACTTAATTTTAAAACATACATATTTTTGGATATCTTTAACCCTTATGTGCATGCAACCAAAAATGTCCCCTACCAAAATTTTCATGTTTTTCACAAATAAAAAAAAACACACATTTTTGTATTCAAAATAGTCATAAATAATTAATTGAATAATTTTGATATTGCCGAAAGCGTTAACCCTTCTGAAATAAAGGTCAATAGTGGCCCACTTACATATATTTAAGCCGAAATGATAACATTGAATTAGGATTACGTGCGGACTAATTTTGTTTTAATAAAACTAAAATTTTTTGATATTATATCACACGCAACCATTCATTTCATATATTTATTAATGTCAAAAAAGCTATAAAACAAATAATCTCTAAATCAAACTTAAGACTATACACAAAAAAAAATTTGTCAAATTACAAGGACAAGTCTCGTAATCCCATTTTACCAATATTTGACATTTTTCCTTGTTTTTTAACAAATCGAAATTAACATTATTTTTTGTAACATTACATTTTTTTTGTAATACAAATCCAAGATAATTTTACAAAAAAAATCTACTTAATTCACGAGAATTCCTTGTAATTTTAATTGCGCCAAAAAACTGTTAATTTACAAAATTATTGGTAAAAAGCTTGTAAAATTACTAGGAATTCTCGTAAAATAGGAGGTAGCAAAAAATCTAGTAAAATTACGAAACAAAAAATCTTGTAAAATTACTAGAAATTTTTGTCAAAAAATAGTTACACGTTTTTCTTGTAATTTTACAAGGTTTTTTTATTAGTGTAGACTAAATGCCCATTCGTTTTCACACTTAGCTTTACCCATCGATCAACGACGAGGATGTGGTTATAAATGACCCCATTTTGAGGTGTTTAATTTTTTTTTGTTGTTTTTTTTTATATTTTTTTGTGTTTTTATATATTTTTTTATGTACAGCAGGGTTATGACTCATTTTTACAAAATTTTTACCTATCGCCACGTGATAGACCATACAAAATTAATATTAAAAATCGTATTTGCGGGTCATTTTTGAAAAAAAAAACCTTCCGCACCAAACGCAATTTCTAAAAAGTCACAGATATTTTTTGTTTTAAGTCCTATTTTTAAAAAATAAGGTAATTTTAACCCTTCTAATGAATGAATTATATTAAAAAAGATCTTGTAAACAATTACGAATAAAAATAATGCCACTCGGACTTTTTTTTTGAAGCTACATGCTGCCAAAATTGACGTTATAAATAGTTAACTTTATGCAGTTAAGGGTTAAACCGCCAAATTTGAATTTTGAAGGAGTCAAAAAAATCCCTCCATAAAGCATTCGTCATTTTGACCCTAAATAGCTTTTCCTACGCATTGTTTCGGTCTCATATTTTCTTAGTTTCAATTAAATTAAGAAAATATAGACCAAGTTTTATCTCGTTTGGTACGGGAAATTTTTTGAAAATTCAATTCTTAATATTTTTTTATGGCTTTTTTGGCTAGGGCAGGTAAATTTTGATATTTAAAAAAAAATGCAAAAAGTCATAACCCTAATGTACAGGCTTATGCCTTAAGCATAGTACTCTGTTCGATTTCACGGGAAAAAATCTGTCAAACCCATATAAAAAAAATAAAATTTGGCAACGCGAGGAATTATAGGGAAATTGTTAAAAAAGTTTTCACGCATTTTTATTATACAAGACAATTTAAATTGTCGTGAAAAAGTGACATTTCAGTTTTGTTATGATCGTTTCTTTCTTGTAATTGTCAAAAGTTGTTTATTTTTAATTGTTTTATTGCGATTTGAGGCGTTTAAAGTTGAAGTGAAATTTTCACCGCAAAAAACAGAGTACTTAGCTTTAATCTTTAATTTTAAATTGCGATTTTCACTCAAGTGAGGTTAAATTAGAGCGAGACAATAAAGTGGATCTTATATAACCATCTCTATTTTTAAAAAAAAAACAAAAAAAAAAAAAAAAGCATAAAATTACTCAAAATGGGGTCATTTATTTCACCACTTCCTCGTCGTTGATCGGGGGTAAATCTAAGTGTGAAAATGGACACTTAGTCTAGTCTTAAAATTTTAATTTTAAGGATAATTTTTTTTTTTTTTGACATTAAGAAATATATGAAATGAATGATTGCGTGTGATATAATATCAAAAAAATTTAGTTTTATTAAAACAAACTTAATCCGCACATAATCCTAATTCTTAAAAATCTGTTAGTGGGCCAATATTGACCTTTGTTTTAGAAGGGTTAACGCTTTCGGCATTATCAAAATTATTCAATTAATTATTTATGACTATTTTGAATACAAAAATGTGTGTTTTTTTTTTATTTGTGAAAAACATGAAAATTTTGGTAGGGGACATTTTTGGTTGCATGCACATAAGGGTTAAAGATGTCCAAAAATATGTATGTTTTAAAATTAAGTCAATATGATTAAATAAAAGATTATACAACACAATATTCAACACAAACATGATTTTGCAACCATTAATTTCATTAAACAGTAGCTGAAACCTAAAAAAACTCAGTACTGGACAATTTTGGCCGCTTACCGATTAGGGTTAAAAATGTCCTATAAATCTATCGTTTTAAAACTAAGTTACCATGATCAAATGGAACATGATATAGTATAATATTGGTCAATTTGTACAATAATGTAGTTTATAAAAAATAAAAACTCAAAAAAATGGCAAAAAATACGATTTCCTTGAAATCCGCTCAATTGAAACCGCTCCCCACAAAAAACTACCGAACGGATTTTCGCAAAAATTTAAATCTTTAGTCTTTATGAAGTTTTCAATAACATTGAGTAATAAAATCGATATATTTTGCAATTTTAATAAAAAATAAAAATTAAATTAAAAAAAAGTGGTTTTTAGAACCGCGTCAAAAATATGATTTTTTTTGTATCTTAAATAAAAATATGTTAGTGATGGCATAAAATTCCAATATTTAATACATAAGTTATTAGTATCAAATGCAATAAAAAAAAATTTTTATTAAGCAAGAAAATGAAATTTATATTTTTAAATTTTTTTTGAAAATTTGGCCATTTTGACCAAAATCTCAATTTTGACCACCGATGCGCTAATAGAGTTTTTGATCGATTAAAAAGTTGTCTTCCATAAAATGCTTATATTACCCCATTACCACTTTCCCGCACTAAGGACAATCGATCCTTAGACTTTGTAGGATTTCGACCCAGTCTAATGACTAGTCCTATATGAAACTAAGAAAACTGCGCTCTTGGTTTTTAAATTTTTTAAAAACTGGGCTAAGGAGGCGTGGTCAAATATTAGAAAAATGGTAAAATTTGTGTCGATTTACCTTGTCTAAATATTTATCAAATTAAAACGGAATGCACCACAATCTCAAAAATGTTCATTCTTGTAAGTTTTGTTTGGGCTATCGATTAATTTTTTATTTTTTTTTTTTTGAAAATTTTTAGAACCTTTTCTGAAATTTCCTATTTCTCGATTTATCAAAAATCAGGCCACTTTTTTTTAATATTTTTAAAAGTTTAGATGTTTGTCTACCCACACAAAAAATTCGGACATGTGTTTTTTGTTTCTTTTTTGAGAAAATCGCTTTTGAATATTAAATTTCATAACAATTTTGTAATTTGCTTGTATTTTCTTGTTTCAACGTAGCGAATGAGTATTAAATATTTGCATAAATGTTACACATACGCTATGTTGAAACAAGAAAATACAAGCAAATTACTAAATTGTTATGAAATTCAAAATTCAAATGCGATTTAAAAAAAAAAAAAAAACTAAAAACACATGTCTGAATTTTTTATGTGGATAGACAAACATCTAAAATTTAAGTTTTTTTTAAGTGGCTGGATTTTTGATAAATTGACTTTTTTAAAAAATGAAAAATTTCCCAACGGTCTCTGAAAATTTTCCAGAAAAAAAATTTTAATCGATATCCCATACAAAACTATACAATAATGTAAATTGTTGAAATTGTGGTGTATTCCGTTTTAATTTGATAAATATTTAAACAAGGCAACATGACACAAATTTCACCATTTTCCAAGGTTTGACCACGCCTCCTTAGCCCAGTTTTTGAAAAATTTAATAACCAAAAACGCAATTTTCTTAGTTCCATATAGGGCTATCCATAGAACCTATTAAGAAATGTACGGTACTCAAGTTTTTTTTTCGCTTGACATTTGGTGAGGTATGCCTCATATACCCTCTATCACTAAAGTTGAGGGTATAAAAATTTTTGAAATCAGTGTGCCTTTCTGTACGTTCGTCATATTGAAACTTGGCGTTATTCTAAATCCTTTCCTCAAACTCTTGCCAAGTGATGAACGGGCTCCGTGGAAACATTTCAAAAGGGCATAAATGACAAATTTAAAATTTTATTTACGCGATATCCCAAACTGCTATACACAAAAAAAACTTATCAAATTGCTAGAAAAAGTCTCGTAATTCCATTTTACCCATATTTGGCAGTTCTCCTTGTTTTTAACAAAAAAAAAATCGATCGAAATTAAGATTTTTTTTTGTAATTTTACTTTTTTTTTGTTATTTTGCAAATTTCCAAGAAAATTTTACAAAAAAATCTAGTAAACTCACGAAAATTCCTTGTAAGTTTTTATGCGGCAAAAAAATTTGTAAATTTACACTTTAATTGGTAAAAATCTTATAAAATTACAAAACTTCTAGGAATGCTCATAAAATAGGAGGTAGCAAATAATCTAGTAGTCACGAGAATTCCTTGTAAATTTTATAGCGTCAAAAAAGTTGTAAATTTACAATTTTTTTGGTAAAATGCTTGTAAAATTACAAACTTATTAGTAAAAAGCTTGTTAAATAGAGGAATTTATAAAAAAGAGGAATTTATCAAAACTTAAGAATGTAAACATTGTACATTTTTTTAAAAACCTGTGTCCGACATTTTGGATCCGCCATTTTGATTTCAAAAAATCTAAGTGCGTATTCGTGATTAACGCTGCCCAATAATTTGTTAGTAATAATTTGAAATAATATTTAATAATTTAAATATCTTGTCCGCCATATTGGATCCGAACATATTTGATTCTAAAATCTGATTTGGCATCCGAAAAGCCATCAAAATGAATGTTTGTGTCCAAAACAGACAACTTACAAACAAAATTTATTTTATTTGTCGCCATATTGGATCCGCTATTTTGAATTTAAAAAATCAGAGGGTATTTTCGTAATTACCGACCTTAAATACAGCAACAATGATTAATTTAAGTATAATTAGCTAAGAATTAAAGAAGCATATCCGCCATTTTGAATTTGAAATCATAAATTCCAAAATTATATTTAACATCCGAAAACCCATTAAAATCTAAGTTTTTGGCCAAAAAAAAGATAACATATAACAAATCTTAAATTCAAATTTATCGCCATATTGGATCCACCATTTTGAATGTTAAAAGTCTGAGCTCTTATTCTTTATAAGAGACCCCAAATACATCGACAATAATTACATTAAATACAAATAACAAAGAATTTAATTTTGGAATTTTTTTTTTCAGAATCGTGATCAGCGATCCTTTAACACCCACATGAAATACATTTTTGACATATAGGTTAAGCGGTCTATTTATGACTAAAATTCAAGGATGCTGGCCCACAATGCACGAGTTGAATTTAATGAACTTGAAACTGGAACTTACACCCAAAAAAAAAGTGAACTAAAATCTGGGAAAATTAACTCAATTTTGAGAAAAAGAGGGAATGATTTGGCTCCAAAGATTTTTTTTCTTGGTTTTAGTTCATAATTTTCCTAAAAATAAGAAAAACAAAGTTATTTAATTTTATGCCAATTTTAACTAGAAAATGGGAAAAATTATACTCCACATTTTAGAAATAGATTGGGTCAATGGGTTCGGACCCCATTTAACTCGAAACTCCATTGGGTCCTTTAAGGGTCCCCATAGGTTTTGAACCAAAACTTGTGTCCGTTTCGCTCTAACTTGCTTAGTTTTTGAGATACGGTAATAACGGACCTGATAGGGTCTTGAGAATCTTAAAAACCGGATAACTCAAAAACTATTAATCGGAGGGCTTTCGGGTATTTTGCGGAAGTGTTCTACGATTTAAGAGCTACAAAAATGTCGTTGGCAGTATTTACCAAGATATGTGCATATATAAAATCTCAATAATTTCGAGTTTTAGATCTAAAATTAGGGTCTTGAGACCCCGACAGATATGCAGAGCTAGGCTATTTCATATTTTACTTTGTAGTCTTTCTTTTGAAAATTTCATCCGTTTCGCTCTATCTCGCTTAGTTTTCGAGTTATCGCCATTTTGAATTTTTAACTAAATTCTAAGAAGTTATTTACTAAATTCTCAGAAGTCATTAACTAAATTCTAAGAAGTACACTTCCTCAATTCAAAGAAGAGAAATACGATGATGTTTTTTTAGTAAATTTTAACTAAGGTTAGGTTAGGTTAGGGTAGCGGTGTCCGATTGACACCTCGCATAGACCTCTTGGTCCATAGCAGTACCACAAAACTTTTTTCCGCTAGCGGTGCAAGTTAAACACGTTCAAAGTCATTGCGAATCTTTTCAATATCCTAAGATCCATTTGCGTTATATCCTCCAAAGTACCGAAACTTATCTGACCGGTAATGGATCGGCGACTCCTTGCCACAGCTGGGCAGTGACAAAGTATGTGTTCCATTGTTTCATCTACTCCTGGTGAAGCGCATCTTTTACAACTAGCGTCTGAAGTAAGTCCAATATTCTTGGCATGGATGCCGATAAGACAAAGACCAGTTATTATCCCAGTCAGAGCTCGGCATTCCCTTCTCGTAAGTGATAGTAGATATTGAGTTTTCCTTTGATCATAAGTTGGCCACAAAGTTCTGCTGATTTTGCATGTTGTCAGTTCTCTCCACCTCCAGTTTGCCTTTGCAACATTAATGGAATTCCGTTTAAGTTCATAGTGTTGAAGTGGTGGTAAAACTGGCACCATGGTACCTAAACCATCAGCTCCAAGTTTTGCGAGTTCATCTGCCTTTTCATTTCCCTGTATTCCGTTGTGTCCTGGTACCCATAATATATTAACCTGGTTGTTTAGACACAGCATCTGCAAGTTCTCGTAACATTATAAAACTATTTTAGATTTAATATAATATCCTTGAAGAGCCTTCAAGGCGGCCTGACTATCTACGTAAAAATTTATGGTTGTTCCCTTGGTTTCCCTGATATGTTCCACAGCCTTAGTTATGGCAACTATTTCAGCCTGAAATATGCTCGAGTCCAAAGGTAGGTTAAAAGAAAAGTTCTGGTTTTGTTCCACGTTCGTAAAACCCGCGCCTACTCCATGCGTTTGTTTGGATCCGTCGGTAAAGATATTTATATTTTTATTTATATTCTCGAGTTGGAAATCTTACTTCATATTTCCGGTCGAAAAATAGGTTGGGCACTAAGTAATCCGAATCAATATTATTTATATTTAACTAAACTTGAACTAAATTGTTTTTTAAGAAATATGTCTTAAAAATAAAGATACGATTCTTAGATTTGTGGGAAATTTCTTTGGCAGTAAGAATTTTTTTCCTAATATTAAAAAAATCCATTTTAAGAAAACTTTGAACTAATTTTAAGTAAATGAACTAAAATTTTTTCCTCATAGTTAAGAAAATTTCTCATTTTTAAGTTAAACTTAACTAAATTTAAGGAAAATTCATGACAAATTTTCAAAGACATTTTTTCCTTAATTTTAGTTATGTCTTTTTTTCAGTGTACGAACTACAAATGGATTCATCGAATTAAGGGCAGTTTACATGTTAACTACCCTTGACCACCCTTATCTACTATTTCCAAGTATTGGTGATACGATTTGCAGGGTTTAAATAATTTTAGTTATCCTCCAATACTGGGAAATAGTAAATAAGGGTGGTAGTTAACATGTAAATCAGTGACGCGCATTTTTGTAATTCCTATATCAGCGGGAATAGGCTAAAAAATGCTGCTTGTGCACTGTCGACACACGTACACAATAAAATTATGTTGCTTGCTTGACTTTTCGCTTGCTGCTACCACACAAGCATAACTGTTATAGTATGTGTGTGCGCACCACTGATGTAAATCAACCTTTATAAATAGAATCTTCGAACTTCAATTGATCTTATACGAATAAGATCTGTTAATGATAAACTGTGAAATGGAAACACGAATATCCTATTTAAACATGATTTAGTTTTGTTGTAGACAAGATTCCAAAAAATTACCCAAAATATGTTTCTTTACTCAAATTACGTCAAGTGTAACCATTTCAAACAGAGAATCATATTAAGTATCGTATGTGCGATATAAAACATGTTCAGTCATGTTTATTTATTACATCCTTCTAATCAGAGCTTCGAAGAATGAAATAATTTTTGAATGAAATTTCAAAAAAATTCATTCAATTTTCATAGTCAGTGAATGCATTCGATTTCATAAATCAACACTGAATGCAGTCCTTGGAATTCATTCGATTGAATGGAAAAAATGAATGCATTCGATTTAGAAAAATCGAATGCATTCTATTTTTTATCATTCCACTGCGAATGCAATCGATTTTTTACATAGATAGACCAAAACGGAGCCAAATTTTGGTCCATAGTATCGCCGACTCTCTTTACATACGAAGACCCTAATGGGCTCTAATTTTGAATCCAAAAAAAATTGGTGTTCCCAAAAATTTTAAAAATGCACATATTAACTGCCTATACGACAAAAAGTGTGAAGAGTGTTGGCGATACTATGGACAAAAAATTGGCTCCGTTTTGCTCTATCTTGGTTAGTTTTTTATGCAATGAATGAATAAGCCATTCGATTTTTCAAATTGAATGAAAAGAAAATCGATTGCATTCGCAAGTGAATGCATTCGATTTTTAAAAGTCGAATGAAAAAAAATCGAATGCATTCGATGTTTTTTTTTTTCAAAATTTATTTATTTATTTGAAAGTCGAATGAAAAATAAATCGAATGCATTCGATATATATAAATCGAATGAGTCTAAAGTGAATTCATTCAACTCGCTAAAATGTGATTGGGGAATGCAATCACTAAATTTTCATTCAGATTGCCAAATCGAATTAAGGAATGAAATCCTTCGAAGCTCTGCTTCTAATCCCTTTTTTTTTTTTTTTTTGCAATTTTGTGCTTTTATGAACGTGGGTGTTTGAATATTTTTCAAATAATGCTGCAATTTTAGTTTGAGTCTTAATATGATAAAGGTCATTTCTTACGCATTTCTGTAAAATGGAAAAAATATGTATGGATTTTTTAAAAATATTGTTTTCCCTCTTGTTCTATGACGCCATTTTGTATGGACTTTAATTTCAGCCAAGTTAACAGAAATAGAAGTTGAGGGTCTTCTTTCATGTTAGAATCCTCCAGCATGACCTTGTTTTTAATTGAGTGGGTTTTAATGTTAAGAAAATAAAAACAAAATAAAAAAACGTATAAATGTCATTACCAAGACCATATTGTTTATTATTTATGGGCTTTTATAATTTTTAAATTTTGTTTGAAAAGAAGTTTAATAAAATCTTAATTTCGTTTTCTTTATTTTGTTGGAAAATCTGTTTAATGAACCTTTTTTGTTAAGAGAAAGTTCAATATTGCTGGTGACCTTCAGACTTTTAGCTATCTGTCTATCAATCAATCAATTTTTGTTGTGTCGTTCAAAATTTTTATATTTATTTTTTCTGTCGTTGATTGGCATTACATTAACCATTTTTTATAATATGAAAGGTTGTTTTCTGATTTTCGGTCGTTAAACTGTGAAAGCATGTGATTTTAAGGCAACATAAATAATGACTAAGAAGAATTGACGATATTTTCATTGCATTTAAAATTTATTTGACAATTGTGAAATGAAAAACGTATTAAATTTGTTGGTTAATGAAAGTTGAACTAATTTATTAATGAAAATCTTCTTCATGAGCTTAGTTTTGTTTGGATCACACAATCAGTGCTGCCAGGCTTTTTTTGTGAAAAATCGTCAAAATTTGGAAAAAAAATCGTCAAAATCGTCAAAAGTTTTAAAAAAAGTCGTCAAAAAATCGTCACTTTAAAAACTTTTAAAAAACACATTTTTTATATATTGAAATTTTAAAACGCACAATAAAATTTTTTCTATCAACTTTTGTTTAATATTTTTTACCTAAATAGAAAAGAATTTTCTTTTAAAACAAGTGACAATATAGTTGAAAGTCATTCGATTTTTCATTTGTTTCAACAGACAGCAACATTCAATTTTAATTTGTTTCAAAAGATAGCAACATTCAATTTTAATTGCTGATAAAATAAATACAATTAAATCCTAACAAATAATATTTTTTACATTTATTTTTACTTTAGAAAACAAACTACAAGTGTTTTTTGTTTTAGAACTTTAGAACGCTTCAAAATAAGATACCGTTAATACCCACGGAAAAAAATGTTTATTTTCGGGCACTTTTTTTCAGATTTTAAAAGGTTATATATAATGTATACATTTAAAAAAAAAAAAAAAAGTAGTTTCAAACATTTTTTGTTAAAAAACTCACCTTTTTGGAGCTAAAAATGAGCCTTCGAAAACACCCCAAAAAATTGACTCAAAGGAGCTTAAAATGAACGTATCAAGTATTTTGTTTGAAAATTTATCGATAAAGACTCCAATTATTCTCTGAGTTTTAGTTTTTGATGCTAAAAAGAGCGTTCTGAATCGTTTTCATACAAAAAATTTAAATATTTGCTCCATTTTTGGAGTCACTGGGAATTCAAATATTAAAAAAAGATTTCTCATGTAAAAAAAGCAACAATTAAAATTAAATAAAAAGAATAATCATTTTTTTTTTTCATACAGAGCAAAAATGAATGACTTTAAAAGGACATAATTTTTAAGTGCAGTTATATTTCCAAAACAGAATGAAATGTTGTAAAGTTGTGTCTTTCTTATGTATTTAATTTTAATCGAATCTCATTTAATTTTTGTTTTCAAACCATTGTAAAATTAAAAAAGTTGCATATTTTGATTTTGGTGAATAAAAGTCGAGTTACAAAAAATCGTCAAAATGTATAGGAATCAAATCAGAAAATCGTCAGTCGTCATTTGTCAAAATTTCATGAAAAAATCGTCAAAATGACGGAAAATCGTCACTTCTGGCAGCACTGCACACAATGTCACAATTTAAGAGTCATTGTTTACTGCATTAACCAAACTAACGTCCGAAGAAAGTACTTGAAGCGAAGGTGTGGTCTCCATGCAGTGTTGCCATAAGTTGAAACTGTGAAGGTGCTAGATTACAAACAAATGGGTGCTAGATCGCTCTACAGCTATAAAATTGGGTGCTAGATTGTTTTCTACATTTCTTGTGCACTAGTGTGCCCCTTATTTTGAAAATGTTGAATTTTTACTGCATTTGTCAAACGAGCTGAAATAAGTACCTGGTTATTTGGTTAAAGTCTCCAATTTCGGCCAAAAATTCACTAAATTTAAAAAAAAAAGTTAATTTAAAATTTTTGAATATTCGCCCTCGATATGCTCAAAATAAAATATTTTTTGTTTTAATGTACTCAAATAAAAAACAATAAACTTTTGTGATATCTGTAACCTATATAAATTATTTTTTTTTTTCAAAGAAATAATGTCGCAAATCTGAAACTATTTCTACAAAATGTCATAGATTTGTAAAAAATTTCTAAGATTCTAAAATTTTTTCTATAAAAAAAGTCAAAGATTTTATGACACGTTTTCTTTAGAAAAAGTCACAGAGAAAAATAGAAATTTTTTTTTTGTAATTTTACAAGCTTTTTACGAAACAAATTGTAAATTTACAATTTTTTGGACGCGATAAAACTTACAAGGAGGTTTCGTGATTTTGCTAGATTTTTTGCTATTTTACGAGAATTCCTAGTAAAAATTACGAACTTTTTTGTAAGTTTAAAAGATTTTTACCAATAAAATTGTAAATTTACAACTTTTTTGGCAAAACAAAACTTTTAAGAAATTCTCGTAAATTTACTAAAGTTTTTTATAAAAAATCTTGAAAATTTGTAAAATTACAAAAAAAACTGTAAAATTACAAAAAAAATTTAAATTTCGATCGAAAATTATTTGTTAAAAAACAAGGAAAACTGTCAAATATTGGTAAAATGGGATTACGAAACTTGTTCTAGTAATAAGAAAAGGTTTTTTTTTTGAGTGTATGAGCTTTTTTAACCAGTTTGCACCATTTTTATGTTTTTTTTTTTTTTTCATGCGGTATTGCCAAAGGCTTTATTACGAAGCAAGATAAAATGACTTTAAATTTAAAATTGGTCCGAATTGCTTGAAAACCCCTGTACTTATGTCTCTACTTAAACTTAGGTATTGACTGCAGAATACATCCTAAGATTCTAAGAAATTTTTTTATAGAAAAAGTGTCATATTTTCTTTAGAAAAAGTCTTTGATTTAGAAGAATTTTTCTATAGAAAAATTCTCAGATTCAGAGACATTTTTTCTGAAGAAAATTCTAGGATTCTAAAGCATTTGTTCTATAGAAAAAATCCCAGAATCTGAGATATATTTTGGATTCTCAGATTTTGAGTCATTTTTCTAAAGAAAAAGTATAAGACATTTGTTCATAGAAAAATATTTATGATCTGAGGCTATTTTTATTGAAAAAGTTTAAGAGTATGGGAAAAACATGCAGAATCAAAATAAAACTCAGAATCTGATATTAATATCATTTGATTCAAACAAAATTCGGTAGATCGAAATGAAACTATTATTTTTCCCAACTGATAAAAGTGACATTTGGCTGCACTACAAAAATTTGGCTGGTTCTGAATTTGGTTAACATTTTCTGTGTCTATAAAAAAAAATATTGTGGTGAAAAATAAAATATTTAAACAAGGTGGTGAAGAATTCAAAAATTCTGAAGTGGGTGCTAGATTTTTTAAAAATTCTGAAGTGGGTGCTAGATTATTGTCTAGCACCCTGTTTTAAAATTTGGGATCTAGATCACTAACGCGGGTGCTAGATCTGGCACCCAAAGTGCTGACATGGCAAGCCTGTCTCCATGTTAAATTTCAATGATATTTAATTCCCTTTAAAGTGATAGAAAATTTTCTAACGTGAAAAATTTGCAATTCTTATTAGAAATATTTTATTTTGAATAAAAAACTTTTTTTAGTCATTTTTGTACAAAAACTCATTTTTTTTTTTAGTGTAAAATATTTTTTGAGTGTATATTTTTTTTTTTCGAGTGTATTTTTTTTTAGTGTGAAAAATATTTTTGAGTAACAAAAAGACGTTGTAAAATATTTTTTGTGACTTACCATTGGTAAACAAGTTTTACAAGCATTGGTAAGTTACCAATGCTTTTAAAACTTGTTTACCGGGTTTTCATTGCGTGTATTTAAGGTAAAACCAATCTTAAATTCAGGGTTTTGCTTAAAACTTCAGTACCAGCTAGACCCGGGGAACGAAAAATACATATGAGGCATTCCACACCAAATGTCTCGCTACAGAAAAACATGTGTCCAATGAATTTCTGAATAGGTTGTACGAATAGTCCTATATGGAACTAAGAAAATTGCGTTTTTGGTTTTTCAATTTTTCAAAAACTGGGCTTAGGAGGCGTGGTCAAATATTTGAAAAATCGTAAAATTTGTGTCGAGTTGCCTTTTTTAAATATTTATTATGGACCGGTCTTGATGAAATTTTCAGGGAATATTCAGAATAGCCTGGTTAGTAACACTGTGTGGTCGGGTTTCTGAATTTCTGATTGTGGGCGGAGGGGTGTGGCAAAATAAAATTTTTACATTCCACCACTAATGACATCTTTATATAAACAAAACGGATGGACCGATTTTGATGAAATTTAAACCAAAGTTAGTACTAAGCGAGTACTAACTATATGCCAAATTAGAGCGTGATCGGAAAAATGAGCGTAAAATGCCACGCTTTTTAGCCTGTGGGCGCAGAGGTGGGCGACATCGAATTTTTACATTGCACCACTAATGACATCTATATATAAAAAACGGATGGACCAATTTGGTGAAATTTAATCAAACAATAGTACTAACCAAGTACTAACTATGTGCCAAATTAGAGCGTGATCGGACAAATGGGCGTAAAATGCCATGCCCCTTTGTATTGAATTGAATGTTATTCTTGCATGCTTCGCAATAACGAAAAAACTGTTGATTCGATTTTAATTAAATTTTCAGCACTAATAGTGTTAACCGAGTCCGGAACTATAGGAAATGTTATATTACCATTGGCAAAAGGGGCGTAAAATGACACGCCCTTTTGTACTATACTGGACGTTGTCTGCCTGTTTCGCAATCACGCAAAAACAGCTGAACCGATTCTCGTGACATTTTCACTACAAACAGTGCTAACCAAGTGTATATGTAGGCCATATAAGATCGTTGTTGGATAAAGGGATCAAAATTGCAACGCCCTTTGTACTATACTAACCACGATTGAACAAAGAGGCGTATATTGCCACGCCCCGTTGTTTTATACTGAACGTAATATCTGCCTGTCTTGAAATCACGCAAAAACGGATAAGCCAAATTTGTCACTACTGATAGAACTAACCGAGCGGGAACTGTAGATCATATGTAGAGCGCGATTCGGCAAAAGGGTATAAAATGTCACTCCCGTTTTTCACAAATAAAAAGTTATTTCCTCCTCTTTCGTAATCAAACGAAAACGGCAAAACTGATGTCAATGGAATTTGCAGCACAGATAGTACTAATCGAGGATGCAGCATGGAACTTTATACTGTCACGATTCGATAAAAATGCGTTAAATGACACGCCCCTTTGTACTATACTTAACGTTATGTCTGTCTGTTTCGAAATCACGCAAAAACGGCTAAACAGATTTTGTTGCGATTTCTCTATAGATTGTGCTAACTAAGGGTGGAACCAAAGGTTACTAGCTGGACCCGGACCCGTGCTTTAATTTTGTCCGACACTAATTAAGATGCAATATAAAACATTTTTTTTCTTAGGGCCAGCAACGCGGACCGGGTGATAGCTAGTAAGAAATATTAGTGCAAAACTATGGGAGTCCAGCTTTTTTTTTTTTTTGTTTAACTGCATGGTGTCCTCCCCAGACGTGTATTAGTTTTTATTGATCTTTACCAACTACAATTGATCTTTTACGAATCAAATTGCAATCTCTTCATTACAATCGGAATCTTCAAGTTACAAATGAAATCTTTGAGTTACAATTGGAATGTTCGTATTACAAGCAGAATCTGTGAATAACAAATGGAATCTTCGAATGACAAATTGAGTCTTCGAATTGCAAGTAGAATCTTCAAATTACAGTTGATCAAATGTAGGTTTAATGGTAACTCAAGGGTTGCTGTTAGGAACAAAGAGGAAGATTTCAGGGAATGGCGGTTGGTCAGAATGCGAATACAGAACGGCTGGGCAAGCAGACGAGATCAGAATGTGCAAAATTTCTGAGGCGTAAAAGGGTTCTGTATGAGCAAAGTCTACGGACCAAAGTTCTTGCTGCTCCAAAAGGGGGCAAGAGCTTTTGGTCATTTGTCAAGTGACATAAAAATAACACAGGCTCAACTATTCCCACTCTTATAAATGATGACCAGATCCTTACTGACCCGGTAGATAAGGCGAATCTTTTGGCGGAAGTTTTTCCTGGCAATTTTATATTACCTGAAAGTAATCAACGACTTCTAGCACTTCCTAGGGTAACATGTTCCATGCCTAATATATTTTTTAGGACACGAGCGGTCAGAAAGGTTCTGGTCGGACTAAGTAAATCTCCAGGACCAGATAGTATTTCAGCAATTGTTTTAAAAAAGAGCTGTGCGACACTCGCTCTTCCACGGGGAAACTTTTCAGCATTTCATACCTTGCGGGTATTTTTCCTTCATGCTGGAAAGTAGCCAATGTACAACCAATCCCGAAAAAAGGTGACGTCTCGAACTCAGACAATTATCGCTCGATAGCCATTTGCTCTGTGCTCTCTAAGGTTATGGAGAGTATGGTGAACTTTCATCTTGTAAATTATTAATATTATCGTCTTGGCGAAAGTAAGGTTGTTGCTCTGGATATTTGTAAGTCTTTCGATCGTGTTTGACAACGTGCACTCATCTCGAAGGTACGAGCATTTGGCGTTAGTGATACTTTCGCTCATTATATTACGAGCTTTCTCGGTAATCGTACCATTCGTGTTGTCGTAGATGGGTTTTACTCAAGAGACTTTTTACTAAACGCTGGAGTACCACAAGGCTCTGTTCTTTCTTCCTCTCTTTTTCTAATGTTTATTAACGATCTACTAGGTCGTCTTACCATTAATATTTGCCACTCATTCTCCTTCGACCATAGACCAAGCCAATTGGTGTCATGAGAATATATATGGATAGCACTCTTAACCTTGACCTATTAATAATCTCTACGTGGGGTCTCGAGAATAGGGTAGATTTTAACGAACGTAAGACTGGTCGCAGTGCATAGGTCCTCTTTAATTTAATCTAACGAACGTAAGACCCAATGCGCTGTCCTGACTCACAAGGTTCAGGACCTAATTTGTCCTTTGGTGGTATGAACATTGGAGAATCCGAAGCTCTTGATGTTCTGGGTATGAAAATACAGTGTGACGTCCATTGGAACAAACACATATTTGAAGTATCGAAAGAAGCATTCAAGTTCTTGGGTTTTTTGAAACGCTGCAGAACCTACTTCACTTCATCTGATCTCCTAACAGTTTATACTACCTATATTCGTCCTAAAATGAAATACAATTCCCATGTATGGGCAGGTGCTTCAATATCATCATTGGAGTTACTTCACCGCGTACAGAGGGGGGCGTTGTTGCTAGTAGGGTCTGATATTAAAAAAAATAAAATAATTTTAAATATTTTTTTTGATAATTATATATGCCAGTATTTCAAAATTTATTTTTGTGTGTCAACATTATTCTTCTTCTTTTATTTACAACTCATTTTTAATAAATTCAACCTAATCGAGAACTGGTAACAATGACCGTCGTCTCGTTGTAGCGAAAAAGAACCCAGGGTTCTGGTGGGATTCGAACCCACGACCTCCAGGTTGCAAGGCTAGCACGCTACCAACCAATCTGATATTATATCCGATTCCATTAATTCCTTAGAGCATCGTCGTAATGTGGGTTGTGTGTCCTTGTTCTATCGTTATTTCCACAGAAAGTGTTCCACTGAGAAAAGTAATCTCATCCCGGAGGTACGTGCGTTTGGTCACAATACGCGCCTCTCTATCAGAGCTCATCCGTTTGTTGTTGATTGGGCAATGGACCGTACAACACACTATAAAGATAATTACTTCATTGGCCGAGCTATACGTAAGTGGAATAGACTTCACGCTTACGTTCCGGGCACTTACAACATTAAAAAATTCAAGCCAAATATCTACAAACACTACTCCCTTTTTTCTCCTTCCCATAGCTATATTTCTGATCTTAACACAATGCAATGCATTTATAGGGGGCATCCCCTGAGTGTTGGTCTTAAAAAAAAACTTTAGCTCCCCTAAATAGACTCCCAGTTCATTCGTCTGTTTAAAAATTTATGGTGGCTCAACTACCCGGAGGATCACATATTAAAGACTCCTTGGATGGCATAGATGTATTGTGGAGCTTAAAAAGCTTCATAGAAGAAGCACCTTTAGTTTACTGAAAATCTGAATCAACCTTGTAGAAGATTTTAAAATTTTTCTTCAAACTCGTTGGCGTTGGTTTTTGCTTGCAATTCGGAAATGGCCCCAACTTGGGCGCCATTTTCTTGATAATATAAGTAGTAACTTGTTGATGCCTTTAACTACTGAATGGGGTATAGTCACTATTTCAATCCGTTTGTAATGCAAAAAAATATCGGTGTAGGGCCCCATAAAGTATATATAATTCATGCATGATGATACATGACATTCTTGCAATGTCCATCTGTCTGTGCAATTCAAACTTTAAAGGACAAGACTCCTAAAGTTTGGCAGGAATTTTTCTTATGGTTATAGACTCCAAAAGTTTAGTACGAGTATTTCTTACTGTCATAGACTGCTTAACTTCGGAAATAGGCTAAGTCGGAACATGTAATGAACATTACAAAGTACAGTGACGCTTTCATCTTTCTGCCTTGGTTTATGTTATTAAAATTTACCATCATCTTAGGTTATTGCCTCCTTTCTGCAACAATTTTATTTCATGTCTACAAGTTAAATCAAAACTAACAAAATCAAATTTTGTAAAATTTCTTATTCCATTACCTTAACAAATTGAATTCTTGGTTGTGTGCATAACGGGAATTCAATTATGTCTATGCAGCACCTACTAAAGCTGTGTCAGACAGATGGACGGACGGACGGACAAGAAACGAATAGACAATTTGCTAAACAAAATTGCCCCACTCACACTCAAAGATATACATCAAAAGTTCCCACCATATAGAAGAAAAAAAAAAATAAAAACCCCCTACTTACTTTCCCCTAGATGACAAATTTAGGGGGAACGAATATTAAGTACGTTAAAGATACAATTCAATTTCTAAAAGCAGCAAACACATATTTACCCATGATATTCGTTGGTAAAACTAACACACCAAAGGCACTATCAGTCAGCCAGTCAGTCAGTAAGTAAATAAATGCTGATAGTATTTTGCTGGCTGTCTGTCGGCTGCTCCAAGTACAACAAAAACTAAAATAGCAACCAATCAAAAAACAAATACTCAAATTGTTTATACAAAAAGACAGAAAAAATACGCTGATAAAAATCAAATGATAGCTGGGCTACAAAAATATTTGTGGTATTTCAGCCAGAGGTCTTCTAGTATTTCTGTTCGCCTGTTACAACAGAGTGCCAAGAGTTTTGCGCAAAATTGTTTTTAGCACTTGCGCGTGAATGAATGAATTTATTTTATGTACGGATGGCAACACGTTTTAGCTTGATTTGCTTGCTGGTGACTTTATTTTAAATTTTTATATAGCAGAAGGAAGCTACAAGAGCTAGAAAACGTGCTGTTTCCCCCTTTTTTCAAAAAATAAGCTAAAAGAAGTTGTGGTGTTGTTTACAAACTTCAAAAGGGGTTTTTTTTAGAAAAGAAACAAATTGTTTGTGGAGTTTCTGTGGAAGTTTTTTACGTGTTCAAAAAGCATATAAATTAAAGAAGTAGGGGAGAAAAAGGGGAATTTAAATTATAAATAAAAAAGTACTAAATTACCTAGGGGCAATATAATAATGTCGATGGGGAAAAAATATAGCAACCAACTCATACACATACCACAGCGATACCACATATGAGAAGTTGTTTGTTTAAAGTTTTAAACATTTCATATTTTCAATTGTACAACAGAATGTGTTAAAAGTAATGATGCTAAATTGCTTACATATATATGAAATACCAAAATCTGGGTTTAAGTAGCGTGAGAAACTAAAATTTTTCTCACGCTGAAGAAATAATCACGCTCACGAAGACTCACGAAATCAAAATAAACAAATTTTTAATTTTTTCGATTTCTTGCACAAAAAGAATTTAAATTCCTAAGACAGTGTGGCACAAAGTCACGGATTAGGTAAACAGAGGCTGCCCCCAAGAAGGTGTCCTCTCTCCGTGCTTTGTGGTCGACTAACTTCTGGTGGAAATTCAGTCTCTGGGCTTTCACATACAGTCGTATGCGGACGATGTGTGTGCATTAGTTTCTGGAAAGTCTCTTGAAATGGTGTGCAATAAAATGCAGAATGTTAAAGACTGTGAATCCAGCTAAGACAACACTCGTGTTGTTTATAATATAATAAATAAATAACCAAACACAAGGGTCTTAAGCTTCCTACGCTGAAGGGTGTTACTCCTGAACTGTCCACAGATGTAAAGTATTTAAGGGTCAGGCTGGAAAGTAAACTATTGTGGACAAAACATGTTGAACTTAAGGCTTCTCGGGCGCACCGTATTTTCTGGCAGTTTTGGAGAGCTTTTGGGAAAACGTGGGGTCTAAAATATGCGGGGGTGAAGTGGATGTACCTAGCAGTCATTAGATATTTTGTGACGTACGCGGTGGTAGTCTGGTGTTCGAGAACGGTAGTGAAATCTACACGGGCTCTGCTGGGCGGATTACAAAAAGCTGCTTGCTTGCACACAGAAAACGGATTCGTTGTGCCAACCAAATTTAGAACCAACCAAATTATTGTAGTCCAGCCAACTATCACTTTTATCAGTTGTAATTACTAATATTTTCGATTTAGTTAATTGGTATATATATCGAATTTCAGTAAGAGCAACTGAATATATCTGTTGAAGCAACGAAAAATTAAAAGATCAAAATGGTTGTTGTGACCGATATAATAGCACCACGACTAAAATATTTTATTAATGGTGACCCCAACCGTAAAATAAAAAGACAAAAAAAGGGTTTTTTGTAATATAAGTATTTATTAAATAAGGTAATTTTACAAGAAGATATACAAAAGATGATATTTAATACAATTTTTAAGCATATTTTTTTTTATAAAAATTCTCAGAATCTGCGAAAAGCGTCTCAGCAGCTGAGACTTTTTCTATAGAAAATATTTCTTCGAATCTAAGACTTTTTCTATAGAAAATATGTACCAGAATCTGAGACTTTTTGTATAAAATCAGAGAATTTTTCTATAGCAAAAATATGTTACAATCTAAAACTTTCTATAGAAAAAATGTCTTAGAATCAGAGACTCAGAATCTGAGATTTTTTCTGTAGGAACAACGTGTCAGATTCTGAGAATTATTCTATATCAAAATCGTCTTAGAATCTGAGACATCGCCGAATCTGAGACTTTTTCTATAAAACAGATTCAGAATCTGAGACTTTTTTTTATAGAAATCCTGTTTCAGAATCGGAGACTTTTTCTATAGAGAAAACCGTATCATAATCTGAGACTTTTTCTAAAGAAAAAAACGTATCAGAATGTGGGACGTCTTATGAAGGAAAAATCTCTGACAATCTGGGACTTTTTCTATAGAAAATACGTCTCAAAATCTGAGATTTTTTCTATAGAAAAAACGAGCAAAAATGAGCCTTTTAATATAAAAAAACGTCTCAGAATCTGTAGAAAAAAAATTCTCTGTAAAAAGCAAGCTACTCGGAATCTGAGACCGTTTTATATAAAAAATGTCTCAGAATCGCTGACCCTTCTATAGAAAAAATGCCTTAGATTTTGAGATAAAGTTTCAGATTCTGAGTTATTTTTTCTATAGAAAAAGTATCAGATTCTGAGACATTTTTTCTATAGAAAAAGTCTCAGACTCTAAGACATTTTTTCCATAGAAAAAGTCTCAGATTCTGAGAGTCTCAGATTCTGAGACATTTTTTCTATAGAAAAAGTCTCAGATTCTGAGACATTTTTTCTATAGGAAAAGTCTCAGATTCTGACACATTTTTTCTATAGAAAAAGTCTCAGATTTTGAGACAATTTTTCTACAGAAAAAGTCTCAGATTCTGAGACACTTTTTCTACAGAAAAAGTCTCCGATTCTGAGACACTTTTTCTATAAAAAGTCTCAGATTCCGAGACACTTTTTCTATAAAAAAAAGTCTCAGATAGAAAAAATGTGTCAGAATCTGAGACTTTTCCTATAGAAAAAATGTCTCAGAATCTGAGACTTTTTCTATAGAAAAAATGTCTCAGAATCTGAGACTTTTTCTTTAGAAAAAATGTCTCAGAATCTGAGACTTTTTCTTTAAAAAAAATGTCTCAGAATCTGAGACTTTTTCTTTAGAAAAAATGTCTCAGAATCTGTGACTTTTTCTATAGAAAAAATGTCTCAGAATCTGAGACTTTTTCTATAGAAAAAATGTCTCAGAATCTGAGACTTTTTCTATAGAAAAAATGTCTCAGAATCTGAGACTTTTTCTATAGAAAAAATGTCTCAGAATCTGAGACTTTTTCTATAGAAAAAATGTCTCAGAATCTGAGACTTTTTCTATAGAAAAAATGTCTCAGAATCTGAGACTTTTTCTATAGAAAAATTGTCCCAGAATCTGAGACTTTTTCTATAGAAAAAATGTCTCAGAATCTGAGACTGTTTCTATAGATAAAATGTCTCAGAATCTGAGACTTTTTCTATAGAAAGAATGTCTTAGAATCTGTGACTTTTTCTATAGAAAAAATGTCTCAGAATCTGAGACTTTTTCTATAGAAAAAATGTCTCAGGATCTGAGACTTTTTCTATAGAAAAAATGTCTCAGAATCTGAGACTTTTTCTATAGAAAAAATGTCTTAGAATCTGAGACTTTTTCTATAGAAAAAATGTCTCAGAATCTGAGACTTTTTCTATAGAAAAAATGTCTCAGAATCTGAGACTTTTTCTATAGGAAAAATGTCTCAGAATCTGAAACTTTTTCTATAGAAAAAATGTCTCAGAATCTGAGACTTTTTCTATAGAAAAAATGTCTCAGAATCTGAGACTTTTTCTATAGAAAAAATGTCTCAGAATCTGAGACTTTTTCTATAGAAAAAATGTCTCAGAATCTGAGACTTTTTCTATAGAAAAAATGTCTGAGAATCTGAGACTTTTCTATAGAAAAAATGTCTCAGAATCTGAGACTTTTTCTATAGAAAAAATGTCTCAGAATCTGAGACTTTTTTTATAGGAAAAATGTCTCAGAATCTGAAACTTTTTTTATAGGAAAAATGTCTCAGAATCTGAGACTTTTTTTATAGAAAAAAATGTCTCAAGATCTGAGACTTTTTTTATAGAAAAAAATGTCTCAGATTCTGAGAGTCTCAGATTCTGAGACATTTTTTCTATAGAAAAAGTCTCAGATTCTGAGACATTTTTTCTATAGGAAAAGTCTCAGATTCTGACACATTTTTTCTATAGAAAAAGTCTCAGATTTTGAGACAATTTTTCTACAGAAAAAGTCTCAGATTCTGAGACACTTTTTCTACAGAAAAAGTCTCCGATTCTGAGACACTTTTTCTATAAAAAGTCTCAGATTCCGAGACACTTTTTCTATAAAAAAAAGTCTCAGATTCTGAGACATTTTTTCTATAAAAAAAATCTCAGATTCTGAGACATTTTTTTCTATAAAAAAAGTCTCAGATCTTGAGACATTTTTTTCTATAAAAAAAGTCTCAGATTCTGAGACATTTTTCCTATAAAAAAAGTTTCAGATTCTGAGACATTTTTCCTATAAAAAAAGTCTCAGATTCTGAGACATTTTTTCTATAGAAAAAGTCTCAGATTCTGAGACATTTTTTCTATAGAAAAGTCTCAGATTCTCAGACATTTTTTCTATAGAAAAAGTCTCAGATTCTGAGACATTTTTTCTATAGAAAAAGTCTCAGATTCTGAGACATTTTTTCTATAGAAAAAGTCTCAGATTCTGAGACATTTTTTCTATAGAAAAAGTCTCAGATTCTGAGACATTTTTTCTATAGAAAAAGTTTCAGATTCTGAGACATTTTTCCTATAGAAAAAGTCTCAGATTCTGAGACATTTTTTCTATAGAAAAAGTCTCAGATTCTGAGACATTTTTTCTATAGAAAAAGTCTCAGATTCTAAGACATTTTTTCTATAGAAAAAGTCTCAGATTCTGAGACATTTTTTCTATAGAAAAAGTCTCAGATCCTGAGACATTTTTTCTATAGAAAAAGTCTCAGATTCTGAGACATTTTTTCTATAGAAAAAGTCACAGATTCTAAGACATTCTTTCTATAGAAAAAGTCTCAGATTCTGAGACATTTTATCTATAGAAACAGTCTCAGATTCTGAGACATTTTTTCTATAGAAAAAGTCTCAGATTCTGGGACAATTTTTCTATAGAAAAAGTCTCAGATTCTGAGACATTTTTTCTATAGAAAAAGTCTCAGATTCTGAGACATTTTTTCTATAGAAAAAGTCTCAGATTCTGAGACATTTTTTCTATAGAAAAAGTCTCAGATTCTGAGACATTTTTTCTATAGAAAAAGTCTCAGATTCTGAGACATTTTTTCTATAGAAAAAGTCTCAGATTCTGAGACATTTTTTCTATAGAAAAAGTCACAGATTCTGAGACATTTTTTCTAAAGAAAAAGTCTCAGATTCTGAGACATTTTTTTTAAAGAAAAAGTCTCAGATTCTGAGACATTTTTTCTAAAGAAAAAGTCTCAGATTCTGAGACATTTTTTCTATAGAAAAAGTCTCAGATTCTGAGACATTTTTTCTATAGGAAAAGTCTCAGATTCTGACACATTTTTTCTATAGAAAAAGTCTCAGATTTTGAGACAATTTTTCTACAGAAAAAGTCTTAGATTCTGAGACACTTTTTCTACAGAAAAAGTCTCCGATTCTGAGACACTTTTTCTATAAAAAGTCTCAGATTCCGAGACACTTTTTCTATAAAAAAAATCTCAGATTCTGAGACATTTTTTTCTATAAAAAAAGTCTCAGATCTTGAGACATTTTTTTCTATAAAAAAAGTCTCAGATTCTGAGACATTTTTCCTAAAAAAAAAAGTCTCAGATTCTGAGACATTTTTTCTATAGAAAAAGTCTCAGATTCTGAGACATTTTTTCTATAGAAAAAGTTTCAGATTCTGAGACATTTTTTCTATAGAAAAAGTCTCAGATTCTGAGACATTTTTTCTATAGAAAAAGTCTCAGATTCTGAGACATTTTTTCTATAGAAAAGTCTCAGATTCTCAGACATTTTTTCTATAGAAAAAGTCTCAGATTCTGAGACATTTTTTCTATAGAAAAAGTCTCAGATTTTTCTATAGAAAAAGTCTCAGATTCTTAGACATTTTTTCTATAGAAAAAGTCTCAGATTCTGAGACATTTTTTCTATAGAAAAAGTCTCAGATTCTGAGACATTTTTTCTATAGAAAAAGTCACAGATTCTGAGACATTTTTTCTATAGAAAAAGTCTCAGATTCTGAGACATTTTATCTACAGTAAAAGTCTCAGATTCTGAGACATTTTTTCTATAGAAAAAGTCTCAGATTCTGAGACAATTTTTCTATAGAAAAAGTCTCAGATTCTGAGACATTTTTTCTATAGAAAAAGTCTCAGATTCGGAGACATTTTTTCTATAGAAAAAGTCTCAGATTCGGAGACATTTTTTCTATAGAAAAAGTCTCAGATTCTGAGACATTTTTTCTATAGAAAAAGTCTCAGATTCTGAGACATTTTTTCTAAAGAAAAAGTCTCATATTCTGAGACATTTTTTCTAAAGAAAAAGTCTCAGATTCTGAGACATTTTTTCTAAAGAAAAAGTCTCAGATTCTGAGACATTTTTTCTATAGAAAAAGTCTCAGATTCTGAGACATTTTTTCTATAAAAAAAGTCTCAGATTCTGAGACATTTTTTCTATAGAAAAAGTCTCAGATTCTGAGACATTTTTTCTATAGAAAAAGTCTCAGATTCTGAGACATTTTTTCTAAAGAAAAAGTCTCATATTCTGAGACATTTTTTCTAAAGAAAAAGTCTCAGATTCTGAGACATTTTTTCTAAAGAAAAAGTCTCAGATTCTGAGACATTTTTTCTATAGAAAAAGTCTCAGATTCTGAGACATTTTTTCTATAAAAAAAGTCTCAGATTCTGAGACATTTTTTCTATAGAAAAAGTCTCAGATTCTGAGACATTTTTTCTATAGAAAAAGTCTCAGATTCTGAGACATTTTTTCTATAGAAAAAGTCTCAGATTCTGAGACATTTTTTCTATAGAAAAAGTCTCAGATTCTGAGACATTTTTTCTAAAGAAAAAGTCTCATATTCTGAGACATTTTTTCTAAAGAAAAAGTCTCAGATTCTGAGACATTTTTTCTAAAGAAAAAGTCTCAGATTCTGAGACATTTTTTCTATAGAAAAAGTCTCAGATTCTGAGACATTTTTTCTATAAAAAAAGTCTCAGATTCTGAGACATTTTTTCTATAGAAAAAGTCTCAGATTCTCAGACATTTTTTCTATAGAAAAGTCTCAGATTCTGAGACATTTTTTCTATAGAAAAAGTCTCAGATTCTGAGACATTTTTTCTATAGAAAAAGTCTCAGATTCTGAGACATTTTTTCTATAGAAAAAGTCTCAGATTCTGAGACATTTTTTCTATAGAAAAAGTCTCAGATTCTGAGACATTTTTTCTATAGAAAAAGTCTCAGATTCATAGACATTTTTTCTATAGAAAAAGTCTCAGATTCTGAGACATTTTTTCTATAGAAAAAGTCTCAGATTCTGAGACATTTTTTCTATAGAAAAAGTCTCAGATTCTGAGACATTTTTTCTATAGAAAAAGTCTCAGATTCTGAGACATTTTTTCTATAGAAAAAGTCTCAGATTCTGAGACATTTTTTCTATAGAAAAAGTCTCAGATTCTGAGACATTTTTTCTATAGAAAAAGTCTCAGATTCTGAGACATTTTTTCTATAGAAAAAGTCTCAGATTCTGAGACATTTTTTCTATAGAAAAAGTCTCAGATTCTGAGACATTTTTTCTATAGAAAAAGTCTCAGATTCTGAGACATTTTTTCTATAGAAAAAGTCTTAGATTCTGAGACATTTTTTTTATGGAAAAAGTCTCAGATTCTGAGACATTTTTTCTATAGAAAAAGTCTCAGATTCTGAGACATTTTTTCTATAGGAAAAGTCTCAGATTTTGAGACATTTTTTCTATAGAAAAAGTCTCAGATTTTGAGACATTTTTTCTATAGGAAAAGTCTCAGATTCTGAGACATTTTTTCTATAAAAAAAGTCTCAGATTCTGAAACATTTTTTCTATAAAAAAAGTCTCAGATTCTGAGACATTTTTTCTATAAAAAAAGTCTCAGATTCTGAGACATTTTTTCTAAAAAAAAAGTCTCAGATTCGAGACATTTTTTCTATAAAAAAACTCAGATTCTGGGACATTTTATCTATAAAAAAAGTCTCAGATTCTGAGATATTTTACTATAGAAAAAGTCACAGATTCTGATATATTTTTCCTAAAGAAAATGTCTCTGATTCCCCGATTCTGAGAAATTTTTCCTAAAGAAAAAGTCTCTGATTCTGAGAGATTTTTCCAATGGGAAAAGTCACAGATTCTGAGAAATTTTTCCTATAAAATAATTTTTATATTCTGAGGCATTTTTCCTATATAAGGCCTGAGATTCTGAGATATTTTTTCTATAGAAGAAGTCTCAGAATTTATGAATTTGGCTATGGTAAAAAAATCTTATAATCTTTGAATTTTTCCTAATAAAAGGTCTCAGACTCTCAGACATTTTGCATTAGAAAAATTCTGATATTCAGCGATATCTTGTGTGTAGAAAATTCTAATATGGCACACAATTTTTTATGCAAATAGGTTACCTCTTAAAAATCGTCGCAATACAGCTCTTCAATAGAGATTTATATGTGCCTTCAAAGTTTGAATGTTGATAAGTTGGTAAATCCGCAGGAAGCATGGATCCAAAATTCTTGTTGAACCTTAAGTGGTAATTTTTTTTCTGCAAATGAAACCAATCTTTATTAAAAAAAAGTACTTGCACATGTTTTTTGCACAGACTTAAACATACTTACGTTTTGTGGTTTATTTTCCTTTTTGGTTCATCTTTTAAATCATGTTCTGGTTCATCTTTATAAAAAAATATTAGCTGGAAAACTATTTTGTTTTTTTTTGATGACGTTTTTATAATTTAACTAAGTTTTTGTATAAGCAACATACAATTAGTTGCAGTAACTTTTTCACAAAATTAAAAAATGATTGTGTTTACCAATACTTAATAGTTCTTAGATATTTTGAATTTTTCAAAATTTGAAACAATTTATACCACGTATCAGTTGCTGTAACTGATTTTTAATATAACTGAACTTATATTCTGTGCTTGTTACTAAAAATTTATTGCATAAAAAAACAAAATATAAATGAATGGTTCGGACAATTATGAATGTTTTTGAACTTATTTTTTTTTTAAATTGATAAATGCAACTAATATTTTTTCAAAATGTGATTGTTTGTTGGTAATTTGTTCAGATTTTTGGTTTAAAAGTTAGTTTTAAAATCATGATAATTAAATTTAAGTAGTTGGAACTAAACCTTATATGCTGAAACCAAATTTGAAGAGTTTCGACTGAGTTCTAAATAATTTTTTCCCTGTGTGTGGGGATTACAGGTAATATGAGCACTACACAAGGCGCATCTCTTAATGCAGTGGCGGATACAGCTTTCGAGTTTGTGGGGGGAATTTTTTTTTTTTTGTTATTGGAAATAAAAAATTATCAATTCACCGTTGTCGGACAAGCAAAAAAAGGGATACTTTTTTTGTCTCAGATTCTGAGACATTTTGCCGATAGAAAAAGTCTCAGAAGATAGGACATTTTTTTTTGTTAAAAAATCTCCGATTCAGAGACATTTTTTCTGTATAACAAGTCTTAGATTCAGATACATTTTTTCTATACAAAAAGTTTCAGATTCTGAGACATTTTTCGTATAGAAAAGATTCAGAGACATTTTCCGAAGGACAAATGTCTAAGAATCTGCGACTTTATCCACAGGAAAAATGTTTTAGAATCTGAGTGTTTTTTTATAGGAAAAATGTCTCAGAATGTTAGACTTTTTCTATATAAGAAAAAGGTCTAACAACTTGAGACTTTTGTATGGGAAAAACGTCTCAGAATCTGAGACTTTCTATGTGAAAAGGGTCTCAGTATCTCTGACTTTTTCTTTAGGTAAAAAGCTTCAGAGTATGAGACATTTTTTATAGAAAAAATGTCTCAGAATTTGAGTTTTTTTTATACGAAACAAATCTTATAATCTGAGAGATTTTATATTAGAAAAATATCTCAAAAATGCTTTAGAGAAAAGTATCAGGTTCTGACACATTTTTCCTATAGAAAAAGTCTCAGATTCCGAAAAGTTTTTCCTATAGAAAAAGTCTCAGATTCTGAGACATTTTTCCTATAGAAAATGTCTCAGATTGTGAGACATTTTTAATATAAAAAAAAATTCTCAAATTCCATGACATTTTTTCTATTGAAAAAAGTCTCAGATTCTGAGACAGTTTTGGTATAGAAAAAGTGTCTGAGGCATTTCTAAAGAAAATGTCTTAGATTCTGATTCATTTATCCTATAGGAATGGTCTTAGTAATTTTTTTAAAACAAAATTGTCACGTTCATAACAATTTTTCCCATAGAAAATTTAATTTCACATTAAGAACATCCAGATTAACATATATTTTTGCACAAAAAAAAAATCAGTTGTAGTCACATTTTTCCTTTAAAGATTTTCCCTATAAAAATTTTAAGATTTTTCCATTTTCAAAGGATATTTTTCTATAAAAATTATCAGATTTCAAAATTTTTTTCATTTGGAAAATTTTTTAGAAAATCTCATTTTTCTTTCTTTTCTTTTTCTTCTTTTTTCCTTCTCTTTCTTTTTCTTTCTTTCGTTTTTTCTTTCTTTTTTCTTCCTCTTTTTTTTTATTTTAAAAATTTGGTCTGGGTGGGAAATTTCTCCTTCCCCCCACCCTTGTACCCGCGCATGTCTTAATGATAGGTTGGACATGCATCCATTGGATCTACATATATATCCAAGGGGTAGCCATGAAATCTCTGTTCAGACTCCGAAAAAATAATTCATGACATGGAGACTGCAATGCAAGACATGCTAAACTGTTTAATGGGCTTTCGGAACTTTGTCCGATGTTTGCCATGCCCTCAGACAGTACAACGCCTTGTATATAGTTTGGTCGGAAGTTCAGTGTTAACTTTCCGAAAAGGGAAGACTGCTGCGATCCAGATAAACTCAGAAATTACTCTGATACATTTCATACGGACGGTTTTAGTACCTTAGTTGGTTCTGGATCTGGTTGGTATTTCGATGACGAGACGAAATACTCTCATGCTTTGGGCAAAATGGCAACAGTTTTTCAGACTAAAGTGTTTGCTATTTTGGACGTAGCGACTTGGATAATTAAAAATAGTTGGAGGGATAGAAAAATCGGTACCTGTAGTGACGGTCAAGCTGCACTCACATGCACTGGATTCTCCAATCACAACGTCAAAAATTGTCCAAGAGTGCAGGCGCAGACTCAATTAGGTCTCATGTGAGAATAGAGTTTGCATCTTGTGAGTTCCGGGTCATAAGGGAATACTGGGAAATAAGATTGCCGATTCTTTGGCAAACATTGGCTCCTATACAATTCCTCACAATCCGGAGCCTCAGATTGGTATAGGCTTGACGGGGATGTTGCGTTGGATCAACTCTCACATGAAATGAATTTTCATGGAAAAATGGTCCTATGAGTTTGTTGTACAACTTGCTGGATGGACGTGTGCATTAGACTGGCATTTTTCTGGCAATGTTTTTCCAATTTTCAAAGTCCGGGCATTTTTTTATTCTACTAGGACTAAAACGGATGTTGTACAAATTTGAGGTCAATCGGATTAAATTAACCCGTGGCGCCCGGCGGTCAAAGTTTTGGATTTTTGAAAAATTAAAAAAAAAAAAATTTTAAATTTTTTTCGACACATCATGTTTGTTAATTTTGATGCGGTGAGCTCGAATGGTTTTCGAGATATCGCCATTTGAAATTTGCAAAAAAGGAGGTTTTTCCTACGTTCAATAAATTTTGTAAAAAACATCACAATTTTTTTCCTCGGCCATTTCATAGAGCTTAAGACAATCTTTCATTTAAATCTAATTTGAGCCAAATCCGATCATTTTATCCCGTGGCGCCCTTCGGTCAAAGTTTTGGATTTTTGAAAAATTTCCACCAACGTGCAGTATCGTGTATGCCCCCCTTAAAAATTCTAAATGAGTTGTGATAAGACCAGACAAGAAAGTAGCAAACTATTTACTCAGTCTGAGTAGAAAAGACGCAAACATACTGGCCTAGTTACGGGACACAATGTCTGTGCTCATCATATGACGAGATTGAGTGTCTTATCAGACCCCACAACAAAACAGTACGTCTGTTGTTGCCTAGCGTTCTCAAGAGCAAGACTGCGGGTAATGGGCTCTGATATTTTGTCAATGGACATGGCCATGGACTTCCCTTGTCTGACTTTCTTAGGTTTGTGAAAGGAACTAGAGATGGGCGCTGGTCACGTGATTTGCGTGATTAACGCGTGAGTGTGAGTGATTTTCATTTCAATCACGTGATTGTGAGTTGAAAAAAAATCTGAGTGAGTGATTAGTGAGTGAGTCATTTATGTTTTGCGTGATTTGATTTTTTGATTTGCCCAATTTTTTTTTTATTTCTTGTAAAAAATATTTTTTTGGAGTTTTGGTTTTTTTGGTAAGAAAATTTTATTGCGTGAGTAGTTTTTGCGTGACTCACGCGTGACCGTGATTGAATCTGGCGTGAGTCACGCGTGAGCGTGAGTAATTTTTTTATTACTCACGCGAATAGTGAGTGAGCGTGAGTAACAAAAAAAATTGCGTGAGTGAGTGGAATATTGTTTGCGTGAGCGTGACTGAGTGTGAGTCAAAATCCACCCACGCGCCCATCTCTAAAAGGAACTGAGAAGTTCTGAGCAAGCACCTTTCACTCTCTTTAAACTTTCTCTCGTTCTTTACAAGTCTTTCCTTCTAGGGTACGGTGCAATGGACTATTTTAAGTCAGAGCGCCATGGACTCGCCTAGCTTTCTTTAAGGCTTGTACAACACACCTTCAACTTTAACAAATACATTCGGCAAGGGCGAATTTAACTTTTTTGCTTGTTTTTACTTAAACCAATACTCGGGGAATGGCCCCTACTGTTGTTGTTTGTTCGGGTTAGTGTTGCCACCTTGTTAAGGGAGTAACAAAAAAAATGCGTGAGTGAGTGGAATATTGTTTGCGTGAGCGTGAGTGAGTGTGAGTCAAAATCCACTCACGCGCCCATCTCTAAAAGGAACTGAGACGTTCTGAGCAAGCACCTTTCACTCTCTTTAAACCTTCTCTCGTTCTTTACAAGTCTTTCCTTCTAGGGTACGGTACAATGGACTATTTTAAGTCTGAGCGCCATGGACTCGCCTAGCTTTCTTTAAGGCTTGTACAACACACCTTCAACTTCAACAAATACATTCGGCAAGGGCGAATTTAACTTTTTTGCTTGTTTTTACTAAAACCAATACTCGGGGAATGCCCCCTACTGTTGTTGTTTGTTCGAGTTAGTGTTGCCACCTTGTTAAGGGAGGGTATAACCAGAGTTATAGAGTAAGTTAACAAAAGGTGTTTGAAACAGTAGTAAACAAAAACCATATGTTACTGTTTACGAAATTGTATCACAAATCGAAATCTGAGCGAGATGGAAGATACCAGTTATACAGTGAGAATGTAGATCGTTTTTTGTCTCTCTTTGTTTTACGTTTGAACTTTAGTGTGGTATTACCAGATTTTGACCATTATTCTCGGCGATGTCAGATCTAAAAAACCGTTGATTCCTTACTCTATAAATCTGGGTATAACAATCAAAATCTATTACACTTTGTTAGTTAACGTATTGCTCACACTGTACAAGTGAAGTTTCCTCCTTTCTTTTATTTTATCTCACACACTTGATATTAGGGCCTCCATAAAACTGATGCTTATAAATCTTTGCTTCGAATTAAAAAAAAAAGAAACATTAAAAAAAGTAAATGTAAACTTTATTGTAAACAGAGTTGTGTCCCCCCCTAAAAGGTCATTGACCCTATTAAGTTAAGTAAACAGTGATAGGGATATTGAAGTGACAACCTGTATAGACTAGATAAACACTTTAATGGTTGATTTAGGATTTCATCAAGTGGAAAATTATGCAGATAGACAGACAGAGATACAGATGATGACAAAGTCAACACACAAATTTCATTTATTACGTGATAAAATGATTTATTTGATTAAATTTTGTTGATATGACGGTGATGATGATTATAGTGAATATCATGATTATAATAACGATGACTGACAATGTGAATAATGCTGATCGCGTGTTACTTTGTGGTTTGTTTTGTTTTTTTGTACCAGTTAAAAAAAAAAACACACACACCCACCTTTCGGTGGTTTTGAAACTGAAAATAACGTGATACGGTAGAAAAAAATATACAATATTTTTTCATGATGATGTTTAACCTTAATCATCAAAAGAAATTCCTTGACTTTTGCGGTTTATTTTGAAACGTTACACGCGCGCCAACGAACACTTTAGCATACATTTTCTTTGTGCTACAAAAAAAAGTGCATAAAATTCCCTTCATCGTAACTCTTTTACCATCATTATATGGTTTTATGGTTTGAATTGTGCTGCCTGCCCGGGCTGTCGTCCGTCTTTATATCTGCTTTAATAGAAGGAGCGAGCGCATACGATTTAAACGCTTAAACTAGAGCAGGAAGAGCATCATCTAGACCGGAATTGTATTAGGCGATCATAATCATTAAACAGGTATATCAGCTACATGCGCTTTTTTTAAATTTTGTGTTTTTTGTTTAAAACACTTTAACAACAAAAAAAGTAAAATTATACTTGACTGTCTCTTTTTATATATACGTGGTTTATCAGTGTTGATATCAGAGGTACAAAGGTACGTTTTGGTGTTATTTATAAATTTAAAGTATCAGTGATATGAAACGGACCACAAGATGGAAAAAATCAATTCATAACACTTTTTGGAATTCGCAAACAAGCAAAAAATTCAAATTCTCAACATTGTCCACAACAATTTAAATTCACTTGTATTTTAGTGCAACAACAATTTATAGCGATGCCATTTTTTCAGTATAAAAAAATATCACAATAATAAATTGGCCTACGGATGGATGAGGATAAGAGTCCCCATTTCTGAAATTCTCCCCTACGGAATCTATATTTTATTCAATTATTGACTTCGAAGTCTTTCACAAAAACTGTTTAGAATAAACCGCCCAATTTAGTCCAGAATCATGTTCGTTCTAGTAAAAAATGTTCTTGAAATTTTTGAGCCCTTATATCATAATTATGAAATCATTTCATTTTAATTCGTTCCCAGTTCTATTCCATTTCATTCGTTCCATGTAGGCCTCATTCTTTTCTGTAAAATACCGTCCGACAGCCAATATTAAACATGAACTGGATGATATACGTCTGAAAGTGGAGATCAAATGGATTAAAACTGCAATTACAGTTTTTCAGTTCGCGATCCTGTTTCCTTTTAAAGGGACTTCAAAGTTTTAAAGAATACATTTTGTAAAATATTTTTTAAATATTTGTACTTGTCCTAGGATGGCACCGACAAATGAAAGAGGAAAATCTCCCTTTATTTTTCCATTTTTTTATTTTGCCATATTAGGATAAAAGGATGTATGTAAATAAAGTCATTTCAATTTTATAAAAATATTTTGTTGAACATTTTGAACCATATTGAAGGATACATTTTTAAAAGGACGTAACTAACCTCTTTTTTCCTGATATGTTAAAATAGTGGGAGATCCTCTTCTTTCATTTGCTATCATTAGTGGCATCCTAGGACAAGTATAAATATTAAACAAATATTTTATAAAATTTAATACTCTAAAACTTTGAAGTCATTTTAAAAGGAAACAGGATCACGAAAAGAAAAACTGTAAATGCAGTTTTACTAAATTTAGTCTTTAGTTTCAAATGTATGTTATCCAGTTCGTGTTTAAACACTTTTTTAATTTTTGTTGGACGGTGTAATTTATATTAAAGAACTAATAAGATTTTACGGTTCTTATCTGTTTTTATATAAAAAGTACAATTTTACCCGACTCTTACCAGTTGTTTACTCATTTTTACCCGTAAAAATTAAAGTTTCCAAATATGTCCTTCTTTTCTATGATAATTCTGTTGGAGGATTTTAGGAAATAGTAAAAGTACCCCATTAAAATATGAATTTCCAAAAGGCCATTTCCAGAATGTTTTTTTTTTTGGCTGGAGAATCCAACATTTCAAGTATCTATGACCATTATTTCAGAAGATAGAAGAAATTTGCCCCATTAAAATCTAAGTTTCCAAAAATTACTTTTTTCAGAATGTTTTGAAATTGGATGAGTTGTTTCGGACGTTTTTATATTTAAAGTCTTTTGACTAAAAGTGGGCCTCAAAATGGGCGTGGTCAATGAAACTTTACCTTTGTACACCCTAAAGGATCATTAAAAATTTTGGTGAAAACATTTTTGAAATCGCAAGAGTAGTTTCGGAAATGTTTAAATTTTACGTTTGTTGGACAAAAATGGGCGTAGAAGTGGGCGAGGTCATGCACTCTAGCCTAAGGTTGATGTGTGAACAGTCATCCCAAATGTTGCTGTGTGAACATTTAGCCCGAAGGTTGCTGTGTGAACAGTCAACCCGAATGTTGCTGTGTGAACATTTATTTTTAGACTGTAATGAGTAGTTTTATAGATATTTAAATTTAAAGTTTTTTTTTGCCTAAAGTAGGCGTAAAAATGGGCTTGATCGATGACGCCCAGCGTATGTCTAACCTGAAGGACCATTTCAGGTATGTACTGGTAAAAATATTTATGAAATCTGATTAGTAGTTTTGGAAAATTTTATGTTTTTTTGCAAAAAAAAGTAGCCGTGGTCGATGAAACCTAGCCGACATCCACCTTGGAGGAACACTCTAAATATTTTAGACACCACTTTTGGAATCGGATGAGTACCTAGTTCCGAAGATTACTTTCTACAAATAAACAAAAATAAAAACATTACCTCTTTATAATGTTAGGTAGGTATAGATGTGGAATATTCCAAAATTTTTGAGGTGTCCTCTAATTTTCGTTCTAAAAAAAAATATATTGGTTTTGTTTAAATAGTATTCTGTATCCACCTGCTGCTGAATGAGGGCATTTCGCATTTTTAGGGTATGTTGAATATACCAACATATTCGAGGTGTCCTTACATTTTCATTGAAATCCGCCCGCCCAGCCAGAAATTACCAACGGTACAAAAAAAAATTAAATGTTCTGACACATTGGATACACAAAAAATAATACGCTTAGCTGGAATATCGAAAACAGTACCATTTTAACTATTATTAGTAACACGTCCTCGGGGCCATTGACCTCAAGGGTGCCCAAAAGCCCAATAAATTCGCTTACACGAAAAATACGTTTTATTTTTGAGGCATTTTTCATGTAGATATTTTTCGTAAAAAAAGATCTGAGACTGAAACATTTTTCGTACCATAATCTAAGACATTTTTCGTATAAAAAAAGTTGCAGATTCTGAGAAATTTTTCGTATAGAAAATGTGTCAGATTTTTCCACTTTTTATGTAGTATAGAAAAAGTCTCAGACTCTGAGAAATTTTTCGTATAGAAAAAGATTTATATGGTGTTTCTGTTAAACGGACGAAACAATACACGAACGAACGCTACCCGTACGAATTCGTAATGATATCAGTTTCCATAACATTTTCGTTTGATTACGTTATTTTTTTTCGTTAGTTACGTTTGTCTTGACCATTTGTCAAATTACAGTATTGCCACAAAGTTTTTTTTAGTTTTTGTTTATTTTTTTCATACAAAAATTATCTAAACTAAACGAAGTGGCAACATCAACACATCAGCTAAAGAAAACAGCTGATCAAATTTCATGTTTATAAAAAAAACATACAATTATTAGAGTTGTGTCGTTCACGAACGAACTAGTTCAATTGAACTATTCACTTAACTGAGCGGTTTATCTAGTTCGTTCATTTCAGCTCTTTTAGGTCTTTTCGTTCATTTTGATCTTTCAGTTCGGTCGTTCAATTTTTTTTGTTAATTTTGTCATTAGACGTTAGTTTTTTCTCCTCTTTTAGCACGCTTTCTCATCATTTATGTTTTTTTTTTTTAAATTTACATACATATTTATTTTTGTTTTCTTTTTTTAATGTTTTTATTCAACATTTTTGTATTTTTTTAACGAAAACCAAAACAACAGACATGATCGAAATGATTCGATCACGAACTGTTGAACGAAAACCAAAATTGACTGATTTGAACTAGATGAATGACCAACAGACATGATCAAAATGATTCGTTCACAAACTGTTGAACGAAAAAGCCAAAAGAGCGATTGAACTAGATGAACGAACTAGGTCTTTTATCAGAAATGAACGAGAATGAGCGCTCACTCAATTGAACGATTAAGCACAAGTCTAACAATTATAATCAAATCAGAGTTTTTTTTATTTATTATACCTAAAAAGTTAAAACAATTTTAATAAAAAAACAAATGAAAACAATAATTTGTATGATGACCCGTGGCTTTTAAATTGTTAATATAAATTGGTCAAATCCGTCTTTTTTTCACTGATTTGTTTTAATATACATTTTTTTCAAAGCATTTAGTTATAAAACATTGGCATTTTTTAATTTTATAAATTAATATTACTTATTTTTGTTATAAATTCACATTTTTCACTTGTTTTGTTAAATATTACACAAAAAAATTCCTTAACGAATGGTATTTTTCATTCGTGTGGTTTTGGCGTTTTTGACATTTCAATTCGTGTTGTAGAAACGAAAAAATATGAAGAAAAATGACAACTTTTACGTTTTCGTTCGACTAAAATGACATCCGCAATACAGAACCTCAAATTGATTTTCGTATGTCATTTGGACGAACGAAAATGAAAATTCGTAATAGAGAAACTGGACATTAGATTCTGAGAAATTTTTCGTCAAGTTTCAAAACCTCTAAAGTGTTTATCGAATGGATGTGTAATTTCAAAATAGGACGGTGGACTTAAGGCTCCAACACAATGTCGGAGTACTCTGAACTACAGGGTACCATCTCTAAAAATACAGATAACATCATACAAAAAATGTGAAAGTGCGAAAGATAAAGGAACAAAATCAACTCTTTGACACAGAGTACTTCGTCATTGTGAATTTAGCAATTTTAAGTTTTAATGATTTGAAGAAAGAAAATCGAAATGTCTAGAAAAAATCTAGGTCTATTGTTAGTTTGATATTTGAAGGCAGCAATACTCCGTAAAGTCCTTTCCAACGAAGTATTCTTTAAAAGCTGGGTGAAACCATTGCAGACAGGTGTCAGGAAACAATTGAACTTTTCAGATTGCATGAAGGAGATGAGAAAATCTACGGGAGTTTCTTACATAGTTAAGAACATCAGCACAATGGTAGGATAATCCAAGATAGCTTGGGCGAAGCATTATAAGATATTTTAAATCAGTCAGGGTCTTATACAACATTCTTGGGATTACCACCCTATAACATTTAGACTGGTTCGAAAGTATACTCAAATGGTCTTGATATCAGGGCCTCTATAAATTACAGACTGTTGAATCGGGATAGAATTGCATAAAATCCCACAACTTAACAACACAAGATCAAACTAATGTGGGTCCCGGGGCTTGGTGGGGTTAAGGGAATGTGCATGCACACTCAAAATAATTCTACAGTAAAAGCTTTAGTAAGTGATTTTGTATCCAAATCTACTAATAAGTTACTAATTTTAGTATTTTTTTAGTAATAAAATTAGTAATTTTAACTGGTTTTGAATAACATAGTAAAAAATTTTAGCATTGGTTAGACGGTATTTACGCACTGCGTTTTTTCTTGCACGCCTTTATTATCTGAGTTTTTTTTGAAGGCAATCGGGGGTGAGAAGCAAAAAAGAAGGAAACCAAAATTCGTGATTTTTTTCTACCCCGTTTTTTTTCACCCCCGCTTGTCTACAAAGAAAAGTTGCAAGACTTGATTGCTAGCAAAAAAAAGTTAAATTTTTAGCATTGAATACCCACTTTTTTTTGGGACTTTTTAGGACTTGAATCCTTTCTTATTTTCAGTTCATAAGCAAAGAAAAGTACCAGAAGTCAATTAGTACCACTTTTAATTTCTCAACTATCATCTCTATTAGTCATTATTTTATCTCTTTCTCTCTCACTCCGCAGCTCTCACTCCATAACTCAAAAACTCATTTAATTATTTTATGGCAAATTTTCTTATTCTTTCTTATTTAGAATCTCTTAAATTTAAAAATATTGTTTAGAAAATTAAACAATTTAAACTCGCATTTTTTATATTTTTTCTTTTCATTTCTTTTTAACTTTTACAAATTTTCTGTTTCATTTCTAATTTTCCATATTTTCATCTCTGATTAGCAATTCTAATCCACATTTCATCACAGAGTGAAATCTCTCTCCAATTTTTAGTTTGGGGATTTTTCTACATATTTTTTTTTTTATTTTCTATATATTTTTTATATTTTAATATAAAATGCTCTTTCAGATGCTGTATTAAATTTAAGTACAGTCAAAGACGGATAACTGAAATAGCAAAAATATTTTTTTGGGAAAAAACGTAGATTTTCAACATTTCCTGTTTCGACAAAATTTTTGTTGATAGTTCATTACTATAGTTTCAATTGTTTTCACTAAAAATAACGATTAGAGTTATTCTGACTCTTAGTGCCTTTCCTGGCAATGGGGCAAATGAGTACATTTATTCTGAAAGGTGTTCTTTTGCCACCAGTAACAGAAATGTCAAGTTGGACTCACCACTTGTTTTAATAGAATAATAGATAATAGAAAAAATATGTGAGCAAATTTTTAATACTATTGAGTAAAAAATTACTCAATTTTGCACCAGTAAACGATTTAATAGTATTGTGTAAATTTTTAATAAAAATTTATTAACTGTTTGGAAAAAAATTTGAGTAAATTTTTAATTGACACAATTAAAAATTTACTCAAAATTTATCTATTTATTTTTTTTAAAAGTTTAAAAAAGTTTTAAATTTCTTTACAAAAAACAAAAAACTTGTTTTTTCAAACTTTACCAAACATATTTATGTCTCAAAAACATAGGAAAATTTTACAAAGGCGATTACAAACTTTCATATACATACACAAAAAACTATAAACTAAACGAGAATTCAAAAAGCTATGAGAGTTTAAAAAAAAAAAAAGTATTAAATTATTATTAAAATATTTACTTAAATTGTTTTTAAAATTTTTAAGTAAATTTTTAATTGAGTCAATTAACAAATTACTCAATTTTTGTTTTTAAATTTAAACAAGTGATTACTTAAATTTGTTTCCTCCATATTTTTTTCTGTGTAGTAATCCCTTACACAGTTATCCTGGTTAGACTGTATTAACAAGTTGCTACAAACAGTGGCGTGTACACAAAAAAAAAAAATCAATACAATTAATTTCATTGTTAATATAAAAAAAACATTTAATCGAAACTGAGCCTACATTGCTTTTCGTAAATACAACGTCTGTCTGTTGCGCAACCACTCAAAAATGGCGTAGCCGATTTTTAATAAATTGTCGGCGCATATAGTGCTAACCGATTGTGGACCTAATGAACACATTATACCAGCTAGTATGTTGATGGAATTGATCCTTTCCCAATACCCAAGACGTTTTAAAAATTGGGTTATCTTGCTTTTTGCACATAACTGAAATTCTTTTCTTCTGTTTTCTAATACATATAAAACAAGTAAAAAAGTTAAATTCGGCCTTGCCGAATGTAGTGATACCCTCCACAATTTCAAAAAGATTATTGCAAACAACTTTATTTAAAAGGAAATTTCTTTTGAAAAAAAAAAAAAATTGAAAAAAAATTTCCGCGAAAAAAAATTTTGGTAAAAAAAAAAATCCGCGATTTTTTTCTTTTTTTGTCAAAAAATATGTTCGTACTTGTTAAAATACCATTTGGTGTTCAATTATGTTCACATATGTCAACCAGAAGCCGAATTAAAGCATTTTGTATTTTTAGGTTATGTTGAATGTACAGAAATTTTTGAGGTGTGCTTACATTTTCGTTCATAACTTTTGAACCGCTGAACCGATATCGCTCAAATGCAATACCAAACTTCTCGGGAGAACTTCCAATATATATGTTAAGTTTCAGTCATCTCTGTGCAATATTTTGTCCGCGAGGGCATTTTCCACAGACAGACAGACAGACGGACATCGCTAGAATGTCTTAAAATCGATCGGGCATCATGAATATATATACTTTATGGGGTCCCAGACCGATATTTCGATGAGTTACAAACGGAATGACAAACTTATATATACCCTCTATCACTAAGTGGAGGGTATAAAAAGTATTATTAACTATGTGAGTATATTATCGTAATCTATGAACAATTTAACAAAATAATCGAACAATTAACATTTAAATACTGATTAAAGTTTTCAAACTCAACGATAAATTCTGAATACCACAGTAGAGACTATTTATACTTAAAAGTAGAACCGGTTAAAATAATTTTGGTAGTAACAAAACTTACACAAAAAAAACTTTGTCAAATTACTAGAAAAAGTCTCGTAATCCCATTTTACCAATATTTGACAGTTTTCCTTGTTTTTTAACAAACAAATTTAGATCGAAATTAAATTTTTTTGTAATCTTACAATTTTTTTGGTAATTTTACAAATTTCCAAGATAATTTTACTAAAAAAATCTAGTAAATTCACGAGAATTCCTTGTAATTTCAATTGTGCCAAAAAACTGTAAATGTACAATTTTATTGGTAAAAAGCTTGTAAAATTATTAGGAGTTCTCGTAAAATAGGAGGTAGCAAAAAATCTAGTAAAATTACGAAGCCTTGTAAATTATATCGTGTCAAAAAATTTGTAAATTTACAATTTCATTGGTAAAAACCTTGTAAAATAACAAAGTTATTGGTAAAATGCTTGTAAAGTTTTTGCTTGTAAGGTTTTTCTTGTAATTTTACAAGGTTTTTTTTTTTTTGAGTGTAGAGTATACTTGTAACACTCTGTACTACAGAGTGGTCTAGGATAATAAGAATGACTTTCCTATTTCAAAAAATTAGATAACCTAATTGTTTTCTCAATGAGATCTAAAGAAGTACTTCAACAAAGTTTTAAAATTTCAAATTTACCAAATTTTTATCAAAATTAAAATTTACCAAGTAAAATTTTTTATATATCGAGGGCCTATATTCAAAACCCTCTATCTTAAAAAACACAACTTTTCAGGAAAGCCAAAATATTTTTTTAAATCAACTTCTAAATTTCGTATATAATTCGTTTTTAAAATTTTGCACTATTGGGGATTTTATGATAGATAGAGGGTTTTGTTTCTCAAAAATATTAAGTACATGAATGAAAATGATCAGATAGAGGGTTTTGCATTTTTATAAAAATGAATTATAATGATTTCATTGCGACATCGGTAAATTTTTAATGTGATTTATTAATGATAACGGCTTATACAAAATTCCGAACTCGCGGTTATGGTCCATAGGGGCGGATTTTTCAGAAAAACAAATATTTTTTTTACCGAATTCATCTCAAAAGTTGACAAACTGTTGAGTATGTTATGTAAAAAATAGTAAAAAAAATTAAAAACGCGATTTTGGTTTAAGATTAAAATTTTTGTTTCATAATGTACACACGACATTCAAATTTTGAGCCATATTTTTCAAAAAAGTCAAACAAGAATTTTCAGAAAAAATTATCTCATCAGTGGACCAAAATCGTGGTTCTGGAATTTTGTTGACAAATTCATGTTAAAATTTAGTAAGAAAACATGTAATGCATGATGGAATTATTAAAAAAAAATATTTATAAATTAATTATTTGAAAATATAAAGGGTTTTGCATTCAGCAAAATATATCACATTTGATTTGAGATTTGAAAGATCAGTACTGATCCGGGTGTGAAAGATCAGTACTGATGAGAAAAATGGTTCGCTGAGATTAAATCAGTTTTAATCGGACGGATACAATTTCATCCGAAAAATGGGTTTATTTAATTACATAAACCCATTTTTCGGTTAAAATTGTATCCGTTCAAATAAAACTGATCTAATCTTAGCGATAGATTTTTCAGATCAGTTCTGGTTAAGTTAGGGTGGCGGTGCCAGATCGGCAGTCCGTATAGACCAATTAGTCCATAGCGGTACGACTAAACTTTTCCGCTTATCGATGTAAACTAAACTCATTGCGAATTGCTTTAAACTTTTCAGGTCTATACTCGTAATTTCCTCCAAAGTCTCGAACTGTGAAAAATGCCGGACAGTGACACAGGATGTGTTCAATAGTCTCCTCGACGTCTGGTGTCTTGCACCTTTTGCAGCTTGCGTCTGTAATAAGATTCATGTTTTTGTCAAGTTCCCCGACAAGACAGTGTCCCGTTAATAAACCTGTCAACTTACGACATTCTATTATAGTAAGTGAAAGTAAGAGTTTAGTCCCTCCTAAATATAGCATGGCCACCAAATTCTGCTTATACGACTTGTCCTAAGGATCAGTACTAATCCCTTATATTTTACTCGGATTTTAAAAAATTTCTGAAAACTTTACAGTTTAGCTAAATTTTACAAACTTTTGTTGTTTTTTAGGAAGAAAGGAAATATGTTGAACAAAATATCCTGCATACTCACTCACGCAAAAAATCTTCCTTACGCCTTTTCTATTCCCCACTCACACTCACTCGCAATAACATGAATATAATTGAGTTTCAGTCACACTCACGTGTTAGTCACGCCCTTATCTCTAGTGTAAATATTCACTTATCATTTCAAAAAGTTTATTTTCGAAAAAAATTTTCAACTTAAAAATTAGTCAGTCACTTTCAATAACCAATGCTACCCTTAAAAAAAAATATTTCCTTCAGAAAAAATAATTAACCACCACTGTTTTATCCAGCATCTAACTAAATTATACAGTCAAAAATATATAACGTATGGTATTGTACAGTGACGTTAAAAATTAATGAGCACGCTCAATGTCAAATTTACAAAAAAAGCAATATTTTGCACAGACAGCTAAAAGTCCAGAAATAAAAATATACTCTCACGAGCACGCAGATAGTAATAAAAGAGAGTAAATACAATTGAAGCGATAAAGCGACAAAATATTAAAATATGAAATTTTGACCAACTGAATTGGCAACACTTAGAAAAAAGGGATTGTGATGCAACAACTGCGAACAGTGTATTACGATTTTTTTTTTTTAATTTTTAAAAATTTTATTTTTAAAAATTTTTAAACATGATTGTATATTTTTCTAAGTTTTTTCTAAATTTCTAAACAAAAATCCAAATTTTCATGATTTTTTAAGAATTTCCCAAAATTTTTTGGAACTTTTTAGAAATTTTCCTTTTTTTAGATTTTTTGGAATTTGTAAAAATTACGTTTTTTTAAATTATTTTGAAACATTTCTGCATTATACTAGTTGCTTTTAAATTTTTATGATTTTGCTTAACTTTTCAAAATTAGTTTTTTCTTCAGAATTTTCCAACATTATCCCAATATATTCCGATTTTTTCTTAATTTTTTTTAAATTTCACAGATGTTTTTTTTTTTTTGGATTTTTCAAAACTTTCTTGCATTTTTATGAGTTGTTTTGAATATTGAAAATATATAGTTTGATTTTAAAAAGATTTAATTAGATTATTTTCAATTTTTCTTTAAAATTGGGCTACAAAAAACATATTCAAGTCAAATTTCGAAATTATACCCGTTATTAGGATCATTAAGGTCAAATGACAAGGGGGTTTATTCAAAATATCTAAAGTATACTTCATGTAGGTTTATTTGACAAATATTCATGCTATATCTGTCAAATAAACCTACTTTAGTTTTACTTCGGTTTTACTGAATATCGAGGGTAATATTCAAAATTTGCTATCTGCAGTGTTATAACATATAAGATAGCAAGTTTTGAATATTCGCCCTAGATATCCCCCAAGGTGTTTACATCAACTCATACTGTGATTCTGATTTGATTGTTCTATTGAAGGTCGGCATTTCTCCAATTGCCCTAGGCTATAAAAATCTAGTGTCATACTGGCTTTAATAAAATGTCGTTCTGATTGTGATATATAACTTGTCACTTTATCCTGTTAATCGCTCAACGCCCTCATTGTGGTTAAGCTTGTAATCCGTTGTAAACCTAAAGAAACTCTGTAAAAGTAATTGAAATTGTACAATGACGTTAGTAAAGAAGCAAATGATATAAAAAACAAAGTGGCAATAGAGAAATCATAACACAACAAATATGAAAATAAGAGAAAAGAAGTAACTCAAAAAAGAAAAAGAGAGTTAGTTGTTTATGGAATACAAAAAGAAACAAATAATTGACGGAATGACAGAGACAGTTTGTGTTGCCAAATATTTTTTTAATCATACCCCCAGTTTTTAAATCACAATTCCAGAAATTGTCTTTCTTCCTTTTCACTTTCCATAGGGACCTTGCGTTGTAAGTCCGCAATGATGTTGTTTACCAGTGCCTACTTCAATTGGGCACGAATGATAACTTCTTATATGTTAAATTCGGAATCAGAGCACACACATTGCATATTGGGTTTCTAGGAGCCGTGGCTGGCAATTCTTATGTTCACAACTACACCTATATCGTCCATTACAACCATTCGACACCTGTTGACAACTACTTGTCGCAACTAGTGAACGAACCAACGAGCTTAACGGGCGTTGGAAATAAACATCGGAATATTCTTGATGTTTTTCTTACTTCACATCCTGATAAATATAGAGTAAGAACATTTGCACCTCTTGGTAATGCGGATCACTGCAGCATTTCCGCATCTTTCTCAAACTCCGAACTTCGTAATGTTTCAAAATCAGGTAAGGAGCATTCAGTATTTATTAGTGTCCGACCGAACAGTTCGGCCTAAAAATGGTATTGGCCAAAAATAAATCTTTGCAAGCAGCTTTTTCAGATGGCCGTTTGTTTGTTTAGGCGATAGAAGACTATTCTGACTTTCAAATTTAATGGCGAGGAGGAAGTGAGGCACCAATTTAGATGTTCGGTAACCGAACGTTCGGCCAAATTGAAAAAAGTTCGGTTACCGAACTTCGAAATGGTGGCTTAACTTTTTACTCGTTCTTAAATTTTACACTCAGAATCGTCTTCCATCGCCTCAACAATTCTACCCCATATAAAAAAAAGTTATTAAAAGTACTCCCGAATACCAAAAAACACTAGTATTTATTTATAAGAAGGTCGTTTGACGGAGCTTAATGACTTTTTCTGCACTTCAATTGAAAAATTTGCTTCCTCGACGGCAACTTTGATGCCGCAGCAAAAATGGTAGAAAATATAGTGCTTGGAATGAAGTCATTTCATCAAAGCTCATTTCGTCTAAACCAAGAGATAAAAGTTGGTTTCACCAGACCTGCAGGAATGCAGTCAGATCCCAGCAGTGTTGCCAATAGTAGGGGGAAATCCCTACAAATAGGGTTTTTTTCATAAAAAGGATTGCGTAGGGGAAAAGGGACAGATTTTCTTTTTTGATAAAAATGTAGGTACTTTTTAAAAAATAATTGATATTTTTAATATTAAACGTTTTGGCAAAGAAAAAATGGTACAAACATATTGTTTTTAAAAATGGTTAATAAGACAGCATTATTAAAGTCCTGTAGTTGTTCACCAGTGAAAAAATTTTCGAAACATAAATTTTTAGCGAAAATTCGAGAGTCTCATGTTTGGTTATGTTTAGCTCTTCAGCTGTTTTAAAATACAAAACAAAAATAACTTGAATTTAGCTTTTTAAGTATATTTATCTGATATAATAAATGTTTACCTACTGTGGCAATAACTTTAAATTGCTTGATTTTATTTCTGAATGTCAAATTTAACTGCATTTAACATTAAAAAAAAAATGCTTAAAGTGTTTAATGGATTTATATTATTTAATGGAACAGAATACCTCTTTAGAGAAATTTGTAAAGCCATTTTAAATTTTATGTCTTTTGACAGATTTTCACATGAAGACAGAACAGCTTACTTGCCTAAATAGTTGAGGTTTATCTTTTTAAATTTCTACAAAAAATTTTTTTTTTGAAAATTATTCTATGCGAATATCATAGTTTTAATAAGGAAAGGAAAAGTGACCTCGAGCTAGAATAAACCTACTCAAAATATAATATATTAATGTGCGAAAAAAAATTTTTTTGTTTATTAATAAAAATTTATCAAAATTTGAACAAAATTTGTAGTTTTAAATTCGTTAAACTTAAAACAAATACAATTGACATATCAAAAACTCGCCTTTAGTATTTGAACTTTTATTTAACATTTAATGTACAAAAAGTGAATAAAATCTGGTTTTGTTTTAAAAATTTTAGCCGTTACAACGTAGGGATAAATGTAGGGATTTTTTTCGGAAAATGTAGGGAGAAAAGGGAGTTTTTTCAACATGGGTAGGTTTTTTTCATTTAAAAAAATGGCAACACTGGATCCCAGGAGGAAGCGATTAGAAATTGGTGTTACGGATGGGATCCGAGTGTGCAAGGGAACTTACATTAAGACGCGGAAAGCTTCTCAATTTTTAATTAAACACCTTTGTGTCGTAAATCGGTATCCTGCTAGGTATATGGAGGCTTACTTACTTTAAAACGATCGACAGCATAGTTTTCAGGAAACTTCTTTCTGCTGGGGATCTGTTGGCGTTCCTTTTGGAACGTTGGTGTCGTTCGATATACCATTTTGGTGAGAGTAAGGTTGTTGGTGTGGATATTTCCAAAGAATTTGATTGTGTGTTGCACGGTGCGCTTATATTTAAGTTTATTGCCTTTGGTATCGAAAATTACTTCTCACGATTTAGTTTAAGTTTCCTCAGATTTCGCTCTAAACGTGTTGTTAAAGTTGGGTTCTTATCAAATGAATTTCAGCTTCAGTCAGGGTTACCGCAAGGTTCTGGTCTTTCTCCTTCCCATTTTCTTATTTTTAGAGCCCCCCATTACCCGGGTTTCGGTCTACCCGGGCTACCCGGGTAGACCGGGTTTAAGACCGGGTACCCGGTCTGACCGGTACCCGGGTAGACCGGTCTTTGTGTTCATCGGTCTACCCGGGTAGGCCGGTCTACCCGGGTAACCCGGTCTACCCGGTTAACCGGACTGTCGGTCGACCGGTCTACCCGGGTAGACCGGTTTTCAATTTTTTTTATATTGAATTTTTATTAAGAACAACTTTTACAATCAATCAAGGGACGAAAATGAAATATTAAATTAGTTTAGTGTTATCTTAACCAAAAATTAGAAAATTTCTCCATTTTTTTCTTCATTAAAAAGGAAAAATGCTGATATCTCAAAAACTAAGCAAGATAGAGCAAAACGGATAAAATTTTCAAAAGAAAGACAACAAAGAAAAATATGGAACAGCCTTCCTCTATCCATGTGTGGACTCAATGGGACCGAAATTTTGAATTAAAAATTCGCATTCCGGAAAATTTTAAAAAGCCAATATCTTGGTAAGTATTGCCCACACGATAAAAAGGCCAATGGTATTTTTGTTGATCTTTACTTGAAGAACTTGACCACTGAATATCCGAAAGCCCTGAGATCTAAAGTTTTTGAGTTATTTGATTTTAAATTTTTTTAGGACCACAAACCCCATTTTTTTATGAGTTTAAATGCCGATTTCTCAAAATTTTTGTTTATCCCTATTCCATATGGAGTCATTTGAAGTAACCACAAAAAAGTGCCGTCCTAAAGACCGAAAAAGACCGTCCCAATTTCATGTAAATACATGAAAAACACAAGACTTTACGAGTTTAACAGCCGATTTCTCAAAATTTTTGTTCTAAGACCGGCACAAAAAGCTGTGGGTAGATCGGCAATTATGTCTAGATTATCCCTATTCCATATGGAGTCATTTGAAGCAACCACAAAAAAGTGCCGTCCTAAAGACCGAAAAAGACCGTCCCAATTTCATGTAATTGCGACGGTCTTTTTCGGTCTTTAGGACGTCACATTTTTGTGGTTGCCTCAAATGACTCCATATGGAATAGGGATAATCTAGACATAATTGCCGATCTACCCACAGCTTTTTGTGCCGGTCGTAGAACAAAAATTTTGAGAAATCGGCTGTTAAACTCGTAAAGTCTTGTGTTTTCCATGTATTTACATGAAATTGGGACGGTCTTTTTCGGTCTTTAGGACGGCACTTTTTTGTGGTTGCCTCAAATGACTCCATATGGAATAGGGATACTCCAGACATAATTGCCGATCTACCCACAGCTTTTTGTGCCGGTAGTTGAACGAAAATTTTGAGAAATCGGCTGTTAAACTCGTAAAGTCTTGTGTTTTCCATGTATTTACATGAAATTGGGACGGTCTTTTTCGGTCTTTAGGACGGCACTTTTTTGTGGTTGCTTTAAATGACTCCATATGGAATAGGGATACTCTAGACATAATTGTCGATCTATTTACAGCTTTTTGTCCCGGTCGTAGAACAAAAATTTTGAGAAATGGGCTGTTAAACGCGTAAAGTCTTGTGTTTTCCATGTATTTACATGAAATTGGGACGGTCTTTAGGACGGCACTTTTTTGTGGTTGCTTCAAATGACTCCATATGGAATAGGGATACTCTAGACATAATTGTCGATCTATTTACAGCTTTTTGTCCCGGTCGTAGAACAAAAATTTTGAGAAATGGGCTGTTAAACGCGTAAAGTCTTCTTTTTTCCACACTCAAAATAATAACTCTGTAAAATACTCTGTTAAATGACTGTAATCTCAATTCAACAGATATTTTACAGAGTTTTCTGTCAAAATACAGATTTAAAGAAAATACTTTGTATTTTGTTGTGACAAAAAAAACAAAGTTTCCTCTGTTATATTATTTTTTACTTTGTAATCTTAATTTGACAGATAATTAACAGAGTTTTCTGCTAAAATACAGATTTAAGCAAAATACTTCGTATTTTTTTATAACCAAAAAAGTTTGCTGTTTTAAGTAGTTTCTGTTTTTGTTACCAAACATCAAAATTTTATCTGTATATTTTTTTTTTTTGAGAAAAAGTTGAAAAAGTAGCAAAAAAAGTTATCAAAATTTTTTTTTCAGAAATCTTTTAAAAATTTTACAAAATAACATGCATTTAACCATACACTCAAAATAATTAATCTGTTAAATACTCTGTAAAATGACTGTAATCTCAATTCGACAGATATTTGACCAAGTTATCTGCTAAAATACAGATTTTAGGAAAATACTTTGTATTTTCTTGTGAGCGACAAACAAAATTTTATCTGTAATTTAACTTTTTACTTTGTAATCTTCATTTTGCAGTTAATAAACAGAGTTTTTTTGTTAAAATACAGAGTTTAGAAAAATATTTTGTTTTTCTCGTAACCAAAATACAAAATTTCGTCTGTAATTTTACTTATTGCTTTGTAATTCAGTTTTTAAATAAAAATCTCTCCAAAAATCTTCCAAATATTTATACCCCTCTTTAAAAAGCGGCTTAAATTTTAATAAAAGCTGGTAAATTTTACGAGAATGTTGGTTTTCGTAAAAACTCTTAATTTTCACAAAAATAAAAAAAGTAAATTTACAATTTGGAAGCAATAAAGCGGGCAAATTTACACGATGGTATTTCCCAACTGTCAACAAAACTTGCAAATTAAGGCAGGAGAAATTGATCAGGAATCCAATAGTGACCGTTGTGTAAAAGCCACATCAAGCGCATTAAAAAATATGCATGTAAGTCAAGGCATTCTTAAACGATTTCCCTTTAATTTTTATAAAAGTGTTTATTGAAATGTCCCCGCTCGAATGTGGCACTGAAAATGAGAAGTTTATAAAAAAAACCGTGAGAACATCTAGAGAGTTTATAAATAATTTCTAAAATGTTAAAAATTCGCGTACTTAACATTAAAGCGGGCGCATTTAAATGATGGCATTGGCCTTTATTTCGTGTCAAGTTATTATTATTACTTAAACATGCTTCTTGGTAAAATTCTGGACTCTTTCATCAACATTTTACATATAATTCTGTAAATTTACAGTTTTTTTTATATCGAAATCATTTAACAAAGTTTTCTTCGTAATATAACAAAAAATCTTGCTGGTTGGAAATCTATGGTATTTTCTGCTGGCTCAGCAGAGTATCTCTGTATTTTAACAAAGTGATTATTTTGAGTGTAGAGGAATAAAGTAAAAAGATTGTAATTGGTTTAACTCTCTTTTTTCTCTCTCACGCGAAATCTGTCTGGGATCAAGTAAAATTTTTGGTTTTTTAAAGTCATGAAATTTGTACTTTATTTGCACTTTTAATATTTTTTTTTTTAATTATATTGAATCATTAACATTTTAAGAATGTAAATTTCATAAATTTGTTTTGTTTAAAACAATATAAATGCACTCATAAAAATATGTTAGTATTCCTTACAAAAAAGTCTGTTACCATTACTAATAAAGTTTTCAATTTGTGCCCGATAACTTTTTCAGTTACCATTACAAACTTTGGTTTTCAAAAATTAGTAATCTTAAAAATACTTAAAAAATTAGTATTACTAAATTTTTCTGTACAATTTCTGTAAAATAAATTTTAAAACCCGGTTGTAAAAATTAATAAAAATACCAGTTCGCTGGCGCCTTGCTTTTGAATTTTGCATATCATAATGTATGTGTAAAAAAAATTAAAATCCAAAGCCTTTGTTGTACGTATATTCTTCTCCTTGTTATGCTATTTCTTAAAGTTACATATATAAATTAAACATATATTTTTTAAATGCCAAATAGGTGAGTAAAAAATAGAAAAAAAAATAATATTTAATTATAATTTCTTTTTTTCTAGAAAAAAATACGAAATTTACAAACTAATTTTGTAAAATTTACAAAAAAAAATATCAAAATTTTGTAGGATAATTTTTAAAAAATTAACTGAAAAAATTATTAACAAATCAGTAAAAAATCAATAGTTTGTAACGCGAGTTTACAAAAAAGAACTACTAAAAAATAATTTTTAGTAAGAATTAGTAAAAAACCTGTAAAGTTTGGTTACAAACCATTTTACAAACTTTTTTACTGACGTATTTTTTTGAGTGTGTGTTTTTTTTAAAGAAAACAAAAATCCTTTTTTCAATTCCTCTTTCAACCTTCATTCTATTAATCCCATCCAGTTAAAGAGATCTCACGAGAGCCACGAATAGCCCCTGATTTAACTAAACTCTGTAAATTTATAGAGTTTTTTTTGTAAAGCATCAAATAAATTTTACAAATATATGTAAATTCACATAGCTTTCTTTGCTAAATGGTGGTTTATTTAACCAATATTTTACTAGAAACTCTGTAAATTAACAGTTTTTTTTGTCCAAATCATTTTACAGAGTATTATAGTAAAATTACCAAGAAATGTTGTTAGCTGGAAAAGTATGGTGTACTCTGTTAAATTAGCAGAGTTTTTCTGTAATTGAACAGAGTTATTATTTTGAGTGCATGTATTTACATGAAATTGGGACGGTCTTTTCCGGTCTTTAGGACGGCACTTTTTTGTGGTAGCTTCAAATGATTCCATATGGAACAGGGATACTCTAGACATAATTGTCGATCTATTTACAGCTTTTTGTCCCGGTCGTAGAAAAAAAATTTTTTTGTTACCGAAAATTTAAAATACTTAATTAGAACTTGTTGTAAAAAGCGCCGCTGCCGAAAATTTGGTACCAAATTTTCCGGAAGATACAATTTCATCACAAAAAGCGCAGCAGGCGAAAATTTGGTACCACAAATCGCCGCGATTTTTGGTACCAAATTTTGGCCTGCCGCGCTTTTTACAACAAGTTCTACTCTTTTCTATAATGGTGAGTGTAATCCCCAAATCCCTCTAACAAAAATCAATCTAATCTACCAATAACACCATTTTGCATCTAAATCCCCTTAATCTGGCAACACTGAACACAAACACAAGACGTTTTGGTTTTGAAAAATCTGAAAAACTGTATGCGACACTAGACTTGGGTACAATTTCAATTTAGTAAATAATAAGATAGCAACGTGAACGAACATACGTTTCGTATCGATTCGATTACAGACGTGCGAGCCTGAATGTAAATAAAACGTTACGTTTTAGCAACAAACGGTAACGCGAAAAAGAAAATAAATTTAAAATTAAACAAAATAAACGGAATCAAAATAAAATTACTATAAAAAGTTAATAAAAGTAAATCCAAAACTGGATTTAAAAAAAAATATTAAAATTTAAATAAAATAATATTCATCTATCAAAGGTGTTTAATTAAAAAAAGTTTCTGTGTTGTGCTATTAAAAATTCAATTAAAAAAATAATAAAAAAAAAAATTCTCCCGCCTTTGTTAAAAAAATTACTGTGTTGGTTTTTTCTTCTATAAATTAAAATATTATTCATTATTCTCGGAATTTGTTTTTAAAAATACTTAATAAATCACAACGAATATTGTATTTAAAATATATTATATATTTTATTTTATACATATTTTTTCATCTCTACCAAAAATATATATAAATTTTGTCTCAAATCACAAAAAAAACCTGAATCAAAACAATTGGTAGACGCCATTGTTATTATTGTTTTTCAACTGCTGCTATTACTTCTAGTTCTTCTTCTTTTATTTTTACATTGTAGTATTTATTTTTTTCGGATTTCCTCTCCTGTTTTATTTAACATTAGTAAACAAGTAAGTATCCTTTGCTTTCCAAAATACAAAAAATCAATTTCTACAATGTTTTATAGCATCTCTGTGGTGCTGGAAAACAATTTAATGTCTAGACAGTGTTAAACATTTTTGCTTTTGCTCCCTATATGTACCTCCTAAACCCTAAACTCAAAAAAAAAAAAAAAAAAAAATAAAAAAAAACAAAATCCTGTTTTGATAACCCTAACGGAGCCTGTTTTTTTGGTGTTGTTTATTGCTTCTTAGCATAGTTGATAATAATGGTACAAAAGGACGAAATTTCGTACCTATAGGAAATTTTTTGGGTTTTTTGTATTTTGTTTTCTATAGGCTTTAGTTTTTAGATTAAAAACGCAGCATCGATCAAGGATTATTAAATAAAGGAGTTATTAAAGCATTGGAAGGCTAAAAAAGTTATGAAACTACACCATTTCCAATTATATTTTAAAATTTTCCAAATGTATTTTAAAATTTTCTAAATAAATTTTAAAATTGTCCAAGTGTATTTTAAAACTTTCGAAACAAACTGTCCAAAATGCATTTTGAAACTGTCCCAAATGCATTTCAAAATCGTCTCAACAAATTTTAAAATTATCCAAATGTATTTTAAAATTGTCGAAATAAATTTAAAACTGTCCAAATGTATTTTAAAATTGTCCAAATATATTTCGAAATTATCTAAATGAATTTTAAAATGTCCCAATATATTTTAAACTGTCCAAATTAATTTTAAATTGTCCCAATGTATTTTAAAATTGTCCCAATGTATTTTAAAATTGTCCTAGTGTATTTTAAAATTGTCTAAAAATATTCACAATTTTCCAAATATATTTTAAAATTTCCCAAATGTATTTTAAAATTTTCCCAATATATTCTAAGATTGTTCAAATGTATTTTAAAATTGTCCAAATGTATTTTAAAAAAGTCCAAATTAATTTTAAATTGTCCCAATATATTTCAAAATTGTCCAAATGAATTTTAAAATTGTCAAAAAGTATTTTAAAATTGTTCAAATGTATTTTAAAATTGTCCAAATATATTTTAAAATATCCCAAATGTATTTTAAAATGTTTGCAATATATTTTAAAATTGTCCAAAAGTATTTTAAAATTGTCCAAATTAATCTGAAATTATTTTAAAATTGTCCAAATGAATTTTAAAATTTTTCCAATTTATTTTAAAATTGTCCAAATGTATTTTAAAATTGTCCAAATATATTTTAAAAATCAATATAATTTAAGATTGCCCAAATGAATTTTAAAATTGTCCCAATATATTTTAAAATTATCCAAATAAATTTTAAGACTGTCCAATTATATTTTAAAATTGTACAAATGTATTTTAAAATTGTCCGAATATATTTATAAATTGTCCAAAAACAATTTGAAATTTTCCATATGTATTTCAAAATTGTCCAAATACAATTTAAAATTGTCCAAATGTATTTTAAAATTGTCGAAACATGTTTTAAATTTGTTCAAATGTAATTTAAAATTGTTTCAATATATTTTTAAATTGTCCAAATGTAGTTTAAAATTTTCCGAATGCCTTTTAAAAATTTCCAAATGTATTTTAAAATTGTCGAAATCTAATTTAATATTATTCAATTGTACATTTGAAATTGTCCAAATGTATTTTAAAATTTTTTCTTTCACAAAATTTTTTGTCAAAAAAAGGATTTTGTGGATGTTATCACTTCATTCTTTTAGGCCGAGTCTTCTTCTTATTTCAAGCAGTGTTAAGTCGATCTGCTAAATTCCAGAAACATTTCAACACGTTTTATTTCTATTTAAATCTGTAAAATTTATCCCAGTTCTAAAAACTCTTCAGGATTACTGGAATGTCCATATGAGCTGATATCTATCTAAAGTTGTACGACAGTTAAGGGCGATTGGTGATTGAATCACATTAGCCCCATGATCGTTAACAGGTTGACTACACTGTTGAACAAATTTATAAAAATGAGCACTCCCATGAATCAAATAGATTTTTACTTCCTGATTCCAAATCTGTATTTCAAATTTTTCTATCATGTAAGGTTTTTAAGATATTCGCGTTTGAATATTGAAAAAAAAACCACTAATTTAGCACTTTTTGGGTCTCCCATATAACGTATTCTTAAGTTTCTCACAAAAAAAAGGACTTGATTTAGTATAAATGATACCTTTTGGTTCCAAATCTGGCATATAAATTTTTGTAACGCATTCCATTTTTGAAATATTTTCGTTTAAAAAACTCAAACTTCACTGTTACGCACTTTTATTCTTTATAAATCACACTAAAATTTTCAAACGCGAATATCTCGAAAACGGAATATGCTAGAAAAATTTGGATTGCGGAATCGAGAGGTCCATTTTATATAAGATCAAGTCCTATTTTGTGTAAGCAACATAAGAATACGAAACAGTGGGCCCCCGACAGTGCTAAAATATTGTTTTTTTTTTTAATTTTTAACAGCAAATATCTCAAAAACTTTACGTGCTAGAAAAATTTGGATTGCAGATTTGGAATCAGAAGACCAAAATCTTTAAGGACCAGTTAGACAATTCACTGGGAGGTTTTTGGTGTCGAACATCGAGCATTCCGTATAAATATTTATGCAAAAGTTATTCCCAAATCCTTTCAATCTAATATTGCCTGGACGTCTAAGGTGTAGCTCAAACAGATATCTTGGAGCAGTATAGTGCACTTTTAAAGGTTTTTTTCTGTAGCCCCAGTTGCAGGCTATCTACTGCAGACGCGGGTTAGTTTTAATTCGATCTTGTCATATTAAGAAATTTTATATGGTGCCCGAGCAGGGACCAGATATCGAATCGCAAAGCGGAGCCCCAGAAATCGACACTTTTCTTCAGCACACATAGACTCTGAAGACCGTTATGATACCACGGGACGGTAATGGGATTCCCTTACTAGTACCTGCCTTTAAACCCATTTGAGCTTCTTATGAAACTCCTAAGATGTTGAATTTTGACATCCGGCAAATCAGTGAAACAAGTCTCTGACCAGAAAGTTTCAGGCAAGGGCAGATAAATTGTTCTATAGTTTCCACCTCTTCCTCATCCATGCAACTTCGGCAAAAGTCGTTTGACAGCATATTTATCCGCTTAGCATGCTTTCCTATTAGACAGTGTCTGGTAATTACAGCAACCACCGTCGGAATCTTTCCTCTTGAAAGCAATATCATCTCACTTGTGCGCTTCTGATTAAGAGAAGGTCAAATTTCTTGAGGCATTCCAACACATTCCAATTCCCTAGAAACCTGTAAGGTAGTTCCCAGTCTTGTAAGTTCATCGGCTATGCAATTCTCTAGAATGTCTCTTAAGTCGTATGTCAAACTGCTTGGCCATCTCATTAAAACACGTGCGGCAGTTAAGGGAAGATTTTGTTTTTTTAAAAATTTACTCCAGGAACTTGATTGCGGCTTGACTGTCGGAATAAATGTTCACTGCAGTTGTAGACATGACATTATAACTCAACCAGTTAGCCACATCGTATATTGCCAGCATCTCTGCCTGGTAAACACTACACGGACCTGGGAATCTTTGACTGAGACTTAACCCAAGCTCTTTCGAATAGACTACGAAATCGTGTACCTTCGAGCCATCTGTGTAAAAAATTTATAGAGGCTCCACCACCCAGAGTGCACCTCACTCAAGACTACCTGGATGGTATCATATGATCAGAAAGGCTCATAGGTATTGTGTAACTAATCTGTACAATACAGTCCTAATTTTAGGTACCAAATTAAGAATGTTTTTTTAACATCCCTGCCTGCCGTTAGTCATATACACTCCTTAAAAAAAAAACACTAAGCCTCCACCAAAAAATGTATCTTCTTAATCTCTTCTTTAAACTGGTTTTCTTGTTATTCATCTTTTTTCTTCTTCTTTAAAACTCTAAATAATCCTTTCTTTTGCAAACATCTTTACACATCAACAAAAAAAAAACGAGACCCTAAACATCCCTCTTTTTTTGTTGGTTTATCATAACCAACCCAACAAATTTTAAATTGAAACCTAAAAACTCCTATTTAAAAGCAACAATAAATTTCCTTACCATTTCTCAGATTTAAAATTTTATTTATTTCTTCTCCTTTCCAAGCAAAAAAATTAACTACTTCAGATATCAGCATTTCAAAACATTTCATTCATTCATTCTTCTCACTCACTCAATCATCTTTTCAAAATGCTAAATAAAAAACAACAAACTGTGTGTGAGCTGTGAAATAAATTTTTGTGCTCGTTAATATACCCAAAAAGTTGTGGTTTTATTTGTCAAAATTTGAAACTTATTTTACCAGGCATTCAGAAATTTCAGTTGTATTCCATATTTCTCTTAGGTTTGTTTCCCCCATTTAAAATTTTCTCATCACATGTTGTTGTTAATGTTGTTGGATACAACAACATTTTACACTCGAATTTTGCTTTTATTATTTGTCTTTCTTTCAGTTTGAGTTTTGTATGTGTTTTTTTGTATTTGTTTTTAGTTTTGTTTTGAATTATTTTTTTTTTTGACTCCATATTTGGTGTCGTGGTGGACAACACCGCCACGAGTTTGCTCAATGCGAATGAAAAGAAAATATGATAACAAAACAAAAACCTCCACAATAACAATAATAATAATAATAAACATGCATACATATGTCAAATTTTCCCTTCTCTATACCCCAAGGTTGGGAAATTATGGGTACAGTAAGCAAAGACTTTGGCAAAATTTAAATTTACTACCATATATGTATTTGTATTAGTTTTTCAAATTAAATTATGATCTGGATTTTGGAAATATTTTTTTTTTTTTAAAGCGATGTTTTTTGTCCTCAGACCATAAATTAAAATTTACCCGGGTTAAGGGTTTGCCAGCACTCAAGGGAAGCCCCCTACTAAGGTATTGTGTTGGTATCCCTAGTAAAAATATGAAGGATCAGTACAGATCCGAAAAATGGATCGCTAAGATTAAATCAGTTTTAATCGGACGGGTAGAATTTCATAAAAAAATGGGTTTATATAACTGAAGGGCTTACTGCAAAAACTAGATAAGCAACATTTTATTTTTTGGTGTTTTTTGCCATCTACTGATGTTCCATTGACAGATTTTTGGCTGAATTTTTGCTTAAACCCTTCGTACAAGTATATTGAGTATAGGGTTGCCAGAATTTTATTTCGAAAATGCGGGACAAACTTCCGAAAATTCCAAAAATGGCGGGATTTTAAAAATTTTCGCGGGACAAAAATATTTTTGTGAACAAAACTGAAAAATTTAGCAGCATGTTGTCGAGTTTTATTGTTTTACATAGAGACTACCAACCGCTAAATTTCATTTTGAAATTGAAAAAATGTTTTTCAAAAACAATTTTTCGCGCTGCTTTAGAGACTAATTTAGCTAAAGTAAATTTTAGTACACAAATTTCCATTTTGAAGATACAACGGCTGAACCAGAATTACTCCATGGAAATTTTATAAATATTTTTCCCGGAATGTACACTATATTGCGCAACCTTTGGCGTACATTTTTTGAAAAAAAAATTTTTTTCAAACAAACGCTAAGATTGTAAACTTTTTTGTTATACCCAATTCACACCTGAGGTGAAATCTCGTTCGAACAACATTTCGATGATATGGTTGTGTACACTCAAAAAAATAAAACTGTAAAGTTAACAAACTTTTTTTTGTTAACTCGAGTTTACTGGCTTTTTAGCAAATTTTTAGTTAAAATCAGCGTTTTAACTACTTTTTTTAGTTAAGTTCGATTTACGAAAATACTAGTTTTGTACAAATTTGGAATTAATTTTTTTTGTTGACTTTAAAACAGAGTTTACGAATTTTTACTAATTAATTTGCTGATTTTTTGTAACATTTTTGTCAAGTCGAAAATTTTAAACATTTCTTGTGTAGCCTCCTATGCAAATCTCATTAGTCCTACTTAAGCTGAACTTAACGCTGTGAAAAATATATTTTTTTTTTTATTTAAAAAAAAAGGTTAGCTGAATTCACCTAATAAAAAATGTTACGAAATTTTCAGCTGAATTTTTAGTTAAAATTACTGTTTTTTTGCTACATTCATTCTACGAAAAGTTAACTAAATATTTTTTGTTAAATTAACTAGAAATTTAGTAGGTTCAAAATCAGGTGTTTTTTTAGTTAAATTTAACTAAATTTTTTGCCAACTTTACAGTTTTTTTTTTTTGAGTGTATAAAATGATGCAGAGCATATGATCGAAATTTCGTTCGAACAAAATTTCACCTCAGGTGTGAATAGGCCTTTATTTTTTCCTTAAAAATGTTCTAAATCTACATCATTTGGGCGGCAAGGTAAAACCAATTTTACATAAGCTTACACTCAAAAAAATAAAACTGTAATGTTAACAAAATTTTTTTTGTTAACTCCAGTTTACTGGCTTTTTAGCAAATTTTTAGTTAAAATCAGCGTTTTAACTACTTTTTTTAGTTAAGTTCAATTTACGAAAATACTAGTTTTGTACACATTTTGAATTAATTTTTTTTGTTGACTTTAAAACTGAGTTTTCGAATTTTTACTAATTAGTTTGCTGATTTTTTGTAACATTTTTGTCAAGTGAAAAATTTTAAACATTTCTTGTGTAGCCTCCTATGCAAATCTCATAAGTCCTACTTAAGCTGTGAAAAAAATAAGAAAAGAAAGTGAATTGTTAGTGTTTAAAACCAAACTTAATATTTTTTACAAAAAGTTTAGCTGAATTCAACTTATAAAAAATGTTACGAAATTTTCAGCTGAATTTTTAGTTAAAATTACGGTTTTTTTGCTACATTCATTCTACGAAAAGTTAACTAAATATTTTTTGTTAAATTAGCTAGAAATTTAGTAGGTTCAAAATCAGGTGTTTTTTTAGTTAAATTTAACTAAATTTTTTGCTAACTTTACAGTTTTTTTTTTTTGAGTGTACAAATAAGCCTTTTAAAAACTTAGGCTTTTAAAGTAAAAAATAGTTGTTGTTAAAAAAAAAAATTGCAAAAAAAGCGGGAATACGGAATCACGCGCGGGACGCGGGACGCGGGAATCGGTTATGAAAAGCGGGACAATCCCGCCAAATGCGGGACGTCTGGCAACCCTAATTGAGTATGAAAGTTCTTCAAAAGATCTATTTTCTACATAATTTCAAAAGTTTTAAGGCTAAAACCACCACAAAATTAAATGTGGCTTATCGAGTTTTTACAATTATATAAACCCATTTTCAAGATGAAATTTTATCCGTCCGAATAAAACTGATCGAATCATACCGATTCATTTTTCGGATCAGTAGTGATCTTTCAAATCTCGGATCAGTACTGATCTTACTCGGATCAGAAGTGATCTTTCGAATCTCGAATCAGATGTGATGTATAAAAATATATATATACATTTTAACTCGGTATAAGGAAAATATATTATAAGGAGAAGGAAAGAGGGAGTAGTGTTTGTGGACATTTAATTTGAACTTTTTTAAATTGTAGCTGACAGGAAAGACCTCTGCCGGGACTTTATTCCACATAACGCTAGTTAGAACGAGAAACGAATTTTCTCTGTAATGCGTTGCGCGATACAGCTAGATGAGTTCGCCTATCACAGCAGAACAGAGCTGGATATCAAACTGTCTTTTATGAGCTTCAATGACCTCCTAGGTACTCGAACCAGTTGCTTCAAGATAGACCTTGAAGCATCTGCCCAGCATTGGGAGTTGTATTCTATGTTTATTATTATTATTATTATTATTTATTTGATTTCCCGCACAACAAGACTAAGAGTCTTATAGTTAAAGTACGAGATCAGTATAAGGCAAATGAAACAATTATATAAAAAAAAAAAGTTAACTTTAAATTTAAAAATAAAAATACTTAAATTAATTAATTAAAAAAAAACAATAAATAATGTAAAAAAATTAAGAAAAAAAAAAATAAAAATTTAAACAATGCAAACTTAACTAACATTTTCAAGATTACGTAGTAAAATGTTGCAAACTGATTTTTTTTTTTAAATGTTCAAATATTGATTTTCTAAATTGCGTTGCGTTGCCTAGAAATTGTATGTTTGGTGGTAGCAAGTTCCAAAGACGAATACATCTAATATAAAATTGCCATTCAGAGACTAGAAATTTATGTCTTATTTGTATTATGTCATTGTTTCTAAGAGATCGGGTCAAAGTCAACCTATTAAAAAGATATATCGGCTCCTTGGTAAAAATGATTTTATGCATGAGTGTAAGGCATCTAATTTTTAAAATATCCTGAAATTGCACACCATAAAGTTTCAGTTTATAAGATGAAATGCGGTCATATTTTCGCAATTTATAAACATATCTTAGGATGGCATGATATGTACTATTCAATTTTCTAAGACTTTCGTAGTCGCAACTTGAAAATATTTCACATCCATATAAAAGTATGGGCATTAGGTACGTTTTTGCAAGCAATATTCTGATATGAACTGGCGTAAGTTGTTGAGTACTCCATAATGCTCGAAGCATTGAATATGTTTTTCCAACAGCAGTATTTATATGATCAGACCACGTGAGGTTTTTATTAAAGATGATACCAAGGTTTTTAGCAGTTGACACAATTTCAATACACAAGTTGTTTAGCTTTATATCTGGCACTGGAGGCACTCTTACATTATTCCTTGCTATAATTAGGCATTTTGATTTATTGGGATTTATACAAAGACCATTTGCCGTAGCCCATAATTGTATCTGTTTGAGATCTGCGTTAACTTTAGATACACAATCGTTTAATTTGTTAATACGCGAACATACATAAAGTTGCACATCATCCGCATACATATGGGCTTTACAGTAGTTTAATTGATTCGGCAGATCGTTTGCATACATAGTAAAGAGCAAAGGTCCAAGTATCGAGCCTTGTGGAACTCCCTTGAGAACTGGCAGCGCAGTCGATTTTTTATTATTGGCATAAACTGACTGTAGGCGATCCAGTAAGTATGATGACAAGAGTTTGGTTGAAGGAGAAGAAAAGTTAAACATATTTTTTAACTTCATGCACATCACATCATGATTTACCATATCAAATGCTTTTGAATGGTCCAAAAGTATAAGAAAGGCAATATTACCAGAGTCAATATAGCCACGAATTTCCTCAGAAACATCAACAAGTGCAGTTATACAACTGTGTTTTGGACGAAAACCAGATTGTCTATCTGTGAGCAATGCCTTATCTTTTAAATATTTCCCGATTTGCTGATGAAGTAGCCTTTCGAGAACTTTGGACAAATAGGGCAATATAGCAATAGGACGGTACTCGTTTCTTGATTTAGGAATTGGCAGAACTTTTGCATATTTCCAGCTTCTAGGATAAACACTTTTGGTAATGATGGTATTGAAAATAAACGTGATTTGGGGTAAAATATAAGGAATTACAAGTTTTAAGAATCTGGGATGAATATTGTCAAAACCAACGGCGTTTGATTTAATTCCCTGAGAGGTGGAATATACCTCAAACTGGTTAACACACTGAAAACAAAACTGATTCTCAAGTGATGTAGATGTTTCGTTATTAATATAAAAATTGGTACTTAAAGGAATACTCTGAATATTTGTAAATTGATGATTCAATATATCTACATCTTCATCTATCTTATCGCCAGCCTTGGATTTTCCTACTCCAATTTCTCGTATAGTCTTCCACGTTTTTTTGCAGTCTACAGCAGATGTAAAAAGACTCGAATAATGTGCTGATTTTGCACTTTTAATCATACGATTGACTTCTTTTCTGTAACATGAATACTCACTGTGCAATTCATCAGTTTTGAAGCGTTTCCATCGCGCATAGGCAGCGTCCCTTTGATATATTTTTTCCTTAATATTCGAATTAAACCATGGTTTTTTCTTATAGCTATTTGTGGTTGTTTTAAGTGGTACCGATTTATTGAAAACAATTGCTAAATTTTGTTCAAAGAAACTAACTTGATTATCAACACTTGGCATATAATAAATTGAGTTCCAATCTATTTTCGACATTTCATTAAACATGATATTGAAATCCATTCGTTTAAAGTCATAATACATTTCAACTTCATTTGTCTTTTGAACTTTAAAGTCAAATGTGAGAAAGATTAAGTCATGCTTGGAAAAACAGGGCACTGATAGCTGATCATAGAGTAGAATCTTTACTTTACTACTGACAAAGAACTTATCAAGAAGTGAATTACTTGTGGAGGTAAAGTGTGTAGGTACTTCAGTATTAGTAGCAATAAGACCAATTGATTGCATCATATCTGTTAAGTTAGATTCTACGAGAGCGTTTGAATTAAAGTCACCACATATTACGACGTCATCAAACTGCACTGTAATTTCTTGAAGTTTTGTATAAAAAACATCAAGATCTATACGACTATGAGGTCTATAAACACATCCAACCAATAATTTTTTACCACAGGAAATCACTTCAACAAATAGGTGTTCAACTTTCTCCTCCGGTTCAGATTTGCTATAAAATTTACATGTTATACCGTTTCTAACGTATACAGCCACACCACCATATGGAGTCTTTCTATCGCATCGAAATATTCTGAAGCCATTTGCATTAATCATGCTATCAGCAACTGCCTTAACGAACCACGTCTCCGATACACATACTATGTCAACCCCCGAATTTTCAAAGATATGCCGAAATTCATCAATTTTATTTTTTAAACTTTGAGCATTAAGATGGCATATATTTATACCAGATCTCTGTTTGCATAAGATACCTATTAAATTAGACGTAATGTCCCTGGAGCTAGATACAGTGTTATTGTTGTTTAATGGCATATAAAGAAAAAGTAATTAAGACAACAACGCAAAAATAGAAAATCAATTTGTTTTTTAAAAAGAAAAATATTGGTAAATAATTTAATAAATAAACATATTTTGTATAGTATGATAATAAAAAAAATGACACATATATGAATAAAAATATAGATAATTTATCTGGCAACATCGCAATATATTTAAATGAATCACTCGGCACAATTATTTTGAGATGAATTGCTCCAATTACGAAAAAACTCATCAAGTTGTTTAGGATCATCGATTCGTTCAGCATCATTACTATCGAGTCGCTTTATATAAACCAATCCACGAATTGTATAGGCACTTTTAATCTTTTCATCGTTTCTTAAGCTTATCGCAGTTTTTAAAATATTATAGTTGTACGGTATTAAGTTTTCATTGACAAAAAACTGAACATCACTTTCGGTGCCTACGTGTCTTAGGCAAAACTGTATTTTATTTAAACGTTTAAATTCCGAACATTTTTTTAGGAAGAAATTCTTTTCATACGGAGTTTTAAGCCTAACCAATATTGGAGGGTCAGGTACATTACGAAGCGTATTAAAATTTTTCACGCGAAAAATTGTTTTTGTTTCAGGAGCTATAATGCCAATTGTGTTGCAAAGATTTTCAAAAAATATATTCAAATCTTCTTCCTCTTTTTCATCAAAAGGGACACCAGTTATTCTTACATCAGATGCAACAGACGAATTCTCTTGAGATAGAACTTTCGATTTTAAAAATTTAATTTCCTTTTTTAGACTTTGCACATCCTCCGCCTCTGTTTCCAGTTTGTCAACCCTTTCTCTTAATTCTACCAATTCACTCTTAAAATCATTTATTCTCTGATCAATTTCAGTAAAGAGACGAGACTTAAACTCTTCTAATAAACTCATTATACTTTCTGTTTGTCTACCCAATCGTTTATCTAGGATAAGCACATATTTAAAGTGAGACTCATTACTAGAAAGTCTTGGTGTGCCTGTTCGGTAAGATAAGGTTAGGTTGTAAGTGTCTGCTGACGTTTTACGTCAACATACGTAGGCTTTGAGGTCCATTGTGATACCACGGGACTGTAATAGGTTTCCCTACTAGTCCCTGTCGATTTAACGATCTTCTTGATCTTATGAAACTCCTAAGATATCGCATTTTACATCCGAGAAATCAGAAAGATCGTGCAGCTCCCTAGATCCCAGTGAAGCAAAATTCTGACCAGAAAGTGCCGGGCAATGGTCGATGAAGTGTTCAAAAGTTTCCAGCTTTCATCCATGCAACTCCGGCAAAAGTCATTCGACGGCACATTTATCCGCAGTGAGTGCTTTCCTATAAGACAGTGTCAGGTAATTATAGCAACTACCGTCGAAATCTCTGCTCTTGGAAGCGATATCAGCTCATTTGTGCGCTTCTGAATAAGATATTGCCATATCTGTCGTGTTGTCTCACACGTCTATCCATTTGCCCATCTTTGATTAGTCTCCGTCGCGTAACAAAGCCGTAGGTTTAGCTTGAAAGTTTCTAGAGGCCTGCCAACACATTCCAATTCTGTTGGAACCTGTAAGGTAGTTCCCAGTCTTGCAAGCTCATCGGTTTTGCGGTAACATATAGGCGCTACAAAATGTGAGGAGATCAGATGGAGTGAAGTTATTCTTGCACCGTTTCAAGAAACCAAAACACTTGAATGCTTCTTTCGACACTTGAAAAACGTGTTGTCCAACGAACATTGCATTGAATTTTCATGCCTAGAACATCAAGAGTTTCTGATTCCTCATTAGCTATACCGCACATGGATACATATGACGCTGATTTCACAAGCCGTCCCTGGGTAAACATAAAACGTGTTCGGCCTCAATGCTTCAACCTCAGTTAGGATTGGTCTTTGATTAAAGGAAAATGAATGACAAAAGTTGCTGTCATCTGCGGAAGAATAGATAGGATTGGAAGTTAAACCTAGGATGTCGTTAAAAAAAAATTGTAGGAAAAAGACCAGAGCCTTGCCGTACACCTAAATTTATATGAAACGCATCTGATGACAACCCATAACAACACGTATAAAGCGGTCTCTGAGAAAGCTCAATATCAATCGGGAGAAATCACTCTCGACACCAAACGCAATAAGCTTTGAAGTTAGTACACCATGCCACACATGATCAAACGCCTAGGAAATATCTAGAGCAACCACTTTCACTAAATTTGTGGATAGAACAACTCCAACGTTTCGAAAGAAACGCTAACAGTTTTCCCGTAGATGGACTTCTAAGGAAGTCAGTGAACTGAACTTCGTATTTGTCAGAATGCGAAATGAGAAAAAGGTCGAGACTCAAATATGTGTTGGGATACAGGGAACAAACTTGTCGATTGTCTGGCAAATCGTGGTGCTCGAAGACCCTTCATTGGTCCAGAACCATTCTTTGGTTTACTATCGAGACTTGTTTTGGAAAGACTCAAGATATGGAGTGAATTTAAGTTCATGGAACACTGAATCATTTAAAACTTCATCTAGCTCGTTAGCAAAACTACTTCTACAGAAGCCATACTGTCGATCTCATAAAAGTAAACTAAATTGGTATTTGTCAGAATGCGCAGTTAGAATAAGGTCGAGACTCTCGACTGGATAGTATTATGAAACTACCCTTTAACAGTCCGAATATGTGTTGGGACACAGGGCACAAACATGCCGATTTTATGGCAAATCGTGGTGCACGAAGACCCTTCATTGGTTCAGAACCGTTCTTTTGTTTACCATCGGGACTTGTTTGGGAAAGACTCAAGATATGAAGTGAATCTAAGTTCATGCAACACTGAAATATTTGAAACTCCACCCAGCTCTGCAGCAAAACTACTTCTCTCGACTCGAGAGTATTACGAAACTACCCTTCAACACTCCAAATATGTGTTGGCACACAGGGAACAAACGTGCCGATTGTCTGGCAAATTGTGGTGCCCGAAAACTTTTCATTGGCCCAGAACCATTCTTTGGTTTACCATCTAGACTTCTTTATGAAAGACTTAAGCTGTGTAGTGAATCTAAGTTCATGGAACACTGAAACATTTAAAACTTCATCCAGTTCAGTAGCAAAACTGTTGCTATTTTGGACAAAATGGATTTCCGAATCCTAACGCCCTACCTAACTGGACATTGTAACCTACGATACCATCTAAGGAAAAAAACATTAATCTTACACTGGCAAGTGAAAATTCTGCGAAATATATGAGGAAGGAATAGAAGGCTTCAACATCAAGGGGGACACTTGATGTCCCCCTTGATGTTGAAGGATTCTCGGATTTATTAAAAGCCTCAATTTCAAGGGCAACCCATGTTAGGCACAAAAGATTATTATGGTCGCAGTGCATAAGAGTGAGAGTAAAGAAAAATAGGATATAAAGTGTTCCATATTCAACGAATTTTTTCATGATCCTGGGAAGGAAAATGCGACCAATCTTCTTTACGAATGTCCAGTATTTCATTTCTATATACTACTGGTTAGATATACTTTCTATCAAGTGGTGATATCTTTATGCTACAGGTCTAGTTTGGACCTTAGATCCTACCTACCGTATCTACCACAACGGAGAAGGTGGTGCCAATCTATCATCAACATGGCGAATGTCCAGCAATTCACAATAATTAAGAGGATACAGAATGTAAAGTGCAATTATTCTGTATAACATATCTGGGATGTCAAATATAGCGTAAGGAGGTCTTTTAATATATCCTTTAGCTGCAGGTTCAAACTAGTTAATACCCAGTGGGGATTCTTGTGCTTTAGACAGTTGTTCACACAAAGTGGTAAAATTTTCATGCGGATTTTCTTATGGCTTTTTGCAAAGTCAGTCACTTGGCAGACAAATGTGGCCCATTTTTGATATTAGATGTACAAAATCTCTTCTAAACAAGTTTTTATGTTAATGAGTCACTGGAAGATAAATAAACACATCAAATGACTTGGAATACCATTCAACAAACATTGGCCATTGAAGATGCCACGCATTTGAGAAGAGGGTACAATCAATCACATACTGAGTGGCGGAGTTTTCCAAAAGTTTTTTTAATCTTAATATTGTCAAGAGGAATTTTTTAAAGATGTCTGAATAAAATTTTCAATTCGAAATTTTTAGCTTATTCGACAGCTGAAACATAGTCTATTTGTAGCTTTGTTAGTAACTCTTAACTGAACATAATGATTCATCTTTGAGTTCATAAGAACATGGTTAAGGCTGTCCAAAAAGATCTCTTTGTTCTAGATTAGGGATGATGTATCTCAACATCTTGAACTTCCTTAAGCGACGAGGATAAAACGCGTTAGTCCATGTTGCAAAATGATTAACCAAAATAAGGTCCATAATTGCAATTTCTTCCAAATTCTCCACTTCTGCTTTGCCTAATATTCGCTTGCGATGTCTGACCAATGCGGGGTATTTGCATATGATATGAGCAACTATTTCATCCGTGTTTAGAGACAAGTCCAATTGCTCTTGAGTGGAAAGCAATTAGCCAGTGTCATGTAGGTAGCGAGTCCTTCTGACGCCGTAACGCGTCCAGATTATTCTGGTAATTCTGCTTGTAATTAACTATCAATTTCCTGTTCGCCACGGAAATATACTAACAATCAATTCTCGATCTGTAGTACTAAAGCTGGAGTTCAATGTGAACAAAATTCCATACCCTATCTGCACCCAGCTTTGGAAGCTCATTAGCTTTCTAGTTCTCTTATATACTTCTAATCATATTAGAGAGACAAGTTTATAGCCGGATAGTTTCAGAAGATTCTCGTAACGCCTTGGTCTAAATGAAGAATAACATCATAATTTGACCAATCAACTGGAAGTTCGTAGGTTGTACAAAGGACTCTAAATCGATATTCAGTAACTCTTGAGTGAAATCCTACCTTTCTGCACAGCGGAAATTGCCTTTCTAGTGCTTTTTAATCAAATTTTCCTCAACATAATCAGTGTCGGTTAATATTATTGATCTGTTTATAAAATCCAAATTATCTTTTAGCCTAAAAAAAAAAACGGTTGCACATATTACCAACCAAACAAGGTTATTATAAGTTACATAAAATATCTTATTGACAACAAGTAAAGTTGGTTAGTTCGTTCGTTAATAAATAACACTGGTATTAAACCAACGTTACATTTGAAGCATTTAGATGTTAAGGAACGTAACGTAGTAATGCAAAGCTGTCATAATTTACACATATTTAACTTTACTATTGCAGCGGGGAATACAGTACAAAAACTAAAGTAAAACTAAAGCAAAAATAACTAAAACAAGCGTTAAAAACAGGTCGATTTTAAAACAAGTTAAGTTTGTAAGTGAAAATGAAAATATTAAGGGTATTCACGACATTGTCAACAAATAACAGAAGATGTTTATTTCACGCTAATTTAAGCATTAATCTCAATTTACAAGAAATTGGGTTTTTTAATTTAGCATTTTAAAAATTTCCCAAATGTTTCCATGAATACCCCTAATAAGTAAAATATTATAGTTTTTATGAGCATTAAAATGAGTTCAGCTCACACATTATTTGCAATGGGACGCATAAACAAAAACTATATAGCAACGCAATTTAAACAAAAAATATAAATAAATAAAATATATGGGGTAATACAAAATGATTACTGTTATAAATATTAAATTAACAAAAAACAAAATAACAACAAAATTCATAAATAGATTAAATTATTAAATGAAGAAGTAAATATGAATGACATGGGGTTTCAAACAAAACTTAAAATGAATTCAAAAAGTTTAATTCGGCCTTGTGGAATGTATTGATACCCTCTACAATGTAAAACAAGATTATTTAAAAAAAAAAAAATAAAAAAAAAAATTTTTGGTAGAAAAAAAAATTTAGTGAAAAAATATTTTTTGTATAAAATATGTTAATTAATTAATTAAAAATTTAATTAATTAAATACCATTCGTCATCGGATTCTGTTTAGATACCAGCAGCCTAATTACAGCATTTTTAGTTTATGTGGAATGTACCAAAATTTTCTAGATGTCCTTACATTTTTGTTTATAACTTTTGAACCACTAAACTGATTTCGCTCAAAAGCAATACCAAATTTTTCCAGACAGCAATAAATGAATATATTAAGTTTCAGTCATATCTGTTTAATATTTTGGCAGTGATCGCTATTTCAACAGACAGACGGACATGGCTAGAATGTCTTATTATCGATCAGTGATCAATAATATATATAATTTATGGGATCCCAGACCGATATTTCGATCAGTTACAAACGGAATGACAAACTTATATATACCCTCTTGTGAAGGGTACAAAGTGGAGGGTACAAAAATATGGGATTGCCACAGATTATAATAATCATAATAATGTGTGTAAGTAACTCGTGCACATAAAATTGTGGTTTTTACTTTTGGTTGTTATAATTTTACACAAAATCTACTTAAATGTTAATATAAATTTCAATGAGTATTAAAAATTAACAAAAAAAAATATAAGTGAGAGTATTATAATCGGCTGTGATGAATTTTAAACACCCTTTCTTATATTTAAAATTTCATGATATTGGCGAGAAAATCTTGGGAGACTGCCATTCCCCTCGCGAAAGTGATTTCATATTTATTTTTAATGACAATTGAGTAAGGGGAAATAGAATTTTATTATTGTTAAATATGATCAAAATCAAGCGGGCGAAAATTTGTTTATTCCTTGTTCCCTGGGTCAAGTCCAACATAATAAACTTATTTGTTTTTTTCTGTTAGTACAGATCGAGCTCGGGCTCTAATTATATTTGTTATAAGAGTTTAAGTTGCAAAAATGCAGAAGAAAAATTTAATTTCTAAAAATTATAGACATATCGGTTTCAAACACTCCAGTTAGTGTTATCGTGAGTAGGATTTTAAATATCGGTTTGTCTTTTTAATGGAAATAGTTTTTTATATATGTGAATATGTATTTATAGTTTCTACAGAATAAATTTTGACACTTTCCACCACTACAATTCTATTTCTAGCAATCTCAATCTCAACCTCACCTCATACTTTCTTTCAACTTTTTTTTTCTCTTACATTATTTCGTAAGAGTTACCAACATGATCTGGAATTGCAGACACAAATGAAGGAATTTGCATTTTATGTTTCGGAGACGTGCCTAATGGCGACATATTTTGACAGTAATTTTATTTGTTTTTTTTTTGTAAGTTCAGATCGATCCCGGGCTCTAATTATATTTGTTATAAAGGTTAAAGTTGTAAAAATGCAGAAGAAACATTGAATTTCTAAAATTTATAGACATTTCTGGTATTCCCATACCGGTTTAAAACACTCCTGTTAGTGTTATTATCAGTAGGATTTTAAATGTCAGTTTGTCTTGTTCATGGAAATTGTTTTTTATATATGTGAATATTTATAGTTTCAACAGAAAAAATTTTGACAGTTTCTAACACTACAATTTTATTTCAAGCAATCGCAACCTCACCTCATACTTTCTTTCAACTTTTTTGTCTCTTACATTATTTTGCAAAGGTTTTTCGGATATCAAAAGGTTTGCTCGTCATTGAATACCAGTTCTATGACAAGTTAGGTTGTAAGTGGCTGCTGACGTTTTACGTCATTACACATAGACTCTGAGGTTCGTTGTTATACTACGAGACGGTAATAGGTTCCCCTACTTATTTCTGCCGTTACACCAAGTTAAGCTCCTTATCAAACTCCTAAGATATTGCATTTTGATATCTCACAAATCACAAAGATCGTGCAGCTCCCTAGATCCCAGTGGAACAAGTCTCTGACCCAAAAATTCTGGGCAACGGCAGGTAAAGTGTTCGATAGTTTCCAACTCCTGTTCATCAATGCAACTCAGGAAAAATTCATGCCGCCAGCACGTTTAACAGCTCTGCGAGTTTTCCTATAAGGCAGTGTCCGGTAATTACAGCAACTACCGTAAAAATCTCTGCTCTTGAAAACGATATCAGCTTACTTGTGTGCTTCTGATATTTCGATCTCTGATTAGACTCCGTCGCGAAAAAAAGCCGTAGATTTAGCTTGTAAGTTTCTGGAGGCATACCAACACATTACAAATCTGTTGTATCCTGCAAAGTAGTTTCCAGTCTTGCAAGCTCATCGGCTTTGAAATTCCCTGAAATGGGACCCTGAGACCCATATGTGTCGTATTGCAAACTACTTGGTCATCTCATTTTAAGACGTGAGGTAGTTATAATCAGATATTTTTTTTTAGAAACATTAACCTCATGAACTTGACCGCGGATTGACTGTCAGAATAGATGTTGACTGTGGTTGAAGACAAGACATTGCAACTCAACCAGTCAGCCACTTCCATTATTGGCAGCATATCTGCTTGGTAGACACTGCAATGATCTGGCAATCTTCGAGCCAGACTCAAAAAAACCTCTTCCGAATAGACTCCAAGGCCCACTTATTCGCTTTGCTTCGAACCCTCTGTGTAAAAATTTATTGAGGCCCAACTACCCGAAATGACATTCACTCAGGACTCCCTGGATCACATAGAGGGACCACAGTCCACATTTTGTGATATTGTTATCTTCTTTAGGATCGCGCTATGACCGCAATCGCTGCTCTTTTGTTGCAGTGTGCTATTGAGTCGAATTGCTGACGTAGCTGCACCAGTGATACACATCGACGCCATTTTTGGTACCTTCATGATAAGGACACAGTTCCGTTTTGTGTCCAAAGCGGGCCACCAGACAATGATTCCATACAGCAGAATTGAACGACTTTAGTCGTTCATTGGATTACAGAAATGTAAAGCAATGACCAGAAAATGGGGTTAATTGATTTCAAAAAACAGTTCTCGGCTCGTCTTATAACAAGTCACAAGATGATAATTAACCCCGTCTTAAGAATGAGGACTACGTCTGTTGTTGCCCAACGTTATCAAAAGTTATAGTGCAGATAATAGGCGTTGATATTCTGTTAATGGACATGGCCTATGAACTTTCCTTGTCTGACTTTCTCAGGTTTGTGAAAGCAACTGAAAAGTTCTGAGAAACCACCTTTCATTCTCTTTATTATTTTTATACCCTCCACTTAGTGATAGAGGGTATATATAAGTTTGTCATTCCGTTTGTAACTCATCGAAATATGGATCTGGGACCTCATAAATTCATGATGCCCGATAGATTTTAAGACATTCTAGCGATGTCCGTCTGTCCGTCTGTCTGTCTGTGGAAAATGCTGTCACGGACAAAATATTGCACAGAGATGACTGAAACTTAGCATATTTATTGGAAGTTGTCCAATTTGAGCGATATCGGTTCAGCGGTTCAAAAGTTATGAACGAAAATGTAAGCACAAAAATACAAAATGCTTTAATTCGGCTTCTGGTTGACATATGTGAACATAATTGAACACCAAATGGTATTTAAACAAGTACGAACATATTTTTTGACAAAAAAAGAAAAAAATCGCGGATTTTTTTTTACCAAAATTTTTTTTCCCGGAAATTTTTTTTTTCAAAAGTAATTTCCTTTTAGATAAAGTTTTTTGCAATAATCTTTTTGAAATTGTGGAGGGTATCACTACATTCGGCAAGGCCGAATTTAACTTTTTTACTTGTTTTTACTAATTTTCCTTTCCAGGGTACGGAACAATAGACTATTTTAAGTCTGAGAGCCATGAACTTGCCTGGCTTTCTTTAAGGCTTGTACAACTTGTACAACTCACCTTGCAATAAACTCCGTCCTAGAATCTCTCCATATGAATGTGATAGGTCGATTTAACACAAAAGTACAAATCTAGCACCGGTTCTGGACTGGTCTCCTTACTCGCAAGGTGGTTTCTTCAGAAATACGATTTTAAAAGACTCACAAAATGACATCGCTAGATCGACTTAAAATCGATCGAGTATTAGAAATACGTTGAGACAGGTATTTCGAGGTGTTACAAACGTAATGATAAACTGATATATACCTACTCTCTACCACTAATTGCAAGTGGAGGTTATAACAAAACTACATATGTAATCATTTTAAATTTGTTTATGTATAAAAATAATTCGAGTACTCCCCACAATTGAGGTTTTGGGTATTTTCGTTTATACATTTTTACGTAAATTTTTGCTCATATATGGTCATGTTTTATAACAACACCCAGACATAGTAACAACAAATATTTGTGACGCTGATGGCGACAAAAAACCACGATAAACTACAAACAACAAAATCAGAGTACGTATATGAAGCTCTTTTTGTGTTCATGTTCATGAACAAGATTATTTGTATTTTGTTTTATTTTTCTTTGTCATGAAATTGAACACAATGTATTTTGTTCATCTTCATTTCGTTTCAGTTGAGAAAAAAAACCTGTTTATCGTTTCACGAACATGAGATGTGGTTTGCTTTTTTTTCCTTCTTTTTCAGACGGTGAGTTTAAGTTAGAAGAAAAAAACTTCGTTTCTTTTTCGTGAAACGAAGAATTCTTATCGTTTATCATGAAATGAAAAGTTATAAGCAAAATATCGTGATAAATTTATCATGATATGAATGAATGATAAAGAAAGAATGAATGAATTTTATTTATCATTCTTTAGAAATTTATTTAGTTTTTCTTTTACATACACACTACATATCATTTAAAAAATTATAACATTCCAATATGGTATTTAACAGAAAAATACTGAAAAAAAATTTTAAAAATAAGGGAAAAAAATTAGAAAAGTATAGGAAAATGAATTAAAAAAATATATGCAAAATTAAAAACAAAAAATTATTAGAAATTTGTAAAAAGCAAACAATTTTAGAATAGCAGTATATTAAAGAAAAAAAAATAATTTATTATACATATGTATGTATGTGTGTATGTACATTAGAACGACTCAAAAAAAAAGTTGTTGATGTACCCACCGCAAAATTAACTTTGACATGTTTTTTGAAGATTCCCAAAATCTTTCGGCTCTAGCGATTATCTCCCGTGAGATAAACCGCGTCAAAAAATGGTCCAAAAAAGGTATTTTTCAATTCGGATTTTTTTTTGTCCAATGCATGACCGAATAGATATTTAGAAATTCATTAATTGTGCATTAAAACATTTTAAAAATCTGACGATAGGCTTGACAAAACGAGACGTTTAGGTCAGTTTCTGATGCTTTTCAATTCGATTTTAATGAAAATTTAAATAGCTTGGCTATTTTTTGTCCGATTTTAATTTCCAATACGTTGTTAGAAAGGTGTTGGCCGCCGCACATTGGTTCCAAATCAAAATCTAGCTGGACAAAAGTCCAAAAATTTGTGTCTTTAAAATTGAAAATTAATAATGCTAAGTAAGTTCTCAACTAATTACATCATATTATCCATGTTATATCATTGGTTTCAAAACGGTACACAAGAAAGCTTTATATTTATACTTATTCTGGATATTAATAAGAAATTTATTTTCGATCTTCTTACATTTTTCGTAGACACATATTTTGTTAGGGGGTGAAAGAGGGGGAAAGAAACGGTAATTTTTAAGTTTTTTTCTTTTATGCGATTAATCACAATTGAAACGGGGATCGTTTTTCCACCACTGAAATCTAATTTTTTATGAAAAGTAACCTAGTCATGTTGCATATCAAATAAAAGCGTGAAAAGAACGTGTCTAAGCATGTTAAACTTGTTAGAATTTATCTGGATTTTGTTTATAAATGGCATATTAGTCAAAACATTATTTGAAAACTATAAAGTGTACTTAATATTCCAAGAGCCAAAAAACGGGTCGTCTGATATTACGTTATATTTTCATCAAAAAACTTTTTTTTTACCATAAAAACACTTTTGTCAGTAAAGTCCGAACATTAACTTATATTTTAAGAAAAAAAACACATTTTCAGATCTTTCCGATTTTCAAGTAAAAAAAGGAACCCAGTTATTGCCCAACAGGTACAATAATTTTATTATTATAAATTTTATAAAATTAAATTTTATAAAATTTGAGAATTTTATTACTTGAAATAATAAAATTTAAGTGTTTTCAAGATTTTTTTAATTAAAAATTTTGTTTCAAATATATTATGAATTTATTTTTAAGTTTTGTCCAAAAATTAAAAATGGAATTTTATCAATAAGGAAATTTTAATTTGGAAATCAAAAACCATGTAGTACTTAATATAACTTTAAAGAATGTTCAAACCAGGGTTGGCAACCGATACCCACCTAGAATAACGGTATTCGGCTACTGTACCGCAACCAATAAAGATATGGACATTTTCAAAAGCGATTACGAAAGCTGATGAAATTTCTACACCTTTTCCAATTGAAATTCAGAAAAGATCAATTGTAATTCAGAAATCACAATTGAAATTCAGAAATCCCAATTGAAATTCAGAATAGCCCAATTGAAATTCAGAAATCATAATTGAAATTCAGAAAAGCCCAATTGAAATTCAGAAATCACAATTGAAATTCAGAAAAGCACAATTGAAATTCAGAAATCACAATTGAAATTCAGAAAATCCCAATTGAAATTCAGAAAAGCACAATTGAAATTCAGAAAATCACAATTGAAATTCAGAAAATCACAATTGAAATTCAGAAAAGCCCAATTGAAATTCTTGAAAACACTTAAATTTTATTATTTCAAGTAATAAAATTCTCAAATTTTATAAAATTTAATTTTATAAAATTTATAATACCCGGGTAAAAATGAATTATATATGATCATATATGAAGATATATGGATCATATATGGATTTATATAACCATATATTATCATATATGCCTCCATATATGTTCATATATGATCTGATCCGAAAATTGGCCCGATATGACCTCATATCGGGCCAATTTTCGGATCAGATCATATATGAACATATATGGAGGCATATATGATAATATATGGTTATATAAATCCATATATGATCCATATATCTTCATATATGATCATATATATTTCATTTTTACACGGGTAATAAAATTATTGTACCTGTTGGCAACGGCGTATGCAGGACTGTTTTTTCAGGGCCCAACAACAACAACAAAAAAAATTTTGTTGTTTTTTTCGCGAGATTCGTGTTTTCCAATACATATAAAAAAAATATTTTTTTGTTGTTGTTGTTGGGCCCCCCCCCTGTATACGTCGATGCCTGTTGGGCAATAACTGGGTTCCTTTTTTTACTTGAAAATCGGAAAGATCTGAAAATGTGTTTTTTTTTCTTAAAATATAAGTTAATGTTCGGACTTTACTGACAAAAGTGTTTTTATGGTAAAAAAAAAAGTTTTTTGATGAAAATATAACGTAATATCAGGCACCCGTTTTTTGGCTCTTGGAATATAAAGTACACTTTATAGTTTTCAAATAATGTTTTGACTAATATGCCATTTATAAACAAAATCCAGATAAATTCTAACAAGTTTAACATGCTTAGACACGTTCTTTTCACGCTTTTATTTGATATGCAACATGACTAGGTTACTTTTCATAAAAAATTAGATTTCAGTGGTGGAAAAACGATCCCCGTTTCAATTGTGATTAATCGCATAAAAGAAAAAAACTTAAAAATTACCGTTTCTTTCCCCCTCTTTCACCCCCTAACAAAATATGTGTCTACGAAAAATGTAAGAAGAAGATCGAAAATAAATTTCTTATTAATATCCAGAATAAGTATAAATACTTATAAAGCTTTCTTGTGTACCGTTTTGAAACCAATGATATAACATGGATAATATGATGTAATTAGTTGAGAACTTACTTAGCATTATTAATTTCCAATTTTAAAGACACAAATTTTTGGACTTTTGTCCAGCTAGATTTTGATTTGGAACCAATGTGCGGCGGCCAACACCTTTCTAACAACGTATTGGAAATTAAAATCGGACAAAAAATAGCCAAGCTATTTAAATTTTCATTAAAATCGAATTGAAAAGCATCAGAAACTGACCTAAACGTCTCGTTTTGTCAAGCCTATCGTCAGATTTTTAAAATGTTTTAATGCACAATTAATGAATTTCTAAATATCTATTATATTCGGTCATGCATTGGACAAAAAAAAAATCCGAATTGAAAAATACCTTTTTTGGACCATTTTTTGACGCGGTTTATCTCACGGGAGATAATCGCTAGAGCCGAAAGATTTTGGGAATCTTCAAAAAACATGTCAAAGTTAATTTTGCGGTGGGTACATCAACAACTTTTTTTTTTGAGTCGTTCTAATGTACATACACACATACATACATATGTATAATAAATTATTTTTTTTTCTTTAATATACTGCTATTCTAAAATTGTTTGCTTTTTACAAATTTCTAATAATTTTTTGTTTTTAATTTTGCATATATTTTTTTAATTCATTTTCCTATACTTTTCTAATTTTTTTCCCTTATTTTTAAAATTTTTTTTCAGTATTTTTCTGTTAAATACCATATTGGAATGTTATAATTTTTTAAATGATATGTAGTGTGTATGTAAAAGAAAAACTAAATAAATTTCTAAAGAATGATAAATAAAATTCATTCATTCTTTCTTTATCATTCATTCATATCATGATAAATTTATCACGATATTTTGCTTATAACTTTTCATTTCATGATAAACGATAAGAATTCTTCGTTTCACGAAAAAGAAACGAAGTTTTTTTCTTCTAACTTAAACTCACCGTCTGAAAAAGAAGGAAAAAAAAGCAAACCACATCTCATGTTCGTGAAACGATAAACAGGTTTTTTTTCTCAACTGAAACGAAATGAAGATGAACAAAATACATTGTGTTCAATTTCATGACAAAGAAAAAAAAAACATCAAACGTTGTTCAATATTCTTTAATGGTGAAAGAAAGAACAAAAATGAACAGATCGTGGTGATAAAATACGTACTCTGAACAAAATATATATTTTTAACTTCCAGCAGTTATACACTGTTTACAAAAACTTTTCCCGTTGTAATTAGGAAAATGTTAAGACGAATTAGTTGATATTTGAAAAATATTTTTTGGAAATCATGATCAAAGTTGAAATAACTTGAGAATAACTGGAGAATCGCAGACTGACTGTCACTACATTCCATTCATTCTCCAAATCCCTTTGCCACACTTAACATGAAGTCATTTAGTCCCATTTCTACTATTAACAACCAAATACTGAGGAACTTTCGGCACTAGATCCCTCTGTACAGAAGGTATCAGTTAAATTCTCCAATAGTTCTTTTGATCAGAAGAATTTATTATTTGGAAATCATAATCAAAGATGTAAAACTTGAGAATTCATAGCCTTTATCTCCGTCTGACTGTCACTTCAGCTACTGATGGTTACTGCTGTTCTATACATTCTCCAAATCTATCTTAGCATGAGCGCATTTACTTCCATTTCTACTATTAGCAAAAAAATACCAAGGAATTTTCGGCACTGGATCCGTCAAATTCTTTAATAGTTCTATTAGGTAACCCTAAAAATGTATGGACGTGTGAAATAATACAAAAGATTTGGTCTTCTCTTAATCAGAACCGCACAAGTGACCTGATATCGCTTCCAAGAGGAGAGACTTCGACGGTGGTTGCTATAATTACCGGAAACTCTCTAAATAGGAAGCATGCAGAGCGGTTAAATGTGCCATCGAATGACTTTTGTCGGAGTTGCATGGTTGACGAGAAGTTGGAAACTATTGAACATTTCGTCTGCCATTGCCGGACACTTTCTGGTCAGAGACTAACTTCACTGGAATCTGGAAACCTGCACGATCTTTCTGATTTGTCGGATGTCAAAAATCAATATCTATGGAGTTTCATAGCAAGCTAATTACAGTCACGTGGTATCACAAGCAAGCATATTACAGTCACGTGGTATCACAACGGACCTCAGAGTCTACGTGTGTTGATATAAAGCGTCAGCAGCTCGGAAAATATTTTAAGCAGTTGACCGTGTCTACTGAATAGCATGTTCCTTATTACAAGTGTAGCATTTTCATTTCGAGTGGCGCCCAGTGTGGTGCTTGTTGTCATAAACTGTTTCCACACAATGCGATTTAACATTCTGAAATAATGTCACTAGCTCAGATTTCTTATGTAAAGTTAAGCATGTTCATCAAAAATGGCGCCCAGTTTGGGGCTCATTGCCAAAATCTATTTCCAGACAATGCGATTCAACCACAAAATTATTCGGAAATAGTGTAACTAGCTCAGATTTCTCATTTAAAGCTTAGCATGTTTATCAAGTATGGCGCCCAGTATGGGGCCCGTTGCCAAAAACTATATCCAGACAGAGCGATTCCACCTCAAAATCACTCTGAAATAGTGTAACTACATCAGCAGTAATAAAACACAAACTATAATTTCATTTTGCTAATAAACGTAATAATCCCCCAAAAATTTACTTAGCAACTTTTACACAGTAGTTATTAAGTCACCCCAAAAAAATATGGACTCTAAACAAATTGTATTATAAATATGTATATGACAGTTATCAGCTGTTATGAATATACATTGTTTACAATGTATACAAAAAAAAAAATCGCAAATTACGTAAAAATTTAAATTTCTATCCATGACACTTTAAATAAAAATCGTCATTTATAAGGAAAAAGTAGAAAATAGCAAAACAACAAAACTATTAAATTGATTAATTGAAGTTAAAATAAATTTACATAATCGGATTTATTTCTATTTAAAATGAAAAATGATTTCATACAAAACGCCACAGCAAATCATCATAATGACCTTACACACGGTATACAACTATATAATTTTTGCAAAAGAAATAAAAAAAAAACACAATTTAAATTTATCATTACCCTGTGGAAGAAAGCAAAAAATGTTATTTTTATGTATAAAGTGCTTTAAAAGAGTGGGTTCAAAGAGCGCTCTTGAGAGTGCAGTAAAAGTAGGAGGAAAATATTTTAATTTTTTGTTGGGATTTTCTTTTCATTCATAATTTAAATAAATAGACTTTTGGAGCTCGAGGCCAGTGTTCTTTTAATAAATCTTTCTTTATTCTCTTCCAATATTTCGACTTTCATTGAAAGTCATCATCAGGGAGTTAAAGTGGATTTTAATACACAAAATCTTCAAAATAATATTCTTCCTTCTTCGTCATCAAATCTCAAACAAAAAGGTCGAAATATTGGAAGAGAATAACAAATATTTATTTAAAAAAACACTGGTCTCGAGCTCGAATAATCTATTTATTTATCACCTAATGAATTATATGATTTCATATCTCGCCCGTTTCAACCCAATTTTTACTGAAATCAAAAGTGGAAAGAATACCGACCAATAAAATCAACTTGAATGCCCTCTGTACATTAAGTACTTCTACATGTGGATGCAACGCTCTTGAGAACAATAGATCCTATAACCTATGTTGGACGGGATATAACAGTGGCAGAAATCTGAAGACTTCTCTACGCAGGTAGACTTCGACAATACCTTCAAATTCCAAGTACGACAAGGAAAAACTAGGCAGCGTTTTAATGGAAATTGAAATTTTACTGACGATTCTAAAACGGGTTCGAGACTATAATTGGAGCATCCTAAAATAAGGGTCTCTGTGAGAGTTCCGGACAAGAGCATTGCTTTCCAAACATAGATACTAGTTGTTGCTAATATCGCGATGTGTTAGGAGTTGTATATGATTCCTCCAACAAATCCAATAGAAAACGGTAACGCTAATTTGAGTCCCCGGCATAGTGAATCTACTAATAACGATTCCGTAGATAATCCGACGGAACCTGTCACCCCAGTCCCATAGTAGGTGTGAAGAGCGGAAAAATATAAAAAAAATAATCGTAAGTAAACTATTACTGACCGTGTGTAGGATATCTTATGGAACCCGAACCCTATGACCGAAGCCAAATTCGAAGAGGTTGAACAGTTCCATTGCTTGTTAAATTCGGACGGGCTACTTGTGGGAATTCATATAAAAAACAGATTCGTTGTGTCAACCGAATTAAGAGTCAGCTGAATGGTACGGATGCTTCAACCGAAATTTTCAGTTGCGTTTACCAACATTTTTGTGAAGCAACAGCAGATTTGTTGTTATAAACGAATTAATGTTGTCAAAAAACTTGGTTGTTGCAATAGAAACATTCAGTTGGGTTTAAATTCGGCTGTTTTCTCTGTGAAAAGGAGAAGTCAGTAGGTACAGCATCTGTTATGAAAATGTCCTGAAATTAGCGACCGTCACGTCGCCTCGAAAAACTGGTTCGAAGTAACTCTAAGAAGACCGTGCAACACATTTTTTGTGTTGCACGGTCTATTTGCTTTCGGTCGACATGCGAAATCTCCAATACAATCTCTTTAAACCACACGGTAACAAATTCATTGTGAGAACTGAATTTCTTGCCAATTGAATAATTCGGTTACAGCAACTGAATTATGCAGTTATAGTTAGGTAAGGTTGTACGTAGACTCTGAGATCCGTTGTGATACTACGGGACTGTAACAGGTTTCCCTACTAGTACCCGTCGTTAAACTAATTGGAGCTTCTTATGAAACTCCTAAGATATTGAATTTTAACATCTGACAAATCTGAAAGATGGTGCAGCTCCCTAGATCCCAGTGAAGCAAGTCTATGACCAGATAGTGCCCGAAAATGTCAGATGAAGTGTTTAATAGTTTCCTACTCTTTATCCATGCAACAGCGGAAGTCATTTGCTGGCACATTTAACCACTCTGCGTGCTTACCTATAAAACAGTGTCTGGTAAATAAGACAGTGTCATGTAATTATAGTAACCACTGTCGAAATCTCTCCTCTTGGAAGCGATGCACAGTGTTGTGACCTTGGCCATAAATGGTCAAACTAAATGTCTTAAAACTTAAGGTTATATGAATTTTATTTTAAGAAAACATCATAAATAAAACAAATCCAAAACAGTTTATAGATATCTTTAATAGTTTTTAAGTTACATGTCTCTAAAGTTGAACTTTTTGAAATATATCATATTTTGGTTTTAAAATCTTTGAAATCCACATGTACTTGTAACGGTTAAATAATTATATTGCATTTAAAATTCGACCTTATTGGTAATGAAGTTTTAATTTAGATATCGTCGAACTATATTCAATAAATGCCAACTCGAAAAAGCTTACTGTTCAGGAGAGCTAAAAAACTAGTTATTTCGCATATTATTGCAAAAATAAACAATGTACCTTCCACAAGATGGTTTAAATATTCTAAACAATTTTTACCTATGCAAAAATTTTCATATTTTGCACTTGTTTGCGTATTTTTCAGAGATGGCATTTATTACTATATCAAAAAACAAATATTTTTTTAGAGTTGGCATATTTTGTCGGAAAATAAAAATACATTTTTTTCAGAAAAATTTTTAAATTTTTTTTTTTTTTGGTTTTTGTTATCCTTAGTACGGTAATTGCAAAAACTGAACAAAAAATTAAAAATCTTTGCATATTTTTAAAAGTTACAAGCTCCGAAAGCCTTTTAATCTCAGGGTGGTCAACTTTGGCACTCTGTAACTCACGCTGTATTGTAATAGGATCCCTCCAAACTAGCTATTTTGAAAGCTTATATCATTGACTTTATTTGTCCCATTCATAATGTTTCAATCTGATAAATAGTTTAAAGGTTACATAAATATAAGCAATTTTTTTTTTTTGCAAACACTATTTACCGATATTTTAAAAATGGCAATATCTCGAGAACCAGTCATTAGATATCAATATCTTTACAAGATTCGTGTTTAGCATGGCAAATGCAATAAGATATGTGGTCTAATTTTTTTTAAAAAAATTTTTGAAAAATTTTTGGAAATTTACAATGGGAGTTGGCATTTATTTCCACCAAAAAAATATGTACTTTGAGTTAGCAGAATAACAAAAATGGATGTAAAACGACAACAAATTATTTTTTTGCTCTGAAATTTTTATGGCAGATAGGTATTACATAAGGGAGCTATTTGCCATCGGAAACTCATTTCCGTCAAATTTGAGTTGGCATATTTTGAATATAGGTTCACGATATGTTGCTTGTATGGTAATGCTGTTTTGGTCGACATAAGTTAATCATATGGCAAGTAACGCTGTTATAAAGTGAGTTCCAAAGAAAATACTAATTTATTTTGCAAATTTCATATTTGATAGTCAGCCATTTTTGTGGCCCTCATTGGCGCGCTTAGTTCTTTGCAGAAAATATTGGTATAAGTATGTAGATTACAAATAACAAAAGAACTCGTCCACGTTTTTCCACTTTTTTTTTAATAAATTTTTTTTTGTGGGCACCCGAATATAAATTTTTTTAACGAAAACACCAAGAAGCAGTTGTCCTTGATAATTTGAAATGTTTTGCGAAAAATAGTTATGGAACACATATAATAAATCGGAATGCAAAATGCAAAATTTAAAAAGGACGTTTTTGAGCTAGGCGTATCCTTGCTCCGAATTGGACAAAATTTTGTAGAATAATTAATGGCATTATAGGTAATAACAACAATAAATAACATGAAGATTAAAGCGTTAGTTTTCATTTTATGCCGTATTTTAATTTCAGGATATATGGGAAGGATACGAATCATTGGGCGGATATGGACCAAATTCAAAATTTTTCTTGATCTTATCGATCTTAACAAGTGTTCAAAATTTTAACGCTCTAACTTAACTCCTTCTATTTTTGGCCACTCTTTACATGAAGACGCAACACTGTGCGATGTCAGCTCACTTATGCGCTTCTGATTTAGAGAAGGCCAAATGTATCGTGTTGTCTCAAACGTCCGTTGAAGATTTTGCTTGCAAGTTTCCAGAGGTATACCAACACATTCTAATTCTGTTGGAACCTGTAAGGTAGTTCCCAGTCTTGCAAGTTCATCGACATTCCCTGGAATGTCTCTATGGTTTTTTTTTACGTTACTTTGACAAACACTTAGGGTATGCCCCCTGCTAATGTAGTGCATTGTGTTTGTATTAGAAAATATTTCACATACGTCTAGTTCGACTGAGAAACGAATGTTCTCTGTAATGCGTTGTGCGATTCATTGGACTATCGACCACAAACGGATGTGATCCACTGGATTGACGAATACTGCGAACAAACACCAGAGTCCCGGGGATAAGTTCACTTATCTCAGCAGAGCACTTACCATGGTAATATCGGTAGAACAATGATGCACAACCCCCGTTCCGGCGATGCTACAATGAATCAATAAAGTTGGATACTGTCATTAATGAGTTTCAACGCACTCCTTTGCACCCGGTCCAAAAACTTCAAAATAGACTTTGAAGACCTTCGGGTATCACAATAAATCTGTTTCCGTGGGATTTCAAGAGTATGGAAGTGGTTTACAATGCCCATCTAAAGCAAATAGGATAATTCGCGATGAAGACCAATGTCACTGAAGAAAAATTATGGCTTCACTATAGGCCATTAGGTCTATGTCATAAAAACCTAACCTTCTTTAAGTAAACTTCTTTAAAAACCCACCTTAGGCAATACATCCTTTCAAAGCCCTGATCTGTATCTATTATAATTTTTACCTCACATGTGTTATATTTGTCTGATATCTACCTTATATTTTATGTATATTGTGTACCAACCTACTGTGTATATTTGTATGTACATTTTTTTGCACATGTTATTATTTGTATCTTTTGTGTATTCCAAACAAACATCATCAGAGTTCTCCAATTTTTATCTTTACCATCATTTATGTACGTACGTACATACGTACACATACAATATATATCATTTTTATATATTCCCTCTACGAGGTGTTGTTGTTTTTGTTTTCTGGCAATTATTGTGCAGGTTTACCTGCTGTCATTTTCTGATTTCCTATTCTATAGTGGATATATTGACTTCAGAAAAAAGGAACTTGTTGCTCGTTCGATGATTGCTGTTGTTGGTTTGTTGTGCGGTTGTTGGTGGTTCTTCTGTTATTTGTACTAAAATAAAAAAATAAAAGAAATTTTAATGCATGAAAGTTGTTTGTTTGATTATTCTTTCATTTTATATTGAATTTTGTACTTCATTTTGCCAGGGGGTTTAAAAAAATTCAAACATGTTTTTTTTTTAGTTTTAACAGTAGTCATTTAGCAGAGACATCTATTGATTTTTTATTTATGTATTTTCTATGTTAAAATATGTTATTTGTTTTAATCTGTTGTGAGGTAGGTTATATATTTGGAAGAGAACTTAGGTTAGGATGGCGGTGTCCGATTAACAACTCGCATAGACCTTTTTTACGTTGAACCACCAATCAGGCGATGGTACCCTATATATGCAGTGCATTGTGTTGATATCAGGAAAATAAGTTAAGAGGAGGAGAAAAGAGGGAGTAGTTTTTGTGGATGTTTGACTTGAGATTGAAGAGATTGGGAAGACTTCTGCGGGATTATTATTTCACATACTCCTAGTTCGACTGATAAACGAACCTTCTCTGTAATGCGCTGTGCGGTCAACTGGACAATCGACAACAAACGATGTGAGCGGATTGCGACAAAAAACTCGGGCTCTGGGGATAAGTTCACTTACCTCAGAAAAACAATGTCCATTGTAATATCGATAGAACAGAGTCACACAACCCACATTCCAAAGATGCTATAATGAGTCAATAGAGCTGGGCACCCTATTGTCATTGATAAGCATCAACGCTGCCTTTCCACACGGTTCAAGAGCTCCAAAATAGACTTTGAAGCTCCTGCCCATATATGGGAGCTGTATTCCATCTTCGGACTGATATAGATGGTATAAATAGTGAGGAGATCTGATGAGGTGAAGTACTTCTTACACCGGTTTATAAAACCGAGACACTTCAAAAACGTGCTTATTCCAACGGACATCATACTTAATATTCATGTGCAGACATCAAGAGTGTCAGATTCTTCGATACTTATACCACCCATATGTACAGATGACGCTAATGATTCCACATTCCTGTGGGTAAACATACAACATTGCGTCTTGCGTGCATTAAACTTGACCCTATTCGCAAGACCCCACTCAGAGATTGTCAACAGGTCTTGCTTAAGTGTGTCATTCATAATCTAACTTCGCGACTTCTTGAAACCACTGGACAGTGACAAAGTATGTGTTCTATCGTTTCGTCCACTCCTGGTAAGGCACATTTTTTTCAACTGGCGTCTGAAAGGAGTCTAATATTAGTAACATGAATGCTGATGAGACAGTGACCAGTTATCATTCCAGTCGGAGCTTGACATTCCCTTTTCGTAAGTGATAATAGGTATTTAGTACTACCATGTTCATAAGTTGGCTATAAAGTTCTGCTGATTTTGCATGTTGTTAGTTCTCTCCACTTCCTATTCGGTTTTGCAAGATTAATGGAATTTCGTCTTAGTTTGTAGTGTTGGAGCGGTGATACACCATCAGCTACAAGTTTCACGAGTTCGGAAGAGAACTTAATATTGCTAAAAATTAAAGAGCAACCAAAAAAAGTGGAAGAAAGACGACCTAATCTTTCACGAAAAGCCTCGCTGTTTCTATCTAATCCTTTCCATCAATCTCGTTTATTTTATCTTAGCAAATTTCGACCAAACAATAACATAAGTGCTGGATTGCAATCAGATTCAGAGAGAATACGTGACGTGTTTCGCAAGCTGGCTAAAAACGAACGCGTCAGAGTACTCTGACACGAAAATCTTCTTTAAAAACAGCGTCTTAATGCTAAGATCCGTACTGCTCCATTCGCTTAAAGTATTTAAATCCGTTTTGAGGTAGGTTTTATTTTTGGAAGGGAACTTAATATTGCTAAAAATTAAGAAGCAAGGAAAAAAGTAAAAGAAAGACGACCTAATCTTTCACGAAAAGGCTCGTTGTTTCTATCTAATCCTTTATATCAATCTTGTTTCTTCCATCCAAACAAATTTTGACTAAACCAAAACATAAGTGCAGGAATTCAATCAGATCCAGAGAGAATATCAGTAATTGGCGTAATAACAATAATCCAGTTACTCTCGTTTATTCCGTCTAAGAAAATTTCGACTAAACCAAGACATAAGTGCATCCAGAGCGAATACGTTTAAAAATTGGCGTATTTGACAAAAATCCAGTTACTGACGCTTTTCGCCAACAGGCCAGTAACGAATGTGTCAGAGTACTCAGGAACGAAAAGCTTCTTTACGAACAGCGTCTTCATGCTAAAATCATTACTACTCCATTTGATGCTTTATTTTTGGAAAGAAACTTAATATTGCTAAAAACTAAAGAGTAAAGAAAAATGAAAAAGAAAGTCGACTTTTCTTTCACGAAAAGTCTCGTTGTTTCTATCTAATCGTTTCCATCAATCTCCTTTATTCCACCAAAACATAACTGCAGGAATGCAGTCAGTTCCAGAGAGAATAGGTTCAATAATTGGCGTAATGACAAAAATCCAGTTGCTGAAACAATCAACAACTGCAAGAAGTCAAGAGAGTATTCTTTACCATGTCCAATATATTTTTTTTTGAACACGTCCAAAATGGTTCTTGAGGATCTCAAAGTTAACAAGTCCAAAGGGGCTGGATGGAAACATTATGCTTCAACGTTATTATCATTTGGTTAGCTATCTTAAGTCAAATTCTCTTTTGTGCGATCACCAGTATGGCTTTTGTAGAAATCGTTCTATGGGTGACCTGTAAGCGTTACTTTCGGAAGGTTGAAGTTGTTCTACTCACTAATTTGTTGAAAGCAAAGTGGTTGCTCTAGATATTCCCAAGTTTGAGCATGCACTCGTTCGGAAGCTTATTGCGTTTGGTGCACTCATTTCGAAGCCTTTTACTTTTGGTAGAAGTCGATATAAAGGTGAAATTGCTGAAATCAATGTGGTCTTGATATATATCACGCTTTCCCAAATACGTGTTGCTATGGATGGAATCTCATTGGACGAATTTCATCGCAATTCTGGGACACCGTGAGATTCTGTTCTTACTTTTCTTAACGACCTTACAAGTCAAACTTCCAATCCAATGAATTCTTTCACAGATAACATCAACATTTCTCATTAATTTTTCTTCAACCATTGGTCAAGCCTTTCCTAGGCTGAAGATATGAGGCAGACCATGAATGACACACTCAATCACGACCTTTCAATGTTCTTCGAGTCCTGCAAATAGAGTCGATTTTAAAGCTCGTAAGACCTAATGTTGCATTTTGACCCACATACGGTTTTTGGAACCAGTTTCATATATTTCCTATCATTATCTTTCGTGCTCTAGCTCAACGGATTCTTGTGGCTCTTAACGTTAACTAGTCAACGGGGTCAGATTTCATCACAGTGCTCTTCGGAAGTTTTTCCATCAAACTCCAAAAATGGTGCGGCTACTAACACTCCATCACCATTGATCTGCGCTCTCAAAGGTGTTGGTGAGCATTAACATATCCCACTATCAGGAAATTTCGGAATTTCTTTAGTGCATACCCTAAGAACGATTCTTATTGAAGAGCTGATTAAGGGGGAAAAAATTATAAAAATTTTGGAGGTGATCTTCAGGGCGCAACCAAAAACTAGAGCTGACCCAAAAAACGGTAGCTAGATTTGAAATCAGCGTACCCCAATTACCCGTGATTAACTTTCAGAAGCCGGGGGGGAAAAGTGTTGCCCTGTGTAATACATGTATTTTCTCGGGTTCTACACCTACCTTTTGATATATGTTATATGGATTCTCATACAATGGTTGGAGGGTTTCACAAAATATTATATATCAATCACATCTTTTTCAGTCTTAAAAGACCTATACTTCTTTCAATGGACTAAAAGTGTTTGCTTCAAACATTTGTTGTAGGTTGTAAGAATAGTAAAGTGTTGACAAACAAGTTATGGTTGTTGTCAACATAAATGTTCCATTGAACATTTCTTAAATAGTTTTTGAAGAAAACTCTTGTAAAACAGGATTTTTTTTGTAACCAGTAAATATTAAAATGAAATCAATTAATATTTAGCACAAGTAGCAGACATTAAAGAAACAGACAGATTGTCAAAACAAAAAGATAGCATGACATAAAATTGTTAAAAAATTTGACAAAAAAAAATTGATAATATTTTACGGCAATATTATGGTAACGGAACTAAGCTTGCATAGTTCCTTAATGAAATGGTTCATTAGAATGGATGATCACAACTTTCCAAAATGTGAACTAGTTCATACAGAAAGAGGGATATCGTTAGATCAATTTAACAACGATAAGGGATCATAAATAAATAAACTTTATAGGTTCCCAGACCAATATCAACATGTGTTACCCACGGTATGACTATTTTATATATGCCCTCTATTACTAATTGAGTACAGGGTATTAAAATCATCGTAAAAATCTTTGTTAAGTCATAATAATAATTATTTCTACAAATAGCTTATTAGCCACTTTATTAAAAATTATATGTCATTCATTATAAACAGATTCCTCATATAAAAGCCACAAAAAAACTTATTAAAAAAATTTTATAATTCTGATAAAACAAAATTTAGCAAATATTTCCTTATTTGGTCATAGGAAAGTGGTGGCTGAAATCGTTATTGCATTATTATTGTACTACATATTTATACCCTACACCACTCTTTTTTTACCGGGTATAATGAATGTTATTTGTAACAACTCGAAATATTGGTATATCGATCGACTCAGAATCAGTTTTTTATTCAAATTTTCAATGCAGACTAGCATGAAAATAGTTAATATTTAATTAAAATTTAGTTTGTTGATGACTAACATGTACTTTGGCGATCTTATCAAATCTGATTATAATAATTTTTCTAATCTGATTATAATAATTTTTGGAACCCCAAAAATTTCTCCGATATTCAGTTAAATCGTTTTTATGTCAAGAAAATTAAGCCTACTTCACTCAAATTTGGTTTGTTTGTGTTTTTTATATTAACCAAAGATCTAACAAAGGTTAGATCTGATCGTTCCATGTTCGGACTTGGAACCCATTATCCGGAAAACACTACGGTAGGGTATTATATGGTCGGCCTATAATTTTCCTACTTCTTTTTTATTGTTTCTTATCAAAGCAATTCATTTTTTTTTTATAATTATTTAAATATAAACCAATTTTTAACGGTTTCATGAACTTACTTCAAGGTCAACAAAATATTAATCTTTAACTACAATTATAAGGGGCACAAAATATACTTAATCTTGAAAAACTATTTTTTTTTTTCGTAAATCATTTTTAATTTTTATTGTAGCGTACTGGATAAAGAAACAACAATCATAATAATAAAATTATTATCTAAACAAAGCCCTTTTAGAGACGAAAACTAAAAAAAAAAACATTAAATACTGAAATCATAAAAGCAGATATCAGCATAAACTATAATAAAATGAATACTCAAAGAAAAAATGTTTGTAAAATAATTTGACCTTCAGAAATATGAATTTATTCAAAATCTCGTTCAAACGAGATTTCCAACATATGTCAGTAGGTTCAGAGGATTAAATATAAGAGCGAAAGAATGGGTTAAATCACATATTAATAACCGGGAATTGTATCAATGCCAATAGTCTCGTTGTAGCAGGAATCGAACTCACTACCCTTACACTCGTAGGCTACCACACTACAAACTAGCTCACTATAATAATATTTTACATAATTCCATATATTTGTGGGTTAAATCGTCTAAAACAAGGATAATAACGGTTAACTAAAGTCACTTAATTTTCTTTTTTTTAAAACTACTTCATTTCTTGTTTCTTTTTTTCAATAACTAACAAATTATATAAATTAAATAAATAAAAAAAATAATAATAAATAACTAACAAATTTCTATGGCTGTACTAAATAATTTCTGATGATTTACAATTTGTTTATTTAATAATAAAAATAAAACTCGCAGACATTCAGCTAAACTATCTAAACAGCAAACAAAATTTAAATTAAACTGAAACAGCATCTTTTTCTATTCTATGAAAATGTTTTTTTATTTTGTTTTATTTTTTCAAATATAAACATTTTTGGGAATTTCATCTGAAATAATATGGAAAGATTAAATGTTTATATAAAAACACAGTTTGTATACATTTGATTTGAAAATAATAAACGGGTACAGATGAACCTCTTTTCGCGCTAACCTGCGACTACACACAAAAAAAAATCTTGTAAAAATACCAGAAAAATCATCGTAAAACAATTTTTTCCTATTTTACGAGAGTTCCTAGTAAAAATTCTAATTTCATTAGTAAAAAAGTTTGTAAATTTACAAACAATCTACAAGCTGTTTGCCAATAAAAGTGTAAATTTACAACTTTTTTGACGCCATAAAATTTACAAGGACTTCTCGTAATTTTACTTGATGTTTTGCTACCTTCTATTTTACGAGAATTTCTATTAAAAATTAATAATTATACATTTTTTTTTATCAATAAAATGGTAAGTTTACAACTTTTTTGATTCGATAATACTTACAAGGAATTCCCGTGACTAAACTAGATATTTTTTGTAAAATTACCTTGAAAATTTGTACATTTACGAAAAAAATAGTAAAATTACAAAGAAAAATGTAAATCTCGATCGAAAATTTTTTGTAAAGAACAAAGAAAACTGTTAAATATTGGTAAAATGGGATTACGGGACTTTTTATAGTAATTTGACAAGGTTTTTTTTGAGTGTACAGTACCAAGGCATTAAAGTAGTTCTTATTTTTATACCCTCCACTCTAGTGATAGAGGGTATATATAAGTTTGTCATTTCGTTTGTAACACCTCGAAATACGCTATCTTTTGAAAGACTTTACGGGGGCTCCTGAAGTTTGGCATATATGTTGGGTATTTACCTGGTCAGCTTGGTATTGCAATCCAGCGAAATCGGTCTATTGGTTCAAAAGTTATCAGCAAAAGGCTGAATTTCGGAAAGGGTTTTTCGCAAATTTACGAGATAAAAAGCACGCTAAATTTCGAAAGGCGACTCTGAGGATGCTGAAGCTTGGCATATATATTTGTCGTTCCCCTTGCCTATTTCGTGTTGAGTTTCAGCCAAATCGGGCGACTGGTTCAAATTTTTTTTTTATTAGCAAAACAGTGAATTTCAGATTAGTTTCACCATAAATTCACGTGTTGAAAACCTGTTAAACATGTTTTAAAAATATTATTAAGTCACAAAAATATTTTGCAACGTGTTTTTGTCAATCAAAAATATTTTTACACTATAAAAAAACAAAAAATACACCCAAAAAAAATTTTACACTCAAAAAAAAAAAAAAATTTACACTCAAAAAAATTTAGTAAATTATTATTTTTTTTTTTTCAAAAATTACTAAATAAAGTTTTTTACACAAAATAAAATATTTCTAATCAAAAATGTTATTTTGTTCACTTAGAAAATTTACTATCACTTAAAAAAGGCATTGTGGAGGGTATTCAAGTCGAATTTAACTTTTCTACTTGTTTTTTTTTTTCGGTTTTCTGAAATCCGAGCCCAGGTTTGTGTAAGGTAAGGGGGAAAAATTGACAAAAAAGTATGAGCTCGAGCGGTTGCAAATTTTTTTATGAAAGGAGATCGGAAAAGTACCAAAGAACTATTTTTACCCTTAAAGAATCAAACATTTTTAGAAAGTACCAAAGTACTAAATAGACTTAGAATTGGAATTTCCTTAGTGGATCTGTAGAGGTTCCGAGGTAAATCCTTATTCCAAGTTTCAAGGCTCTAGATATAGTGGATTAGGCTGAGCGATAATGAATGAGACAGTAATTCATCCATTTTTTATACCTAAATATAGACTAAATAATTCTCTGGCTTGGAGGATTATTGTAATATGATATTCTGAAAAAATAATTGGCGAATAACTCAACATAAAAAAATGGGTCAGTCACACCTCTTATCCACCAATCATAAGCCTGTTGGTTAGTAGGTAGCGTGCTAATCCATGAACTATTGGTTGTGAGTTCGATTCCCCCAAAAACCTTTGGTCGATTTGACTACAACGAGGCGACAGTCATTGTTACCAGTTCTTGGTAAGGTTAAAATTATTAAAAAAATAATTCTGATTAAAAAATGGAAAACATTAAAACAAAACCACTTGATCATGGTAAACTTTATATTAAAAGAATCTAAATTATTATATTAAAAGAATCTACAAAAAACATAAATTTTCTGTTAAAATCTCATAAATTTAGGGTCATCTGTTGCTTATTTTAGATATGTTTTTTTGTATGATTGTTTTATATGGTTGAAAACAAAATTTCAAAAATATATGAAATACCATACAACAAAAATCCCTGACTGTGCCTGCCTAATTCAGACAACACAATCACAAAATAAGCTGCGTTAAAAATTTTGCGAATTAAATTTTTTGCTGTATTCAGTCGTCTAACGATCTTTGCGATAAAAAGTTCTGTATGAGAAGTTTAAGTTTAAAAAAACTATAAAAAAAAAATCCAGTTAAAAGTCCAATAAATAAAAATAAAATACATGTTACAACAAAAAGGTGACGACGATAAATTTGATAAAGAATTAATTAAAAATTAAATATTTCTTTAAGCATAACAACAAAACATAACGGTTTTGATATATACAAAAAATAAATAATCAAAAATAGTGATCACATTCTTTGATAACTGGAAAAAAAAAATACCAAACTAATTAAGTTATTTGAAATAAATACACTGTGAAAAAAATATAAAAAAACAAGAAAGAAAAAAAATATAAAAAAAACTTTTTTCAGAGATTTAATTTAGTTCTTCAAAGGGGAATTTTTTCCACCTGATCCAATTTTGTCCATTTCCAAACTTAACCAGCCTATGACAATAACACATATTTTTGTTAAAGTACAAAAAAGTATTTTTGTATTTATTTTTATATTTTGCTAAAAAAATCGGTCTATCGTTACAAAAAAAGTACCAAAGAATAGCTTTGTTGTAAAAGGCACTAAAAAATACTTTTTTTATAAAATGAAACAAAACAGTACTTTTAAATAAAAAAGTACATAAATAGTAAAAAAAAACTTTTTAACAGAATTTTGTTGAAAACAACAAAGATGGTACTTTTTATTTAAAAGTACCACAACAGTACTTTTAAATGAAACGTATGTACCAAAAAAATAATTTTTAATAAGCAAAAAATACCAAAATACATAATACTATTTTCACATTTATAAAAAATAATCTTTTTGCTTTACTGCTTTTTGGTGAAAAGTGTTTTGAAACAAAAAACATCCAACCAGTTTTTGGAACTAGTATTACATATTTTCTCGTTGTTGCCGCACGCAGGCTAGCACGCTACCAACTAGCCTATGGGGCTAGTTGGTAGCGTGCTAGCCTTTGAACCTGGAGGTCGTGGGTTCGATTCCCACCAGAACCCTTGGTTTTTTCGCTACAAAGAGACGACGGTCATTGTTACCAGTTCTCGGTTAGGATGAAATTATTAAAAATGAGTTGTAAATAAATAGAAAGAATAAATAAAAAAAAAAATAATTGATCATATGATCAAAAAAAAAAAAAAATTATTAAATTGATTTTTTATAAAACATAATTTTCGTAAAAAGTACTAAAATATTTTTTTTAATAAAAAGGACCAGAAATTTTTTTTTATTAATTTTGAAACGTTGTTCTCTTTTCTTAAATTTTTTTTTAAAAAAGGTTAAAAAGTATGAAAAAAGGACAATTTTAAATAAATAGTACCTAAAAAGTACATTTTAAAAAAAGTACCAAATAGTACAAATAATAAAAAGTACCAAAAACGTATTTATTTATTTTTATACTCTTTATAAACAGTAAAAAACACTTTTTTATAAAAAGTACAAAATTAGTACTTTATGTATTAAAATAATACTTTTTAATCAAAAAGTATAAAAATGGAACTTTTTGAATAAAAAAGTACAAAAACATTCATTAACAATAACCACTTTGCGTGCATTAATTGGATTTGGGTAAAAAGTTTTGAAAAGGGCAGATTTACATGCATAAATTAAGTGTTTAGAACTTCTACTGTTATATGTTCACGTTATTGACTCACAATTAAAATTGATTCTTTATACAATAGAACTGTCGTAAAAAGTACTAAAATATTTTTTTAATAAAAGGAACCAGAAAAAAAATTTTGATATCAATTTTCATACGTGTTTCTTTTCTCTAACAACTTTCCTAAAAAACTTTTTAAAAATTCAAAATAATACTTTAAATAAAAAGTACAAAAATAGTTATTTTTAAACAAATGTACCAAAGTATGATTTCTTTCCAAAAAAAGTACCAAAACAGTAATATAATAATGGAAGTATTAACCAGGTTACTTGTTAATAAAAATGGTATATTTTAAAACAAGAACCAAAATATCTTTTTGATAAAAAGTACCAATAAAGTACTCATAATAAAAAGTACCAAAAAAGTATTTTCTCTGCTAAGAAAATTGGGTCCATGAAAGTGGCAAAAAAATAACTTATTTATAAAAAGTAACAACATAGTACTTTTTTCATAAAATGTTACAAAATTGTACTTTAAAAAAGCACAATGACACAAAATATAACTTTTTTATATAAAATTTTTAAATTTTTAATATAATTTTGATAAAAAATTATAAATATATATTTTTTTTTTTAAATTTAATGTTGTATTTATTCGACCTTTAATTTGTAATATAAACAAGAACAGCAGACCTCGAGCTTGGTTATTTTTTTTTTGTATATTATAGTAATTTTTACTAAAAATCATAAAATTGCTATTTAAAATTACAAAGATGGTACTTTTTACTAAAAAGTACCAGGATCGAACTTTTTTAAAAAAGGTGTCATAAAAGAGTACCAAAACTGAAATTTCTGATAAAAAATGCTAAAATAGTACTTTGTTTTGGATTTTTAGATTTTGATGATTTTCTTTTGAATAAATTTGCTTAAAATATATAAAACAAGTGAGTGTTAAATTCGGCTGTGCCGAATCTTTTATACCCTCCAAAATGTAAAAGAAAAAATTTTGTCAGAGGCGTTTTTTTTGGGCGGGGGAGGGGTATAGGGACAGTGGGGACGTTAAGAGCACCTTCCCATCGCGATAAATATACCAAATGTTTTATTAATTTAACAAAAAAACATGTAAAAACAGTGTATTTTTTCAGAGGTTGGTTCAGTTCTTCAAGGGGGAACTTTTTTCCCCCTGGCCCGATTTTGCCCATTCACGAACTTAACCTGCCTATGAACATGAGACATATTTTTGTCAAACTTCAAGAGTCTAGCTGTTTTATTTTGGACTGCAATGTGTTATCTACAGACAGACGGACTTACGGACGGACGGACATTCATAAAATGCCTTAGAATCGATCATGGATCAATAATATATGGGGCATTCCATCTCAAACCGGACACTTTGAAATTTTTTTTTTTAGATTTTCCCAATTTGTTAACAGTTTTTAGTACCCTTCGAAAACTCCTTCGTGGTAAATTTTCAGATTTTTTTGATGACCCGTTCAAAAGATATCGAATTTTTAAAAATTGGTAGGTTGTTCCTTTACTCAAACTTCTTTTACTCATAACTTCTTCAATAATGGTCCAAATTTCAATTTATTTTTTTCAAAATTTTAGTTTTTTTACGTACTTTTTAAAAAAGAATCCCAAAAAATTCTTAAAAGAGCTCTAGTATGCGATTTTTAAGTTTTAAAATTTAAATCTCATTTTTGAAAATGTTTGTACTCTTCGATCTTTTTGAAATTTTTTTGTGTAAAACATCTATCGATTCTACAAATTTTTTGCCCAGGAGGATGGTGGGATAACGATTATTACTATTTTTTAAAATTTTTTGAAAAAATTTTATTGTAATTTTCCAATCTTAAAATCATTTCTACTGCTCGAATGGTGCGTCATAGAGGGGTCATTTATAAGGCCGACCCCCAATAATTTTTACGTCTGAACATTTTTTTGGAACAAACTAATACCCTATCTCCAATTTCTAAGGAGGCTCCCACACAAAACGACATTTTTTAAAATTTGCTCCAACCACTCTAACTGCCCTAATAGTGCCCTTAGAACAACAAAATGTATGAACGACCCACAATATTTTTTTAGTCCAAACATTTTCTCTGAACACACGTACCCTTTATCTTTAACTGTTAAGGCGGTCCCCATACATTTATTTTTATTTTTTGTAAATTTGTTTTATTTAATCAGCTTCTACCGGTCCAATGGTGCGTCCGAGAGGGGTCATTTGTGAGACCGACCCCCATTTATTTTTACCCTATAACATTTTTTTAAAACATACCTATGCCCTATCTCCACTCCCTAAGTAGGCTCCCATACAAAATTACATTTTTATAAAATTTGCTTCAACTGTTATTTGTATGGGAGCCTACTTAGGGAGTGGAGATAGGGCGTAGGTATGTTTTAAAAAAATGTTGTAGGGTAAAAATAAATGGGGGTCGGCCTCACTAATGACCCCTCTCGGACGCACCATTGGACCGGTAGAAGCTGATTAAATTAAACAAATTTACAAAAAATAAAAAAAATTGTATAGGGACCGCCTTAACAGTTAAAGATAGAGAGTAGGTGTGTTCAGAGAAAATGGTGTAAAAAAATATTGTGGGTCGGTCATACATTTTGTTGCTCTAAGGGCACTATTAGGGCAGTTAGAGCGGTTGGAGCAAATTTTAAAAATGTCGTTTTGTATGGGAGCCCCCTTAGAAATTGGAGATAGGGTATTAGTTTGTTCCAAAGAAATGTTAAGACGTAAAAATTAATGGGGGTTGGTCTTATAAAGGACCCCTCTATAACTCACCATTGGAGCAGTAGAAATGATTTTAAGATTGGAAAATTACAATAAAATTTTTTAAAAAAATTTAAAAAAATAGTAATAATCGTTATCCCACGATTCTCCTGGGCAAAAAATTTGTAGAATCGATAGAAGTTTTACACAAAAAAAAATCAAAAAAATTAAAGAGTACAAACATTTTCAAAAATGAGATTTAAATTTTAAAACTTAAAAATCGCATACTAGAGCGCTTTTAAGAATTTTTTGGGAAAAAAATACTTTTTTTAAAAAGTACGTAAAAAAACAAAAATTTTGAAAAAAAAATTTGAAATTTGGACCATTATTGAAGAAGTTATGAGTAAAAGAAGTTTGAGTATAGGAACAAACTACCAATTTTTAAAAATTTTAACGGGTCATCAAAAAAATCTGAAAATTTACCACGAATGAGTTTTCGAAGGGTACTAAAAACTGTAAACAAATTGGGAAAATCTAAAAAAAAAAAATTTCAAAGTGTCCGATTTGACATGGAATGCCCCATATATACTTTATGGGAAATTTCGATGCGTTACACACGGAATGACAAAGTGAGTATACCCCCATACTGTGGTTGGAGGGTATAAAAAGTGCTAAATAGAACTATTTAATACAATTTTGATACAAATTTATAAACATATTAATTTTTACTAAAAATCATAAAATTGCTATAAAAATTACAAAGATGGTACTTTTTGCTAAAAAGCACCAAAACAGTACTTTTAAATAAAAAGTATGTACCAGGATTGAACTTTTTTAAAAACGGGGTAATAAAAAAGTACCAAAACTGTAATTTTTGATAAAAAAAATACTAAAATAGTACTTTTTGCAAATTTATTAAAAAATAACCCATTTACAAACATTATTTTGGATTTTTGGATTTAGGTGATTTTCTTTTGAATAAATTTGCTTAAAATATATAAAAAAAACGTTTTTCCTACAGGAAAAGTTTTATTTTTAAATATCTAAAAACTTCATACTGTATTTTCAAGTTGCAATTATAATAATAAATGCAACATTTAAATTTTAACTTTCTTAATTTATAATGAAGATCTGAAAAAAGACAACTTTTTAAGCAAATCATTTATTTTAATTACAAAGTTTTAAAATTATGACTTCAAAACATTCATATTTTTCTTACTATCCCAGCAAAAAAAGAGCTTACCATTCACTACAAAATTCACCACAACTTATGAACCAGATGTACTTCTTCTTCAACTGAAACATTGATGAATTTAATATGGGCGTGACACACAAAGTATGTTCTTTTTATCGCCACTTTTCAGTGGCGAAAGATTGGCACTTAAGTATTACATATATCACTAGTGTTTTTATCACAACTTCTGAAGTAGTGATCCGGATGTTAATATAACTTGACCTTTTGGAAGCACTTTTTTCATCACTTATTTAGAAGTACATATTTCTTGTCATTTTGGGTGTGATTATGTCATTTTTATTTGGTGATTTAGAACTTCTAAATTAGAAGTTTTTTTTCACTTTTTTTGTAAGATTGATTGAAAGAGTATTTTTTTGTAATATTTACACTAAAAACACTGTTCAACAGCAAAAACCTTCCAGTGAAATTTCTAGCTGGTCCTTATAGATTTTGGTCTCCTGCTTCCAAATCTACCGTCCAAATTTTTCTAGCACGTACCGTTTTTGAGATATTCGCTGTTAAAAAGAAAAAAACACTTTTAGGGGTCCACTGTTACGTATTCTTACGTTGCTTCCACGAAATAGGACTTGATTTCATACAAAATGGACCTCCTGATTTCAAAACTGCAATCCACAATTTTCAAGCATGTTCTGTTTTTGAGATATTCGTTTGAAAATTTTAGTGTGATTTATAAAGAATATAAGTGCGTATCAGTAGAGTTTGAGTTTTTCAAACGCCAATATTTCAAAAACAGTACGCGATAGAAAAATTTGGATGCCAGATTTGGAATAAAGATGCCTTATTTTTACTAAATCGAGTTCTATTGTGTTTGAGCAACTTAAGAATACGTTACAGAGGACACCCAAATATTTCAATATTAAAACGCGAATATCTTAAAAACCTTAAGTGATAGAAAAATTAATTTCATTGATAATCTAACGTATATACTTCAAATTAAAAAAGGAGTAATTATAGAGATCACAAAACAAGTTTGTTTTGACCACAAGCCTATACCTCAATTTTCTAAAAAGCTTAAACAATCTTTAATAATGTGATGCAGCAGCATCCGCTTTAATTCGTAAATGTATTTATTAAATTTAGGACCAACTTTTTTTGATATAAGATATGAAATTTGAAAAATTTATCAATAATCGATTTTCGTCCTTTCGATTTTTTAAGCTTTAAATAAAAAGAAAAGAAATGCCATTACCAAATTTTGTCACCATTTTTGCAAACCCTAAAATTGCATACTTCGTGTATCACCCTCATTCTAATTGTTTCAGTTGAAAAAGAAGTTCATATGTTGTGGTTTGATTTGATTCCTCAGAACATATAAAAAAGGTACTTCAAAATCATTAAGCAAAGAACTGGTGAAAGATGTTTTTATTGTTATTTTGTAGCATTTTTGGAAGTGGTTTTAAAAGTACTTCCTACGGAATATGAAGTTCGGCACCTATCGCTACTTTGTATGTAGTGAAACACTAATTCTTTTTGAACCACTTCTTTTATTTTTTGCTGGGATGTGATTACTTTGTTTTAGGAAAAAACCCCAATCTTTAGCGACATCTCAAAATATTGTTGCAGGAAGTGCAGTGCGTAAATTCGCATTTAAGTCTCCACATCATAGTTTAATCACATAATTTTTGGTTTTTCATTATTTCATATAGCCGCAGCCGACCGCTTACATTTACCGCAAATTATTAATTTTTAACTTCCATCACGCGTTTAAAAAGAAAAATAATAATAAAAATGTGTGTTTTCAATAGTCGATAAAGAAAAAATTACAAGTTAACAAAAAATTAATTCGGTCTTGCTGACTATATTAAAATCCTCCACAATGTAAAAGAAATTTGCGAAAAAATTAGTAAAAAAAGATATGATAAATAAAAATTTTTGTGAATAAAAATTTTGGTGAATAAAAATATTAATGAATAAAAATTTTGGTGAATAAAAATTTTGGTGAAAACAAATTTTGGTGGAAAAAAAAATTATATAAAATGTTTGAAACAAAAGTGGTAAAAGCAAAAAATTAAAAAATAAAAATTTGTTAAAAAAATTTGGTAAAATAAAATTTTAGCGAAAATTTTTTTTTAGTAAAAAAAAATTTTTTTTTCTGCGAATTAAAGTTTTTTTGAGAAAAGTTTGTATTTGTTTAAATACCATTCTTTATCAAATTGCAAATAATTAAAAAAAGCAAATAATTAAAAAATAAAAATTTGTTAAAAAAATTAGGTAAAATAAAATTTTAACGAAATTTTTTTTTAGTGAAAAAAAAAATTTTCTGCGAATTAAAGTTTTTGTGAGAAAAGTTTGTATTTGTTTAAATAATATTCTTTATTAAATTGGGGTTGCATCCGCAGCTGAATAAAAGCTTTTGATATTTTTAGGTTATGTAGAATGTACCATAACTTTCGAGATGTCCTTACATGTTCGTTCATAACTTTTGAACCGCTTAACCGATTTCGCTTAAATGCATTACCAAAATACTTAAATCATCGACAAGTATTTATGTTATAGATAATCTCATATCTTCGTCATATTTTGATCATGATCGCCATTTTAACAGACAGACGGACATCGCTTGATCAACTTAAAAATGTTCGAGGATCACGAATTATTTACTTAATGAGGTTCCCTACCCATATTTCGATAAGTTACAAACGGTACAACAAACTTATACCACTCTACCACTAAGTGCAGGGTACAATAACTAAAGTTGCCTTGAAAAACCAGATAGATTTGTATGTGCAACATTTAATATTGCGCAATAATGCAACGCAAAATAAAATAGAAAAAAAGCTTTTATACATAACGCGCGCGAAAAACATAAAAACAAACAGAAAACAAGACGTTGATTTAAAAAAAAAAATATTTTATAGTTGAAGAAAATATACTAATTAGGAATGATGAATGAAGTTTTATTTTGTAATTTTATTTTTATGATTGAAAACCGTTTTGCTAAATACGAAGTGTGATGTAACAGTGGTTTATTAACAAGTTTATGAGGCTTTAAAATTGTTCGAAAATTATTTTTGCAATTAGAATTCATAAAATAAAAATTATTTTGAATTATTCAAATTTGGGGTTTTTTAAAATTAATTGAAAAATGTTTAAAAAATATTTGTAATTTGGAAATTGAGCATTCTTTTGGATTGGATTAGAAAAAAAGAATGCCCAAGTTGCCTCACTGGTATCCAAGCTGAATCGCTCAGAGTCCCGGATGACCGGGATTATCCTACTTACGTAGTCGTTATGGCAGATTTCCATTTTACTGGCGTGCACTGTGCCCCGTAACAGCTGGAACCAGGTTGCATAGTTGGTTCTAAGGTAGTTGAATGATCTTTTACGTACGCCGGTGATCATATGAGGGCGTGGGTTCACGTCGCCATCTGTAAGTAATCGATATAATGCAAAATATTTATCGGGTTCAGTGATTTCGGCCATTGTGCAGAGAGATAAAAGTTGAGGAACACCTTCCACCTCGCGATGAATATTTACATAGTTTCATTCACAGACGGACGGACAGACATCGCTAGGTAAGGTTAATAATATATACATACTTTATGGGGTCATATACTGAAATTTCGATGCGTTGAACATGGAATGACAAAATGAGGACAACCACAAAATGAAGGCATACTCATCATTTTATGATTGGAATATACACTACTAAAACTATCAAGGAAATGGCGCCTACATGGGGGCCCGATTCTGAATCACAAAGTAGAAAGCACCCTCAGCGAGGAAAAGCCGGAAAATACTTTTAAAATCATCTTCAAAGAGGCAACAAATTATCAAAAAATAAAAGTAGATAGTTAATCGAGAAAATACGAATCACACCAAAATCAGCATCCTCAGATAATTTTAAACCACACTCTTAATAAAAGGAAAACGGTTTAATCTACAAAATGCGAAAAATTTAGCAAATTTAAATTCAGAGTGTACAATCTTGTTGGAGCTAAAAAACAATGTACCTATAACCTGTTCTAGGTTTATTACGAGAGTAAATTTGGAAGAGTCATTAAACAAATTTTGTTATTATTTTATTTTTGACTGCAGAGTGTCTTTTACAGTAGAACGGACAAGCATGGCTAGGTTAGGTTAACGCATCGATATTTCGATGCGTTACATACAGAATGATAATGTTAGTATGGCCTCATTTTGTGGTTGGAATATGTAGAAATTAACTAGTAAAACTTTCAAGGAAATGGCGCCCACATGGGAGCCCGATTCTGAATCGCAATGTTAAACCTACCAACAATGAAGGAAAGTCGGAAAAATCATTTGAAAGCATCTACAACGATGCAACAAGTAATCAGAAAATAAAAGGAGCAACTGTTAGACCATAGACCTCGTCTATCCTAAGAGGGCGAAAAGTCTTATTACATCTTAAAAGTGTACGATCAGCCTTCTGGTTGATATTACTGCCAGTGGATGCATCCACAAATGCAATGCATTGTGTTAATATCAGTAAAGTACGTGATGAGAACATGTAAAGAAGGAGTAGTGTTTGTGAATATTTGACTTGAACTTATCTACATTGAAAGAACCTGGGAAGACCTCTGCGGGAAGATAATATCATATACGGCTAGTTCGACTGATAAACGAACCTTCTATGTAATGCGCTGTGCTATCAACTGGACAATCGACAACAAACGGATGTGATATACTAGACAACCAAGTGTTGAGAACGAAAACTCGGATAAGTTTACTTATCTCAGAACACTTTCCATGGTAATATTGATAGCACAGAGTCGCACTCTTGATAATCCCACAGTCAATTTGCATTTTAATAATATCACCATCAATTAGAGATCACCTGACGGTACCATAAAGTCATTTTTGGCCGTGATGTGTTCTTGTAATCTGAAACTGGTAGCAAAATATGATCCATATTAAAAGACAGCACATGGAAAGAATCATTACCCTTTTTACCTCTAAATAGCTACAAATATTTATAACAGATTGTTGTTTTAAATAAATCCTTCGAATAATGATTTCCAGAATCCTTATTTAATTTTGCTTGCTTTTGGGGTGTATCACTTGTAAATGTAAATAAAAATCCATGTACCCATTCTTCAATTCTTAAATTCATACACTACATCAATTTCTAAAAATTTAATATATGTACGAATTTTATAAAATTTTATTATTTTTTAATTAATTTAATTTTTGGACATTTTTTTTTTCAAAATATTAAAATTGAAACTGACAATAAAAAATAAAAAAAAATAATTTCGAAATTTTACCTATTTTCATTAGTAAACCTTGCATGGCCATTAGATAAAAATGTAAAGTAAAATTATACTTGTGGCATAGGAATAAGTCGTGGCTTTTAATAATCATACAAAAATAATTCACCTAAGCCAGCTTAGATAACATTACCTCGACGTTTTTTTTCTGTGAATGAGTCGATAGAGTTGGATACTCTTTTGTCATTGATAAGCATCAACGCCCTCCTTTGCAGACGGTCCAAGAGCTCCGAAATAGACTTTGAAGCCTATGTCCATTTATGTGAGTTGTAGTCCATCTTCGGTCGCATGTAGGTGGTATAAATAGTAAGGTGGTCGGATGAGGTTAAGTACTTCTTTCACCGGTTTAAAAAACCGAGACACTTGAATGCTTCTTTCAACATTAAAAAAAACGTGATTATTCCAACGGAAATCACACTAAATTTTTATGCCCAGAACATCAAGAGTGTCAGACTCCTCGATACTTACACCACCTATACGTACAGATGACGCTGTTGGTTCCACATTCCTGTGGGTCAGCAGACAACATTGAGTCTTGCGTGCATTAAACTTGTCAAGAGGTCTGGATAAAGTGAGTCACTCATTATCTGTATTTTGCCCTCAACCTCAACAAGATCAAGGAAAAATAAATGACAAATGTTGCTGTCATCTGCAAAAGTGTAAATAGAATTTGAAGTTGGACTTAGAAGGTCGTTAAGGAAAATAATAAAAAGGGTAGGAGAAAGAATAGAAGCTTGTGGTACCCCTGATAGAAGCTAAAACTCATCTGATTAGAACCCATCTACAACAAAACGTATACAACGATCTCCGAGGAAACTCGAAATAAATCGAAAGAAGTCATTGCCGACACTAAAGGCATTAAGCGTATATATCAGCGCACCGTGCCATACACAATCAAAAGTCTTGGAAATATCTAGAGCAACCACCTTGTTCACACCAAAATGGTGGATAGATTGACTGCAAAGTTCCAAAAGGAACGCCAACAGATCCCTATTGGATCTAGCTCTCCGAAAACGGTACTGTCGATAGTTTAAAAGTAGGTTAGCCTTCAGATACATAACAAGATGGCAATTTACTATACTCTTTATCACCGTCGATAGCGCTGATTATATTATGATTGGGCGGTAATTATCAGGGTTATTATCTTGGCCACAGTATGGGATACCCTGCTGAGTTTGGACAGTGGTTGATTGCTTTCCGGCAAGATAGAATTTCATACAAAGAGACCAGAGGTTTAGTTTTCTCTATCGGTTGATTGAACTCTTGGTCGTCTTTTAAAATAGCTAGCACTTTCGCTGACTATTTAACGAACGACCAAAAGCTCTTACTGCTCCGAGGAGCCTAAAGGACCTTAGCATGAAGTCGCTGTAGTTAAAGAAGCTTTTCGCGACTAACAATAAGTTCTTTTGCGTAGCAGACCAGTATTAACGTTTTTGGTGTCACGCGAATTTTTGAAGTTCTGCAGAATTGAAAGAGGAGGAGTGAATACAGCACTTACAAGGAAGTTATTCCACAGCTTAAACTCCAATTGGAAATTAGAAGGAAAAACGGTATTTCTTTCGTCTTTTGAACTTCTTGCATATTTCTTCCAAAGAACTTTATGAACATTTGATATAGATCGAAATGTTTTTTGCATAAATTTTACGTTGGTACTCGTAAAGGATTGGCAACGCTTTTTTAGAATGCTGAGATGGCACCTAATAAAATAGGTCGAAGTTAGATTTTGGTACTAGTTTATGTATGTAATTGTGTTGTATAACAATCGGAGTGTAAGTCATGGGATACCCAGGTTGCCAGTCATTTGACGAAAAGATTTTTCGATGATCTGGTTTCGTGGACTTCTTTAGCGGAATAGTCTGGCAAATCGGGGAGACTTAAGTTGTAAGTACGTCAGGTATAGGGGAGTGAACTCGCATAAACAGCATTGTCCCAAGAATTAGTAATACACTGAGTATTACTAATTTTGAAATTCCTAATATTTTTTTTAAGAATTTTTTTAAAGGTGGGGTTTCTATTGTTTCCTTTGTATCATTATTTTTCGAACCTTTATTTATTAGTTTTTTTTTTGTAAACATTGGTTTGTCATTAAGAAATTTTGTATTCTTAAGTGACATACAACATTTATCGATACAATGCAAACACACTAAATACGTATTAACGATATTGTACGAGTATTTATATTTGAATTGAATTTCCTTTAGCCAAATTTCGCATATGTTTGCGGTTTATAGCGCACTTGTATGAATATTACCTTTTACCGTAGTAAATGTTAACATAAATAAATGACGCATTGTTTGGCAGGTCGTCTCAAAGACACACATGTGTTTACTTACAAGGGAAGTCTCCCTGGTGTCACCCTCCGATCTTCATGAAATTTGGATATGTTGTTAAGAACGCAAATTAATTCGACACGTATTTTTTTTTAGCGGCCCAAACTCATTTTTAGGGGGGGTCGATTTGTATGGGGGGAAATTGACCTTTTTCAGTTTTTTTACGATTTACGCCTATTTAAACAAAATTAATATAGGCATGTGTGGTATCAGATTAAAGGTATTAAAAATATCTATCTCGTGGTGCTAACAACGGGCCAAAGAAGTTAATATTTTTTGACTTTTTAACAAAAATGTCCTAAAATTTTGGTGTTTTACTCCATATGACGAAAAGTTTTGCATGTTTGGACACGTTCTTAGCACACGTAGATAGGTTTTCCAAAGACCTTTCATTTGGTATGTAACATGACTAGGTTTCTTTGCATAATATAGGAGACAAACAAAAAAAACTGAAAAATGGCCTTGTCTTCCCCCCTCCTTTTTACCCCCTAAATATGAATTTGGGCCGCTAAAAAAAAATACGTGTCCCTTTATTTTTTCTGCTCTACAAAATAAAACCAATTCCATAAAGATCCGCGGGTGACACTAGGGAGACTTCCCTTGTTAGTGTCTAAATCAGTAGGTCTTAAATGGTAAATTTATTGGAATAGGATAAAAAAATCCTTAACTGTTTACTAGATCTGTTTATATAGAAAGTATCAGATTAATACATGATTAAATTTATTTTTTTTGGAAATATCACATTCTTGCTAATGTCGATGCATGACGACAATCTCTCATTCTGTGACATGTTAAGCATTGCAGAAAGTTCTGAAAGTTTATTGAACAGTTGTCCATGTCCCGCATTGTAAACTCAATGACACCACCGTTTCGGCATAGTCTGCATTAAGATATTATGGTTATCCTTTACATAGGTAGATCCAAAGAAAAAAAAAATACTATGGCTCCCAGTGTGGGGCCAATTTCATGTGTTATCTTTGTAGTCCATCTCAAATTTCATGTTTCAGCAAAGAAATGAGTCCTGCTGGGGTCAGAAAACTTGGAGCACTCCAATGACTCTTAGTCTAAAGTTTTTTTTACACATTATTTTAGAATTCAGATTGTACTTTGTGGACAGTTAAAGAGTTAGTTCCTTCTAGGCTGAAACCTTAAGACCCCTTTTTTGGATCTCTCGTATAAAAATGGTTATTACTAGTCCTTACAATAAATAACACAATAAAGTTATTCATTCCACCTAAACAAATTTTGACTGAACCAAAACATTAGTGCTGGTTTAATTGGATCCTTATAATGAATGACCAAATATTAATTTACCCGGTTAATAAAGCCAACCTATTTGCTGAAACCTGAAAGGATATCTAACCGAACCTGAAAGGATATCCTTTACTATGTCTAAAATATTTTTTTAGAGCGCAAGCAGTTAACAAGATTCTAGATGATCTCAATATAAACAAGTCCCCTGGGTTGGACTTTGTTGTTGTCTCGTCTTTTTGCAACATTATTTAGTTACTCGTACTGGGTAAAAGGTTTTCCATCTTGCTGGAAGGTAGCCAACGTCCAGCCAGTCCCAAAAAGGGATCAGGCTACAAACCTTCAAATATGCTCTCAAAGTTTATGGAGAGCATGAAGAATCACCACCTGGTAAATTTTCTGGAGTCTAATTCACTATCGTGCGATCGACATCATGGCTTTCTGAGATGTCGTTCTACAAGAGACCTGTTAAAGTTTCTTTCGGAAAGCTAGAATCGTTCTATTCACCAATTCGGTGAAAGAAAAGTAGTTTCTCTAGATATTTCCAAGGCATTTGATCATGTGTGGCGCGGTGCACTCGTTTTGAGTGCATAAATCTCTCGATTTATATCGAGCCTTTTTCAGAGACCGCTCCGTACGTGTTGTTATAGATGGGCTCTCATCAGATGAATTTCATTTGAATTCAGGGGTACTGTTCTTTCTCCTACACTTTTTTCTTATTTTTCTTAATGACCTTCTAGGTATATTTTCCAATCCAATCTATTCTTTTGCTGATGACAGCAACATTTGTCATGCATTTTCCAATAATCATAGACAAAGCCTTACTGAGGTTGAGTCAGACCATGAATGACACACTCAATCATGATATTACGACAATCTCCGAGTGGGGTCTTGTGAATAGGTTCGATTTTAATGCTCGCAAAACCCAATGTTTTATGTTGGCTCCTAAAAGGCTTGTAAAATCAGCGTCATCTGTATCCATGCGTGGTAAAGCGTTTGAGAAGTTAGACACTCTTGATGTTCTAGGCATGAAAATCCAATGTGATGTTTCTTGAAACCAACATGTCCGAAAGAAGCATCCAAGTGTTTTGGTTTCTTAAAACGGTGTAAGAACTACTTCACTCCGCCTGATCTTCTCACTATTTATACCGCCAATATCCGACCGAAAATGGTGTAAACTCGCATATCTGGGAAGGTGCTTCAAGGTCTATCTACAAGCTTCTGGATCGGGTACAAAGAAGTGTGTTGAAGCTCATCAATGACGGTAGAGTATCCAGCTCTACTGACTCATTTGATTATCGTCAGAATATGGGTTGTGAGTCATTGTTCTATCTCAGATGAACACTTAACTTGATAATACGGTTAGTGTTCCGCTGAGATAGACGAAATCATACCATCGGCGTGGGTGAATGCTTTTTGTACTCGTCTTTGCAGTAGATTACATTCGTTTTTTGTCGACAGTCCAATGTATCGCACAACGCATTACAGAGAAAATCCGTTTCTAGGTCGAACTATCCGTATGTGGAATGAACTCGTAGCAGAAGTCTTCCAAGTCAGTTGCAATTTACAAAAATTCAAATTAAATGTAGGGTAGAGTGTCCCTTATTTTGGAAATGTTGGAAATGTTGAGACGGTACCCCCTCATTTTTTTCCTTTTGACTAAAAAATAACTCAGGAAAAATTTTACGCCCCTACGACCACGCCTTCCCTACGCGACGGGGCCTTAAAGAACGGGGCCTTAAAAATAATTTTTCCATACAAACCAAAAATTTTTTTTTTGATTTTTAATTTTTTTGTTATTAATTATAATATTACTTGGTTAGCTTATTCATGTCAAAAAATTTGATTTTGGTGGGATGAGGCTTTCAGTTCTAAAAAATTTTTCGAAAAAAAAAATTTTGAGCTTTTGGGGTCCTACAGTAAAAATTTTTTAAAATTTTTTTTTTTTTAGTTTTGACAAGCAACGGTTTTAGTTGTAATGTTGCTTTTAATGGTATATATTCATAAAAAAATATTATTCATATCTGTGACATCATGATCGTGTATCGAAAAACATCAAAAATGCAGTTTTTACCCTTTTTTAGATCACGATAAAGATGTCACAGATAGGAATAATATTTTTTTATGAAAATATATCATTAAAAGCAACAATTCAACTAAAACGGTTGCTTGCCAAAACTAAAAAAAATTTTTTTTTAAAAAATTTTTACTGTAGGACCCCAAAAGCTCTAAATTTTTTTTTTCGAAAAATTTTTTAGAACTGAAAGCTTCATCCCACCAAAATCAAATTTTTTGTCGTGAATAAGCTAATCAAGTAATATTATAATTAATAACAAAAAAATTAAAAATCAAAAAAAAATTTTTTGCTTTGTATGAAAAAATGATTTTTAAGGCCCCGCTCTTTACGGCCCCGTCGCGTAGGGAAGGCGTGGTCGTAGGGGCGTAAAATTTTTCCTGAGTTATTTTTTAGTCAAAAGGAAAAAAATGAAGGGGTACCGTCTCAACATTTCCAACATTTCCAAAATAAGGGACACTCTAATGTAGGGGCATCCCATGAATTATGGTTCAATGAAAAATTATATGCGGAGTTTTTGCTCTCACCATCGAAATATCAGCTACATTCCAAACTGTTGGAAGTGGAAGATCGGTCTATAACGAAAGTAGCAGCTAAATATATCGGTAGCTCCAACTCGGTTATAAAAATAATAATTATAATAATAATAATTATAATAATAATAATTTTTCTATTTAATTACAATTATTTTTTAATAATTTCAATCTAACCGAGAACTGTTAACAATGACCGTCGTCTTGTTGTAGCGAAAAAGACCTTGGGTTCTGGTGGGAATCGAACCCACGACTTACAGGGCCCTCCTACTTACAACTCGGTTATGTGAGTCTTTCGGCTCGGAAAAAACATTGAACTTGCTGCAAACCTCAATACAAAGATGTGTCAGCGATCATACACTCAAAATAATTCTACGGTAAAAGGTTTAGTAAGTGATATTGTACCAAAATCTACTAATTAGTTACTTATTTTAGTATCTTTGAAGTACTGACATTAGTAATTTTTACTGGTTTTGATTAATATTAGCTAAAAATTTTAGTATTGGTTACCAATTTCTGCACTAGGTCCTTTTGGACTAAAATTAGTTAAATTTTTAGTATTGAATACCCACGTTTTTTTTGGGTGTATTAACTTCCGAAGGTCTATTATCAGTTGAACTAGTTCATACCGCGTTGCATTTTTGCGAAGCATCAGTAATTTTTTACAACAACATCTTAAAGTTATAACTGGTTTTAAATGTCTCAAGAGTACAAAGTTTTTTAGATCACACCTAATCTATGGGTTTTCTCGTGAAGAGTTTCAGTAGAGTTATTAAACATGAAATATTTAATAAATGGAACATGTTGAAGTCAAAAATGTAAGTTTTTGATCAGTTTTGTTTTCCTATATAACTTCGCAAAGTCATCACCTTTTCTGAGACCGATACAAATGGTGCCCTTACTTGGGCGCCATTACTTATTCAAAATATTCTAAACTCTTCAGTTTCCAAAATAAAATGTTTCGTGTCAGTTTGTCTTATCTGATTGATAGAAGAATTTATGGTGAGATTTCTCTTCCTCAATTCCACAGCAGAACAGTGAGATATGATTACAAATTTTAGACACTATGTGAATGGGAATTCCAATTTAAACACATTTTTTTAGGTTCAGTAAAAATATTGGAAACATTTTTAACATACATGCATTACTGTAACAGTAAAATCGGTTGCTTTTGGCTAATTTTAATTGTTTATATATTTACCGCAACACTTGAAGCTCAATACCTCCGTGTTTAACCCTTCGTAAGTGCAACACAAGTGTTGGCTTGTCAGGATGTCAGATAATTTATATCTTTGGAAAGAGTAGTCCAACAGTTCCGAAAATTGTTCACAGTTAATTTTTAGTCGCAAATTTGTTGAAAAGGTCGGAAAATTGTTCATAGTTTTTTTAGCTAAAGCTTCAAATCAAAGCTTTAAGTTAAAGCTCTCACAAGAAGTATTCCTCTAGCGAAACAGACCAAGTCCTCTGGTGAAAATCGATCGCACGACTCACACATTAGCCTACTGGTGCTCGATTTAAGAATCCCTGCTCTTAAAGTAAACAAGTTTTTATTAGTAGCGTTTTTTGTTGCTGTAATTTTCCGCTTGTTTTATTATTGTGGCATACCTTACTAAAGGAGTTGCCCCTACCTACATACTACTCTCCACTACTAATTTGTCGAGGTTTTTTTTTGTAGTTTTCTTCTTTCTTTTTTTACTATTTTATAGACGTAGTTCCACTGATGACAACATGTTGCACTTTAACTAGCATGAGTTTTTTTAAAATTGTACGTTCCACATATGATGATGATGATGAGGTTTTTACATTATGACTATTTTGTAGTCTTACAAGTTTTTCCATGACATGTCTTATGGCATAATTATTTTTTACTATAGTTGTATAATGTAATAAATATTTTTTGTGTTTTTGGAATGGCAAGTTTTTTTTTTATTTCTATAGTTTTATGAATAAAAACCGTAAATAGTGAAATCATTAAAAAAAAAAAACAAGAAAAGAAAGGTTAAAGAAGACTGACGATGTCAAAGTCATTAGCCAATAGATCAAAATGATTAAAAAGATGATAGACAACTTAAGGTTTTTTTTTGTTGAAATGCAAGGATAAATGGGGTTGTAACGGTTTTAATTTTGCAAACTTCATTAAAGTTGGTTTGAAAAGGAAATAAAAAAAAAAAAAAAATTGCACTCTTTTTTACACAAGTGGATAAATTTAAAATTTTTTATCAATTAAGGCTCCGACACAATGTCGGAGACTCTGTACTACAGAGTACCATCTCTAAAAATAGAGACGACATCATACAAAAAATGTGAAGTGCGAAAGAGAAAGGAAAAAATCCAGTCTCTGGCACAGAGTACTCCGTTATTGTGAATTCGGCTTTACTTACAAAATATTTTGTTTTTTTAAATGTTAATAAATAAAACTTATCAGTTCCTATTTTTTATCTCTTTTCAGATTCTAAGACAATTAAAAATGTAAGTATAAAGGGATATGAATTAAAATTTATTTGTAAAGTAATTAAAAACATTATTTGAATTTTAAGAATTATGTTCGACTTTTCGACGAATCAACATAAATTTTCTTGTTGCAGCTAAATTTCTGTTGTCTTGACTCAGTTCTTTTGCCAAAGCCTCAAAAGTCAATAAGCTACAAATTTGGTCACCTAATCCTTCGCGACCTACGGAAACATGTTCCAAATTTAAACCTAAAATGTTTTTTCGAGATAATGCCATAATGGTAGGAAAACTCTGCTTCAATTACATTGCAGATCAATGACAGATGATTAAAGGCTTAAAACAATTCGAACATGAGAATTGCAATTTAAAATCTATTTGACTCGATCTGCTTTAGTTTTTGAGTTTAAGTTCAAAGAAAATGTTAAAAAATGTCGTTTATTTCAAATTGATTTGGAATTGAGTTTCCTCCTCATTTAAAACTATAATCGAAAACTCACACCAAAAAACCTTGTAAAATGACACGAAAAGTTTGTTATTTTCGTGTCTTTTGCTACCAAGATTTTTACCAATAATTTTTAATTTTACAAGCTTTTTCCAATAAAATTGAAAATTTACAATTTTTTTGACGCGATAAAATTTACAAGGGATTCTTGTAACTTTACTGAATTTTTTGTACCTCCTATTTTTAGAGAATTCCTAGTAAAACTTACGAGCTTTTACAAGGAATTCTTGTAACTTTACTAGATTTTTTGTTACCTCCTATTTAACGAGAATTCCTAGTAAAACTTACGAGCTTTTTTTGTAATTTTACAAACTTTTTACCAATAAAATTGCAACTTTTTGGCGCAAAAAAACTTTACAAGGAATTCTCGTGAATTTACTTAATTTTATTTTATGTAAAATTTTCTTGGAAATTCGTAGAATAACAAAAAAAAAATTCAAAGGTGCAAAAAAAAAAAATTAAATTTCGATAGAAAATTATTTGTTAAAAAACAAGGAAAACTGTGAAAAATTGGTAAATGGGATTACGAGATTTTTTCTACACATTAATGAATTTGAAAATTTCGAACTGAAATTCGTAATACAACTAAAAATCGTCGTTACAATTGAATATCGATAGTCTCACCTAAATTCGGTTGATACAACAGACATTTAATTGAAGCAATAACAAAATTTGGGTGACACACCCAAAAATAGTAGTGACAACCGAATTATGAGTTGATACAACGGAAAATTCGGTTGGAAATTTATTTTTCTGTGTGTAGGGTAGAAAGGGGCACATTCGCCAGTGGGGCCCAATCGCCATCCCCCCTAGGGAGCGGAGGGAATTGTTTTTGTTTTTTTTAGGTTGCTGGAAAAATGTTACCTAGTCAGTATATTTTGTAATAAGGTTTTGATTATGTGCGTTACAAATATATTGCTCATTGACTGAGATTGAGGATGGGGCAGTTTTGCCGACGAATGTACCACATGAAACACATTAGCCGACGGCGGATGTACCCCATGGGATATATACGCCACGTAAAATGGAGGTAGTTTCACCGGCGAAAGTGCCCCTAGGGTTGTTTCGCGGAAGACAGATGACAGTACCCCATGTGCACTGTTGCCAAGTATTTTTAACCAAAAACCTCTTAATTTCACTAAAAAATAAAATTTAGCGGGGAAATTTTAAAATTCTCCCGCTAAATTAAAAAAAAAGCACTAAAAACCGAAAAACTTGGCATTTTTGATTGACAAAAAAGAAAAATTTAAAAAAAAAACCTCCAAGTTATTTTTTCTACGAAAATTGACTTTTCACTAAAAACGCGCGAATATATAAAATTCTCCCGCTAAGTTAAAAAAAAAGCGCTAAAATTCGACAAACTTGACGTTTTCGATTGAAAAAAAAAGAAAAATTGGAAAAAACCCTCTAAATTTTTCCCACTAAATCCAAACAAAAAGCGCTAGATTTTCCCACTAAAGCACCGTTCCGGCTAAAACCAATTTTTCCCCGCTAAATCCAAACAAAAAGCGCTAGATTTAGCGGGAAAACTTCCAACTTGGCAACAGTGCCCATGTTGTTGATACGCCACATAGAATAGGGTAGTTTGCTGGCGAATATTATTATTATTATAAATTATGTTTTTTTAATAAAATTATGTTTTTAATAATAATTCTTCCGAAAATGATATTGTTTACGAACTTCTAGAAATTTCAGTTCTTGGCGATTGTTCCAGGTACCCCATGGATGGGGCAGTTTCGCCGATTTGGGTTGCTTTAAAAATGTAAAAAAATAATGGAAGCCTAACAGATATTTCCATTTGGAGTAGAGATGGGCACCTGAGCAGATTAGGGCGTGATTCACGTGATTCACGCATGAGAGTGACTGAATTTAATTTTACTCACGTGATTGTGAGTGAGTGTGAGTGGAGAAAAAAATTGCGTGAGTGAATGTGAGTCAATTTTTTTGTGTGAGGTTGCGTGATTTATTTTCTCTTCATATTTTAAAATTTGCCTTAAGATTTCGTCCCGAAAAAAGCAAAAAAAAATGTAAAATTTCGCTAAAGAAAGCAAAAAAAATGTAAAATTTCGCAATGTCGGGGCGGTTGACGTTTTCGGTCGTGAGAGAGTGTAGGAGTATATTTTTCACTTTTTCGACACTTTTTTTATTTAATGATATTGTTTTTGTTAATATCAATTTGATTTTGTCATATTGATTCGTTTTTTTGTGTTTTTTTTAGAATTTTAAATATTTTTTTTTTTAGAGATCACATTATTTTGTTTACTTAATCAAAAATAATCGAAATATTTATAAGAATATGGCAACATTTTCATATCAAAAATTTGAAGAGAGAGAGAAACCGACACAAAAATAAAATTGATTTTATTCAAGAGGCTTTCGGTCGAGCGTTTTTTCTTGCCAAATTTGTGTAAAAAGAATGTCACCGACATTGTTGTGCCGGAACTTAAACTTAAATTTTTCGTGAGCGTGAATCAAAATTCACTCCCGCGCCCATCTCTAATTTGGAGTATACATTTTAAAGCTAAAATATGTAGCTTCTTAAATCAATAAGAATTAAGGAAAAACGTCTACTGGTTTAGGTTTTATATAATATTTATGACATGGTTTCATAAATAGTTTTGTCATAGAATTTCATTATATTTATGAAACTTTCAAATGCACTTCATAATATTTCATGATTTTCAAAAAAAAATATTACAAGCGTGTCATATGATTTTTATACCCTACACCACACTGTGGTACAGGGAATAATGAGTTTGTGCTGATGTTTGTAATTACCCGAAATATTGGTCCTAGACCCACTTTTAAGTATACCGATCGACTTAGCGATGTCTGTCCGTCCGTCTGTCTGTCTGTCCATGTAAACGGTGTAAACACGATACAGGTCGCAATTTGTAATCAATTGACTTGAAATTTGAAACTTAAGCCTCTTTTGGCCCAAGAGCGAAGCCTATTGAAATTAAAAAAAAAAATCGGTCCATATTTTGACCTAGCCCCCATACAAAGGTCCTCTATAGTTTTGGCTCAAATGACTCTAATAGCCGCATTTTAATAGGTATGTTTCATCCACACAAATCACAATTCCGAATTTTCAAGAAATCGGACTAGTTCTTCTTGTAGCCCCCATACAAACCACCTTCCCGATTTTCACAAAATCTCTCAAATTTCATTAAAATATAAAATATTTATTAAAATTCTGTTTGTGTATGTTGAAAGCGTACTTTGAAAACCTTATCGAATCTGATTATCATCGGACCATTTTTGGACTTAGGTTTCATGTGAAAATTCGCCCGATATGCAGTTGAAGCGGTTTATTGTCAACAAAAAGAAGCCTATTCCACTCAAATTTGATTTGTGAGTGCTTCTTACACTTAAAAAAGATTTGACAAAATATAGATCTAATCAGTCCATTACTTGTTTTATAGTATGATTAAAAAAATGGGCAAAACAATTTCAGCTACTGAAGACGATGCCAAATGACTGTGGGAAAATTTGATTTTTTAACTCCCTATTTTATTTTATTCCCAATCTTCTAATGTAAATACTATTATAAATTTAATTTCCCAAAAAAATGTATGCATTGCTTTTATTAATGAAACTTTTCAAAAATACTATGAAACATTTCATAAATAAATTAAAACTTTCCATTTAAGTTCATCCAATGTACCTGTTTCATAAATATCATGAAATGTTTCATATATACTATGAAAAATTTCATGGAAATAATATTTTTATTTTTAACATTTCATTATATTTATGGAGCTATTTAAAAATACCAATGAGGTGTTTCATAAGTACAATGATTTTTTTATTTATGTAATTAAAGGTTTTCATAAATGTAATGAATCATTTCATACATTTTTGGAAATATTTCATATTTATGAAAAATTCATGAAAAATTTCATAAATATTGACCAATTATGAAACTGCTTAATTGTATTTATGAAACTGTTGGATTGGACGAAATTTAATGAAGAATTTCATTATGTTTATGACAGTTTTCATAAATATAATGTGTATGACAATAAAAAAATCTTTAAGTACAGACTGTAAAGTCCTGCCTCGGACTCCAAGAAAGTTTTCTTAGGTATTTATGGATTCGACCGAGTCGAATTTAACTTTTTTTAATTATTTTTTTTTTAATTATTTACGCCAAAGTTAACCGTGACCGCCCAAAAAAGCAACTACGGACCCTTTTAAAAGGGAAGTTGCTTTAAACCATGTAACGGAAAATTGTTGCCAAACGTGAATTGCGTTTGTTACAAAAAGTTACAATAAACATGCATGTATTAACTTAAAATGTGCTGTTTTGATTACACGTAGTGTAACAGTAAAATAATTTTGTAGCTTATTTTTTCAACCCCAATTTTGGTATTTCCTAAATAGGATTACAGCAAATAAAAGAGGATATTTAAGGTCAGGTCACATATATTATTAACACTAACACCACCGGCACAACGACGCCCTATATAGCACCTTGTAAAAATGTCTTCGGAAAATTCTTTGAAGTTTGTAAGTGGAAAAAAAACTTCCAACCATATATGAAATTCAAAGTTATAATGAAAAATGTCATTCACATACTGTGTGTGGATAATTTTGAACTCCTGTTATTTTTAGAAGAAACATCAAAGAGTTAAAATTCCTTTTTTGTCCAAAGGGTTAAACGTTTCTTTTTTATTTAAGTGATTCCTTTTGTGAGAAATATTTTTTGCACTAACAATCATACAAAGTGAAATTTTTATTTTTATTCTGTCTATTATTTTCATAAAAATTTATGATATTTTTTTTTTCATTCTTATCTATTATTTTACACTTGACCTTTTTTGTGTTAATTTTCCGTTGTTTGAATAATTTCTTTGTTTTCTGTTCTATTGTTTTATTATAATTTCTCCATGGCAGCCATTTTGCCATGGAGCCAATTATATCTAGGATATCAGAATCATTTAGCAGCCATAAACATATCTGACGCCATTTCGTTTGTTGTTATTGTTTAAAAAGCATAATGCACATTATAACACTCCATTACATGTTAGTTTGTTACGGAGTAGTTTTCATCATCATCATCAGCCCCATTATCCCCATCATCCATCCCTATCTTTATATCCATCCCCAGCTTCATGTTCATATCCATCCCATTAAATTTACCTACTGCTGCAATAGTTTATTTTTTCTCTTATCCATTTTATTGGAAATTGCTTTTCTTTGTACCATTTTATAGTGATTGCTCTTATGTTTGTATATATGGAGGTATTGTTATTACTGCAGGAATTGCTGTAAAATTAGGTCAAGGTTTTTTTTCTGTGTATGTGTGTAAAACTCTTTGAGGCGTTTTTTCTAGGTCATGCAGCAGCAATTTAAACGCAATTTCCTTTATGTCCTGGTTTAAAGTTGAGCAGCTAAGAATTGAAACTATTACAAGAGGCAACCGGTTTAAAATGAAATTAGGTTGTTAGGAAAGAGATGTTAGAACCGGGGGAATCAGATGTAAAAGAAATGAATAAAACTTTTAATATTATTATGAGCTAATTGTAGTAAGTTCCATCGTGTTCAATGATCAAAGCCACTTTCCCATTTGAAAAGTTCTACCAGAGATTTTGCAGACTTTCGCTTAGCGTAAGAAGAATGAAGTCCAAAATTTAAATGCCTATAAGCATTTCGACTAAGTATGTGCCTGTAAAATTCGACCTTGCCTCGACCTTGTGGTGATACCATACACAATGTGAATTTTTGCACAATGTAAATTTTAGCACATCGTGAATTTTTACAAAAAAAAAAAAAATCCGCTCGACCTTGTAGTGATACCATTCACAATGTGAATTTTTGCACAATGTGAATTTTTGCACAATGTAAATTTTTGCACAATGTGAATTTTTGCACAATGTAAATTTTTGCACAATGTGAATTTTTGCAAAAAAAAAAATTCGCGCGGAGAAAAAATTTGGTGCAAAAAAAAAAATTCCGCGAAAATTATTTTTTTTGTAAAACATTATGTTTCTACTTATACATATTATCATTTAATGTTCCAAACATTTTGAGGTGTCCTTATACCATGCGTATGTACAAGGGGGGGAGTAGAAACTCCCATCCCATTTTTTCAGAGGTTGGTTCCGTTCTTCAAGGGGGAACTTTTTTCCCTCTGGGCCGATTTTGCCTATTCACGAACTTTACCTGCCTATGAACATGAGACATATTTGTGCCAAACTTCAGGGGTCTAACTGTTTTATTTTGGACTGCATTGTGTTATCTACAGACAGACGGACGGACTGACGGACAGACGGACATTCATAGAATGTCTTACAATCGATCATGGATCAATAATATATATACTTTATGGGGTCCCCGACCGATATTTCGATGCGTTACAAACTGAATGACAAAGTGTGTATAACCCCATACTCTGGTTGGAGGGTATAAAATGACTTACAAGGGAAGTCTTTCACAGGGCATCCACCGATTGTCCTAAAACTTTAATATGGGTAGGAGGGGGGAAAAACAAGAGTTACTTGTTTTTTTTTTAGCTGCCTAATCTCAAATTTAACAAGTAGAAAAGTTAAATTCGACTTTACCGAATCTATGAATACCCTCCACAATGCCTTTTTTTAAAGGATAGAACATTTTTTAACGTGAAAAAATTAACAATTTTGATTGGAAATATTTCATTTTGAGTAAAAAACTATTTTTTTGTCATTTAAAAAAAATGAAAAATTACAAATTTTTTTTGAGTGTAAAACTTTTTTTCGAGTGTAATGTTTTTTTACTGTAAAAATATTTCTGAGTGAATGCACGTACGTATGTACACAAAATATTGCCATTTTTGTAAAAAAAACTAAATTTTCTTTTGAGTGTAAAATTTTTTTTGAGTGTAAAATTTTTTTTGAGTGTAAAATTTTTTTCGAGTGTAATTTTTAAGTTACCAATGCTTTTAAAACTAAACAAGTTTAAAAATCATTGCTTTGAAACTAAATAAGTTTGAAAAGCATTGTTAAGTTACACCAATGATTTTAAAACTTGTTTAACACGTGGCATATAAGATGAAACCAATCTGAAATTCAAGGTTTTGGTTATAACTTTTCAACCACTAGACCGATTCAGCTGAAATTCAATACCAAACAGACCTGGAGAATGGCAAAGATACATGCCAGGTTTCAGTAGTGTAATAAATGTCTTTCGAAAAATATCGTGTTTTTTAAATCGTAAATTCGCGAAAAACCCTTGCCGAAATTTACTCTTTTGCTCATAACTTTTGAACCACTGGACCCATTTGGCTGGATTGCAATACCAACCTGACCAGGTAAATGAGCAACATAGATGCCAACCTTCAGTAGCCTCTGTAAAGTCTTTCAAAAGTTAGCGTGTTTTCTACGGACGGACAGGCGGACAGACGGACGGACACCGCTAGATCGACTTAGAATCGATCGAGGACCATGAATATATATATATGGGGCATTAGACTGAAATTTTTTTGGTCAACTTTCGATTTTCCCAAGTGTCCAGGCAAATTTTTATTGTCCTAGGTCTAAAACTTATGTGGTACAAATTTGAGGTCAATCGGATTAAATTAACCCGCGGCGCCCGGCGGTCAAAGTTTTGGATTTTTGAAAAATTTTTAAAAATAAAATTTAAAAAATATTTATCTTTCGACACATCATATATGTTAATTTCGATGCGCTGAGAACGAATATAAAAATTAAAAATCGCTCGATCGGTTTTCGAGATATCGCCCTTTCAAATTTGTAAAAAATGGCGGTTTTTTCCTAAGTTCAAGAAATTTTTTAAAAAAAGTCTCAACATTTCATTCCGCCGACCCTTTTGTAGAGCTTGAAACAATCTTTAATTTAAGACTAATTTGAGCTAAATCCGATCATATTAAGCCGTGGCGCCCATCGATCAAAGTTCTGGCTTTTTAGAAACTTTTTACCAAAAACCCTTAACTTTGATCGAAGGGTGCCACGGGTTAAAATGATCGGCTTTGGCTCAAATTAAGCTTAAATGAAAGATTGAATCAAGCTCTATGAAAGGGTTAAAATAAAGAATTTTTTAGAGTTTTTTTTTTAATTCTTAAACGTAGGAAAAAACAGCCCATTTTGCAATTTGTTGACAAATTTTAAATGACGATATCTCGAAAACCCTTCGACCGATTTTATAAATTTTTTGATATTCGTATTCAGTATGATAAAAATAATAAAAACAATGTATCGCAAGATATTTTTATACCCTCCACTCTAGTGATAGAGGGTATATATAAGTTTGTCATTCCGTTTGTAACACCTCGAAATATTGGTCTAGGACCCCATAAAGTATATATATTCATGATCCTCGATCGATTTTAAGACGATCTAGCGATGTCCGTCCGTCCGTCCGTCCGTCTGTCTGTCTGTCTGTCTGTCTGTTGAAAACACGCTAACTTTTGAAAGACTTTACGGAGGCTCCTGAAGTTTGGCGTATATGTTGGGCATTTACCTGGTCAGGTTGGTATTGCAATCCAGCGAAATCGGTCCAGTGGTTCAAAAGTTATGAGCAAAAGACTGAATTTCGGCAAGGGTTTTTCGTAAATTTATGAGATAAAAAGCACTATAACTTTCGAAAATCAATTCTGAGGATGCTGAAGCTTGGCATATATATTTTTCGTTCCTCCAGCCTAGTTCGTATTGAATTTCACCCAAATTGGTCCAGTGGTTCAAAAGTTATTAGCAAAACCGTGAATATCAGATTAGCTTCACCTTAAATTCACGTGGTGAAAACCCGTTAAACCTGTTTTAAAACCATTGGTAAGTCACAAAAATATTTTAAAACGTATTTTTGTCACTCAAAAATATTTTTATACCAAAACAAACAAAAAATACACTCGAAAAAAATTTTACACTCAAAAAAAATTTTACACTCAAAAAAAAATTAGTAATTTTTTTTTTTAATGTAAAATTCGAAAAAATTTTACATTCAAAAAAAAAATTTGTATTTTTTTTTTTCAAAAATTACTAAAAAAAAATTTTTTTACACAAAATAAAATATTTCTAATCATAACTGTTATTTTTTTCACGTTAGAAAATTTACTATCACTTAAAATGGGCATTGTGGAGGGTATTCATAGATTCGGCCAAGTCGAATTTAACTTTTCTACTTGTTTTTTTATTTTTTCATTTTCAAAAATCCAAAATTTTGGTGGAAATTTTCCAAAAGTCCAAAACTTTGATCGAAGGATTTGGCTCAAATCAGTTTTAAATGAAAGATTTTTTCAAGCTCTACAAAAGGGTCGGCGGAATGAGGTTTTTAGACTTTTTTCTAGTTAGATCACTTCTCGATCTAACTAAATGCAACTTTTACACCAATTTTCAGCCTTTTATTCCAAGATGGTGTTGAGTAATCAATTTTTTTGGATCCCAGACCGATATTACGATGAGGATATAAACATTTTTAATCTCAAATACAATTTTTAAAATAAAGCTTCGAATTATTTAAATTTTTGGTCATCTCCTTTAAATTTTAAGTTTTGGGTCCAAAATTTACTCAAACATAATTCAATCGGTGACATGACATAATCCCCACGGACATAATCCTCATTTCCGTTATGGGGATTATGACTAATTTTATTTCGGTCATGAGCCCCATAATGGTAGTCGGGATTATGACCGAAAAAATCTGAATATAATCCCCATATAAAACGGACATAATTCCCAGATTTACGGGGATAATAACCTCGTAACAAATGGCCATAATCCCCATTACAGGGATTATGACCACTATACTAGTTGGTGATAATTCCAAGAATTGTATTTTCTTTTTGTCAGAAAACGGGAATTATGACCAAAATTGCTTTGGGCTTACTCCCCATAATGTGAATAGCGGTTATGACCGAAAAAAGTTCGGTCGAAATCCCAACAGGGAACGGACTAATCTTCATTGGGATTGTCACAGTTTTGGAAACGGCCATAGCTTCCACAACTATTATGGGGATTATGACCGTGATAAATTCGGTCATAATCCCCATTTCCATTATGGGGGTAACGTTAGTGGGGATTATGTCCTGCCACCAATTCAATCATATGCCAGATTTCTATCAATGGGTTAAGTTAATAGAAGCTAAGCGGTAGTTAACATTTTCTCTAAGGTCCATAGATTTTCCTTCAAGTAGCTACTCCAGAATAAATTGGAGCTTTTTATGAAACTATTTTTCACTGGTATTTAAGCATACAAAGGATCCCAGATATAAAACAAGACATTGCCAATGAATTTTATGATCTTCCTATCTTCTCCATAACCACACCAAAAAAAAAAGTGGGTATTCAATACTAAAAATTTAACTAAATTTTAGTCCAAATGGATCTAGTGCAGAAATTGGTAACCAATACTTAAATTTTTTACTAAAATTATTGAAAACCAGTAAAAATTACTAATTTTAGTACTTTGAAGATACTAAAATTAGTAAATTATTAGTAGATTTTGGTACAAAATCACTTACTAAACCTTTTACTGTAGAAAAATTTTGAGTGCATGAGTGGTTTAACGTGTCGACCTGTTATTATCGTCACTATCGTTGAAATGAGGAGTAAAAGCCGTCTATCTTTTTGCTATGGATTCATATGAATCCGGGCTCTTCCATCACAGCCCATCTTTGGTTTGTATTTTTACCGGAATCAAGTCGAAGAGAAAACTTGCAGTAGTCTATTTCTTGCCCCGTTGTTAAACGATTTACTCCATACTGCATAATTATTTTTCATAATTTCATTCCCAAAGTAGTAATTTAAAAAAAAAACTTCTTTGTCAAAAATGTTATATGAACCCATTTCTTTTTTATCTCTTCAGCTTTAGTTGATCTACAGACAATTTTAAACCGCAACCATTTATTATAACATAAATTTTTAAATCATCTTCCATTAGCCAATGAGCTATTCAAGTCCATTAAGATTACAAGTGATGTCTTCTTTATTCAACTGCGTAGTAAAAAAAAAACAGCCTTGGTAATTCTATAGCCTCAAAGAGTCCTTCGTTTAAAGGACATTTAAAAAAAGTAATTTGTAGCTACAACATTGAATCTATTATAAACACATTATAAAAAAACAACATAAAAAAACAAAGCGGACATAAATACAAATTTATATTTGTATCTTCCTTAAACAATAAACTACGCAGCACTTGTAAAGACATTGATATCCATGATATAACAATTTACACATGTTGTATATGTGCTAAATATATTTACAAAAGTCAACTATACCCAATTGGAAATTGAAAAAAAAAACTAACTAAGAAGATATGGCACACCAGCTATGGTTAAGGGCTGGCGAAATGAGTATACGCTATAATATTAAAAGCAATTGTTTTATCAATTACTCTACAGCAAAAGCACTGGCAAAACATTGGGAGAGTGCTGTGAAGCATTATCGGAATTGGAAATCGAAGATTCTTATTGGAATAAAATATAACACTCTTAATTTAATAGAAACTTGAATCGAAAGGCTTGTGAAAACTAGAAGCTCGCTAAAAGACTTCCGAAATGACTGATGAATTAAGAAACCAGCCCATCCATGTTATATGAAATGAAAACTGCAACTGATTTAAAGTCAGCATTATTAAACAAGCTGTTTTTATCACGAAGGTACAGAGAATGACGCCGACATGTATCACTAGTGCTCTTCAGACTACACATACGGCTGCATTTTAAATTCTCCATCACCTAATAACATTGAACATATCGGTAGGCAGTATGCGGATTGTCGGTAATTCGACTTAAGAGCACACTGCAATGGAAGAACAGCGATTGTGGCCACAGCGCGATCTTGAACAAGATAACAATACCACAAAATTTGGACTGTGCTCCCTCTATGAGCCTTTTTGAACGCCACTTTGCCACTATTGTAACGTCCAGGGAGTCTTTAATGAAGGGAATTCAGGTTTTTGGAGCCTCCATAAATTTTTGCACAGATGTATAGAAGCCACACGATCACGTGGGCTTCGGAGACTATTTGGATAAGCTGGGATTGAACCTGGGTCGAAGATTAACAGATCATTCGGTCCATTCACCGATTTGGTGAGAGAAGGTGGTTGCTCTTGAAATTTCCAATCTCATCTAAGGAATTTCAGATAAACGCAGGGGTACCGCAAGTTTCAATTCCTTCTCCCACTTTTTTCCTTATCTTTTTAAATTACCTTTTTGGGTCAGACTTTCAATCCTATCTAATCTTTGCGGATAACAGCAATATTTCTCATTAATTTTCTTTCGATCATAGGTCATGCCTTTTTGAGATTGGAGGCATGCGGCTATATAAGAACGACACACTCAATCAGGATCTTCTGACAATCTCAGAGTGGGGTCGAGCGAATAACGTTGATTTAATGTGGATCAGTGTTGTATGTTGACCCACAGACGGCCTGTGGAGCCAACATTGTCATCTGTGTCAACGGGTAGTGTCAATGTTGAGGAATCGGATACTCTTGATGTTCTGGACATGCGAATACAGTGTGATATTCGCTGGAACAACCGCATTTTTCGGTCAAAAGAATCAATTAAGTGCTTTGGTTTTCTAAAACGGTTCAAGAATTACTTCACTGCATACGATCTCCTCACTTTTTATAACACCTACCTATCCATCCGAAAATGGAAGGAATGCGTTGAGGCTCATCAACGACAGTATGGTATCAAACTCTAGTTATTTATTGTAGCGTCGTCGGAATGTGAGTTGTGGGTCGATATTATAATGGGGAGTATTCTAACGAAATAAGCGAACTCATTCCTGTAAACCAAGTTTTCGTTCGTAACGCTTGGCTATCTACTAAAGCACATCCGTTTGTGATCGATTACCCAGTCAACCGCTCGGCGAATTACAGAGAAAATGTGTTCTTCAGTCGAACTATGCGTATGTGGAATAAATTTACTGCCACTTATGACAAACACAAGTTTAAGTCAAATGTCCCTTTTTCCTCGTTTTCTAAACTTAATTTCTTCCGGTAAACAAAATACTTTGCATCAGGGACATCCCCTGAGTGTTGGTCTGATATAAAAAAAACATATATTCTGACAGTCAATCCACGGTCAAGTCCCTGGAAACAATGTTTCTGAAAACAAGATCTGAATTTAACTACTGCACCTCCTAAAATGAGATGGCCAAGCAGTTTGATATTGGGATATTTAGGAGAATTGTAAAGCCGATGAGCTTGCAAGACTGGTAACTGACTTACAGGTTCAAACAGAATTGAAATGTTGTGCAATGCCTACGTGAACTTACAAACAAAATCTATGGCTTTGTTCCGCGTTGGAGACTACGTGACAGATTTAGTGCCTCTTAATCAGAAGCGCACAAGTCACCTAATATCACTTTCAAGAGACGAGATTTCGACTATGGCTGCTGTAATTTCCAGACACTGCCTTAGAGGAAAGCACGCCGAGCGGTTAAATGTGCAGTCAAATGACTTTTCCCTAAATTGCATGGATGAACAGGAGTCGGAAACTATCGAACAGTTTATCTGTCATTACCCAGCAATTTCTGGTCAGAGACTTGTTCGGATCTAGGAAGCTGCACGATATTTCTGATTAATCGGATGACCAAATTCAATATCCTAAGAGTTTCATATGGAGCTCAAATTGGTTTAACGGTAGGTACTAGTAGGGGAAACCCATTACCGTCCCGTGGTATCTCCACGGATCTCAGAGTCAATGTGTTCTGAAGTAAAGCCTCAGCAGCCATCAACCTGACCTAACCTCCATTTCAATTTCTCACCATTTCCAATTGGTTATGCAGTTTTTCCCCCTCTCATACATTTTGAAATGAAAGTGAAAATGAATTCATTCATGGAGCTAAACTAATAGCAGGCACACACTAACAACAATTATGCACATTATTCTCGACGACTCGAGTATCATTATTACACTGGTGTGTTTGTAAGTATAGGAAAAAGATTAACCGATTATGTCGGTTATATGCAGAATGTAGGTCATCAACGATTATTTTAGTAGTGCAACATTTTGTTTCACTTTTTTTGTTGTTATATTCTTTTACATTTTGGACTTTTTTTTTGCATAATATCTGACTGACTGACTGCCTTGCCTGCCTGACACCCACCCACATGTTGTATGCAACACAACATTTTTTGTACAATGCAAAAAAAAAAGGAAATGGCAGAAACAAAAATAATACAAATGAAAATTTACCAAAGAGGGTCTATGGATTATTATCAAATCTAAAGGAAATTGTGTGTGTTCAAGTGGCATTCAGAAGAGAGAAAAGAGGTGGTGTTAGGTAGTTTTACCTTGTACACTTTAAGTTTTTGTTTTGCTGATTTTTATATTATGTTTTTTTTTGGAACGAGTTGGTTTTAGTTTTTTTTTCATTTCTTGTTCTGGTTTTGGTTGCCAACAATTTATTGATTTCTCACTTATTTGGTTGCATTCTATATATTATGTATTTTAACCTTAAAAAGGGGACAAATGGATAAAAAGAACTTTTTTGAGAAGTTATCATGGACCAGGAGGGACTAGCATCTATTCCGGACGATTAGACATGTCTTAGTCGCAGTACCGGGCTGCCAAAATGTTCGGCCTTTTGATGGGCATATGCCGGACATCGCCAGAGAAATTGCGATGCCGTATCATCCTTCTTCACGCCTGACATCCCCCGAAATAATCCGTTCTCCGTAACAACCGCAACCAAGTTGCTTATCTGGTTCCGGGGAATGAACATACCGGTACGCCGACGATCATATCAGAGCCACACCATCCTGGTATTAGAGCGCTTGGGTTCACGTGGCCATCTGTGCTTAGTGATCTGTAATAGCAAAGTCTCTCTGCACCGCTTACTCGCATTAAGTGGGATGCTAAGCGTATGATCGATCGAAACGCTGAAGGATTATACTCTATTAAGGAGATCTCAAGTTTTTCACAATTGAAAAGACTTGGTTTCAAAAACTTGGATGGCAGAGACTTTGTTTGGCGTAAGGTGCTCGTGCTAACTATCCTATGCCAAAACGTTCAATTCACCAACCCTAACGAATTCTACACCGTTATGGATGTGGCAAAAGGGCCCAGGCGACAAACGCAAAATTGAAGACATAATGGTACACTCGGGAGTTTGGTGGGGTAGTTGTGTACTAGGACCGACCTCTTTCACTTTACAAATGCAATATAATTCTAGTTTCCTGTTTCTCAAACTTGACAGCCATGTGGAGTGGAGAGACCTCATTTAGTATTGGGGAGACCTTGTTGACGACCAAAAGCAAAAACCCCATTTCACAAACGCAAAATATTTTTACGTTGTTAAGTATATCTCAAATTATCCACATATTAAAATAGAATTTTCAGTTTCTTATTTCTCAAATATGGCGCCCACGGAAGAGCCGAATCCCGTTCAGGCGTTAATGTGCTCGTGTTGAATATCCTTTGTCAAAAAATTAACCTCGCAAACGCTTAAGAATTGTATAACATTCAAGATATCACAAATTGTGCGTTTATGTTACCAAATCTTAAAATTAAATTCTCAAATTTTGTGATTGTAAAATCGGGAGTTTACATTTTCTTGGAATTTCCAGTTTCTTTTTCCCCAAAAAATGGCGCCCACGGAAGGGCCGAGTCCTTTCCAGGCGTTAAGTTGAGTATTGAGGTGTCCGTATTGACAACCCAAAAGCAAAAACACTATTTCACAAACGCAAAGTATTTGTACACCATTAAGTGTATCTCAAATTTTTCACTTACGAAAATGTAATTTTCAGTTACTTATTTCCCAAACATGGCGCCCACGGAAGGTCTGTGTGTCCTGTTTACAGATGTCATAAATTTTGCGTTTATCTTATCAAATCTTCAAATCAAATTCTCACTTGTTTTTCTAACTTGGAGGAGTGCGGAGGCTTCGCATTGGGATGTCATATTGACGGCCCAAATGCAAAAACCCCATTTCACAAAAGCAAAATGTTTGTACACATTAAGTTAATCTCAAATCCTGCACTTATGAAAATGGAATTTCCAGTTTTATAATTTCCCAAACATGGCGCCTACGAAAGGGCCGTCCCTATTATTTCCCAAACATGGCGCCTGCGAAAGGGCCACCCCCAATCAGTCGTAAGGTTGCTTGTGTTGACTATCCTCTGCCAGAACATTCACCTGCCAAACGCTAAAGAATTTTAAATCATTAAAGATGTCATACATTTTCCGGTTTTGTTATCAAATCTTTTAAGTGAGTCAAATCACGTTTAGCGGATCAAAGGGGAGGGAAAAAACGGAATTTTCTTTGTTTTTTGAGGATTTTTCCCATTTCTTCAAAAGAAACTGTATGATCATTTCATACTGATTGAATGGTTTGTTAAAGGCGTATCCAATTCCTTATCGGTCGTGTTCAAACTCGGCTTCCTTAACTTCTTTATTTTCAAAAATGTATAAACGTTGGCGTATGAAGAAGATGTATAAACGTACGACCCCCAAAATCATATATAATAAATTCTATTAAAAATAAGCTGACCGGTATTTTATCGTTTGGCGAAATTCCTGCTAGTTCGGCTTTTATTCGGATTTTCCCGAGAGCTCATATTTTTTCATAAGGTGGCAACCCATTTTCAAATTTGAGATTGGGCAGCTAAAAAAAACAGGTAACTCTTATTTTTCTCCCCTCATTTCAATATTCAAGTTTCAGGACAATCGGTGGTGTGTGAAAGACCTTCTTTGTAAGTCTAAAGAAAGACCTTGTGAAAGACCTTCTTTGTAAGTCTAATAATGGTCTGCCTATAAACAGATTTAATAGGTTTACCAAAGTATTCGGTGAACAAAATGTTTATCAAATTCTCCCATTTTTATGTGTTTGTACGTGAGGGATTTGATTCCTTTAAAATTTAGAAGGATTATATATGCAATTAAAAAAGTTGACAATATTTAGTTTCTTATTTGTCAAACATGGCGCCCACGGCAGGGCCGAGTCCTGATCAAATGTTAGGTTAATCGTGTTGACTATTCTCTGCCAAAATATTCAATTAACAAACGCTTCAGAATTTTATAACGTTAAAGACGTCACAAATTTTGCGTTTATGTTTTTCAAATTTGGCGCCCACGAAAGGGCCAAGGCCTCTGGATTAAAGCAACACTGAATTCAGCGCCAGGCTACACATATTTAGTGAAAGAAAATTTTTGCAATTCTTTTACTTAAGGATCGGAAGATGTTTGATGATCACAACTCGGATATTATATAACGACACAGATTAATAAAAGTAATGTAATACCCAGATGCACTAAATGCTAATTTAAAACCGCTGTGATCGATTTTGCAAAAACATTATTAAACGAATTGTTATATGGGGACTAAGTCCAAATGTGTTTATAAACAGATTTAATTCGTTTACTGTTGAACAAAATTTAAATTACAGTTTTAAGTTTCGTATTTATTAAACATGGCGCTCACGGAAGAGCCTTTCCCTGATCAGGCGTTAGGTTGCTCGTGTTGTCTATTTTTCTTCCAAAAAATTCACCTTACACCTTTGGAATATTATAACATTAAATATGTAACAAATTTTGCGTTTAAAATTTAGAATGATGATATATGCAAATAAATAAATTAACAGTTTTCAGAGTCTTATTTGTTAAACATGGCGCCCACGCCAGGGCCGAGCCCTTATCAAGTGTTAGGTTAAACGTGCTGACTTCAGAATTTTATAATATTAAAGACGTCACAAATTTCGCGTTTATATTTTTCAAATTTGGCGCCCACGACAGGGCCAAGACCTTTAGACTAAAGGAAAACTGAATTCTGGGCCAGGCTACTAATATATAGTTAAAGAAAACTTCTGCTGTGCTCTTACGAAGAGATCGGAAGATGTTTGATGTCCACACATCTGATGTTATGCACCTGTTGACAAACAAATTTAAAAAAAGTAATTTTCATTTACAGCTTAAAAATTTCCAAAAAAATTTACAAAGAAATTTAACAAAAAACATTGCATACTTTTATGGGTTAAACCAGAGAGGAGGCTGATAGTTGTTTCAGTTTGTTTCGTTTGAGTAGTGTTATTCTTGTTGTTATTGTTATTATTATTTTGGTACCTGGCGCATGCCGCCTGCATGTTTGGACGTGTCTTTTTTTGCACTATATTTACAGTTTTCAGTTGTTATTTTTTGTGTTTTTGTTCATTCTTCTTACAGAATCTAGTATCCAAAAATATTTGTATGGAAAACATATGTGTGGTAGTTAGTAGTTCACATATTTGGCATCCGTGAAGTACAACGAGTATTTCAAATATTTTTTTGTTACGAAATTACAAAAAAAAACTTAAAAATAAAAAATCCAAACAATTGTTTCAAAAACAACGTGCTTTATAAGGAAAAAAAATAAATTCTATTCCAAAATACTAGAGAATAAAAATAAAAAAAATACAATTGCATTCGGTGTTTTCGGCTTTGAATTGTATTTGTTTCTTCTTGTTTTGGTTTGTTTAGGTTCTGCAATTGATTTTTTTTTTTTTTTTGTATTTCGGTTTTTATCTTGTAATAAAACGGCGTTTGTTATTTTCAAATTGAATTAAAAAATGTGTTACAAGTATTTAATTTAGTGTGTTTAATTTATTGAAAGTGGCCACATCGTATATTTTTTGCAAAGTTCACAATTACCAAACAAACTTAAATTTTTTGAGTTTATTTTTTTTCAAAAATTATTTGAATTGTTTTTATGATAAAATGGATCGTTCCAGCATATCAACGGATATTTTAAATCGTATTAAAATGTTTGAAAGTGAGTGAAACAAATTAACATTGAATTTATATACCTGCAAAGTTTTTGGAATTATAGATTTTTCTCAAAAATTGTCACGTTATTACATATTGTATGAAAACAATTCTGTGTAAAATTAGTCAATGTTATACATGCTTACCAGCTAAAATTCAAGGACACTTAATTTTAAAATTTCATAAAATTTGTTGTGACATCCGTATTGATTTATAATTGATTAATTCAGTTGCTTCAATCGAATTTTTAGGTTTTAACAACAGAAATTCAGTTAGTCTAATCAAATAAAAAGTTAAATTCGTGATAAAATTTAGTAAAAACCAAGTAGAAAAGTTAAACTCGACTTATTGTTAGCCGAATTCATAAAAATGGTAAATAGTAAATTTTCTAACGTAAAAAAATTTAACAATTTGGATGAGAAATATTTTATTTTGAATAAAAAACTATTTTTAGTAATTTTTGTAAAAAAAAGTTACTATATTTTTTTTTGAGTGTAAAATTTTTCGCGAGTGCATTTTTTTTTTTTCAGTGTAAAAATATTTTTGAGTCAAAAGAATAAGTTACAAAATATTTCTGTCACTTACATACAAAAAAACATTGTCAAATTACAAGGAAAAGTCTCGTAATCTTATTTTACCAATATTTGACAGTTTTCCTTGTTTTTTAACAAATTTTTCAAATTTCTAAGATAATTTTACAAAAAAACCTAGAAAATTCACGAGAATTCCTTGTAATTTTTATTGCTCCAAAAAAACTGTAAATTAAAAATTTTATTGGTAAAATGCTTTTACAAAATTATTGGTAAAAAGCTTGTAAAATTTCTAGGAATTCTCGTAAAATAGGAGGTAACAAAAAATCTAGTAAAGTTTGTCATGTGAAAAAATTTGTAAATTTACAATTTTTTTGGTAAAAACCTTGTAAAATTAAAAAATTATTGGTAAAAGGCTTTTTTTGGGTGTTTTTAAAACTGTTAAGTTTTCTTCAATAATTGTCCAAACATCAAATATATTTTTAAAAATTGCTTGTTCTTTAAAGTGATCTAGTATACGATTTTAGGTTTTAATATTTAAATCTCATATTTAAAAATGAACTTTGAAATTTTTTCGGAAAACTTCTATTGATGGTATACATTTTTTGCCCAGTAGGATGTTGGGATAAGGATTATTACTATTTTTAAAAATTTTTTTTTGGTGTGTCGTAGAGGTGTCAATTGGAAAACTGACCCTTAATTATACCCTACACCACTCTGCGGTACAGGGTATAATGAGTTTGTGCTGATGTTTGTAACTACCCGAAATACTGGTCCTAAACCTACCTTTTAGTCCATCTGTCTGTCCATGTAAATGGTGTAAACACGATACAGGTCGCAAATTTTAATCTATTGACTTGAAATTTGAAACTTAAGCCTCTTTTGGCACAAGGACACTATTGATCGGTCCATATTTAGACCTAGCCCCGATACAAAGCTTCTCTTTAGTTATGGCTCAAATGAGCCACGTAAACGTGTTTTGTCTTCGCAAATCACCATTCCGAATTTTAAAGAAATCGGACCAGCTCTTCTTGTAGCCCCCATACAAACCACCTTCCCGATTTTCACATAAATCTCTTAAATGTTAAACGCGTACTTAAATAACCTTATCAAATCTGATAATCATCGGACCAGTTTTGGACTTAGGCCCCTTGGGAAAATTTCGCCCGATATTCAGGTAAAGCGGTTTATTGTCAACAAATAGAAGCCTATTTCACTCAAATTTGATTTGCGAGTGTTTTTTACACTTATTAAAGATTTGACAAAATAAAGATCTAATCGGTCCATCGGACCCATTTTCCGGAAAATTCAGGTGTAGGGTATTATATGGTCGGTTTTGACCGACTATAATTTTCTTACTTGTTTTTACTCCTAAAATTTTTTCAAAACAAACTAATACTCTATCTCCAATTTTTAAAGAGGTTCCCACACAAAATGGCATTTTTTTAAATTTGCTCCAACCGCTCTAACTGCCCTAGAGTTGTCAAATATATGACCGACCCACAACATTTTTTTAGTCCAAACATTTTCTCTGAACACACCTACCCTCTATCTTTAACTCTTAAGGCGATCCCCATACAATTTTTTTTTTTTTTATTTTTTATAAATTTGTTTTTCTTAATCAGCTTTTGCCGGTCCAATGGTGCGTCCTAGAGGGGTAATTAGTGAGATCGACCCCCATTTATTTCTACCTTCCAACATTTTTTTTAAAACATACCTTTGCCCCATCACCACTTCATAAGTGAGCTCCCATACAAAGTACAGTTGGAACAAATTTTATAAAAATGTAATTTTTGATGGAAGCCCACTTAGGGAGTTGAGATAGGGCGTAGGTATATTTTGAAAAAATGTTGGACGATTTGACGATTTTTTACCATGATTAAACATAATTAAATGAAATTAGCCGAAACTAAATTTTTATACCCTCCAACTACAGTATGGGGGTATACTCACTTTGTCATTCCGTGTGTAACGCATCGAAATATCGGTCTAGGACCCTATAAAGTATATATATTATTGATCAGTGATCGATTCTAAGACATTCTAGCGATGTCCGTCTGTCCGTCCGTCCGTCTGTGGAAGACACGATACAGTCCAAAATAAAAGTGCTAGACTTCTGACATTTCGCACATATATTTCTTATATTCATAGGCTGGTTAAGTTCTGAGATGGGCAAAATCGGACCAGGGGGGAAAAAGTTCCCCCTTGACAAAGTAAACCAACCAATGAAAAAAGGTTACTTTTTATAGGTTTTTTGTATTTTTGTAAAACAAATGAAACATTTTTATGCTTGAAAAAGCATCTTTTACCAGAGAGAAGGTGTCCCCAAGGACCCCCGATAAGCCCCCCCCCAAAAAAAAAAAATAAAACGCCCCTGCAATTTTTTTTTTTTTTTAAACGTTGGAGGGTATTTAAGACAATTTAACACTCTCACTTGTTATTACTGGCATTAATTTATTTCATCACTGGATAAATTAAATTTCTTCTCATGTTTTTTAAATGAAAGAGAACACTCATTGTACCCTCCAACCACTTTATGTTAAATTGTTTGAAACACACTGAATAGGTAAAGCATCCAATATATCTTCGTAACCCTTGATCGATTTTAGGTCTTGAAGTGCCAAATATGTTTTTCGATCCAAAATTTAAAAATTATTTTCGAGGATTTTGGGTCTTGATCTTTTGGTTTGGTCAGACGGAGATCGACAGAATTTCTAAGAATCAATCAATGATACATAAAATATATATTTTATGGGAACCTAAGCCAACATTTCACATGGTCCTAATATATTTTTTTTTTATACCCTCCACTTACAATTTGTGGTAGAGGGTATAAATAAGTTTATCATTCCGTTTGTAACTCATCGAAATATAGATCTGGGACCCCTTAAAGTACATTTATTATTGATCAGTGATCAAAAAAACATCTCTAGAATGTCCGTCCTTCCGTCTGTCTGTTGACAGAAACTTCACATGTTTACTTGTTGTCACGAAAAGCTTGGTATTGCAAGTGAGCGTTATCGGTTAAGCGGTTCAAAACTTATGAACGAAAGTATAAGGACATCTCGAAAATGTTTGTGAATTCCGCCTAAACTAAAAATACAAAATATTTTAATTCGGTTGCTGGTTGACATATAAGAACAGAATTGGATACTGAATGGTATTTTAACAAGTAAAAACATATTTTTCAACAAAAAAATTTTTCCCGCGAATTTTTTTCTTTCAAAAACAATTTTTTTTTTTCAAAATTTATTTCTTTTACTAATTTTTTCTCATTTTTTTTTTTACTTGATTTTTTTTAATAACATTATCAATCCCTTTTTGACAGTTTACCGAATGTAAAAAAAAAACAAATTGTTGTCTAAATAAGTAAAGGTTGTCAAGTTTAAAAAATCTTCTTTCATTTAAAAAACATAAGAAGAAATTTAATTTATCCAGTGATGAAATAAATTAATGCCAGTAATAAAAATTCAGTTTCGGCTAATTTCATGTAATTATGTTTAATTAACAAAAACTGCATATATGCATTTGTTACTTAAAATTAAGAAGAAAAAAATTATATTTAATTTAACCAACCCGTATTTTATAAGTGAACACCCCCTTTTACAAAAAAAATTATTATTATGTGACTTTATCAACAATTACAGCTCATTTAAACAACAGGCTACTAAATTAAAATTATCATAATCTTTGTAAACGGAACAAGATTGAAAAAATTATAAATATGCCACAAACAATTGGGTAGTTAACAATCTAATGATGCCCTACACAAGCTTTTTGTGGGCAAAGTGTACCTAATCAAGAATTTTCCATTAAATCTATTGATCAACAAAATTTAAAAAAAATCAATTATTGTTTTGATTAAAATTTTTGTTATTTTTCTTTGCTGTCGAATTACAATTTTTCAACATACCAGTTTTTTTTTTCGTCAAAAAAAAATCAATATTTAATATTTTGGAAATCAGAAACTAAGTGCTTCTTCAAAATTTTGTCAGAAGCTTACAATTCATTCGTTAAATCAATCATTAATTTGATTCTCCAAATAAAAAATTTATAAAATTTGTGATCAAAATCGAAAAATGTTTGATTAAAAAAAATATTCAAAAACAATTTTCTTCATCGGAGGAGATACAATCAAAAAATTGTTTAATACCGCGTTTTTCGTGTTTACACATTATCTAATTGTTAAAAGCATAGTGTAGGGTGCCCATTTAAACAGATTCAATGTTAATTGATAAAATACGTTTTATTATTAACATTATTATTCATGCTGATGTAGTTAATGTTAACGATAACAATCAAAGAACAGCAGCAACAGCAGCTGCTGCGTGCTATATCAGCACTTTTTTTTTTGGTTCATAAAGTACCAGCAACATTTTAACAATAAAAGAAAAATCTTTACAAACAAAAAATATTTATTCAGTTATTGTTCATTTCATTTTATTCAATAACCATAAATAAATACACAATAAATATGTACATATTAACAGAAGACAAATTAAGGTTATTTTAATAAATTTTTAAAGATACTCTTACATATACTTATTTCAAGTTGAACTAAAAAAAAAAATTTTAAAATGTCGAAGCGGTGAAAAACAACCCAGTAAAGGTTTTTGGAAAGGATTGCGTAAAATTTTCTCCGAGGCCTAAAATTTATTTGGTACAAATTTGAGGCGAATCTGATTAAATTAACTCATGTGTCTTGCGTCACATGGCATTTTTTAATTTTTATGCGCTGAGCACGAACATAAAAAAATTTAATTCTGTAGAAAGGTTTCGAGACATCGCTTTTTGAATTTTGCAAAAGAAATAAAAAAAAAAAATCTTTCTCTGTACTCTTTCGTATAGCTTCGACAGTATAGACAATATTTCAACCAAATGCAATCATTTTTACCCGTGGCGCCCTTCAATCAAATTTTTTGGATTTTTGAAAAATATTAAAAAAAATATCCATATTTTTTAATTTTAACGGTTAACAATTTCAAAAAATTTCTAAAATCGATGGAGCGGTTTTCGAGATATTGCCATTTTTTGACAAATTTCCAAAAATTTAGTTTTTTTTTGTTAAATTTTTTGAAGGTTTTGCATCATTAATTTAGATTTTTTAGGGTATACAATAAATTCTATTGAAACCTTTCTAAGAAAAAATTTAAGATTCTATGACATTTTCCCAATAGAAAAATTCAGAGGTTCTGAAGTATGTTGCTCATAAAAATGCTTTTAGCATTTGTAAAATTTTTGCTATAGAGAAATTCTTCAATTCCGATAAACTTTAATTTAGAAAAACTCCAGATACTGGCAATGAACCATTTTTCCCATCGCAAAATTCTAATATTTAGAAAAACTTGTCGTATAGAAAAATTTTCTACCTTAATGCTTTTAAACATTTTTTTAGACAATTTTCTAGATTCTGATACATATTTCCTGAAAAAGTATAATTTTCTAAAAGTTTTTTCGTTAGAAACATTTTCTGAGACACTTTTTCAATAGAAAAATTTTCAGAGTTTTCCTATAGAAAAATTCTCAGAGACAAATCAAGGATTCCAAGACTTTTTTTTATAGGGAGAAAGTTTTAAGTTTTCTATAGGGAGAAAGTTTTAAGATTCCCAAAAATTTTTTGAGAAAAAATTTGTATTTTGATTAGTAAAATATTCTCAGGTTATTTAATTTTTCTCTTCCCTCATAGATTTTTGCACAGAAAAAGTTTTCCTATAAAAAAATTCTCAGCGTTTTCCTATAGGCAAAGTTTCTAAAACTTTTTCCCTATAAAACAATTCTAAGATTTTAAGAAATTTTTCTAAAAAAAAATTAATTTTCTTTAGGCATTTTTCTTCTAAAATTTTTTTGGATTATTTCCTTTTCTCTTCTTTCTTATCTTTTTTCATTCTCTTTCTTTTTATTTTTTTTTTTTTCTTTTTATACCTTACACCACTCTGTGGTTCATGTGTGTAACTATCAGAAGAATTGGATCCTATACCCACCTTTACCGATCGACTCCGAATCACTTTCTGAGACGATTTAGCGATGTCGATCCGTACGTTCGTCTGTCCATGTAAACGTTGTGCGCACGTTACAGGTCGCTTATCGATTCGTATGAAATTTGAAACTTAAGCTTCCTTTGGCCCAAGGACAATTTTAAGTAGATCTAGCGATATCCGTCCGTCTGTCTGTTGAAAACACAAAAAATTGGTGGTCAAAAGAATTGGAGGTCAAAAAATGTGGATTTCTTTTAGTGCACTTAAAAAATTTCATTGATCGTAAGTGTTGTTGGAAAAACTCGCTGATCACTGAATAAAAACTATTAAACTAATTTTAAAATTTTTAATTTTTTAACTTGGAAAAAATCGACTTAAAAATATTTTTTAAAAATTTTCCAAGAAATGGCTATTAAATAATTTCATTTTCCAGCGGAACTCTCGTATCTCATTTTATATTCGCTCAATCTGGATGCTATCAAGCTTAAATTAAAACTTGGCAAATTTCGTATTTATCATTTTTTTAAATAATACACTCAAAAAAAACCTTGTAAAGTTACAAAAAAATCTCGTGATTTTACGAGGTTATTCTCGTAAAATAGGAGGTAGGTAAAATTCTTGTAAAATTATGAGGATTTCCTCGTAATTTTGAATGCGCCAAAAATTGGTAAAATAACCAATTTTATTGGTAAAAATATTGTTTTAAAACCGTAAAAATAAAAAAAAAAGGTAAACTTACAAGAAAAAATGGTAAATATGTTTAAAAAAAAAAATGGTAAATTTACAAACCAAAATGGTAAATTTACAAAAAAAAAAAAATTGTTAAACAACATAAGTCCTCGTAATAAAATCATTTTTGTAAAATAACTGTTTTTTTTTTGTAAATTAACTAGAATCCTCGTAATAACTTTTTCAAAATGTTGTCAACTTTTTTTAAATATTTTTCAATAAAAAAAGTTTTGTCCGGGACTTGGAAATTTTTTTAAAAAAATAGAAAATTTACAAAAAAAAAACGTTTTATTTTGTTAAACAACATAAATCCTCGTATAACATAATTTTTGTAAAATAACAGTTTTTTTTGTAAATCAACTAGAATCCTCGTAATAAAAACTTTGTTGTAAAATTACCGTTTTTTTTTTTGTAAAATAACCTTTCAAAATGGTAGAATTTCGCTGTTTATTAACAAAAAAATTTTTTTTTATCGAAATTTCCAATTTTTTTTAATTTTACAAATTTCAATGTTTTTTTACAAAAAAAATCTGGTAAATTTACGAAAATTCCTTATAAGTAGGGATGAGATTTCCATGCAAATACATGTTTTTTGTCGATAGTCTAAAAACGATATCGATCAATTACACAGCTCAACAAGAAAATGCGTATTGGATTCTGGTTAGTGATTTGGATAGTGTCTGTTGCGCTGATTTCAAATCCGGAGCCCAAATTTGTCTATCACGTCAGGATTTTGAGTAATTCGCGGTTAAAATGCCGAAAAAGGGCATTTTTGACCCGTTTTAACAGCTTATTAAATAAAATCCTGACATGCAAATAACTTGGTACCAAGCTCATTCGAAAGCCTGTAATTTTCTCTTAAAGATAAGATAAAATGTTCTAAAAATTTAATTTTCTAAAATGGTAAAAAAATCATTAGCAAAAAACCTTCCATTTTTTCAATATTTAGTTTATTTACACAGTGTTTTTTAACAAATTTCCATACAAATTCATACGTAAATTTTAGATTTAAAGCACTTGTGGCTAATGATTTTTTTACCATTTTAGAAAATTAAATTCCAAGAAAATTTGATCTAGTCTGAAAGAGAAAACTACACACATTCGAATGAGCTTGATACCAAGTCATTTGCATGTCAGGATCTTATTTTATAGGAGTTCAAAAATGGTCAAAATGGGCATTTTTTGACACTTTAACTGCGATTTTCTCAAAATTGTGACGTGATAGAAAAATTTGAGTGACCGTTTTGGAATCGGGGCACCAAACCCTATCAACTTTTTTTGGTTTCATCCAAAACGCAGCGACAAACCTAAGATTTGTAGAGCGGTGTTATCTTTCCGAATCAAGAAATTTGCGTTAAAATGGCATCGATTTGTTTTTGCATATTTTTACATATTTTGGTTTTAAATGCATATTTTGTGCATATTTCCAACGTTTAAGTGCATATTTTTGCATATTTTGGTATAAATTAGCAAAAACACAAATTGAAATTTATTTGTTTAAAAAACTATTTTCAATTTTAAAAATTTATTTTGGAAATAAGAAAAATAATTTTTTTTTCTTTAAATTTTTTTTATAGATTGTCTCAAGTTCTAAAAAAATCTTGCTTCTATAAAGTTTTAAATGTTACTATTTAAACCCGGCGTTACCTTTTGCTTTTTAAGAAGTTTTTCTATGAAAACAAGATTTTTATTGTGCGCATTTTATTTTTTAGTGCATATTTTCAGGTTTTTTAGTGCATATTTCGAGTTTTTAGCGCATATTTTAAGCGCATATTTTCGATTTTTTAGTGCCTGAAAATCTCATCCCTACTTATAAGTTTTATTGCGTCAAAAAAGTTGTAAATTTACAATTTTTTTGCTAAAAAACTCGTAAGCTTAGAAAAAATATCGTAATTTTTACTAGGAATTCTCGTAAAATAGGAGGTAGCAAAAAATCTAGTAAAGTTAAGAAACCTCCTTGTAAGTTTTATCGCGTCAAAAAATTTGTTAATTTACAATTTTATTGGTAAAAGCTTGTAAAATTAAAAAAATTTTTGTAAAAAGCTTGTCAAATTATAAGGAATTCTTGTTACATGTTTTTCTGCAAACTTCAGCCGGTTGTAGGGAGGCAAAGACAGACTCCATTTCTGTTCAATTATTTTTCCCATTATCAGCTCTCGAAAGGGCGTCGTTTTTTTGCTATTATCTAAAATTTTATTATTCGGGAAAGGGTAATGAATAGTTATTTCCGCAGTTATTGCTTATTAGAGCAATATTTTTCTTATAGTTTAAAAAAATTAAATTTTGTAAATGACAATCAAAGTTTTGAACAAGTTCTTATAACTTTTGCTTGGTAAACTACTGTAAAGACTTTACATAGTTTCTTTTTTGTTTGTTTTTGAAGAAGTACTATGATACAAATTTGTAAAATATTTGTATGTTAAAGAAGACATTTTTTTGTGTGTTGTTTTCTTAATAACTTCAAGAATGTTTTTTTATATTTTACAAGAGGTTATTATGTCAATTTTAGCATGGTATTTAAAATTTTTTCTTTCTTCTGTTTCTTTTTTTAGTTTTGAGTAGTAATATAAAAACCACTTTCTTCTTTTTATTTTTGTTTCTACATTTCTTGTTAATTTTTTTTTATTTTATATTTTGCGTTGTTATTTTCAGTTAGTTTTTGAATTTTTTTTTTCTTCCTAAGTTTTTTGTTAATTCAAAAACATTTGTAAATATATACTTTTGCTAAATTGTCATATTAACCCCAATTCTTTTGGCTTAAGTCGTTAACTTGTGGAAAACTTTTGTGTTTTTGTTAAGCATTAGACTTAAAGACGTCTGGAATGCTTTTGTGGTTGGTTGTTTTGGCTTTCAGTTTTAATTCAAATAAAATTTATACTACTGGTAGCATAGAATTAACTGAGGTTAATGGTAGTAATACATTGGGTAAATAGTAATGGATTAATTGAATTAACTACACTTACAAAAATTCATTTAATTCATTATAGAGAATCCCTAATCTTTAAAATTTTATTTAACAAAAAAACTTTGTAAAATTACTAAAAAGTTTGTAAATTTACGATACATAAAAAATAAATAAACTGAATTATATTTTTTTTTTGGGAATTACAACTATTGTTTAAAAATATATTTTTTTTGTAAATTAACAAATATTTTTTGTTACTTTTAACCTTTTAGGCATACACTCAAAAAAAGTCTGCGAATCATGATAATTTTTTGCGGAAGATTTGGGTGTACTTGTCAAAGCAAAGTTTTTTTAGAAAAAATAATGTTATATTACTTTGCTATTCCGTGCAAAACGAATTGAAATATCAGTCGAGGACACCATTAAAAAACCAAAAGTGCAAAAAAGTGTTTTTACATTTTGGAGAGTATAAAAGATTCGGCACCAAAGAATATAACACTCTCACTTGTTTTATGTACATTTGATAAATAAATGGAAAATTTTTATGCGAAATGCTTAGACTTGGTGAAAAAGTAGTTTTTTAAAAAAAAAATATTTTTTTCACGAAAACCAAAATTATTTAAAAAAAAAAATAATAAACCTAATATTTTTGGTGAAAACAAATTTTGATGAAAAAAAGTTTTTGATGAATTTTTTGATGAGAAGAAAAATTTTTTGATGTAAAAAAATTGATGAAAAAACAAATAGAAAAGTTAAATTCGACTTGGCCGAATCTATGAATACCCTCCACAATGCCCTTGTTAAGTGATAGTTAATTTTCTCACGTGAAAAAAATTACATTTTTGATTAGAAATATTTTGTTCTGTGAAAAAAAACTTTTTTTTTGAATTTTTGAAAAAATTGAAATTGGATTTTTGAAAAAAAAAAATAATTTGCTAAATTTTTTTTTTGAGTGTAAATTTTTTTTTGAGTGTAAAATTTTTTTCGAGTGTATTATTGTTTTTTTTTTTAGTGTAAAAATATTTTTGAGTGACAAAAATACGTTCTAAGATATTTTTGTGACTTAACAATGTTTTTAAAACATGTTTACCGGGTTTTCAACACGGGTATTTAAGGTGAAACTAATCTGAAATTTACGGTTTTGATAATAACTTTTGAACCACTGAACCGATTTGGCTGAAATTCAATGCGAATCAGGTCAGAAGAACGGCAAATATATATGTCAAGCCTCAGCATCCTCAGAGTTGTCTTTCGAAAGTTATAGTGGTTTTTATCTCGTAAATTCACGAAAACCCCTTGCCGAAATTCAGCCTTTGGTCATAACTTTTGAACCACTGGACCGATTTCGCTGGATTGCAATACCAACCTGACCAGGTAAATGCCCAACATATATGTAAAACTTCAGGAGCCTCCGTAAAGTCTTTCAAAAGTTAGCGTGTTTTCAACAGACAGACAGACAGACGGACGGACGGACATCGCTAGATCGTCTTAAAATCGATCGAGGATCATGAATATATGTACTTTATGGGGTTCTAGACCAATATCTCGAGGTGTTACAATCGGAATGACAAACTTATATATACCCTCTATCACTAGAGTGGAGGGTATAAAAATATGAAAAAAAAATTTTTGGTGAGAAAAAAATTGATAAAAAAAATTTGATAAAAAAAATTTGATAAAAAAAATTTGATAAAAAAAAGTTGATAAAAAAATTGATGAAAAAAAAAAATATGATAAAATTTATGAAAAAAAATTTTTGATGAAAAAACAATTTTATAAAAAAAATATAATGAAAAAAAAATTGATGAAAAAAAAAAATTTAATGAAAAAACAAAAAAATTGATGAAAAAAAAAATTTATAAAAAAAATTTTTGATGAAAAAAAAATTTGATGAAAAAAAAATTGATGAAAAAAAAATTTGATAAAAAAATGGTGAAAAAAACAGTTTGATAAAAAAAAAATTTATGAAAAAAAAGTTTGATGAAAAAAAAAAATTATGAAAAAAAAAATTTGATGGGAAAAAAAATTTGATGGAAAAAAATTGATGGAAAAAAAAAAATTTGATGAAAAAAAAAAAATTTATGAAAAAATAAAATTTTTTGTTGAAAACTAATTATGTTACTTTTTATTCACCAGCTGGTGAAAAACGGTTTTATTCACCACGAGGTGAATTATTATCCAAGTTACAAACCCAAGTTATTAAAAGTTTTGGTTTTAAGAAAATGAAAATAGTAATTCTTGTTTTCTTTTTCGTTAATTGTTAGCTTACATAGTCAAACAGAGGTGGCGTCCTGCAACTTTTTTAAAATTAGACACCAGCCTAAAAACATTATCATGTTTAAAACAAGTAGAAAAGTTAAATTCGACTTGGCCGAATCTATGAATACCCTCCACAATGCCCCATTTAAGTGATAGTAAATTTTCTAACGTGAAAAAAATAACATTTTTGGTTAGAAATATTTTATTTTCTGTAAAAAAACTTTTTTTTATTAATTTTTGAAAAAAAAAAAATTTACTAATTTTTTTTTTGAGTGTAAATTTTTTTTTGAGTGTATTTTTTTTTTTGTTTTAGTGTAAAAAAACTTTTTTTTTTTGTTTTAGTGTAAAAAAACTTTTTTTTATTAATTTTTGAAAAAAAAAAAATAATTTACCAATTTTTTTTTGAGTGTAAAATTTTTTTTGAGTGTAAAATGTTTTTTGAGTGTAAACTTTTTTTTGAGTGTATTTTTTTTGTTTTATAGTAAAAATATTTTTGTGTGACAAAAATACCTTTTAAAATATTTTTCTGACTTACAAATGTTTTTAAAACATGTTTAACGGGTATTCAACACGTGAATTTAAGGTGAAACTAATCTGAAATTTACGGTTTTGCTAATAACTTTTGAACCCCTGGACCGATTTGGCTGAAATTTAAAACGAACTGGACCAGAGGAACGGTTAATATATACGCCATACTTCAGTACCCTCAGAATTGCCGTTCGAAAGTTACCGTGTGTTTTATCTCGTAAATTCCAGAAAAACCCTTGCCGAAATTCACTCATTTGCTTATAACTTTTGAACCACTGGACCGATTTCGCTGGATTGCAATACCAACCTGACCAGGTAAATGTCCAACATATGTGCCAAACTTCAGGAGCCTCCGTAAAGTCTTTCAAAAGTTAGCGTGTTTTCAACAGACAGACAGACAGACAGACAGACAGACAGACAGACAGACAGACAGACAGACAGACAGACAGACAGACAGACAGACAGACAGACAGACAGACAGACAGACAGACGGACGGACGGACGGACGGACGGACGGACATCGCTAGATCGTCTTAAAATCGATCGAGGATCATGAATATATATACTTTATGGGGTCCTAGACCAATATTTCGAGGTGTTACAAACGGAATGACAAACTTATATATACCCTCTATCACTAGAGTGGAGGGTATAAAAAACCTTGTCAAATTACTAGAAAAAGTCTCATCCCATTTTACCAATATTCGACAGTTTTAATTGTTTTTAAACAAATTATTTTCGATCGAAATTTAAATTGTTTTTTTCGTTATTTTACAGATTTTCTTGTAATTTTATAAATTTTCAAGATTTTTTACAAGAAAATTAAATTTACGACAATTTTTTGTAAGTTTTATTTCGCCAAAAAAGTTGTAAATGTACAATTTTATTGGTGAAAATCTTGTAAAATTACATAAAAGTTCGTAATTTTTACTAGGAATTCTCGTAAAATAGGAGGTAGGAAAAAATCTAGTAAAATCACGAAACCTCCTTGTCAGTTATATCGCGTCAAAAAATTTGTAAATTTACAACTTTTTTTGGTAAAAAGCTTGTAAGATTACAAGGAATTCTTGTCAAATGGGAGGTAGCAAAAAAAAAGTTAAAAACTTTGAATTTTTATAAAATAATTTTATTTAAAAATGCTTTTGTTTACGATGATCCGTTTTTTGAGTAAAAAAGATTCCAAAAGCTGCATCCACTTCTGATAGATCTCAAATTAATTTGTTGAAAACCAGAATTGAAATGATACCGCATATTCTCCCAAAAATTGTAAAATGTTCTCCAAACTGGCTGAACCCTGCTTATAGCCGAATCTTAAATGTCGGTCAAATATTTGATCGAACAATTCTCAAAAACATATACATAATTCTAATTATCATAACTTAAATCATTATAAATATTTTTGCATTCAGGTTCAAAAATTTATTCAATTAAGACTCTACTATTTTAACCTCTCACCGATATTAAATATGATTGAAAAATGTTTCTCACAGTTTTAAAAAATTCTTTTCAATTTATTTTTAAAGCTGACACTCTCACTTGTTGAACAAAAATAACAATTTCATTTAACAATAAATCAATGACTTCTTTTTAAATATTCTTAACAAAATGATGATGATTATAATCATCATCATCAAAATAAATACATATGGGGAATTTCACAAGACATAGTCAGAGATTCAAAATTTAATAAGCCAAAATCTTAGGAATCGAAGTAGCATGCCCGAACGAAACTTCGCTACCGGCAACATTAAATACTGGACTGAAGGAGGACAATTTCTTAAATTCTACCTTACTGAATCTCCATTTTATTAAATTGTGGATGTATAGGGACTTCGAAAAAACCGTTCAGAATAATTTAAACCATAACGAGTAAAATTGGGAAGTGCCGTATCTTTTTTACCCTTCTAAAAAAAAATATTAAAAACTAATAAAAATTATTTGGAAAGAGCGTTTTTGTTGGCAGGGGCAAACAAAAAATTTTGTGAAAATATTTTATTAAAAAAATTTGTAAAAAAAAATGAATTTTCACAAAATAAAAATTCTTGGAAAAAAGTTATTGTTAAAAAAAATCGCCAACAAAATTTTTTACAAAAAGTTTAGCTGAATTCAAATAATAAAAAATGTTACGAAATTTTCAGCTGAATTTTTAGTTAAAATTACGGTTTTTTTTGCTACATTCATTCTACGAAAAGTTAACTAAATATTTTTAGTTAAATTAACTAGAAATTTAGTAGGTTCCAAATCAGGTGTTTTTTGTAAAACAAAAACAAGTAAATATGTTAAGTCTCAGCCATATCTGTGTAATTCTTTGGCCGTGATAGCCATTTCAACGACGGACAGACTGATGAGCATCGCTTAAATGTATTAGAATCGATCACTGATCAATAATATATACTTTTTCGCAACGTTTTTGTTTTTTTGCCGTCAAGTTAATAAGACCATTATTTTACACTCAAAGAAAACTTTTTCATATTGATGAAAAGCTACATTAACATGAAGAAAAGTTGCATACATTTTCGTACAATGTAACGCATCATCAATATTATGAATCGTGTCATTATTATCAAGAATTTACTTTTAAAAAGTGTATACCTTTTTTATCTTTCCCCACCAAAATTTGAACACCCACTAGCCTCAAGCCACTTACCTAAAGCATATCAACAAATAATTATGATTAAAATTAATTTTGTTTATTATATTCTATAACATTCAAAGTTTGTATGTCACTATGTTCTGCCAAAAGCTGTAAGAGAAAAAAAGAGGGATATAAAACTACAATGTTTAGGTTTTTTACAAATCCACATTAGCAAACATTATCAAAGTAAGCGAATGACAGAATGACAGGCGTCGACAATAAACACTGCAGCTGGGAGGCAGTGGGTTCAAGACCAGTCAGGTCAGCAATTTTTTTTTTTTATATTTTTTTAATATATGTATTTATTCAACTGTTTTAATTATTTTGATATTATTTAAATTATTTAAAAAAATAAAAGGAAAATTGAAGACATTTTTGGATGTCATGATGAAATGTGTCACCACTTGTTTCTTCAATATTGATGACATGTTTCAACATATTTGAAGAAAAACTTCTGTCATATTATGAAATTTGTCATCAAAATTGATAAAAGCAAGTGATAAAACCGCTACATCAATATGATGAAACCGCTACATCAATATGATGAAACTGCTACATCAATATGATGAAGCATTGTTCTTTAAGTGTAGGAAATCGAATGTACTCAAGTACAATTTTTATTCGATTTTACCCTCATAGAATTATTTCATAATAATGTTTATTCAGAATATTTTCTTCCGATTAAAGATCCTACATTTCACAAATCAAGTTTTTATGACCATTATTTTAGGAGATCGAAAAATTACCAAACTACCTACACTTTTTTTACAACCTTAGCATCAAAGCATTTTACTTTTGTCAGAATGTTTTTCGCCGGATGATTCTACATTCCACATTTAAGGGGCTTGAATCCTTATTTTAGGAGATAGAAAAAATACCAAAGTACAATTGTTTTCCAATTTTACCCTATTTATGACCACTATTTCACGAGAGAGTACAACCGGTAGGTATCAGGTTGGTTGGCTACCATTTAATTTCCTCTCTCAAAAAGTTGTTTCTCTTAGTATTGCCTATGCTATTGCATGTAAAAACTCTCTTAAACATTAAGAGAACCAATTTATATAAAGTGACATGTTGTTTTGGGGCCTATCAAAATCTCTGATATTATTCTTTACTCTATGGTACAACAGTACAAAAGTACACTTTTTATCCATTTTTCCCCCCTTAGAATCAGAGTTTTCAGAAAGGACTTTTTATACCCTCCACTCTAGTGATAGAGGGTATATAAGTTTGTTATTCCGTTTGTAACACCTCGAAATATTGGTCTAGGACCCCATAAAGTATATATATTCATGATCTTCGATCGATTTTAAGACTATCTAGCGATGTCTATCCGTCTGTCTATTGAAAACACGCTAACTTTTGAAAGACTTTACGGAGGCTCCTGAAGTTTGGCAAATATGTTGGGAGTTTACCTGGTCAGGTTGGTATTGCAATTCAGTGAAATCGGTCCAGTGGTTCAAAAGTTATGAGCAAATGACTGAATTTGGGCAAGGGTTTTCGTGAATTTACGAGTTAAAAAACAAGATAACTTTCAAAAGGCAAGTCTGAGGATGCTGAAGCCCGGCATGTATAGTTGTCGTTCCCTTGGTCTGATTCGTTTCAAATTTCACCCAAATTGGTTCAGTGGTTCAAAAGTTAGTAGCAAAACCGTGAATTACAGATTAGTTTCACCTTAAATTCACGTGTTGAAAACCTGTTAAACATGTTTCAAAAACATTGGTAAGTCACAAAAATATTTTACAACGTATTTTTGACACTCAAAAATACGCTCGAAATTATTTTAAATTATTTTTTTTTTTTCAAAAATAAAATATTTCTAATCAAAAATTTATTTAATTTTTTTCGCGTTAGAAAATTTACTATCACTTAACAGCCCAGCAAAACTTAGATTACCAAATAAGGTATAAAATAAGGTATATGATCTCTTATTTTATACATTGCAGCATTGACGATTTTAACAGGCGATGAGACTCAAAGTAATGCATCCACATTATCACATAGAATACCAGTAAGGTATAAAATAAGTCATAAATTTATAACGAAGAATACCAGTAAGGTGTAAAATATATGATATTTTATAGGTTACGAGTAAGGTATATAATATAGCATACCAGAACGTAATATGATGAATTTCATTTAAAAATCGAGATAAAACTGAAATTTTGAACCCGACCAACTCAGATATCGATGAAATTTTGTTCATAGCTAAATTTGATCAAAACAAACAAACTCTCATTTTTAGAAATGACTGTTTTGCGATTTTTTGAGCGTGACACAGTGGGAACGTTTTCGAAAAAACGCGAAAATGGTCGAAAAGAGCTCCATTTAAACTACAATAACTCTGAATCGGCTCAACCGATTTCCATGATCTTGGTATCATTAAAAAGATATTTTAACAGGCTTTATGACACGTTAAAAAAAAAAAAAAAAAAAAAAAATACACTGTAAAAAATTTATAACAAAAAAAATTTTAACTGACGAAAAAATCAAAAAGATCAAGGGTTTTTTTACAGTGTATTAATTTTTTAGAAAGGTTTATCCTTCATCTATACCATATCAAAAAATAAAAATGGGTTCTTTGTTAGTTTTTTTTATATAATTTTTTAAGTAGTGTCACTTCTAGTAATTTCCCTTATATTTTATAACAAAAAAAAATTTTAGGTAACGAAAAACCAAAAAAGATCAAGAATTTTTTACAGTGTATTACTTTTTTAGAAAGGTATTTCTCTCACCTATAACATATCCAAAAAGTAAAATGGGTTCTTTTTTATTTTTTTTATATAATTTTTTAAGTAGTGTCACTTCTAGTAATACTTACCGAAAGTTTTCGAAATAATTCGAATAACAGCGAAAATATCTGGTCACATTCACAAAATAGTTCAACAATTCTAACATTTTTTAAATGTTTACAAATAAAAAACCATCAACAATTGTTTATATTATTTGCCACGTTTTTATTAATTTGTGTTTTATTTTATTTAATTTTTTTTTTAAGTTAATTATTTGTAAGAAATTTTGCGCTGCTCAAATTTGGCACAGTCAGAATATCTGCGCACATGTACAAAAGTTTCATTTATCGGAATGAATGAATGAAAGCCTTGAGTTCCTGTTATAGTTTTAGCTTCTTCATATCTTGAAAATAGCTTTTCTTTAACGTTGTTGTATTCGTCAGCATCTGCGTAAGCAACTTGTATGGTGGTCTTATATGTTTCTGATGCCCAGTGATAGAGTTGCCTCGTTGTCTGGATTTCATTTTTATTTGCAATACTATAATTTCGAGCACCTCTCTTCAATGTTCCTCCGATTCCATCACATGCAGATTTTCCGTGACTGGTAGCATAAAAGTGCCATTCAGCGTCAATCCCAAAATCAGATTTGTGATGGCATAAATTAATGAAGTTATATTTATTTTTATATTGTGCTCCTGCACCATCTGATACGTAAATGATTTTATTAATATTGTTGGTTATATTGGCCTTCACGAACTGTACCATTTTTGAAATATATAGATGAACTGCTATACTATCATGGGTATTGCAATCAGATATTATGGCGAAGCTTTTATGAGTTAATTTATCGTTATCTGAAAATAAACAAACAAAGGAAAAAAACAAATAAATAAAAATTATTAAATATTTTGATGAGTGTGGATGGATGTGTTTACTAATACCAAAATATTAAAATAATTACCTTTGAAATAAATAACGAACGGATGTATTGTAGCCTGATCATTATTCCAATGGTATCCTTGCACGGCATCTTGTACAAGAAATGCATAATTTTCAGCAAAGTCCATTTGAATTAACATTTCTCCTGATAACAGCGCCGCTCTTTTATTGCTGATAAATTCAGATTGTCGCTTTGCTATGAAATGATGCGGAATCAGAACTTTGATGTGTTCAGTAAAATCGCTGACAAATGATTCTGGGTTGGTGGTTAACGTTTCCAGAACACATCTAATCGTTGTATTCCACTTTTTGTATATTATTTCTTCAGTTTGGTTATTTTCAAAATGTTTTAGCATATGCGTTTTTAGATTATTTAAATTTTTAAAGCAGTGACCACACATTGAAACGCAACACTCGCTTTTTTCTATGTCACCATTACAAACAACGAATTTGAGAACATCTTTGTAATCGGTAAATGTGCATTCTCCTTCAATACAAATTGATTTTAAGCCACTTTTTTCAAACATCAATTTCATATTCTGATGCAATGTGCATACACAGATATTTTGCTGGTTTCCAACTCCAAGTTTTATACAATTTTTTGGCCTTAACATTGTAAATTTTGTAAAACCCACTTTGGCCAAGGGATGTTTTTTTTTAAATTCGTAGTAAGATTCGCGTAGTGAAGATAACATCAGTCTTTTTTGAACTTTTTCACGTAAGTTTCCTTGTTTAACAGTAATTGAATCTTGCGATCCAGGCATCATTCGGCTAATTTCATCATCTTCATAAAATAACTTGACTGTGCTTAGAGTTTCGGCTGGTAAGCTACGTCTGCTCATTTTAAAAAGATTGATATCTGCAAACTTCGTTTTATTCCTTTGGATATCTTTACTTTTTTTGATACAATCGTGAGATATATCATCCCCAAAACGATCTTTAATTTCTGCGTGACTCATATTGATTGGTAAGAGAGATAAAAGTTTTTGCTTTTCCAAAAGATTTGAGCTGTTCTCTATTTGATATTTGATGTTTTCCAAAATTTCTTCGTAAATGGCTTTGACGTTTTCAAGTTGCGCTGACAAATCAGATAATGGATCAGCTCCAAGTGAATCTGCTATATTTTCGAAAATTTGCAGTGATTTTCTATTTCTGTATGCATCTCGTTTCATATATTTCCTTTTAAGAGGCGACATTTGGTTTGGTAGATGAGGAATAATATGATCATTTATATTTTCAATGACTTCCGTCCTTTCGATGTTTGCAATACGGCTGGTACAAGTTGGAAGTTCATTCAATTCTTCGCTAATTTCATTGCTGGGCGTTGTTGGTAAATAATTTGAGACTTCATTCTGCTCCACGTTGGATTCATTACGACTGCGAGCTTTTCTCAGTGTATTCCGGCAAGTTTCGCAAATACGGCTACAATGAATGTTGGCGACAGCTGGAAAATATTCAATTATATTTGCAGCCTCGTTTTCACTTATTTTACGAAGCGAAGCGCAACACTTATTAGATATTTTTATGCATCTGTACTTATTGTTTGAATTCATATTCACTCAATTTTTTAAAATATACGCGTAAAAATTGTAATGGGATATCTTGGCTTCTCGAAACTGTTTATAATTATGAATTTCGGTACGTTCATCAGGTGCAATTATATAGCATTTTTTAAGGCAAGCAAGAACTTTTTGCGGTTAAAACATATTCATAATTTGGGACAATGTTTATTTATTTTACCTGTTAACCCTTCGTCAGGTACATATTTTGAGTCCTTAGTTCTGGCCAGACCCCTATACATTTACATGCATTTGTATGGAAATAAGGGCTGTTTGCCGTTAAATTTTTTACTAAGAAAGGAAAATATTTGTTATATTTTGTGTTTCTATTTCTTTTTACTATGTTATTAGCTACCTGAGGAAGAAAAAATAGACCTGAAAAAATCTTTGGAATGAAAAGGGCAACAATTTTTTTGTTCTATATATATTTCTCTTTATTATGGGTAAAGTAATAAATGTTTATGACAAAATAGAAAATTATTATGAAGAATACATTGATTTTTTTATTCAGAATTTTGCGGAATTACTAGAAGTGACACTACTTAAAAAATTATTAAAAAAAAAATAAAAAAGAACCCATTTTACTTTTTGGATATGTTATAGGTGAAGGAAATACCTTTCTAAAAAAGTAATACACTGTAAAAAATCCTTGATCTTTTTTGGTTTTTCGTTACCTAAAATTTTTTTTGTTATAAAATATAAGAGCAATTACTAGAAGTGACACTACTTAAAAAATTATATAAAAAAAACTAACAAAGAACCCATTTTTATTTTTTGATATGGTATAGATGAAGGATAAACCTTTCTAAAAAATTAATACACTGTAAAAAAACCCTTGATCTTTTTGGTTTTTTCGTCAGTTAAAATTTTTTTTGTTATAAATTTTTTACAGTGTATTTTTTTTTTTTTTTTTTTTTTTAACGTGTCATAAAGCCTGTTAAAATATCTTTTTAATGATACCAAGATCATGGAAATCGGTTTAGCCGATTCAGAGTTATTGTAGTTTAAATGGAGCTCTTTTCGACCATTTTCGCGTTTTTTCGAAAACGTTCCCACTGTGTCACGCCCAAAAAATCGCAAAACAGTCATTTCTAAAAATGAGAGTTTGTTTGTATTGATCAAATTTAGCTATGAACAAAATTTCATCGATATCTGAGGGGGTCGGGTTCAATGCATCTCGATTTTTACATGAAATTCATCATATATAAGGTGTTACGAGTAGTTAAAAAGTAATTTTGTATTAAATTTACTCACGTGATTGTAAGTGAGTGTAAGTAGATATAATATGCTAGTGAGTGTGTGTCGTTAGAAATTTCTTGTCGTTAGCCCATCTCTAGTTTAAACTTATGCATTTTTTTATAAAATAATTATTTTTTATGTTATTGTAATGCATTATGCATTTAATTCTAAATAATGCATTATTTCAAACTTTTAAATAATACATAATGTAACCAAATATAAATCATCCATGATATAATGTTTAGAAATAATTAATATGAAATACATTTTTCCAATAATCATGCATTACGTAGCAAATTATTAGTCATGCATTATTTTTCACTTTAAAATAATACGTTGTGGAACAAATGTTTTGTAAGACATCCTAAAATAATGCTACAAATAAGGTATATACATTACCTGGTAATGTGTTATATAATCACTACCCATTACCAAAGTTTTGCTGGGAGGGCATTGTGATACCCTCCACAATGCCCTTTTTAGTGATAATAAATTTTCTAACGTAAAAAAAATAAAATTTTTGATTAGAAATATTTTATTCTGTAAAAACACTTTTTTTAACTAATTTTTCCTAGATTCGGCCAAGTCGATTTTAACTTTTCTACTTGTTTAATAATGTGTTTTTCCGTCGGAAGATCCCACATTCAAAATTAAACAAAAAGTCTAATTTAACAAAAGTTTTATTTCAAATTTAAAATTTTCAATACATTTTTTGAAAGTAGATTTTAAAAACAAAAACAATGGCCCGACCACAAGAAAACAAAAAGTCTAAAGTTTATTTACACTAAAGTTTTGTTTTGAATTTCAAATTTTCTACACATGTTTTGAAAGACGATTTTAAAAACAAAAATAATTAAAAGCTGATTTTAAATATATTTTATTTTTCTATGGTATGGAAATAAAATTAAAAGCTTGTTTTTCTTTGGTAAGGCTGAAAGTTTCCAGGACCAATTTTTCAGAAAATAAAAAAAGTACCAAAATTAGAACTAAAACAACCTCTGAAAAATGATTTTTACAGTTTTTTTTTTGTATTATTGTTTAACCAATTAAACATTTTTATGTCAGAAGAACAATTCAAATTCCAAAAAATCCAATTGAAGTCCTGAAATCGCAATTGAAATCTAGAGAAGTCGAAAAAGCCAAAATAAAATTCAAAAATCCCAGTTCAAAATCTAAAAAGTCTGATATATTCACATATGTAAATTCAGAAATCCTAACATAAATTGCGAAAAGTCAAATGAAATTAAAATTCCGTTTGAAATACAGAAAACAACAACTGAAATTCAGAAAAGTTCTATTAAAATTCATAAAAATCTTATATAAAATTTGCATTCCCTGGCAATCGGATGAATTTTTGCGAAACCCCTCATATGTAAGTTCATTGATTCCTCCTCCCAAGTTATTTGTAAAGTTTTGATCTTATTATTGTTTTCAATCTTGTTATTATTTTTATTTTTTGATCGTCTGTTCGTTCCATACGATCATACATAAATAAAACTTCTTTTGATAGAGCAGCGCGCTATTGTTATTTTGCTGGTCATTTTAACAGTTTTGTGAAATCAGCGGAAAAAATACAAAAATACAAAAAAAAATCTGAAATAAAGATCGTTTGTCATTTAAAAAGTTTATTGAAATATTAACATGTACCATCATCTTTTGAATCAATTCGTCTCTTTTTTTTCTTCCATTTACAGATAGTGAACTAAGAGCATCAGACAACGGAGACGGTTTAGCCACAATAAATTTTGCAAATAAAACTAGACTGGAAGTGGACGAGCTAGAGAACGGTTGTGAAATACAAAATAAACAATTATCGACGACGACGACGACCGCAATAACAGGAACAATGATGATGCCAACGCCACCACCACCACCGCCGGGAGTACAAACAGATGCAAATGGTTTAATATTACCAAAGAAATTGATCAACCCGTGCCTGACATCGACAGATCGTAAACAATTACATAGAGAATTAAAATTTAATACAAAAATGTAAGTTGAAATTGAAAAATTTTTATATAAATTTTAGTTATGTCAGTTAAACTTGTATCTAATATTAGATTCAAAATATGCTAACTCAAAAAAGTAGATATTTCAGAAAATAAAAAAAAAATAAAAAACAGTAAGCAAGTTATAGTCGGTCAAGGCCGACCATATGATACCCTACACCAGTGTTTTCTGGAAAATGTTTCCCAAACCAATACCGCTTGGGTCTATCTTTTGTTAGATCTTTTTTTAGTGTAGAAAACACACACAGATCAAATTTAAGTGAAATTGGTTTATTTTTTTGTCAACAGACCGATTTAACTGAATATCGGTCGAAATTTTTATATGGGGGACTAAGTCCAAAAATGGTCCAATTAAATTCCGATTTGATAAGATTACTAAAGTACACGTTAAACATCTTAAAATACAATTTTTATCAAATATTTCAATTTTTATGAATTTTGAGGGAAAAGTTGTGAATATTGGGAGGGTGGTTTGTATGGGGACTACCAAAAGGACTAACCCGATTCCTTTGAAATTTCGAATGGTGATTTGTGTATACAAAATTTGATTACCTGCCAAATTTCAAAGTGATATCTATTATACTACGGTTATTAGAGTCATTTAAGCCGAATTCAAAGGTGGCGTTTGTATGGGGGCTAGGTCTTCACATGGACCGATTTTCTCCAATTTCAATAGGCTTCATCCTTGGGCACAAAAGATGCTTAAGTTTCAAATTTCAAGTCAATTCATTGAAAATTGTGACCTGTATCGTGCTAAAACCGATAGATGGACAGACGGACGGACGGAAATCGCTAAATCGACTCAAAAAGTAATTCTGAGTCGATCGGGTAGTTACAAACATCAGCACAAACTCATTATACCCTGTACCACAGAGTGGTGTAGGGTATAAATATATAAAATTATGTGCGTAGATTTAACTTCAGACACTCTTAATACTAATTTTTAGTTAGATCAGACAAAGCTAAAAAATCTAGCCGCCATATTGTTTCCGCCATATTGAATTTTATCAGTTCGATTTTAAGATAACAGACCCGGAAATTTACTAGGCCACACTTTCAGCAAGCTTCAACAAAGAAAAGGAATATAACTGTTTTTTAATTACTTGTAACAAACTTTACTAAGCATATTTAGTCCGCCATTTTGTTTTTCAAAATTCATGCCAGTAATTCTGATTCAACTCCAAGCCCCCTTAAAACAAAATTTGAGTTAAATTGGACAATTATTAAAAAAAATTTGTCCGCCATATTTGATGCGCCATTTTGATTTTTTAAGTTGTTAGTTAAATTTTGAAATCAGCGACACCAAAATACTCTAGAAACAGATTTTCAGCCGGATTCAACAACGATAGCGACAACATTTTTTAAACATTAAGAAGCATATTTAGTCCGCCATTTTGTTTTTCAAAATTCGGAGTAACAATTCTTATTCAGTAACTCCAAGACCCGCATAAAACAAAATTTGAGTACAATCGGACAATTTAAAAAAAAAATTGTCCGCCATATTAGATCCGCCATTTTGATTTTGTTAGTTTTTAGCTTAATTTTCAAATCAGCGACCTCGAATTCCTCTAGAAGCGCATTTTCAGACGGATCCAACAACGATAAAGATTTTTGGCCGGAATTGAATCATGGCCCTGTGTGCATTGCCATGGCTGGCAGCAAGACACTGAGCTCTGGTGGTCAAAAATCCTCTCTCCAAACTTTTCCATCACATCAGGCTTTTGGGAAAATCGATGTTAAAATTATTCGCCGTTTTCGCAAAAATTGATGTCAAAATATAATTTTCCAAAAATGTTTTTTATAAAAATCTTCCTGAACTTCAAAATTTTTTTAAAATATCACTTTACAAAAATTTCTTCTCTTTCCAGGGGCATTAGTGTTCTAAATCAAAAAACCGAACTACAAAAAGCCTATGAAAAACAACGAGAAAAACAGCAACAACACAATCAAGAGCATAATCAGCATCCACATCAAATAACAACAGAACACTCACCCACCTTTGGCCTTAAAAGCGAATTAAATCGTGTGATAATGGAAAGAGCTCAAAAACATGAACGTGCCCGCCTACAATCAGAATCCGAAAATGATGATGATAAACAGTATGTCAATCCTGAATATTTAAATGCGAGAGCAAAATTAAGAGCGGGTCAACGGGCTGAATTGAAATAAGCAGAGCTGTGACTGCTTCATCAACAACAACAACACAAAGGACTTCTCTCGAAATTTATATTATAATTGATATTTTGGAATTTATTGCAAAACCGTTTAACTTTTTCAGTTTTAGTGTGACGTAATGGGTTAATTTTTTTTAGTGTTTAACAGAATATATGTACAATTTAATTTTTTAGTTTAATTTATAAAATCAAAAAAAAAAAAACAAATGTGTGTTAATTATTTTTTTAATTTTTTTCTTATGTTTTAAGTTAAGAAACTAAAAATTGAAAAAAAAACTAACAATAACTAAAATATAATATTTAACAAAAATATAAAAAATATATTTTTTAAGATATGAATAAATATTATTTGAAAAATATCTTCTTAAAGTTCTTCCAATGATAATAACTGATATTAGATTAGTAAAGACACAAACCATAATTTTCAAATTATATTTTTTTATTTTGCTAAAGATTTGGTACGTTTTTAAAGAGATAATTCAAAAATTTAACTGAAAAATAGTTTATTCTAGTTCGAGGTAATTTTTATGTTCCCCATTATAAATTAACATAACTGGTATTTATGTTAACTCTCTTTCAAAAAATTTGTCAATGTTTAGAAATGAATTGACGATCTTGTCAAGGATTTTCCAATCCCCCCATTATCAGAATTTTTTACTTTATTTTATTAGGTTTATTTGAGTTTTTTTATCATGAATAAATTTTATTTGAAAAATAATAAGACACGAACACATAGTTTTCAAATTATATCTTTTTTTGCTAAAGCTTTGGTACATTTTTAACGAGACAATCCTTTAGCTGAAAAATAGTTTATTCTAGTTCGAGGCCAGTTTTATGTTCCGCATTATAAGTTAACATAACTAAAATTTGGCAATTTTCAGGAATGAAAAGACGATTGTGTCGAGGATATTCCAATCATCAGAATTATGTACTTTATTTTATCATGATTTTTTTAGTTTTTTTAGCTTTAAAGTTAGTTACACCCAAAAAAGAAAGACCTAACAAAATTTTATGACTTAACTTTCTTTAAAATAGTTCATAAATTTTTCCACAATTTAGTAAAATTTAACTTAAAATTTGGAATTTTCAAAACTGTTAAGAAAAACCTTAGTTCATGCATTTTTAAATACATAGTTCATATTTTTGGAAGAAATTCATTTCCTAAATATATGAAAAAAATCTTTATTTTTAAGTAATGTTCCTCTTTTTAAATTTCAGAACGTAATTTACTACCAACTAGCTCATCATATTTATAAATCCCTTCATTGAATCAGTCAGCACACAGTCAAGCTAATCTGGGTTCCTGGACATAGTGGGGTCGATGGTAATGAATTAGCTGATGAATGCCCGTGTAAAAATAATTAGATCTGTTTAGATCTAATTATATATGAACATATCTGATTATATCTGATACCTGATCAAATTATATATTGCAAGATATGCTAGATATGGGCCTATATATAGTCATATCTCGTCTAACATCTACAAACGTTTTGTGTCAAGATTTTTATATCTAGTAGATATGATCAGATCTACTTATATATCTATCATTAATAAAAACAAATACCAAAATCATTATTTACATATTTTAAATAGCTTAAATGAAAACCCCTAATGTTCAATTTCGATATCATTTTGATTTTTGCAAATATCGATATTTTTGATGTTTTTATTTATTATCATAATAAAAAATCAATTCAAAACAAATCAGAAAAAAACAATTTCAAAATTTGAAATGTCTTTCAAAATAAAATATTTATTTTAGAATTTTTTTTTTTTGTACATACAGAAAATTTTGATTCTTTAAGTGAAAATTGTAAAAAAAACGTTAAAAATTATAAAAATATTTCGTGGCTGTGTTTGAAGTTTTTTTTAGATTTGAAGAATCTATTTTCCTGCTGTTAAGTAGCCGAAACATTGGGATTATTAATTTTTCTTGTAATGAATGTTGGGGCTGTTAGGATACATACATGTCCACATGGAAATTATGTGTGGCAAAGATGATTGCAGATGAGTATATATGTATGTATAGATCTGTTGTCGTTGATGTGTGTTGGACAATGGGAAATCTGAACTGCCCTTATTGCCAAAATTCTCAAACGTTATTTAAATGTGTAAAGGTGTGTGGAAATCCATCGAAGTCTAAGAGGTTGATCTGATACTACAATTGGTACCTTTCTACCCTATGGAAGAATCCATCTAAAATTGTCAATAATTTTCTTTATTTTAGTTAATTACTGTCTGTTTTTTATTAATATATTGTCAGTCTTTTATTTAAATATTTTTTTATCTTAAAATTTGTTTATATTTAATGAGTTTTGTATGTATTATGTAAATAAAATAATTACTTCAATAAAAGTTTAAAAGATTTGAAAGCGAATTAAGAAGAAATATTTTTTTCGCGTAATTAAAGTACGGATATAAAAAAATATATACTAAATTTGATCAAATTAGATCTAAAACTTACATATCTTTTTGTATCAGTTTAGATCTGATCAGATATATTTAGATCCGAGATTTGTCCCCATTTCTCGGATCTAGCATATCAAATTATATATGGTATCAGATATAGCAGAAGATATGATTATATATAGTTCAATATCTATTTTTTTTACACGGGTGTGCAAGAAATGGTTCCGAGTCGGTGGGGAAGCGTGTCGAACCTGATAACCCGGTTCCTATAATGGAGTTAATAACCGAAATTTATAGGATATCAGAGAAAAGAATGAAGGATAGGTGGATATCACTGACCACGTGCAGGATATCGCGAACCATGTGGCCACTACAAAACCCTAAGAGGACAGAAAGTCTTCTTTTCTTTGGCAAACGGACGGTTGACAGGACACTGCATAATCAGCCAAATGGTCGTTCGTATAGGAATTTCTGAAGGGACTTTTGTAGAAGTTGGGGTGAAGTGGTGGAGGAGGAGTCAGTAAAGCACTTGTTGTGTGAATGACCGGGTCTGATGAAACGTCGTCTAAAGTATTTGGGGCATCGACTTTTTGATGACTGGATTGCCTAAACAGGGTCCCATTGTCTTCTCTAGCAGAATATCTTAGAGAATCGGAGTGGTTTGAGAAGTAGAATTTATATATCAGAGGGAAGTAGGGCGACAACTTTAAGGGAATCACAATGGGCCTTATGAATTCCGGGTGAATTCGCCAAATTGGCGGACGCCCATCCAACCTAACCTTTCATTTTTAATTTGAGTTCCATTATTTTAGTAAATTTTTCATAACTTGGGGCTTTTTCTTAATTAAAATGCCGATATCTCGAAAACTAAGCCAGATAGATAAAAGTTGATGCCGTTTTTTTTTTTAAATGTCCATAGTATTGCCGGTTCTTTGCACATGAGTTGACCCCCAATAGTCCTAACTTCGGACATAAACCATGGCGATCCCTTAGGAACCCAACTTAAAACAGAAATAAAAAATCTTTTCTTGTCGTGCGATTTTTAACTTACCAGGGGGCCCCCAAATTCTTGTGTGTTTAGGGCCGCGCCATACCATAATACGGCCCAGCCGATTATCACAAGTAATGGCTCATATGAAAGCTTAATGCTTCTTCTTTTAGGAAATATTTTAAAAAGCATTTTTGAGATACGAAAATTAGGGCCCTTAAAGGGAGTTGAGAATCTTATAAACTGGATAACTCAAAAACTATTACTCGGAGGGTTTTCGAGTATTTTGCTGAAGGTTCTACAGCCGACACGACTTTTTGTCGTGTCGGCTGTATTTACCGAGAAATGTGTATACAAAAAATCTAGGGAATGTCAAATTTTAGATCCTAAATTAGGGTATCGAGACCCCAGCAGATATGTAGAGCAGGCTATTCAAACTTTCTTTTGAAAATTTCAACCGTTTTTCTCTATCTCGCTTTGTTTCCGAGATATCGCCATTTCGAATTTTTAACTGAATTCTAAGAAGTTATTAACTTTAACTTTAATTCTAAGAAGAGCAATACGATGAAGTTATTTTTAGTAAATTTTAACTAAATTTGAACTAATTTGTTTGTGCACATATTTTTATAAGAAATATAACTTAAAAATAAAGATATGTTTCTTAGATTTGAGGAAAATTTCTTTAACAGTACCTAAACTTTTTTCCTCACAGTTAAGAAAATTTCTAATTTTTGAGTTAAATTTAACTAAATTTTAAAAAAATTCTTGAACTATTTGCAAAGAAATGTTTTCCTTAATTTTAGTTATGCTTTTTTCCAGTGTGAAGGGTATCAATACATTGGGCAAGTCAGAATTTAATTTCTTACTTGTTTAAATTTCTAAGACCTTATTCGGCCCCTTAATTCCCGTATCGCAAAATCTAAGGTAGAGCGACACGTAGAAAAAACTTTGGATCAAAATCTATGACGATTCTTAACTGACCCAACGGTGTCTTGGCCCATGGGGTTAGAACCCAATGGGATTTTGATTATAAAGAACTTTATTTTTTGATTTTTTTTTTAAGCACTGCGCCTTCTAGAAGAGATATATGCTAACAAACATGATTACGAAATTTTAAACATTATTACAAAAAGTTGAGGTTTGTGTCTTAGCTATATTACTGATATTAAGGGTAGCCTGGTTTAGAAAGCTTTTTGCAGAATTTTTAGATTTACTCTGAAGAGAATATAATCTTTTAAAAATGTAGTAAAAACAAGTAGAAAACTTAAATTCGACTTTGCCGAATCTATGAATACCCTCCACAATGCATTTTTTTTAAAGGGTAGTACATTTTTTGACGTGAAAAAATTAGCAATTTTGATTAGAAATATTTTATTTTGTTGTCATTTTTTTTAAAAAAAAAGAAAAGATACTAATTTTTTTTTTTTGAGTGTAAAATTTTTTTTCGAGTGTAATGTTTTTTTACTGTAAAAATATTTCTTAATAATTGCACGTACGTATGTACGCAAAATATTGTAATTTTTTGTAAAAAAAAAAACTGAATTTTTTTTGTGTAAATTTTTTTTGAGTGTAAAATTTTTTTTGCGTGTAAAATTTTTTTGGAGTGTAAAATTTTTTTCGAGTGTAATTTTTAAGTTACCAATGCTTTTAAAACTAAACAACTTTAAAAAGCATTGCTTTAAAATTAAATAAGTTTGAAAAGCATTGTTTAGTTACCACCAATGCTTTTAAAACTTGTTAAAACACGTGGCATTTTGGATGAAACTAATGTGAAATTCAGGGTTTTGCTTTTAACTTTTGAATCACTGGACCGATTGAGCTGAAATTTAATACCAAACAGACCCGGGGAACGACAAAGATACCTGCCAAGCTTCAGTAGTCTCATTATTGTCTTTCGAAAGTTATCGTGTTTTTTATCTCGTAAATTCGCGAAACACCCTTGCCGAAATTTACTCTTTTGCTCATAACTTTTAAACCAATGGACCGATTTGGCTGGATTGCAATACCAACCTGACCAGGTAAATGACAAACATATATGTCAAACTTCAGTAGCCTCTGTAAAGTCTTTCAAAAGTTAGCGTGTTTTCTACGGACGGACAGACAGACAGACGGACGGACGGACGGACATCGCTAGATCGACTTAAAATCGATCGAGGATCATAAATATATATACTTTATGGGGTCCTAGACCAATATTTCGAGATGTTACAAAAGGAATGACAAACTTACATATGAGGCATTCCACACCAAATGTCCAGCGAAAAAAAAACACGTGTACCATAAACTTCTGAATAGCTTGCATGGATAGCCCTATATGGAACTTAGAAAATTGCGTTTTCGGTTTTTCAATTTTTCAAAAACTGGGCCTAGGAGGCGTGGTCAAATATTGGAAAAATGGTCAAATTTGTGGAGAGTTGCCTTGATTAAATATTTATCACATTAAAACGAAATGCACCACAATCTAAAAAATTTACATTCTTATATAGTTTCGTATATCTATCGAATAAAATTTTTTTCCAAGAAAAATTTTCAGAACCCGTTCTGAAATTTTCCTTTTTTTAAAAAAGTCAATTTATCAAAAATCCGGCCACTTTTTTTCTTTTTTTTAATATTTTTTTTTAAAGTTTAGATGTTTGTCCATCCACACAAAAAAATCAGAAATGAATTTTTCTTTTTTTTCGAGAAAATCGCATTTGAATTTTAAATTTCATAACAATTTTATAATTTGCTTGTATTTTCTTGTGTCAACAGAGCGTATGACGAATATTTATGCAATTAATATTACTCATTCGCAACTTTAAAATAAAGAAATACAAGCAAATAACAAAATTGTTATGAAATTTAAAGTTCAAATGCGATTTTCTCGAAAAAAAAGATGAACGTGTTTCTGATTTTTTTTGTGTGGATGGACAAACATATAAACTTTTAAAAAAATAAATAAAAAAGAAAAAAAAAGTGGCCGGATTTTTGATAAATTTACTTTTTTAAAAAATGGAAAATTTCAGAACGGGTTCTGAAAATTTTCCAAAACAAAAAATTTTATTTGATAGCCCATACAAAACTATATAAGAACGTAAATTTTTGAGATTGTGGTGCGTTCCGTATTAATGTGATAAATATTTAATCAAGGCAACTCGCCACAAATTTTACCATTTTTCCAATATTTAACCACGCCTCCTAAGCCCAGTTTTCGAAAATTTGAAAAACCAAAAACGCAATTTTCTTAGTTACATATAGGGCTATCCAAACAACCTATTCAGAAATTTACGAGACACATGTTTTTCTGTAGCGGGACATTTGGTGTGGAATGCCTCATATACCCTCTATCACTAGAGTGGAGGGTATAAAAAATGTTTTAAAAAAAAATATTTTTTTAAATGATGATTTTATTTTTTAATTTGGTTTGTGTCTTAGCTATATTACTGATATTAAGGGTAGCCTGGTTTAGAAAGGCTGTTTACAAAATTTTTCCATTTTTCCTAAAGAGAATATAACCTAATAAAAATTTATTTAAAATAAAACTGTTTCTAAATTTGATTTTTTAAAAAATAAATTTAAAGTGTTGGTTTTATTTGAAAACTGATCCATGCTAAATTTTGACATTTCTTAAACTTGTTATAAGCAAACATTTTTGATTAAAGAAAACTTCTGTAGATTTTAACTTTTTAAAAAAAATTATTTTTAAAAAATATTTTCGATTCTTGAAAAAAATATTTTAAAAAAAATTCTAAACCAGACTCTACCCCTCAAGTCTTCTTTCTCAATAATTTCTGTTTTCCAAAATTTGTTAATTTGTCAAGAGTACTATTTTACTACTATTTTTTTCTTTTTGATATTAATCCTTAACAATATAAAAACCCTAATTGTAAAAAGTTTGTAATTATTCTATATATAATATATTAAAAACAAAAAAATTAAAAATATATAACAACAAGATGATATAATAATGTATAACAAATGATATACAAAATATTTAAAAAATATATACAATTAAAAAAGGAAAATTTAAACAAAATAATTATTTTAATTATTAAAAAAACAAAAAAAAAGTAAAAGTAAAATGATTATAAAAATATATTTATCAATATATATTTAAAATTATATTTAGTCAAAACTTGAGAAAAAAAAAATAACAAAATTAATAATCATTACTTTTGCTCTTTCGTTATTCATTTTGTGTGTCTTCTTGTTAGTTTATTTTTTAAAAAATAGTTTTTAGTATAACAGGGTAGTCAGAGATCAAAGAATTAATTAAAAAAAAAATAAAAAAAATTTCAAGAAAATATTTAAAAAAAACCAACAAATATTTCTTCAAATTTATTTAGATGTTATTGATATTTTAAATAGTTTATAAACAAATAATAAAATATTTAAAAAAAAAACAATGAAAGAAAACCTTTAGACTAAAAAAAAACATAATTATTAATTATAATCAATAAAAAAAAAAAGAAAATAAAAATGTTTTATTGTAGTAAAAATTAAAAAATAATTATTGTTTTATTTGTTATGACCGTTAGGGTATTTTAATTGAATACAAGAGTTGTTTAGTTCACGAACGTACTAGTTCAATTGAACTATTCACTTAACTAGGAGGTTTATTTATCTAGTTCGTTCATTATAGCTCTTTTAGGTATTTTCGTTCATTCAGCTCAATTGGTCATTAATTTATTTTGATCTTTCAGTTCGGTCGTAAATTTTTTTGGTTAATTTTGTCAATAGGCGTTTTCTCTCTTCTTTTGGTACGCTTTCTTAGCATTTATGCTTTTTTACAAAAATTACACCGCTCTACAAATCTGAGGTTTGTCGCTGCGTTTTGGATGAAACCAAAAAAAGTTGATAGGATTTGGTCCCCTGATTCCAAAACAGTCACTCAAAATTTTCTATCACGTCACAATTTTAAGGAAATCGCGGTTAAAGTGTCAAAAAAGGCCCATTTTGACAATTTTTTAACGCCTGTAAAATAAGATCCTGACATGCTAATGACTTTGACTCAAGCTCATTAGAAAGTGTGTAATTTGATCTTTCTGACAAGACCAAATTTTCGTGGAATTTAATTTTTTAAAATCGTAAATAAATCATTAGCAACAAATGCTTTAAATCCAAAATTTACGTATGAATTTGTGTGGAAATTTGTTAAAAAACACTGTGTAAATAAATTAAATATTTAAAAAATGGAAGGTTTTTTGATAACGATTTTTTTACCATTTTAGAAAATTAAATTTTTAGAACATTTTATCTTATCTTTAAGAGAAAATTACAGACTTTCGAATGAGCTTGATACCATGTCATTCGCATGTCAGGATATTATTTTATATGCTTGTAAAATGGGTCAAAAATGCCCTTTTTCGGCACCGCGAATTACATAAAATCCTGACGTGATAGACAAATTTGGGCTCCGGATTTGGAATCAGCGCAACGAACACTATCTAAATCACTAACCAGAATCCATTACGCATTTTCTTGTTGAGCTGTGTTATATACATATACTATCACGTCAGCCGGAACTTCGTTATCGATTATGTTAAATACTGCATTTTTCCAGAATATTTTTTTACCGAAGGATGCTACACTACAAATTTTAAGATTCTAATACCATTTTTTCATGAAATATAAAAAGTAACAAAATTACAACTTTTATCCCGCTAAAAAAACGAAATTTCCAAAACAATCTCATTCCAAAATGTTTTGTTTTTCACCCAAGAAAATATACAGTGACTCGCAGCTTATTTCGAGTGTAAGATATCAGTTAGCAATCCATTTGAGAGAAAGTTTCCAATAAAACACCTAATTATTATTAAACGAGTATTTTTGTTGAATGTGCTGTGCAGGTAATTTATCAAGCTTAAATTTAAGCTTAATGGCATCCAGATTGAGTAAATATTAAACGTGCTACGAGGATCGAAATGGAAATTGAAATTATTGAAAGACGTTTTTTAGAAAATTTCTTAAAAATACTTTTAAGTCGATTTTTCCCGAGCTCAAACATTAAAAATTTAAAAAATAGTCCAATAGTATATACTCATTTATCAAAAAAAATTTTCAATAGCCCAAACAAAAACCAAAATTTTTAAAATGCAGTCGAAGAAATCCGAATTTTTTGACCACCAATTTTTTTGACCACCAATTTTTTGTAAACAAAGGAAATGTTTAATTATTTTTATATTTCATTACTATAAACTTAGGTGTAATAAAATTATTAAACAATTAAATCTATTATTTGTTTACCAAAAATTGGTGGTCAAAAGAATTGGAGGTCAAAAAAATCGTATTTCTTCAACTTCAACTGTGTTTTAAAAATTTTGGTTTTTGTTTGGGTCTTTGGAAAAATTATTTAATAAATGAATATTAACAACTGGATTATTTTTTAAATTCTTAATGATTGAGATTAGATAAAATCGACCTAAAAATATTTTTAAGAAATTTTCTAAAATAGGTCTTTCAAAAATTTAAATTTGCAATTCGACCCTCGTAGCGCATTTAATATTTACATAATCTGAGCGCCCTTAAGCTTTAATTAAAGCTTGACTAATTCCATACACAGGACTTTTTACAAAAATACTTAATTGATAATAATTAGGTCTATTTTGTTTAACTTTATCTTGAATGGATTGCTAACTAATATCTTTCACACGAAATAAGCTGCGAGCCACCGTAGGTTTCAAATTTCAATTGTCTAGGATCATGTTGTCAGCAAATATTTTAAGTACCAAAAATACACTTTTTTACCCATTTAGAAACAGAATTTTCCAAAAAATTCTTTTTCAGGAATGCTTTTTTGCCGGAAGATCCCAATTCCACGCTCAAAAAAAAAAATAATTAACTTAAACTTTGGAAACATTTTCTTCAAAAAAGTTTATAAATTTTCCCACAATTTAGTTAAATTTAACTAAAAGTTGGAAAATTTTATAAACTGCTAGAAAAAAATATTAGTTCATGTACTGTTAAATAGGCCATAATTTTCCTTAAATGGAATTCCCTAATACATGGAAGAAATTCTTACCGCCAAAGAAATTTTCCCTAAATAATTGAAAAACAAGTAAGAGTGTAAATTCGGCTGTGCCGAATCTTTTATACCCTCTAACATGCAAAAAATATAAAAAAATAGTAGGGGCGTTTACTTTGGGGGGGGCTCGGTAGTGGTTATTTGGTGGGGGGAAAATTTCCTCTATAATATGTGTTTAAAAATTCATTCTTGTGCATTTTGCACTAAAGAAATACAAGTTTATCATTATTTAAAAAAAACAAAATTATTCCACGCCTATAAAATGGGGGCGGACCGAAAAAAATTATATTTTCTAATTCTCTGATTCCAAGTGCATGACTTTGAACTTCTTGAACCATAAAAATGTTGCATTTGTCAAACAAAAACACAAAAAATTATGTAAAAAATAGTATTTTTCAGAGGTTGGTTTAGTTCTTCAAGGGGGAACTTTTTTCCCCTGGTCCGATTTTGCTCATTTACGAATTTAACCTGCCTAGGAACATAAGACATATTCGTGCCAAATGTCGGGAGTCTAGCTTCTTCATTTTACACTGCATCGTGTTAACTACAGACGGACGGACGGACATCGCTAGAATGTCTTAGAATCGATCACTGATCATAAATATATATACTTTATGGGGTCCTAGACCGATATTTTGATGCGTTACACACGGAATGACAAAGTGAGTATACCCCCATACTGTAGTGGGAGGGTATAAAAAAACTTTTTTTTAAGGGCGGTTTACTCAATGAAAAGTTAGCTGCTAACTGCCGATTTAACGCAGTCTTATGTCAAAATTTTTATGAAAAAGTTAAATTTAACGGAGAGTTAGTTTTTAACGGAGCATTGAGTAATCCAGCTTAAGACATATTTCTTAAAACAAAATTTAGTTCAAAAATTCAGTTTTAGGACGTAATTTACTAAAAAGAAGGAATACATAGCTATAAAGCTAAATCATTATCAATTTTCCTTGGATTTAGTTAATTTTCCCATTTTTTAGTTAGTTTTTTTTTCTGAGTGCAAATTTCAAGTTTCTAGGGCCATTATTTAAGGGTATGTAAAAAGTAACAAAGTAAACTTTTTACCCCTTTTCCCTCTTAGACTGCACTTTTTTTGAAATGTACTTTTTAAAAAATGTACTTTTTATAAATGGTTTTTTTTTTTAATAAAGGTAATTTTTATTTAAGGTGCTTTTTATAAAAGGTAAATTTTATAAATGGTACTTTTTATAAAAGGTACTTTTTTTATAAAAGGTACTTTTAATAAAAGGTACTTTTTATAAAAGGTACTTTTTATAAAAGATACTTTTTATAAAAGGCACTTTTTATAAAAGGTACTTTTTATAAAAGGTTCTTTTTATAAAAGGTACATTTTATAAAAGTTGCTTTTATAAAAGGTACTTTTTATAAAAGGTACTATTTATAAAAGGTACTTTTTATAAAAGGTTACTTTTAGAAAAGGTACTATTTATAAAAGGTACTTTTTATAAAAGGTACTTTTTATAAAAGGTTCTTTTTATAAAAGGTTCTTTTTATAAAAGGTACTTTTTATAAAAGGCACTTTTTATAAAAGGTACTTTTTATAAAAGATACTTTTTATAAAAGGTTGTTTTTATAATAGGTGCGTTTTATAAAAGGTACTTTTTATAAAAGGTACTTTTTATAAAAGGTACTTTTTATAAAAGGTACTTTTTATAAAAGGTACTTTTTATAAAAGGTACTTTTTATAAAAGGTACTTTTTATAAAAGGTACTTTTTATACAAGGTACTTTTTATAAAAGGTACTTTTTATAAAAGGTACTTTTTATAAAAGGTACTTTTTATAAAAGGTACTTTTTATAAAAGGTACTTTTTATAAAAGGTACTTTTTTTAAAAGGTACTTTTTATAAAAGGTACTTTTTATAAAAGGTACTTTTTATAAAAGGTACTTTTTATAAAAGGTACTTTTTATAAAAGGTACTTTTTATAAAAGGTACTTTTTATAAAAGGTACTTTTTATAAAAGGTACTTTTTATAAAAGGTACTTTTTATAAAAGGTACATTTTATTAAAGGTACGTTTTATAAAAGGTACTTTTTATAAACCCGGGTAAAAATGAAATATATATGATCATATATGAGCTCATATCGGGCCAATTTCCGGATCTGATCATATATGAACATATATGGAGGCATATATGATAATATATGGTTATATAAATCCATATATGATCCATATATCATCATATATGATCATATATATTTCATTTTTACCCGGGAAAGGTACTTTTTATAAAAGGTACTTTTTATAAAAGGTACTTTTTATAAAAGGTACTTTTTATAAAAGGTACTTTTTATAAAAGGTATTTTTTATAAAAGGTACTTTTTATAAAAGGTTCTTTTTATAAAAGGTACTTTTTATAAAAAGTGCTTTTTATAAAAGGTACTTTTTATAAAAGGTACTTTTTTTAAAATTTACTTTTTTTAAAATTTACTTTTTATACAAGGTACTTTTTATAAAATGTACTTTTTAGAAAAGGTACTTTTTATAAAAGGTACTTTTTATAAAAGGTACTTTTTATAAAAGGTACTTTTTATAAAAGGTACTTTTTATAAAAGGTACTTTTTATAAAAGGTACTTTTTATAAAAGGTACTTTTTATAAAAGGTACTTTTTATAAAAGGTACTTTTTATAAAAGGTACTTTTTATAAAAGGTACTTTTTATAAAAGGTACTTTTTTATAAAAGGTACCCCGAGTAAAAATTTTTATATGATACGATATATAATGGTATGTAACACAATATATATTTATACGCAATTTGATCCGAATAATGGTGGATGTTTTTGCATTAAAAAAGATCAACTTGTATAAAATATTATTTGATTTCATCCGAGTTTTGACCAGACATTGCCATATATTAGTGGATCTAATTAGATCTAATTGCATAAAAACATGTAAAATCCTGGTGTTTTTTGGTTTGGGTTGAGACACACCACAGGTCAACGATACATTCACCAAACATATAATTTTCTTAAACAAAAAAATGTTCGGGTACGCTTCGAACCAGATAGGTGATATACATAACCCTAACAAGGAAATGTTTAGGAACATTTTAAAAAGTTTCTTATACTTTGTCTTAAAAACTTAGAAAATTTTTAGTTAATTGGAAACATATATAGTTTTATATGGAACAGAATAAGCTATATATATTTTTATGTTAAATTATACAGAAAACCAAATTTTGTATTGACCCTCATATAATTTTATATAATTATATCTACCTGAAACCTTTTAATCCGAATCATGATTAAATTATATATAACTACATATGACCGCATATAAAAAATTTAAAAAATATCTCACGCGATGTATAATCATATATGATTTATTATGTTTGCATCAGGTTATATATTGTTATATATGTTTATTTTTACTCGGGACGTTTTATAAAAGGTACTTTTTATAAAAGGTACTTTTTATAAAAGGTACTTTTTATAAAAGGTACGTTTTATAAAAGGTACTTTTTATAAAAGGTACTTTTTATAAAAGGTACTTTTTATAGAAGGTACTTTTTATAAAAGGTACTTTTTATAAAAGGTACTTTTAATAAAAGGTACTTTTTATAAAAGGTACTTTTTATAAAAGGTACTTTTTATTAAAGGTACTTTTTGTAAAAGGTACTTTTTATAAAAGGTACTTTTGATAAAAGGTACTTTTTATAAAAGGTACTTTTTATAAAAGGTACTTTTTATAAAAGGTACTTTTTATAAAAGGTACTTTTTATAAAAGGTACTTTTTATAAAAGGTATTTTTTATAAAAGGTACTTTTTATAAAAGGTACTTTTTTTGTAAAAGGTACTTTTTATAAAAGGTACTTTTTATTAAAGGTACTTTTTATAAAAGGTACTTTTTATAAAAGGTACTTTTTATAAAAGGTACTTTTTATAAAAGGTACTTTTTATAAAAGGTACTTTTTATAAAAGGTACTTTTTATAAAAGGTACTTTTTATAAAAGGTACTTTTTATAAAAGGTACTTTTTATAAAAGGTACTTTTTATAAAAGGTACTTTTTATAAAAGGTACTTTTTTTAAAAGGGAATTTATTTTAAAAGGCACTTTTTATAAAAGGTACTTTTATAAAAGGTACTTTTTATAAAAGGTACTTTTTATAAAAGGTACTTTTTACAAAAGGTACTTTTTAAAAAAGGTACTTTTTATAAAGGTACTTTTTATAAAAGGTACTTTTTATAAAAGGTACTTTTTCTAAAAGGGAATTTTTTGTAAAAGGTACTTTTTATAAAAGATACTTTTTATTAAAGGTACTTTTTATAAAAGGTACTTTTTATAAAATCACGGTTACTTATTGTCCGAGTGTTAAATCTTTAAAAAACAAAATAATTGTTAAAATTAACGAAGTTCTATTTTAACTGGAAAATGCACTGGAAAGCCTAAGCCATTCCCGGCCGTCTGGCAACACTTATCCCAACCCAGTTGGCAAAATGTAACATAACAGCTGCCATACTGCTGCCCTATTTTTGTGTGTTAATATCGATCCTAAAAGGCAACTTTCCCTTCCTCGACGTTTTTGAAACTCGAAAAAAAGCTAAATTTGCTGCACCCTTTTAAGCATCCATTATGTTTATCACGCATTTCGATTAAAGATTAATTTCTCGTGTAAAAATCATTACATATTATTTTATTTTGAAAGATACATATGTGTTTACGGTAGTCTTTAACGCTAGCCAAAGGGTTAATACTACGGTTTAAAATAAAAACTCTGTTATGTCTTCTTAAATTAAATGAAGTGTATTTCTAAAATCGCCTTAAGATTTGACTTTGTTTTACATAATAGCTTTAATTATAGCTTAAGGCTAAATTTTCACTGAATGGACAAGAAAAAAATAAACAAATTGTTATTAACAATTAGCGGTTTGTTTTTAGATATTCGAAAAATTTTTTAAAATAGTTTAAAAATAGATTAAGCCCAGAATTAGTCGTTTGTGTTTCCGTAAGTGCCTTTTTTCAAACGATTGTGTTGAAATAGTTTTTTTTCCGCATATCAATTATGGGCATTAACCCAGGCAGAAACTGCTAGCGGTACAAACAAATAAATGCCAGTTTTCATTAGACGAAAGGTAGACACGAACAACAATTTTGCATGTATTTTGTTATTGTTATAACAACAAAATACTTGAACAACTTCGTTCGTGTGTATCGTTCGCCTTATGAAAACTAGACGTAAAAATAAGTGAAATTATAATTCGATCAAGTAAAAAAGTTAAACCCGTCTTTGCCGAATGTATTTATACCCTCCACAATGTAATAAAAGATTATTTGAAAAAAAAAAAAATAAAAAATTCCGCGGAAAAAAAATTTTGGTGAAAAAAAAAAATTCCGCGAAATTTTTTTTTTGTAAAAAAATTGGTTTTAACTTGTAAAAATTCCATTCTGTGTCCAATTCTGTTCACAAATACCAACCAGCAGCCAATTTAAAGCATTTTGTATTTTTAGGTTATGTAGAATATACCAAAATTTTCAAAGTGCTCTTACATTTTAGTTCATAACTTTTGAACCGCTGAACCGATTTCGCTCAAATGCAATACCAAACTACTTAGGACAACAACAGGTAAATTTGCCAAGTCTCAGTCATATATGTATGTTTAATACTTTGGCCGTGATCATGATGTCCACAGACGGACATACAAACGGACATCGCTAGAATGTCTTAGAATCGATCACTGATCAATAATATATATACTTTATGGGGTCCCAGACCGATATTTCGATGACAAACTTATATATACCATCTACACTAGGGTGGTTCATAAAAACAAAAGTTGGATTTTTGAATGGGGCACCCGGAATATATATTAAGCACCGTGAAAAAATGACACGTGATTTTTTTCAAATTTTTATATTAAGGTTTAGGGGTCGCTACCGGGCCCTGAACTTTGGGATATAAAAAAAAAAAATTTCACACAATGAAAAAAAAAAAAACGTTTTTTTTATATTTTTTTTTTATTATAGTTTAACTTCATTAGCTTATTAACGGCAAAAGATTTCATTTTGTTGGGACAAGTTTTTCAGTTCCAAAATTGACCATGAAAAAAAAATTGAGGCTGGTTGGGGTCTTACTCTAAAATTTTTTAAAATTTTTTAAAATTTTTTAAAATTTTTTTTTTTTTTAGTTTTGATAAGCTTACGTTATAGGTCTTTAGTCCCTCTTGATAATACATTCTTTGTAAAAATTTTTGTTCTTTCCGAAAGATCATTAACATGCGCCGAAAATCAAACGGATATTAAAAAAAAAAAAAAAAAAAAAAAAAAACGGTGAAAAAAATCGATTTTTTTTTTTTTAATTTTTAATTATAATTTGATAAGCTAATCCAGCTTATTAACGGCAAACAAAAATTCGATATGGTCGGAAAAGTATGTAATTTCCAAAATTTACATTGAAAATATGTTTTTTTTTTTAATATCCGTTTGATGATGTTTCGGAAAGAACAAAAATTTTTACGAAGAATGTAGTATCAAGAGGGACTAAAGACCTATAGCGTAAGCTTATCAAAACTAAAAAAAAAAAAATTTTAAAAAAATTTTAGAGTAAGACCCCAACCAGCCTCAATTTTTTTTTTCATGGTCAATTTTGGAACTGAAAAACTTGTCCCACCAAAATGAAATCTTTTGCCGTTAATAAGCTAATGAAGTTAAATTATAATAAAAAAAAAATATAAAAAAAACGAAATTTTTTTTTTTTCATTGTGTGAAAATTTTTTTTTTATGACCCAAAGTTTAGGGCCCGGTAGCGACCCCAAAATGTTAATGAAAAAATTTGAAAAAAATCACGGGTCAGTTTTTCATGGTGCTTAATATAAAGGGTGGTTAAATTTGAAGGGCCGATGTTGATAAATTATAAAACACAAATTATTTAAGAAATTATTGTCATTTCTTTTTATTATGATATATTGGTTTGGTTCAATTATGTATGCACAAAAATATCGGACAAAATATCGCCGCGACTTCGGCGGCACACCTCCATCCGATGGTCCAAATTTTCGATGACGCTGAGGCATAATTGAGGTTCTATGCCGAATTATCTCATCCTTTAGCTCTTCAATTGTTGCTGGCTTATCGACGTACACCTTTTCTTTCAAATAACCCCATAGAAGAAGTCCAACGGTGTCAAATCACCTGATCTTGGCGGCCAATTCACATCGCCAACACGTGAGATAACACGGCCATTGAATTTGTCGCGCAAAAGAGCCATTGTGTCGTTAGCTGTGTGGCAAGTGGCACCGTCTTGTTGAAACCACATATCGTCCACATCCATATCTTCCAAGTCGGGTCATAAAACGTTCGTTATCATCTCATGATAGCGAACACTATTCACAGTAACTGCCTGACCAGCCTAATTTTGGAAAAAATACGGCCCGATGATGCCGCCAACCCATAAGCAGCACCAAACAGTCAGTTTTATTGAGTACATTGGTTTTTCGACAATCACTCTTGGATTACCATTCGCCCAAATGCGTCAATTCTGCTTATTCACGAATATGAAAAAATCACAAAGTGCACGATATGCATTTTGATTTGAACGCCCATTTTCATAATAAGCCTGAATAACTTTAACGCATTCCTCGATTGTTTATCTTTTCAGGGTTCAAATTGAGTTAGTCTGAAATAGAGAAATGTCAAATTAAATGCAGAAAAAAACTTGACGTTTAGGTGTGGTTCACATTCAACATCGGCCCTTAAAACTTAACCACCCTTTATATTCCGGGTGCCCCATACAAAAATCCAAAAAAAAAAAAAAAAAGTGCCATGTATGAACCACACTACTCTACACTCAAAAAAAAAAAACTTGTAAAGTTACAAAAAAATCTCGTGAGGCAAAATTCTCGAAAAATTACGAGGATTTCCTCGTAATTTTAAATGCGCAAAAAATTGGTAAAATAACCAATTTTATTTGTAAAAATAATGTTTTAAAACCGGAATAATAAAACAAATGGTAAACTTACAAGAAAAAATGGTAAATATATTCAAAAAGATGGTAAATTTACAAAAAAATTTTTTTGTTAAACAACATAAATCCTCATAATAAAATCATTTTTGTAAAATAACTGTATTTTTTTTTGTAAATTAACTAGAATCCTCGTAATAAATTTTTCAGAACTTTTTTTAAATATTTTTTAATAAAAAAAAAAATATTTAAATTTACGAAAATAAAATTGTAAAATTACCAATAAAACTGTAGTTCTCGTTTGAGCAAAGTACAAGGTTTTTTGTTAAAAAAAAACAAGGAAAATTGGTAAATATTGGCAGAACGGGATTACAAGGTATTTTACCAGTTTATTTTTTTGAGTGTATCACTAACAAGGGAAGTATCTCAACCCATATGAACTGATTTGCATGAAACGTAAAATATATATAAAAGGGACAATTCTATGGTTGGGGTGTCTCGGCTAATCGGCCATATCGGGGATTTAAGGGTTCAAAACATGGGTCAAAAAATGGCGAAAAAAAGTTTTTTGGATTTTTCAGCCATTTTTTTCTAAGAAACTATATGATGTTTACATATGAGAAGAAAGGTTTTTTTAATGCCTATCCAACGGTGGCATAACCTTGTAAAAGTTCGGCTTTCTTAAATGCTTTTTTTCACGAAAATGTGTAAATTTTGGGGGGTATTTATATGAAGACATAGACTTACGGTGTTCATATGAATACGAAATAATCCTTATTAAATTTAAGTCGACACGTATTTTTGCCCTAGAGGATATTCCTATTAGTTCGGGAGTTATCGAAATTTTCCCGAAGGTCCACTATGTTTCATAAGGGGACAACGAAATTTTGAAACACTGATATGGCCGATAAGCCGAGATACCCCAACCTTAAAATCGTCTCTTTTATATATATTTTAAGTTTCAGGCAAATCGGTTCATAAGGGTTGAGATACTTCCCTTGTAAGTGGAGGGTATAAAAAGAGCTTTGCAAGTGCTTTGCCTATGTTAATTTTTTTTTATTTAAAGCCTTTTAAAATTTAGATTTGTAATTTAAATTTATTAATTTTTATACCATTTTAAATATATTTCAAATCCTTGCAGGAAAGGGGGAAAAAATTCTGACGATATGTCACTGAAAACTATGCAGTTTTATCGGGACATTTTCAAAATTTCTCAAGCTAAATTTTTCCTCAACGCATTTTTAAGAATTTTTATACCCTCCAACCACAGTATGGGAGTATACTCACTTTGTCATTCCGTGTGTAACACATCGAAATATCGGTCGGGGACACCATAATGTATATATTAGGGTGGCAGCTATTTTGCAAAACTTCGAATTTGAAGGAGTGCACCCCTAATTTTTATTACATTTGGTCTAAAAATGCTATGCTAAAAATTTCAGCCAAATCGAGGTCAAAGGTCAAAGGTAAAAAAATAGCCATATTTTGATGAAAAACATTAAATAAATGGTGTTGTTTTTTGAATAAATTGTTAAAAAGTGGTACACGAGTTGTTTTAAGTATAAGAAGATAAATTAAAAATTTTTGGGTTTTCAAAAATTAACCCTTGTAAGTCTTTCGGGGTCAAAATGACCCAATTTTCACAAAATGACCCCTAAAACAGGAAAATCAGCCCCAATTTTCTAAATTTATTGAAATAAACCAATGTAAACCCATATTTATATTCTATTCTATCATAAATACTCAGATATGAAATACTGTCTTTCTAGGATGTCACGGTAAGGCCAAAAATATGGATTTTATTTGGCGTGGTTCTCAAAACTGATATTTTGGTTTTTTGAAAATTTTCTTAAACAAAATTAGGAAAAATGCTAAAAAAACCACAGAATCTTATAAAATATATGTTAACATATAAAAAAAAAATTTAGGGGGATATCCCTCGGATAGTTTGGCGGGGGCATCAATTTAAACTCAGCGGATTTCGAGAAAAATGCCTTTTTTGCCCACAATTTATTCAATATGGAATTTTTAACGTGCAATATTAAGAAGTTTTAACGTGCTGGGCCATTTTGACCCCATGTTCATTTATGGGTTAATTAAAAAAAATCAAATAATTAGTTTTCTGACCTCGCACATAATCATAACAAGTTTTATAAAAATCGAATGAAAATATCAAGATCTATATAAAGAAATTTTAATGTGCTGGGCCATTTTGACCCCATGTTCATTTATGGGTTAATTTTAAAAAAATTAAATAATTATTTTTCTGAGCTCTTACAATAATTATACCAAGTTTTATAAAAAATCGCAATAATCATTTCATATTTAGATGCCTTTTTCCAAAAAAAATCCAAATATCCCTAAATTTGACCTTTGACCGGAATAAAAACCGGGTTAATATTATTCAATTTTCCTAAAACGTTTAGGGTTAATGTCTAATATAGTTTTTAATAATTTATGGCCCTGACTTTGTCAAATTTTAAAATATTTACCAAATTTTTTCCATATTGAATAATTTGTAGGCAAAAAAGGCATTTTCCTCGAAATCCGCTGAGTTTAAATCGATGCCCCCGCCAAACTATCCGAGGGATATCCCCTAAAAATTTTTTTTTTTATATGTTAACATATATTTTATAAGATTCTGTGGTTTTTTCAGCATTTTTCCTTATTTTGTTTAAGAAAATTTAAAAAAAACCAAAATATCAGTTTTGAGAACCACGCCAAATAAAATGCATATTTTTGGCCTTACCGTGAAACGGGTAAATGACATCCTAGAAAGACAGTATTTCATATCTGAGTATTTATGATAGAATAGAATATAAATATGGGTTTACATTGGCTTATTTCAATAAATTTAGAAAATTGGGGCTGATTTTCGTGCTTAAGTGGTCAATTTGTGAAAATTGGGTCATTTTGACCCCGAAAGACTTACAAGGGTTAATTTTTGAAAACCCAAAAATTTTTAATTTATCTTCTTATACTAAAAACATTTCGTGTATCACTTTTTAACAATATATTCAAAAACCAACACCATTTATTTAATGATTTTCATCAAAATATGGCTATTTTTTTACCTTTGACCTTTGACCTCAATGCGCCTCGTGTTAACGTTGTCCGATTTGGCTGAAATTTTTAGCATAGGATTTTTAGACCAAATGTAATAAAAATTAGGGGTGCACTCCTTCAAATTCGAAGTTTTGCAAAATAGCTGCCACCCTAGTATATATATTATTGATCAGTGATCGATTCTAAGGCATTCTAGCGATGTCCGTCTGTCCGTCCGTCCGTCCGTCTGTCCGTCTGTGGAGGACACGATATAGTCCAAAATAAAAGCAAGTCTCCTGAAATTTGGCACAAATATGTCTTATAATCATAGGCTGGTTAAGTTCGGAGATGGGCAAAACGCATCACGGGGGAAAAAGTTCCCCCTTTAAGAACTAAACCAGCCTCTGCAAAAACGTCATTTTTTTTTATAGATTTTTTGTACTTTTGCTTAGCAAACGAAACATTTTTTATGTCAGAAGAAGTTCAAAGTCCTGCAGTTGGATCCAGGAAGGTTGTCTTCCACCGCCGAAACCCCCGCCCCCAGAAAAAAAGACGCCCCTGCTTTTTTTTTCTTTTTTTAACGTGTTGGAGTGTATAAAAGATTCGGTACAGCCGAATTTAACACTCTCACTTGTTTTTACTTCTAAATGAAAAAAAATCCGGTATTTAGAACTTAGAAAATTAGTAAAAAGTTGTTTCCCTAAAATCTTTTAAAACATTTTTTTTTCAAAACTCAACAAAAAGTTTTTGTTTCACGAAATTTTCAAAACTTTTTTTGGAATTTCGAAAATTTTCCAAAATTAATTTTTTCTTAAAATAATTTTTAATGATTTTTTATTACAAATCGCAAAAAAAAGTGTGTCTGGAACTTGGAAAAAGTTTAAATAAAATTTTCTGGACTATTTTGATCAAAATTTCGAAAATTATTTAATAATTTTATGCCATCTCTTTCTACCATCATTTTCTATTTAATATTCTATTGAACAATTGCTACCTCTGCTACTTCATACTGTTATCAAATTGACCATCATATTGTTTTTAATTGCGCGAAAAACTGAAATTTAATATGTATATGATACCACCACCATTTATTTACTCAACTGCATATGAATACAAGTGTTTTGCTGAAGTTGAATTGATGGAAAATTAATAAAATGTTAATTAAATGCAATAAAAACAATTATTGAATGCAAAATTGAAATTGAAGTAATAATACTAATGTTAAGTGTCGATTTCATAATATCAATATACTACGGATTGAGTATTTGATAGACAGTGGAAACTAGAGAGAATGGACTATAACAGTAACAGAATGTTCGTTACTGGTAATATAAAATACCGGATAAAAGAAGATTAAAGATTAGAGTCCTCTATATTAGAGAGATCTATATTTAGTTGTGGACGTATGTACAAGTCTTTCACAAAAATTGTTCATAACAATTTAAACAATAAAATTTGAAACCCTTTCATCATAAAAACATTAGAGGCAATAAAGAGAAATTTTTTTCATATTCACGAATTGTTACATCAATATGATGAAATGTTACATAATTTTTCACCAAATTACTGCTGATAGATGTAATTACACCTTTTCTAAATGATTTGGTGTTGGCACCGCATTGTCTGGAAATAGTTTTTGTCAACGAGCCCCACACTGGGCGCCACTTTAGATGAACATGCTTAACTTTAAATATGGAATCAGAGCTAGTTACACTATTTTTACTTTTTTGGTTAAATCGAATTGTGTGAAAACAGTTTACATCAAAGGGCCCCATAATAGGCGCTGCTCTAGAAGAACTTAATAAGCTTAATTGTAATAAGGGATCTACAAATTCAGGAAATCCTTATGCAGGCTCTACAGAAGACATGGCTACACTGAAAAAAAACGTGTAAAATTACAAGAAAAGTTTGTAACTTTTTTTTTTGCTACACTGAAAATAAAGACATAACTAAAATTAAGGAAAAAATTTCTTTGAAAATTTATCATGAATTTTCCTAAAATTTGGTTAAATTTAACTTAAAAATGAGAAATTTTCTTAACTATGAGGAAAAAATTTTAGTTCATTTACTTATAATTAGTTCATAGTTTTCTTTAAATGGATTTTTTTTAATATTAGGAAAAAAATTCTTACTGCCAACGAAATTTTCCAGAAATTTAAGAATCGTATCTTTATTTTTAAGACATATTTCTTAAAAAACAATTTAGTTCAAGTTTAGTTAAAATTTACTAAAAAAAACATCATCGTATTTATCTTCTTTGAATTGAGGAAGTGTACTTCTTAGAATTTAGTTAATGACTTCTGAGAAATTAGTAAATAACTTCTTAGAATTTAGTTAAAAATTCAAAATGGCGATATCTCAAAAGCAAAGCGAGATAGAGCGAAACGAATGAAATTTTCAAACGAAAGACTACAAAGAAAAATATGGAATAGCCTAGCTCTGCATATCTGTAGGGGTTAGATCTAAAATTTGAAATTCCTGAGATTTTATAAATGCAGATATCTCGGTAAATACTGCCAACACGAGAAAAGGCCCAACGGCATTTTTGTAACTCTTGACTCGTAGAACACTTCCTCCGATTAATAGTTTTTGAGTTATCCGGTTTTTAAGATTCTCAAGACCCTATCAGGCCCCTTATTACCGTATCTCAAAAACTAAGCAAGTTAAAGCGAAACGGACACAAGTTTTGGTTCGAAATCTATGGGGACCCTTACAGGACCCAACGGGGTCTCGAGTTAAATGGGGTCCGAACCCATGGGTCCAGGGTCTAGACCCAATCTATTTCTAAAATGTGAAGTATAATTTTTCCCATTTTCTAGTTAAAATTGGCTTAAAATTAAATAACTTTGGTTTCCTTATTTTTGGGAAAATTATGAACTAAAACCAAGAAAACAAATCTTTGGAGCCAAATCATTCCCGCTTTTTCTCAAAATTGAGTTGATTTTCCCAGATTTTAGTTCACTTTTTTTTTGAGTGTACCTTCTATTTGTCAAGAATTCCTTGTTATTTTACAAGCTTTTTACCACAAACTTTGTAATTTTACAAGCTTTTTACCAAAAAAATTGTAAATTTACAATTTTTTGACGCGATAAAACTTACAAGTAAGTTTCGTGATTTTACTAGATTTTTTGCTACCTCATATTTTACGAGAATTCCTAGTACAAATTACGAACTTTTTTGTAATTTTACAAGATTTTTACCAATCAAATTGTAAATTTACAACTTTTTTTGCGAAATAAAACTTACAAGAAATTCTTGTAAATTTACAAAAATTTTTTTTGGAAAAAATCTTGGAAATTTGTAGAATTACAAGAAAAACTGTAAAATTACAAAAAAAAAATTTAAATTTCGATCGAAAATTATTTGTTAAAAAACAAAGAAAACTGTGAAATATTGGTAAAATGGGATTTCGAGACTTTTTATAGTAATTTGACGTTATTTTTTTTGAGCGTAGAAGAAATAACATTTTGATGAAAGTACTTTTTGCAAATAACTCTTGAAATAATGGCCATAAAAACTTTAATTTGAAAATATAAGGCCCTAAATCTAAAAAAAAAAAACATTCTGAGGAAGTAGGGCTGTCAAACGGGATCGGTTTTTTAAAATCCCGGGATTTGGGATTTGAAAATCGAAATCCCGGGATTAGCAATGAACTAAAAAAACCTTGAGGGGTTTGTTGCAATTTATTTGAAATTCATTATCTTAGGGAAAAAAGTGTACTTTGATACTTATTTTTATTATTTGACATAATTATCATAGAAACTTGATATTTGGAACATAGGATCATCCAGCAATTATTTGCAGCCTCCTTGTAAGTTCCAAGTTAAACATTTTTGTTCATCAACTTAACACTCCACTGTATATTTGATGATGACTCCAAGCATAGAAATCAGATATCGATAGTTTTAATCAATTACATGTTGAAAACTATTCCTACATTATTATACCCTACACCACACTGTGGTACAGGGTATAATGAGTTTGTGCTGATATTTGTAACTACCCGAAATATTGGTCCTACACCCACTTTTAAGTATACCGATCGACTTAGAATCACTTTTTGAGTCGATTTAGCGATGTCCGTCCGTCCGTCCGTCTGTCCGTCCGTCCGTCTGTATGTCCATGTAAACGGTGTAAACACGATACAGGTCGCAATTCTTGATCAATTGACTTGAAATTTGAAACTTAATCCTCTTTTGGCCCAAGGACGAAGCCTATTGAAATTGGTCAAAATCGGTCCATATTTAGACCTAGCCGCCATACAAAGGTCCTCTTTAGTTTTGGCTCAAATGACTCTAATAGCCGCATTTTTATAGGTATCTTTTCGAAATTTGGCAGGTAATCATGTTTTTACCCCCAAATCACCATTCCGAATTTTAAAGAAATTAGACCAGTTCTTCTAGTAGCCCCCATACAAACCACCTTCCCGATTTTCACGTAAATTTCTCAAATTTCATGAAAATAGAAAATATTTAATTAAAATTCTGTTTGCGTATGTTAAACGCGTACTTTAATAACCTTATCAAATCTGATTATCATCGGACCATTTTTGGACATTTCGCCCAATATTCAGTTGAAGCGATTTATTGTCAACAGAATGAAGCCTATTTCACTCAAATTTGATTTAAGAGTGTTTTTACACTTATTAAAGATTTGACAAAATATAGATCTAATCAGTCCATGTTTGAACTTGGGACCCATGTTCCGGGAAACTCTGGTGTAGGGTATTATATGGTCGGTCTTGACCGACTATAATTTTCTTACTTGTTTTTTTTTATTATTTTTAACGGTTGTTGGAATTTAAAAATTTCAAATATTAATTTACAAAACATTTGTTTATTGTTTATAAATGCAAAATTAGTAAATTAGTTTCAAAATCCATTAAATTTTTTAACAAATAATTTTAATTTTTTTTTTGTTTTTAATAGAGTCTCCGCTTTGCTTTCAAAGTGAGATGTAACAGGTGTTTGTTGACGTTGTTCGTGTTTCGAATTACATGTTAAAAATTATGTGTCTGTCCGTTCGTCCGTCCGTCTGTCCATATGACTGTCTAGCTAATTTGTTCATATGTTTTCATATATTCGTTCGTACGTTTAACCACATTTGTACATTTTTATTTGGTATTTATTTCATTAATTGTATTCATTAAAAAACAAAAATGAAAAAAAATATCGTTGTTGTTTTGGTATTTTATTGTGTAATATTTAGTTTTTCTTTGTTGTTTTGTTTTATAATTTGTTTTATATTGAATATTGTTTTGAAAGATGGATTTCATAAATAGGTCCCGAGGCTACAGGCTTCAAAATATATGATCGATTAAAAATTTAATAATTTTCACTTTTTTAAAAAATATACTTTTATATAAAATTTATTTTAAAAATTTTGAAATTTTGTCAAATATTTATTTTTGAAAGTTGTTGCGTCTAAAACAGCCTAAATATTAATAATTTTTAAAGAGCTAAATAAATACGAAATATTTTTTAAATTTGTTTTGAACCCTTGCGAAAAATATCGCTTTCAAGTGGTGAGATTTCGACGGTGGTTTCTGTAATACCCGGACACTGTCTTATATTGGAAAGCACGCAGATTGGTGAAATGTGCCATCTAATGACTTTTTCCGCAGTTGTATGGATGAGGAGAAGTTGGAAACAATCGAGCACTTTATCTGCAATTGTACGGCACATTCTGGTGAGAGACTCCTTTCATTGGAATCTAGAGATCTGCACGATCTTCTTGATTTGTCGGATGTTAAAATTCTTAAGGAGCTCAATTTGGTAGGAGAAGCTATTACCGTACCGTGGTATCACAACGGACCTTAGAATCTATAAGTGCTGACGTAAAATCTTATTAATAAATTTAAAATAAAGTTATTAGTTCCATGTATTGATGATTGAGTGAATAAAGTTGATTTTTCTCAAATAAACGATTTTACGGATGGCTCAAAAACCAAGGTATGCATAGGAAGTGGTATGTACTGCTCCGAGTTAGGAGAATGTTTGTTGCATTTTCGAGGCGGAGATCAATGCGATCGCTATGTCAGCGTTATTGCCTTTTTCATCGACAGCCAAGCGACTTTAAAGGCGTTAGCTGCGGATAATATCAACTCCAAGGTAGTAAGTAACTGCCACAGAGAATTACGAGTTCTTAAGGAACCGCATAATATACTACTATGCTGGGGACCTGCGAGTTCTTAAAGGGCAGTTTACACGTTAACTACCCTTGACCACCCTTGTCTCCTATTTCCCAGTATTAGTGATACGATTTGCCGGGTTTAAATAATTTTGTATGAAAAATTATTTGAATTTGACAATTGTTATCCCCCAATACACGGAAATAGTAGATAAGGGTGGTCAAGGGTAGTTAACGTGTAAATCAAGCTTAAAGAACCCCATAATATACTACTATGCTGGGGACCTGGTCACAAGAAGTATTGCTCTCCCTTATCTTCTAGAAATCAAGTTGTATACTAGAAACAACTGCATAAATAGATGGACGATCTTAAACAATACCATATTGACGAAAATGTTATGAGACGAAAAATCGTAAGGTAATAACAAAATTCTTCTGGATATAGACAGAAGACAGCTAAGCACTTATCATGGGTCATAAAACACATGGTAAGAATCGGGGTAATGTCAAACGACACTTGCGGATGGTGCAATTAATCTGTCGAGGAAAGCTTCCATTACTTAGGTTAGGTTGTAAGTGGCTGCTGACGTTTTATGTCAACACACGCAGACTCTGAGGTCCATTGGGATACTGTAATAGGTTTCCCTACTAGTCCCTGTCATTAAACCAATTTGAGCTGCTTATGAAACTCCTTAGATATTGAATTTTGACATCCGACAAATCAGAAAGATCGTGCAGCTCCCTAGATCTCAGTGATGCAAGTCTCTGACCAGAAAGTGACGGGCAATGGCAGATAAAGTGTTCGATAGTTTCCAACTCCTATACATCCATGCAACTCCGGCAAAAGTCATTCGACTGCACATTTAACCTCTCTGTATGCTTCCCTATAAGAAAGTGTCCGTTAATTATAGCAAACAAAATATCTCCTCTTGGAAGCGATATCAGCTCACTTGTGCGCCCCTGATTAAAAGAAGGCCAAATCAGTCGTGTTGTCTCGCAAGTCCATCCATTTGCCCATCTTTGATTAGTCTCCGTCTTGGAACAAAGCCGTAGGTTTTCCTTGCAAGTTTCTAGAGGCATACCAACACATTCCAATTCTTTTGGAACCTGTAAGGTATTTCCCAGTCTTGCAAGGTCATCGGCTATGCAATTCCCTGGAATGTTTCTGTGCTTTGGGTCCCATATGAGTCGCATGTTAAACTGCTTGGCCGTCACATTTAAAAACGTGCGGCAGTTAAGGGCAGATCTCGTTTTCAGAAATATTGAATCCGCGGACTTGACCGCGGCTTGACTGTTAGAATAGATGTTGACTGCGGTTGTAGACAAGACATTGCAACTCAAGCAGTCAGCCACTTCCTTTATTGCCAGCATCTCTGCCTGGTAAACACTACAATGATCTGGCAATCTTTGAGCCAGGTTCAATCCAAGCACTTCCGAATAGACTCCAAAGCCCACTTTCTCATACAGCCGTGGTTCATCTGTGCAAAAATTTATGGTTGCTACAATCAGACGAGAAAGCTGATGCACTTGCATATTTGGATGCAGATGGAGTAGGAACTTTTGTTCATATTAAACCTTCGATTCAGTACTACAGATCGAGAAGTGACTGACAGTGTACTGACACCATTTTCGAATTTTACGCGATTTTGCTATCGTCATTCCTGGAAATTTCGATAACGAAAACGATATTACATTTTCATTTCGAAAAGTTACTGTTATCGTCTGGAATAATGATAGTTTTTCAAAAATTTTGGAAAATGGCGATTTTACTATCGGAATGACTGAAATTATCGGTAGAGAAAACGATATCATTTTTTATGGAAAAACAATATCATTAGAAAATGTACATTAAGAACGAAAACACTATCGTTTTCGTATAATATGTGATAATTAAGTGATATTGCCTCGATATCATAACGGTATCGTTTGGTTTATTGCGTAACTACAAGCAGCGAATAGGATTGTTGGTAGGACCTGGGGATTGAGCCCTAAAATGGTCATGTGGATCTACAAGATGATTGTAAGACCGATCTTGACGTACGCTGCCATAGTCTGGTGGCCGAAGACTATGCAGGGGGATGCCACCGTAAGACTAGGCAAGGTACAGCGTCTGGCTTGCACTCTAATCACGGGTGCTATGAAAACCTGCCCAACTTTGGCCCAAGAAGCCATTTTGGGTCTCACACCTCTCGACATCTTTATTAGATCTACGGCATCTTTGGCTGCGCGTAGAATGAGTATAGATTACTCTGACCCTCGCAACTTGAGCGGCCACTCCAGCATTCTTTCTTCTATAGGAATTAGGGAAAACCTAGATATGCCGACAGATAGAATAAACACTGTGCTTCGCTTTGAAAGGAAATTTGAGATAGTGATACCGAGTAGACCAGAGTGGGGTGAAGGTGGTCCATATGTGGATACTAGAAGCCTAAACTGGTATACAAACGGATCCAATATGTCCTCTGGAGTTGGCGCTGGTGTCTACGGTCCAAACACGCGGATCTCCGAACCAATGGGTAGGTGGCCTACAGTTTTTCAGGCTGAAATTCAGGCTATTGCAATATGCGCTTGAGTTAATATTGCAAAGGGTATGAAGGGTACTCATATTTCAATCTTCTCTGATAGCCAGGCAGCACTTCAAGCGCTGTCTTCTTGGGAATTTAAATCCAAAATGACACTGGAATGTTTTGATACCCTTCAGCAGCTGGCCGGGAGAAACAAAATTACTCTATTTTGGATCTCTGGTCATAGAGGTTTTGAGGGTAATGAGATAGCGGATGAGCTTGCTAGAAATTCCTCCGCTACTCCTATGACCAGACCCGAACCCTATTGTGGGGTAAACTGGTCCACCTTCTCGAACATCATTAAGGGTTTGGAAAGAACCGACTTCTTAAACTTGTGGGAAAATTCAGGAGGTCTACGACAATCTAGAGCACTTATCGCGCCATTATCATATGGAAGTATACTTAATCACACCGAAAGTGGCATTAGGTTACTGACAGGTTTTCTCACCGGGCATTATAAGGTAAGTTATCACTTGCATAATTTAAACCTTTGTGCATCGTCTTTGTGTCGACTTTGACTTGAGGAAGTAGAAACAACGCAACACATATTATCTGAGTGCGTCGCAATATGTAGGATCAGAAGACGGTTCTTAGACAAAGAATTGATTAATTCTTCGGATATAAAGCTGGCTTCTCCATCCTCTGTTATAATGTTCATTAGGAACATTGAACAGAGTTTGAATTTGATTAATGGATCTTGGCACAAAAGACCCATAAGGGTCGCAGTGCCGGCCGTTAGGGCTAGATCACCCCTTGAATAATAATAAGTACAAGCAATATAACCAGAACAAGCTGGCCGATTTAAGACCTCAGGAGAACTCGCTTACTACTTTCTCTTAACAGAAGGGAATGTCGTTTAGTTTCGGGAGTGGTCACAGGACACTGCCTAATTGCTTTAACGCTAAAACGATTGGACTTATCTCTGATTCCAATTGTAGAAGATGTGATGAGCTGAATACGGATGAAACAGTTTAACATATCCTGTGTAAATGCCCCGCATTCGTCAGGCATCGCGGACAAATACTTAGGCAAAGCAGAACTCGAGAATCTGAAGGAGCTCCACCACCCCTAACATAACCCATCAAAAATTCAAAAGAAAACTTGTAAAAAGTGGAATTTTTCAGAGGTTGGTAAAGTTTTTTAAGGGAAAACTTTTGTTCCCCTTGTACATACTAGACCAGCCCTAAGATCTTAAGACATATTCGGACCAAACTTCAGAAGTTTTGTTCATTTATTGTACAGACAGACAGACGGTCATGATACTGCGGTTGGTAGGTATACAAATGATAGAAATATTTTGTAGTTGTGGTCCACATTGTGCTTTAAATAATATTTACTTTTTTTACTGTCTATTGTTGCAACTAATAAATGCTGCAATGCATTTGTAAAGAAATTTTAATTTATTGTTGATATTTTTTTGTTTTGTGTTTGATGTAAGAAGATGTTTAGCATATCAATGAAGTGAAATGAATAGATGATTGTCTGAATGAAGTGTAAGTTTTCGTATTTATAAACTAGTACTTACATTTACGTCAAAGTATGTGTGGTGTAAATATTTTAATTGGGTCGTACATAATAAATAAATACTTACTTAAATAATTACAAACAAATAATAATGATGATTTGTATTTTTATTTATATAAATGGAACAAGTTTTCTATAAATGCGATTGATGTTTTGAGAACTTAAAAGGAAATGTTACAATTACAAATCGTATCAAAAGAGTTTTACATTTTGTATTGTTGACATTGTTGTTTACAATTGTTACATAGATGCAAACCAAATTTGTATGTAAATATTACAAATAATCTATTTCCAATAAGGGCATTTTGAATGTAGCCTATATTGTTTTAGAGCAAATAAAAACAACTAATTCAGAATCAATTTTGGGTCAAAGTTGCCAATATTAAGAAGATTAAAATTTCAAGATAAGGAAACTAAAGGGGTTTTTATGTAAAGTGAGCTAGAAGTATTTAAAGCTGGGAAGTATTGAGTAATGCGAAATTGAAAAGAGGAAAAATTCAAGAATTTAGATTCACGGTATCAATATTTGTTTATATAGGATGGGTCGTTTTGTCACTTTTTCTTCGGATCAAAACCGGTATACCCAGCAAAAGTTGTCTATACCCAGCAAAAGTTGTCTATCCAGTAGCCCGTTTCTGTAATTAAAGTGAGAAGTTTTCGCATCGAAAAATTTGAAACAAAAAATTCCACAGTTTCTCGACTCTGGAATAAAAACTGTTTCTGTATGTCAATGCGAAAAAGCCAGCGTTTGTATTGGAATATTCCAAGATAGCTGTCAAAAAAGTAATCACTGTGAGAAAATAGTAACAAAACAGAAAAAAAAAACACGGAGCAATTCGAATCATTGTTTATGGATCATTTAAAAGCAATAAAATAAAAATAAAAAAAATAAAATTACATATTGTTGATGATAATGTATAGCGTTGTATTAATAACAGCATTTTTGCATTTAGAGATTCTTTGATGTTTCTAAAATTTGTGAAAAATATGATAAATTAGATATTTATACAAACACAAAACAAGTAATTTGTATTTTCCTTACTATTTTTCTCCATTTTTTTAATTTATTATTATTTTTTTTAATGTTTTTATTTATTTTTGTTGAAGTCTCGCACCGTTTTAAAATGTGAGTTTTTTTGACACTTCAAATAGAAAAGTTTTCGACCAATTACTTTACAGAAACGGGTTTTTTCGCATCATTCCAATAAGTTCAAAAGTTTTCGCACAACAAAGTTACAGAAACAGTAAAATGTGAAAAGTCAGTTTTTGTGCCGATTTACAATGTTTTTGTTTCATATCACATGTTTCATGCGAGAAATCTTTCGATTCGAGAGTTACAGAAATCAGCTACAGATTGGTATTACAGATCTTAATTTTTTTGGAAATCGGTTAATGTCATCTGCTCGCAGAATGGGCTCAAAGTTTCAAAATTACGGCTAAAAATACCAAAAAAAGGTGAATTTCTACAAAAAATACCAAAATTTTAAAAAATGTTAGTGCGGATAATTTGTCGTCACCCAACAAACCCAAAGATATTGTTAAGATATCATATCAATCATAAGTTTGCCCTAGAATAATATCACATATGATACGAAAATGATACTGTTAGCAGCTGATACGGTGCCCATCATAATGATATCGGTATTCAAATAAAAAATAATATAATGATATCGAAAATTTTAAGTAGCAGGATAATAAAATCGGTATATTTCTGGAATTTATTTTATTTAAAAATGATATCGTTTCGATATAAAAATAAAAAAAATTAAATGGATGATTTTAATGGAGATGTATAGTTGGTATTTAGTATATAAATTCCCATTAGGTCTACTTAATTACGAATATAAGACTTTATGTTTTGCCAACAATGATTGTCAATTTGCTAAACACTCTTAACAATGGAATCTAAGAAATTCCGAAACATATGTCGAGTAAGTCTTACAAAATGAGCATACCAATTAATTAAAAAAACAGACTTTATAAATAGTTTCTCGAAATTGTTAAAGAGAAATATTTCTTACTAGAATTTATAGGTCGAATAATAAATATTTTTTTTATTTTTATAAAATTACAACAAAATTGAAAAAAAACAAGTAAGAAAGTTATAGTCGGTCAAGACCGATATGATACCCTACACCCGTGTTTTCCGGAAAATGGGTCCCAAGTCCAAACATGGACTGATTCTATCTGTCTTTTGTTAGATCTTTATTTAGTGTAGAAAACACACACACATCAAATTTTAGTGGAATTGGTTTATTTTTTTGTCAATAGATCGATTTATCTTAATATCGGTCGAAATTTTTTATGGGGGAAAAAGTCCAAAAATGGTCCAATTATATTCCGATTTGATAAGGTTGCTGAAATACACGTTTAACACCTATAAATAAATTTTTTATCAAATATTTAAATTTTTATGAATTTTGAGGGAATTATATGAATATCGGGAGGGTGGTTTATATGGGGACTACCAGAAAGACTGACCCGATTCCTTTGCAATTTTGAATGTTGATTCGTGCATACAAAATTTGATTATCTGCCTAATTTCAAAACGATATCTATTATAATATGGTTATTAAAGTCATTTAAGCCGAATCCAAAGGGGGCGTTTGTATGGGGGCTAGGTCTTAACATTAACAGATCTTTTCCAATTTCATTAGGCTTCGTCCTTGGGCCAAAAGATGGTTAAGTTTCAAATTTCAAGTCAATTGGTTTTTGCGACCTGTGTCGTGCTTAAACTGATAGATGGACAGACAGACGGACATCGCTAAATCGACTCAAAAAGTAATTCTGAGTCAATCGGTATACTTGATGGTAGGTCTAGGACCAATATTTCGGGTAGATATAAGCATCAGCAAAAACTCATTATACCCTGTACCACAGAGTGGTGTAGGGTATAAAAACTATGATATATTTTATGATTTGTTAAATTTTAAAATTTATGATATGTACTAAAATTAATAAACACCAAGATTCCGATACATTTTTCTTATGTAAAAAGTCTCGGATTCTGAGACATTTTTTCTTTATAGAAACCCTCAAATTCTGAGACATTTTTTTAATTGAAAAAGTTTCAAATTTCGACACATGTTTTTTATAGAAAAATTTTTAGATTCTGTGACATTTTTCCTACAGCAAAGTCTCAGATTCTAAAGAATTTAGGAAATTTAGTAATGTGAAATGAAGTAATTCTCATTTTTTTTCAAATTCAAAGTTCTTTTAAATAGGTGGTTTTAATCTGACACACTTCGAGTGTGACAAACCAAAAAGTGCTGACGAAGGATGGTTTTACGACATCTTCGATTAGCCTGTGTTGGCAATTATTTTTTTTTTAGATTTTTCATTGTACAACAAAAATTACACAGGTTGACAAAAGTTGAACTTTTTCAATTTGCCTGACCTTTGACAACTGATTTATATGGATTTAAGTGTGCTGATTTCGAATCTGTTATCCAATTTTTTCCATCAGTTCGCGTTCGCGAGCAAATCGTTGTTAAAGAGTCGAAAAAGTGCGATTTTTACTAACTTTGCTTGGCTATAATTTCCAAAACTAATTTTGGAGCCTCAGTTTTAAGCACGAACTTAACTATATTTTCGAGTTATTAAAAACGGCATAAATATTCACACAAAATTAAAGAGGACATAGATTTAAAAATTGTATTTTAGTGATATCTCCAAAACTAAAGATGACTCAACAAAAGTAAAAGCATTTTTGGAATCAGCATATCCAACATACTCAAAATCGTCATTCACTTTTTGGATGTAAGACAAGTGTTGGTAAATATGGACTCACAAAGATGCCAAAAATAGCCTATTTTCAAAGATTCCTTAGGCTATATTTCAAAAACTAGAGCTGACCCAAAAAAACGATAGCCAGATTTGAAATCAGCGTACCCAAAATTAGCTATTAGAACCCGGACAAAAAAAGTGTTGCCCTGTGTTATTATTTCTCAGAAATAAATTATAATGGACTCAAATTGAAAATTCAGTTATTTATTTATAACTTAAAAAAATCTAGTCTGTTGTAAAACTAACTGTTATAAATGTATATAATTATGTGCTACTTCAAAAGTTCACTGCCTAATGGAAGCGATTAGTTAAAAATGTATAATTTTTATGTAAGCAATAAAACATTTACAATTTCCTGTACTACCAATTATGGCAGCTACTGTTTTTTTCTTTATTTTCTTTTATTAATACCAAAAACGACAACCACTGTGTAATAAAAACCGCGCATTTCAAAAGCACGCGACTTTCCAACTCAAAAAAACTTGGAGACCTTAAAAAAAGTTTAAAAAAAAGCGATAAAGAAAAAAGTGCATATGGGCATCGTTCTCACCTTTTATTTGTGGAAAATTAGAGTTGCCAGATAAATTTTATGAAAAATAGGCAACATATTTACAAAAATTTATTAAAAAAATCATGCGTACAGTTACATTTTTATCAATGATTGCTATGAACTTAATGAAAAACGGGGACGGTTGAACCAGGGCCGCTTTAAGGTATGGCGGGGGACCTGGGCATACAAGATTTTGGGCCCCCCTGGAAAGTAAAAAGTTGCATGACAAAAAAAAACATTTTTTTGGTACAAACTATAATATTCTTATTACCTGTTTTAAGACAAAGAAACTTAAAAAAAATATTTTTAGTACGGATAAACTAGCTCGAGGTCATTATCTTTACTTATTAAAACCATGATATTTGTGTAGAACAATTTGGTTTTATTGAGATATTAATATCTGAAGCATTTTCTATACGGAATCTGAAACTTTTGCTATATAAAAAATGTTTCAGAATAATCTAGAATTTTTTCTATACGAAAAATGCCTCAGAATCTGCTACCATTTCTTTACGAAAAAAATTTTAGAATCTGAGAATATTTTTGTACGAAAAATGTCTCAGTTTTGAGACTTTTTTTTCAGCATCTGAGACTTTTTCTTTACGATACATGTCTCAGAATCTGAGACTTTTTCTATACGAAAATGCCTCAGAATCTAAAACTTTTTCTATACCAAAAATTAGATTATTGCTATACGAAAAATGTCTCAGAATCTGAGACTTTGCATACTATAGGTACTCTACGTATTTTTATTTTGGAAATACTTCTATAAACTTTAGACTTTTAAAATCTCAGAATCTGAAACTTTTTCTGTACGAAAAATATTTCTCATTCTAAAACTTTTTATGTAGGAAAAATTTCTTTGAATTTGAGACTTTGATATACGACAGGATTCCTCCATAGAAAAAGTTTCAGATGTATACGAAAAATCTGTTAGATGCTGAGAATTTTTTTCTAAGAAAATGTAAAATTTTCTTTAAAAATTAATAAAAAAAAAAATGCTTCATTTTCGTATTAGCGAATTTGGCTCTTCGGGCCCCCTTAGGTCAGGGGCCCTGGGCACGTGCCCAGTGTTCCCTAATGGTTAAAACGGAACTGGGTTGAACAAATTTTTCTTAATTCCTTTCTTGGTCCAATAAACTTTTTCAGACAGCCTTATATATGGGCTGAGCCCTATATATGTATGTACCTTTAGATTTTATTGATAATGTGAAATATTTCCCAAATGAAATAACTTTAAAAAAATTTACGACAAATTAGGACTTTTTCACTAAAAACAGTCCCAAGTGAACTCAAACAAGTAGAATCAATTTAATAAAATGCTGAAAAATCGGAAAATCTGGCAGGCCTGGTTATTGTAAAAAAAATGCATTTTGTAATTCCCAACAAGAAAACAATACATTTCAAAAGAGTAACACATGTATATAAAGCTCCACTAATTGCACAGTGTGCTCCCCATTTTACTCTTTTAAAAGTGATGCTAACTTTAACAAAAAAATAAAAGCGGTTGAAGTAATACAAGTAAAACAGTCAAATTGATAACCTCCACAACTTTTTAGATAATTTTAAAAACAGAAAAATTCAGCCTTGCCGAATGCATTGATAACCTCCAGAATGTAAAAAAGATTATTAAAAAAACGTTATTTAAACAATTGGTAAAAGAAATTAAATTTGAGAATTTTTTTAACAAAATTTCCTTAAAAAAATTATGTAATATTTTGGTCGTGATCACCATTTCAACAGACAGACAGAGAGGCTCGAATTCAGCTTTAAAATTTCGAGTTTCTGAAAAATTTATTTAAGAACAACAAAGAAAATTATAGTCGGTCAATGCCGACCATATAATACCCTTCACCTGTGTTTGCCAGGAAATGGGTCCCAAGTCCAATCATAGACCAATTGAATCTATTTTTCGACTCCATGGAATGAAATATGATATTAAAAAAAATTTAAAAATTTTTTTTAAATACAAACAAGTTATGAGTGTTAAATTAGGCTGTGCCCAATCTTTTATGCCCTCCAACCTGCAAAAAATAAAAAAAAAAATTGTAGGGGAGTTTTATTTTTTTGGTTGGGGGTGGGGGGGGGGGGTAAATTTCCTCTCGAATATGTGTTTAAAAATTCATTAGAGTCCGACCGAATATTCGGTTTCGGTCTCGGTTTCGGCCGAATAATGGGGTTTCGGCCTCTATTCGGTATTCGGCAAAATTTTGGCCGAATATTAGACGAAACCGAAACTTTTTGGTATTTTAAAAAATATGTAAAAAAGTCGGTGAGTTTTTTGATTTCGTATTTCATTGCACTTGTTTCAGTTTAATTGAAGAAAATGTTACAAGTTTATGCAATAAATGTAAAACTGTTTCAGTTCAAAAATTATTTTCTTCTAATCTGCAAATGAAATATAAAATTTTTTTGTAAGTTTCTTAAAAAACATATTTTTTTTTTCAAAAATACAACAATTCCTGTAGTTTAAAAGCATTATATGCTGTATATTAATCTTTAACAATTTTTTAATAATTTTATTCATGCCAGGCGGTAATTTTTTTTAAGTTTCGGTTTCGGCCGAATATTACTTTTTCGGCCGAATATTCGGTTCGGATTCGGTTCGGCCTCGAAAACTGGTTTCGGTCGGACTCTAAAATTCATTCTTATGCTTTTTGCACTAAAGAAATGCAAGTTTTTCATATTTTTTTTTTTTTATTCCAGGCCCATAAAAGGGGGGTGGACTGAAAAAAAAAGACATTTTCTGCAGGACTTTGAACTTCTTGAAGCTTAAAAATGTTGTATTTGTTAAACAAAAACACAAAAAATCATGTAAAACAAGTAAGCAAGTTATAGTCAGTCAAGACCGACCATATGATAACCAGTGCTTTCCGGAAAATGGGTCGCAAGTATAAACATGGAACGATTAGATCTGTCTTTTGTTAGATCTTTATTTAGTGTAGAAAAAACACACAGATCAAATTTTAGTGGAATTGGTTAATTTTTTTGGCAATAGACCGATATAACTGAATATCGTTCAAAATTTGTATATGGGGGACTAAGTCCAAAAATGGTCCAATTATATTCCGATTTGATTAGGTTACTAAAGTACACGTTTAACACCTTAAAATAAAATTTTTATCAAATATTTCCATTTTTATGAATTTGGAGAATGATGTGAATATTTGTATGGGGACTACCAGAAGGACTGAACCAATTCCTTGTAAATTTGAAATGATGATCCGTGCATATAAAATTTGAATACCTAAATTTAAAAGCGATATCTATTAATACGGTTATTAGAGTCATTTAAGCTGAATCCAAAGGGGGCGTTTTGTATGGAGGCTAGGTCTTAACAGGGACCGATTTTCTTCAATTTCAGTAGGCTTCGTCCTTGCGCCAAAAGATGCGTAAGTTTCAAATTTCAAGTCAATTGATTGAAAGTTGCGACCTGTATCGTGCTTCAACCGATAGACGGACGGACGGGCGGACGGACGTACGGACATCGCTAAATCGACTTTAAAAGTAATTCTGAGTCGGTCGGTATACTTGAAGGTTGGTCAAGGAACAATATTTCGGGTAGTTACAATCATAAGCAGAAACTCATTATACCCTGTACCACAGAGTGGTGTAGGGTATAAAAATTATATTTTTCAGAGGCTGGTGTAGCTCTTCAAGGGGGAACTTTTCCCCCTGGTCCGTATTAGATCATTTACGTATTTAACCTGCCTAGGAACATAAGACATATTCGTGCCAAACGCATTGGCGTAGGAAGCCAACATTTCTGGGGGGGGGGCTAAAGCCCCCCCCTAGATTTTTTTTTTAATTTTTTGGTATTTTTTTTTAATAGAAGAACCTACACCTATTCCTGAAGCGTTCCCTTTAACATGCGTCTAGGTGTCCTAGAAACGAATGCCCCCCGAAAGCGGTTAAAAATTCATATTTTTTTTTTTTTAATTTTGATTCTGTAGATTTTTCGGAAATTTAGAACTCCTTGATATGTTTTGAGAATGAAAGATTTTTCATAGAGTAAAATCATTAGATTACTAGGATTTTTTTTAAGAAAAAGTTCTGATGATTGCAAAAGTTGATGATTATTAGTCAAAACTCTCAGATTCTTTCTTTCAATAACTTTTGTCTATAAAGAAATTTATAAAAAAAGTTAGAGCACAAGGGGTATAAGTGCGACTTACTTATTTCAAAGGCAATTTTTGGGTTCTTGCATTTGCAAAAGATGGTATTTTTTTGACTTGTTAGATTAAAATATATCTCAGGATCTCTATTAACTAAAAAATAATATTCTAGATATCATCTAACATTTTGTATTGCAATTTAACTTTAACCTCTTTTTTCTCATTATTAAATAAAGGGAACTTGAACCCCTTGTGCTCTAACCCCCTCATATGAAATATATTGGGGGCTCATGGAAAATTCCGCAGCCAACCCCTTTTTGTACTGAGATATCATGTCTGCTTTTTAAATAAGCACTTGATGAGAAATATATGTTATTCATAAAAAAAACGCTAATTAAAACCAAAACAGCTAAATTGTCATCTCTGCCTTGAATTGAATTAGAGAATGTGTATATTAGGGTGGCAGCTATTTTGCAAAACTTCGAATTTGAAGGAGTGCACCCCTAATTTTTATTACATTTGGTCTAAAAATGCTATGCTAAAAATTTCAGACAAATCGGACAACGTTAACACGAGGCCCATCGAGGTCAAAGGTCAAAGGTCAAAAAATAGCCATATTTTGATGAAAAACATTAAATAAATGGTGTTGTTTTTTTAAATATATTGTTAAAAAGTGGTACACGAGTTGTTTTAAGTATAAGAAGATAAATTAAAAATTTTTGGGTTTTCAAAAATTAAGCCTTGTAAGTCTTTCGGGGTCAAAATGACCCAATTTTCACAAAATGACCCCTAAAACACGAAAATCAGCCCCAATTTTCTAAATTTATTGAAATATACCAATGTAAACCCATATTTATATTCTATTCTATCGTAAATACTCAGATATGAAATACTGTCTTTGTAGGATGTCATTCACCCGTTTCACGGTAAGGCCAAAAATATGCATTTCATTTGGCGTGGTTCTCAAAACTGATATTTTGGTTTTTTCAAAATTTTCTTAAACAAAATTAGGAAAACTGCTGAAAAAACCACAGAATCTTATAAAATATATGTTAACATATAAAAAAAAAATTTTTTGGGGGATATTCCTTTGGATAGTTTGGCGTGGGCATCGATTTAAACTCAGCGGATTTCGAGGAAAATGCCTTTTTTGCCCACAATTTATTCAATATGGAAAAAATTTGGTAAATATTTCAAAATTTGACAAAGTCAGGGCCATAAATTATTAAAAACTATGTTAGGCATTAACCCTAAACGTTTTAGGAAAATAGAATAATATTAACCCGGTTTTTATTCGGGTCAAAGGTCAAATTTAGGGATATTTGGATTTTTTTTGGAAAAAGGCATCTAAATATGAAATGTTTATTGCGATTTTTCATAAAACTTGGTATAATTATTGTACGAGCTCAGAAAAATAATTATTTAATTTTTTTAAAATTAACCCATAAATGAACATGGGGTCAAAATGGCCCAGCACATTAAAATTTCTTTATATAGATTTTTATATTTTCTTTCGATTTTTATAAAACTTGTTATGATTATGTGCGAGGTCAGAAAACTAATTATTTGATTTTTTTAATTAACCCATAAATGAACATGGGGCCAAAATGGCCCAGCACGTTAAAAATTCTTAATATAGTTGTTTTTATTTTTTTTTCAAACGTCGCATAAAAATAATAACAAGTTTAATAGAAATAGAAAAAAAAATAAAAAAAACTATATTAAGAATTTTTAACGTGCTGGGCCATTTTGGCCCCATGTTCATTTATGGGTTAATTAAAAAAATTTTTTTATATCTTAACATATCTTTTATAAGATTCTGTGGTTTTTTCAGCAGTTTTCCTAATTTTGTTTAAGAAAATTTTGAAAAAACCAAAATATCAGTTTTGAGAACCACGCCAAATGAAATGCATATTTTTGGCCTTACCGTGAAACGGGTGAATGACATCCTACAAAGACAGTATTTCATATCTGAGTATTTACGATAGAATAGAATATAAATATGGGTTTACATTGGTATATTTCAATAAATTTAGAAAATTGGGGCTGATTTTCGTGTTTTAGGGGTCATTTTGTGAAAATTGGGTCATTTTGACCCCGAAAGACTTACAAGGGTTAATTTTTGAAACCCCAAAAATTTTTAATTTACCTTCTTATACTAAAAACAACTCGTGTACCACTTTTTAACAATATATTCAAAAAACAACACCATTTATTTAATGTTTTTCATCAAAATATGGCTATTTTTTACCTTTGAGCTTTGACCTCGATGCGCCTCGTGTTAACGTTGTCCGATTTGGCTGAAATTTTTAGCATAGCATTTTTAGACCAAATGTAATAAAAATTAGGGGTGCACTCCTTCAAATTCGAAGTTTTGCAAAATAGCTGCCACCCTAGTGTATATAATTATGTTCACTTGTATTGTTGGTTATTATCTATCTGACTCTCTGTATGGGTATTTTTGGATTTTATTTTTATATATTGTAGGGGCTTTTACACTGCTAAAAGAAGAAGAAGAAATTTTCTTTTATTCACCATCAGTTGTTAGCTGAGCGCCTAATCATTAATATCATGTAGAGGGACCTGCTCAACAATTTTTGTTGTCTTTTTGTGCCAAGTTTTATTTATTTTTTATTGTCAATATAAAGGGGAACCTACTGCAGAGCAAAAATATAAAAGAAACCTTAAAAAGTGAGTGTTTGTTGGTTGTTTGTTATTATTTCAACTCTGGGGCTGTTTACTGTATTGTGGTAGGTACCCACTTCCTACATGCAATACAAATTTTGTAGGGGAATTTATAATTCTTTAGAGTGTGATGCTGTGTTTTATAAAATTTCTTAAGTAGGAGAATTTTTTGTATGAAATTGTTTGCCATATGCCTATAGTAGATACTGTAGGGGAATTGCAAGATTATATTTTACCTACTACTATTTTCTAACTAATGAACCAATTTTATTTGTCAAATCCAGTGCAACGAGCATAAGAGAAGATTTTTTTTTCTCCTTGGGATTTTAGTAAAACAAAAATTATGAAATAATGAACAGGAAAGTAGAACATGGTACTTGTATGGAAAAATAATTCTAAATTTGTTGGGGATAGTTTGCCACTGACAATAATATGTGACAGATTTTACCAACATATAGATATGGGGTCAAAAGTTTATGACCTGGTTTTACTTAAATCAATATACAGTGTTTATCCGCGAAAAGAATAAGGAGATTTGAAAAAACCAACTGTTTTCGATGTGGCGAAACGAAAAAATGAACTGGTGGCCAGTTAAGCATTGGTTACATGGGTGCTCCTTGCAAAAAAAAAAAAAACAAAAAATTATCCTTTTTTCCCTCCTCTGTCATCCGATTATTTTTTTCATTTGCAAGTTTCTGAGAAATCGGAGGTTGCCCATTGAAAGATCTCCCTTGTTAGTGAAAGAGGGTATGCTATTTGCCATTCCGCTTGTAACATTTCAAGATATCGGTCTAGGATTCTCGATTGTTTTGAAGCCGATATAGAGACGATTTCGGTCATAGTGGAGACAAGGACCGAAAAAGAGATTAAAAGTGGTATTTATACCTAAGGCAGGGAAGAAATCTGAGCAACTGGCTAAATCATACAGACTAATTAGTCTCAGCTAATTCTTCCTAAAAACTATTGGACTGCTTTATCAGAGAAACATGTTTGAATAGCAAACCGATACATAAGCTTCAATTTGCATATAAACCGGGTTAATCTACTGAAACTGATGTCCATCATATTGTACGAACGATTGAAAAGGCCATAGAAACAAAACAAATTGCCCTCTGAGCCTTTATCTAAATACAAGGAGCTTTCGATAATACAACATGAAGGGAGGTGACTTACGGGGACATTTGAGAATTGCAAAATTTTACACTGATGACCCTATTTTTAAGGTCATAGGGTATCTTCGCACCAAATTTCCAACGCGCTCTACCCATGGGGAAATCCCCATCAATATTTCAGGCAAATTCATGTATATGTAACTTCGAAGAAGAACAAATGGTTCTCATATATACATAATGAGTGATAGTCAGGCTGCACAAAAAGCTCTTATAGCTTATGAGGTGACTTCCGGACTGGTCATGAACTCTATTAAGTCACTTAACGAACTAGGCCTACAATCCCTGGCACTCGTAGGGATTCTGGGTCATGAGTGTCACACGAAAAACGAACGCGCCCACTGTTTGACAAATCGTGGTGCCAGGCTACCATTCATTGGCCCTGAACCATTCTTTGGTGTGCCATTGCGACATGTTAGGGAAATCTAATATATGGGGTGAATCTAAGTTCATAGAATATTGGAACTTTTGCGCTGGGCAGCAGCAGGCAAAATGATTCATAACTCCATCCAGCACCGTATAAAAACGACTACTGCCTTTGGGCAAAAAGGATGGGGGAACACTTAATATCTCCGACTTTATTAAAAGCCTAAATATTTATGGCAACCTTTTTAGGCTGCACATTAGGTCTTTCTAGTCGCAGTGCAGTGCATAGGGCCCCTTTGATATAATCTAAAATATTTGTATAATGCCCGCGTTACACATGGCCATAGTCCCTATTACTGGAATTACGTCTATTATATTAGTTGGTCTCAGAATCTGAGACTTTTTCTAAATGAAAAATGTCTCAGAATCTGAGACTTTTTATCGGAAAAATTTCTCAGAATCTGAAACTTTTTATATAGTAAAAATGTCTCAGAATCTGAGACTTTTTCTATAGGAAAAATGTTTCAAAATCTGATAATTTTTCTCTCGGAAAAATGTCTCAGAATCTGAGATTTTTTCTATAGAAAAAATGTCTCAGAATCTGAGACTTTTCTATAGGAAAAATGTCACAGAATCTGAGACTTTTTCTATTTGAAAAATGTCTCAGAATCTGAGACTTTTAAAAGAAAATTTCCTTGAATCTGACTTTTTCTTTAGGAAAAGTATCCCAGAACCAGAGAATTTTTCTATGAGAAAAATGATTCAGTACCTGAGGCTTTTTCTATAGTAAATATGTCTCAGAATCTGAGACATTTTCTATAGGAAAATGTCCCGGAATCTGAGACATTTTATATTGAAAAAATGTCTCAGAATCTGAGAGTTTTTTTTTAAAGGAAAAATGTCTGAGACTTTTTCTTTAGGAAAATCTGAGACTTTTTCTTTAGGAAAATCTGAGACTTTTTCTTTAGGAAAAATATTTCAGAATCTGAGACATTTTCTAAAGGAAAAATGTTTCAGAATCTGAGATATTTTCTTTCGGAAAAATGTCTCAGAGTCTGAGACTTTTTCTATAGAAATAATGTTTCCGAATCTGATACTTTTTCTTTCGGAAAAATGTCTCAGAATCTGAGACTTTTTCTATAGGAAAAATGTCACAGAATATGAGACTTTTTCTATTGGAAAAATTTCTCAGAATTTGAGACTATTTCTATAGGAAAAATTTCTCAGAATCTGATACTTTTTCTATAGGAAAAATTTTTCAGACTCTGTGACACTTTTTGTCTCCGAATTTGTGAATTTTTCGGTCTCAGAACCGCAGAAGACATTTCTATATCAATAAAGCCTAAGAAACTACACAGAAAAAAATAAAAAAAATATTTGAGTAAATTTTTAATACTATTGAGTAAAAAATTACTCAATTTTGCACCAGTAAACGATTTAATAGTATTGAGTAAATTTTTAATAAAAATTTATTAAATGTTTGCCAAAAAATTTGAGTAAATTTTTAATTGACACAATTAAAAATTTACTCAAAATTTATCAATTTATTTTTTTTTTAAAGTTTAAAAAAGTTTGAATTTTTTTGCAAACAAAAAAAACAAAAAACTTGTTTTTTCAAACATTACCAAACATATTTATGTCTCAAAGACATAGGAAAATTTTATAAAGACGATTACAAACTTTCATATACATATACAAAAAACTATAAACTAAACGAGAATTCAAAAACTATGAGAGTTTAAAAAAAAAAATTAAAAAAAATATTAAATTTTTATTAAATGATTTACTTAAATTGTTTTTAAAATGTTTGAGTAAATTTTTAATTGCGTCAATTAAAAAATTACTCAATTTTTCTTTTTAAATTTAAACAAGTGATTACTCAAATTTGTTTCCTCCATATTTTTTTCTGTGTACGACTTTATATTTACGAAAAATTTCTCATAATCAGAGAGTTTTAATTTTGGAACAATTTGTTAGAATCTGAGGCTTGTCGTTGCAACAAAAGGTCATAACCCGAGAATTTTCTTAAGAAAAATGTACCGTCAATCATGACTAAAAAATTTTTAATTTTTTAGGAAAACTTGTTCAAAAATTTAAAATTTTTGGAAGAAAAATTATCTCTGAATCAGTTACATTTAAGTTCAAGGGAAATACGGCGGTAATAAATTCCAAAATTTTTGCAAATTTGTTAATATAAAAAAAAACTTTTTAGACAAAAAATTACTACAATTATGACCGAAAAAGATTTGGTCATAATGCCCATAACGGAAATTGGGATTATGTCCGATATGTGAGGTACCTGGGGCTAGAGCAAATTTTGTGCACTTCTTATTAACTTGATACAGTGTGAAGTGTTTAGGAGACCACAACTTTGGGATTAGAAAGAAATCTGTTTTTAAGAATAATGAGAATTTTGACAACGTCAAATAAATGGGTGCCGAATAAGTAAAACTTAAATAATTCCTTTCCTTTAAAGTGGAGTGAATATGAACTAAAACTATGAAACCTTTCCATGAATCATTATGAAACACTCTTTACCCCAAATATGTATGTCTATCAGTCACACAAATTTTCACACAGTTTAATTTTTTTTTAAACCTGTCAGGGGTCACCATTTTTTAAATCTGTAGAATATTATGAAGATTTCAGAAAAATAGAAAATACAACAATCATCATAAAAGTGATTATACCCAAACAACATACTATGAATGAACTCTTAAAACACACGAGCACAAATGAAAACATTTCCTAACATAAATATTTAGTATATCGTACTAACTGCCTGTTTCCATAAAATCACAGCAAAAGAAAAATTACTAAATTTTAAATTAAACTACGACCTTTTTAGGATCTCCAGTAAATATAGGCGACATTGGACAATGACCGTTAAACGCCCTAACTCGGCAACGGGTAGATGTATCAAAACAAAATTTGAAATATTAGATCTGTACTAATATGTTCATATATGTTCTGATCTCTTCATATATAATTAAATGTAATAGTATCTGATTAGATTTCTCAGATCTTGGATTTGGTCACCATTTTCTGGATTTGAAAATGATCAGATCTGATAATATCCCTAAAATGGGAGTCAAACTTAAGTTATGACAGATGTGATCAGATTCAATTAAATATAATTAGATATGATCAGATTAAAACAGATATAAGCAGATATAAGCAAAGCATATAAAATCAAATCAGAATAAATTTTTGATAAATTTTATCACAAAAGTACTTTCCAAAAAGCCTTTAAAAATTTTTGACTGGAAGTGTCTTCAACTTCAAAATGAATCGTTTTATACGCTCCAACAGAATTTTAGCTTTTATCTTATAAACTGTCTTCAAACGTGTTATGGAAACAGGGCGTCAATAAAACAACATAGCCAATATAATACATATGAGTACATACAAATATTTAAATTTTGCTCTCATATATGTTTCGAAAAAAAGGAAGGAAAACTCAAACACAGAAAACAAAAATTGTATTTTATGTTTCCGTATTCAAAGCACAATCAGATACTTGAGACAAGTGCATATAACCCGAAAACAAAAAAAATAAAAAAATACATACGAACAAAAACTTTCTCCTGCTGATGTTTTATACTGAATTTGTTATAGAAAAGAAGATGAAATAAAACAAATTGTCAAATTACGAATGGTTAAGAACGACTAAAAAATACTCTATTTGTTGAAAGAGGAGTAGAACCCATGCACTTAAAATAAATTTTCTATCCAATCAGCAGAAAAATCTGCTGAAAATACACCCATTTTAAGCCATGAGAAATCTGCTGATTTTGGCAGACGCGGTTTGCTAAATATCTGTCGTGATTATCTAGGTGAAATCAGCAGACAAATCTTTCGGGACAGCAGAGAAATCTGCTGATTTTAGCAGAAAAATTTGCTGATTTCAGCAGGAAAAATCTGCTGAAATTACCTCGAGTTTGAGCCATATGATAAATCAGCTGATTTTAGCAGACTTAGTTTGCTAAGACTCTGTATTGTGCAATAAAAAATTACACTCAAAATATTTGTTAGGCAAAAACAAATGAAAACCACACTCAAAACCAGTGAATAAACAATTGAAAGCCATCCCAGCAATTATTCATTTGTTTTAACAAACATCAACATTTATTTTTTACTGACAAAATTTTCTAAAATAAATAAATAAAAAATTACTTTTTTTTCATTCTTTTTTACCAACAATTTCGAAAAAATAACCTACGAAAACATTAAAAATTAATGATTTCGTAGGTTATTTTTTACAATTTTCTATTGAAATATTTTTTAAAAACTTTTAATAAAATTTTGGGGAATCGATCCCGCAATCAACTACATTCTGGCCAGACACTCTACCCATCGTGCCAAAGTCACTTGATACAAACATGTTTTTATATTTCTATAAATAATTTTTTGAATTCTTTTTTTACAAAAAATAACCTACTTGTGTAAGTAAAAACTAATGATATCTCTTTAAAAAATACCAACAATTTAAAAAAAAAAAATTAATTACAAAAATCATTAAAAATTTAAAGAATAATCAGTAGATTTTACTTACAGAACAAAAATAAATGACTTTAAAAATTAAATGTTAATGAAAGTCTTTATTTTTTAGTGTGTTATTTTTGAAACAAAGGGCAGAAGTAGTCATTAATAAAAACTGAACATCAAACAAATGTTTTTTCTTTTAAAAACGACTAAACGTAAAATTTTTTAAAATAAACTACAAACAGTTAATGACATAATTTTTTAAGTGTAAGAATAGCAATAAAAAACGACATTTTCTAATCACCTGAGTCCAAGTGCATGACTTTGAACAAGAGATATGCGCGTGAGTAGATTTTGACTCACACTTACTCACGCAAACAATAATCGAATCACTCACTCTCTTTTATGTTTAATCACGTTCACTTAATCACGGAAGCTTTGCTCACGCTATTGAATTTTCTTACCAACAAAATAAAAATGCTAAGGAATATTGTTTTGACAAGAAAATCGGTTAAAATTAGTAAAATCAAAACAAAAAAAATATTAAAAATTAAAAAAAAAAATGTATTAAAAACGAAAAAAAATTAACACTTTGAAAAAAAATCTTAGAAAATTTTCTTTAAAAAAGAATGATAGCAAAATATTTCTATAAAAATACAAAATTATCCTCTAAAAATAAGTTCACAAATATTTTGAAATTTAGCAAACATAATCAGTCAAAATGCAGTAAAATGTCTGTTATTTTCGAAAACTGAATGACAGAGATTTTAGTAAAAATATCTTTTTCAGCAGAACAGTCTGCTGAAAGTTTTCTAATTCAAATTTTTCTTTTGAGTGTGATTTTGAATAATTAATTCACATTTTTTAAAATAATTTTTTTAACCCTTCTGCATCCCTTGGATATGCACTCAAACAAAAAGTGAACTAAAAATTGGGAAAATTAACTAAATTTTGAGAAAAAGAGGGGATGATTTGGCTCCAAAGATTTTTTTTCTTGGTTTTAGTTTATATTTTTCCCAAAAATAAGGAAAACAAAGTTATTTAATTTTAAGGCAATTTTAACTAGAAAATGGGAAAAATTATATTACACTTAAGTTCATTCACAATTTAGGACTAGATTGGGTCCAGACCCTGACCATGGTAACTCGAGACCCCTTGGGTCCTTTAAGGGTCCCGATAGATTTTGACCCATATATTTTGTCCGTTTCGGTAATAAGGAATCTGATAGGGTCTTGAGAATCTTATGTTCTACGAGTCAAGAGCTACAAAAATGTCGTTGGACTTTTTCTAGTGTTGTCAGTATTTACCGAGATATATGCATTAGGCTGGGTCGTATTCCAACAAAGTGCTCAGATCAACTATTAATAGTGAAAAAAAGTTGGTACAAGTAAATACAAACAAATTAAAACCAAAATGAACAAAATCGGTCCATGGCTTCCGTTCTCGCATCGCGGGTCAAAAATGCGGTTTTTGAAAAAATGGACATATTTACAAAAAAAAAAATTAAATATTTAAAAAAAAATTATTTTAAAAAAAAAAATTTTTTTGTATCGCATTAAATCAAATATATTTAGAAAAATTTTGCTTGTTTTTTTCGGATATCGATAACCCACCCAAATGTGAGGCCAAAAAAAACTCACATTTTTAACATGGAGCTCAAAACTACTTTTTCACTATTTTAAAAATTTAGTGAAACAAAATTTTTAAATATATTAGTTTATCCACTTGATATCATTGAATACATCTCAGGGATTGTAGAAAAAAATTCTTAGTTAAATTCCTTCGTCCAGTTGGTGTGTGGAGCGATTTGAATTTAGCGGATTTCCAGAACATGTGTTTTTATCGACATTTTTGACTAATTTGTAGTTGTTAGCAACATTTTACTTAAATTAACCAACTTTTTTTGTTCAAATGGTTGTTTTGGACCGTAGTAACTCTGCTTTGAAATAATAGACTTTTTGGAAAACGTTAACCCTTGCCGGCACGGGGTTAAAAAATTCCTCCAATGAAATTTTTGAAAATTCCTCACTCTAAAATCGTGTATGTGTTTAAATAATGAACAATTACAAATTTATACAAAGTTTTCTTGATAGACATCTTTAACCCTTGTTGAACTAAATAAAATAAAAAAAAATGGCATCCGAAATTTCATTACGTCTTCGTCGTTTTTACTGTGTAAAACTAAAAGTAAAAATATATTATTTAATATGTCAAAAAAGTCCATTTGAGCAAAAAAACAGCTGTTTGAAATTTTTTTTGCGTTCGTTCAACAAGGGTTAAAGATGTATTTCAAGAAAACTTTGTATAAATTTGTAATTGTTCATTATTTAAACACATACACGACTTTAGAGTGAGGAATTTTCGAAAATTTCATTGGAGGAATTTTTAACCTCGTGCCGGCAAGGGTTAACGTTGTCCAAAAAGTCTATTATTTCAAAGCAGAGTTACTATGGTCCAAAACAACCATTTGAATAACAAAAGTTGGTTAATTTAAGTAAAATGTTGATAACAACTACAAATTAGTCAAAAATGTCGATAAAAACACATGTTCTGGAAATCCGCTAAATTCAAATCGCTCCACACACCAACTGGACGAAGGAATTTAACTAAGAATTTTTTTCTACAATCCCTGAGATGTATTCAATGATATCAAGTGGATAAACTAATATATTTAAAAATTTTGTTTCACTAAATTTTTAAAATAGTGAAAAAGTAGTTTTGAGCTCCATGTTAAAAATGTGAGTTTTTTTTGGCCTCACATTTGGGTGGGTTATCGATATCCGAAAAAAACAAACAAAATTTTTCTAAATATCTTTGATTTAATGAGATACAAAAAAAATTTTTTTTTTTTAATAATTTTTTTTTTAAATATTTTTTTTTTTTTTTGTAATTATGTCCATTTTTTCAAAAACCGCAATTTTGACCCGCGATGCGAGAACGGAAGCCATGGACCGATTTTGTTCATTTTGGTTTTAAACTGCTTGTATTTACTTGTACCAACTTTTTTTCACTATTAATAGTTGATCTGAGCACTTTGTTGGAATACGACCCAGCCTAATATGCATGTATTAAATCTCGGGAATTTCAAATTTTAGATCTACAATAAGGGTCTTGAGACACCGACAGATATGCAGAGCTATGCTATTCCATATTTTTCTATGGAGTCTTTCTTCTGAAAATTTCATCTGTTTCGCTCTATCTCGCTTAGTTTTGGAGATATCGCCATTTTGAATGTTTAACTAAATTCTAAGAAGTTGTTTACTAAATTCTCAGAAGTTATTAACTAAATTCTAAAAAGTACACTTCCTCAATTCAAAGAAGAGAAATACGATGATGTTTTTTTTAGTAAATTTAAACTAAACTTGAACTTAATTGTTTTTTTAAGAAATTGCGACCTTGGGACAACAAGGTTCTATCTGTGCCTATTTCTTTAAGCAAATAGAACCTTGTTGTTCTAAGGTCTCGAAATACGTCTTAAAAATAAAGACACGTTTCTTAGATTTGTGGAAAATTTCTTTGGCAGTAAGAATCTTTTTCCTAATATTAAAAAAATCCATTTAAAGAAAACTGTGAACCAATTATAAGTAAATGAACTTAACTTTTTTCCTCATAGTTAAGAAAATTTCTCATTTTTTAGTTAAATTTAACTAAATTTTAGGAAAATTCATGATAAATTTAAAATTTTCAAAGACATTTTTTTCTTAATTTTACTAAAATTAAAACTTAAACTTTAAAATCATTTTTTTTTTTAACATGATAATGCTTTTAGGCTGGTGTCTAATTTTAAAAAAGTTGCAGGACGCCACCTCAGTTTGACTATATAAGCTAACAATTAACGAAAAAGAAAACAAGAATTGCTATTTTCAGTTTCTTAAAACCAAAAATTTTAATAACATGGGTTTGTAACTTGAATAATAACCTAGTTATAATTAAACCGTTTTTCACCAGCTGGTGAATAAAAAGTAACATAATTATTTTTCAAGAAAAAAAAATTTTTTTTTCATAAATTTTTTTTCCATCAAATTTTCCATCAAATTTTCATCATTTTTTTTTTGTTTTATCAAACTTTTTTTTTCATCAAAATTTTTTTTTCACAAAAATTTTTTTTCATCACACTCTTTCTTCACAAAATTTTTTTTTCATCAAACTTTTTTTTTTTCATCATTTTTTTTATCAATTTTTTTTTTATAAATTTTTTTTTTTTATAAATTTTTTTTTTCATTAAAACTTTTTTTCATCAAAATTTTTTTTTCATAAATTTTTTTATCAATTTTTTTATCAAATTTTTTATTATCAAATTTTTTTACTATCAATTTTATTATTATCAATCCCAGCAAAACTTTGGTAATGGGTAGTGATTATATAACACATTACCGGGTAATATGTATACCTTATTTGTAGCATTATTTTAGGATGTCTTACCAAACATTTGTTCCACAACGTATTATTTTAAAGTGAAAAATAATGCATTACTAATAATTTGCTACGTAATGCATGATTATTGGAAAAATGTATTTCATATTTATAATTTCTAAACATTAAATCATGGATGACTTATATTTGGTTACATTATGTATTATTTGAAAGTTTGAAATAATGCATTATTTATAATTGGATGCATAATGCATTACAACAACATAAAAAATAATTATTTAAAAAAAAAATGCATAAGTATAAATTAGAGATGTTCTCACGACAGGAAATTTCTAACGACACACACTCACGAGCATATTTTATCTACTTACACTCACAATCACGTGAGTAAATTTAATACAAAATTACTTTTTCACTACTCGTAACACCTTATTTATTATCTTCTGGTATGCTATATTATTTCATTTCTCGTAACCTATAAAATATCATATATTTTACACCTTACTCGTATTCTTCGTTATAAATTTATGACTTATTTTATACCTTACTTGTATTCTTTGTGATAATGTGGATGCATTACTTTGAGTCTCATCGCCTGTTAAAATCATCAATGCTGCAATGTATAAAATAAGAGATCCTATACCTTATTTTATACCTTATTTGGTAATCTAAGTTTTGCTGGGATACTTTTCTCACCAAAAAATTTTTTTTTCATATTTTTTTTCATCAATTTTTTTTACATCAAAAAATTTTTCATTTTATCAAAAACTTTTTTTCATGAAAATTATTTTTTCTAAAAAAAAAACTTTGCTTTGGCAAGTACACCCAAATCTTCCGCAAAACATTATCATGATTTAATGTTTTGGGCAAGAGTACAAAATTCGCAGGCATTTTTTGGTACAGTTTGAAAAAAACATATTTTTTTTTAAATGTGAAACTTTTTTAAACTTTTTAAAAAAATAAGTTTATAATTACACTTATTTTTTTTATGATATTTTACAAATTTCGTTGAAAACACCTTGGAATACTCACCGTTGTAAGCGGTTTTGGACACTTTCATGAAAAACTTAAGAAGTGACTGCAAAAGAGTACTTTCATAAAATCCTTTCAAAATACGCGTAAGAAATACCTCTTTGCCAGGGTTGGTAGCAGAAATTTAAGTACTGGTATGTTAACCTAAAGCTACACAAACTAATCACACACGATACCAAATTTCTAATGTAGGGTACTAACAAAAAATACCCATGGTGTACAAATTGCAAACAAATATTATGAAAGAATAAAGAAACTGAAAAAAACAAAATATCTAGAGGTGTTAAAAATGTCAAGTATTTATTTAAATGAACACACTACTGCACTACAATTCTGAGCACTTGTTCATTTAAACGCTGCCATGACAGTGACGACATGGGGTTTTTGCCATGTATGTAGACATAGTCAGCGAGATAGTTGTAGTCACAGAGTCTTTTAAATGTTTCATGTCACATGTACCCATATTATAGCTGCCTGCCTCATACAGTCAATATAAACAAAATGGAAATAAGAAAAAAGTTTATAACCTCTGGAAACAGTAATGCCATAGTAATGTTTGGCGTTGAAGTGATGTAGATGATGGTGATGTAAATAAAGCTCTGTCAAATGTCAAGTGTTGCCAACACTTTCTTAGTTATGCATTGCTGTTATTATTAGTATTTGACAACTAAACACTTGTTGTTCATAGAGGTGATGACTGTGATGAACGAAATAAAAGAAAAATAGCGTTTAAATACTTGATGTCATAGAGTTGATATTTGCCCAAAAAAAAAAAACATTAAAGAAAAAACTAAACAAAAAGCAAAACAAACATCAATGTATACGTATACGTAATGGCAACGAGTACGTTTACGACATTTGACAGCTGTCTAAATTACGTCAGTCAAAGTGACGCATCGTGTTTCAGTAACAGGAAATCATAATTTTCATATTGTTACTTACAAAATGAAATTAAATAAAAAAAACAAAATCTTCGAGTTATCAAAATCGCACAATCGCACTCACTGAAAAGCGAAACATACAATTTGAACCCACCACAATAAGGCGTTTTATGTACTGTTCGTTCTCTTTTCTGATAAAATAGAAACTGAAAATCGTCAACAAAGTAATAGAGTTTTTGCTATTAGCAAATTGTATAATTTTGTCATCATAAAAACATACATATAGTTTACTTATACACATTATATGGGTGTGTGTATGCGGTAAAGAGTGCCAGTATTCCATTCAAGCATTTAATAGAAAATTGGTTTTCCAAACATTTTGTTAGTTGCTCCTACATGAAAAACATTTACACATTTAAACATGCATTTCAATGTTTTGACAACGACCGAAAATTTAATTTTATGCCACTTTTGCAATTTGTCGTCTTTATATCCGTCCTAAAGTACGACGGTTTGTCTTTCTGTCTGCTATGTTACTTAAACGCACTAATTCTGTTGAGGGGGATGCATTTATAAGGAACTAGATAATGCTAGTCGATTAAATTTGTAAACTCAATGTTTGCTGATATAAATCTGAAATAACTCTAATCTAAGTATCTCGTTGACTGCGTTTTCTTAGTTACTGCTTTTCAATTCCGTGTCTGGCTCTAGGTTGGGCGCCATTTTTATTAAGCAGTTTTTTTGTTTAAGTATGTTCTTTAGTTGTCCCCATATGGAAAACATTTACACATTCATTTCAATGTTTGACAACGACTGAATATTTAATGTTATGCATTTTTTACTTAAACGCACTAATTCTATGGAGGGGGATAAATTTATAAGAAACTAGATAAACGCAGCCGATTAAATTGGTAATCTTAATGTTTTCTGACATAGTTATCATATCTTTTCTTGTTTCTGTTATGAATTCGAAGTAACTCTATAACGATGGTTGCATTTTCAGAGTTACTGCTTTTCAATTTGTTGTCTGGCCCCAGGGTGGGCGCCATTTTTATAACCTAATTTTATCGACGGAAAATTTAATTTAAGCCATTTATGCAATTTATTGTTTTTATATCCGTCCTAAAAGACGACTGTTTGTCTTTTTATCTGCTTTGTTTCTTAAACTCACTAATTCTATTGAGAGGGATGAATTTACCTATACGGAATTAGATAAACCTAGTCCATTAAATTGGTAAACTCAATGCTTGCTGATAAAGTTATCAAATGTTTTTGGTTTCTGTCAATAATTTGAAATTACTTTTTCTTGATGGCTGCGATTTCTGAGTCACTGCTTTTCAATTTGGAACCTGGCCCCCGGTTGGGCGCCATTTTTATTAGCCAGTTTTTTGGTATTAGTATGTTCCAAACATTTTGTAAGTTGCTCCTACATGGAAAACATTAACACATTTACACATAAATTTCAGTGTTTGATAATGACCGAAAATTTAATTTTATGCCATTTTTGCAATATGTCGTCTTAAAATCCGTCCTGAAGTACGACGGGTTGTCTTTCTGTCTGCTATGTTACTTAAACGCACTAGTTCTATTGAGGGGATGAATTTGTAAGGAACCAGATAAACCCAGCTATTTTGGTGACTGCCTTTTTTGAGTTACTGCTTTTCAATTCGTTGTCTGGCCCCAGGGTGGGCGCCATTTTTATTAGCCAGTTTTGGAGTATGTTTTTAAACTTTTTTACACAGAATTAAAATCAAAACTGATCGGTTTTAAAATTTAGGAAAACCGAATCAGGGGTTTTTAAGTTCTTCAGTTATTGAGAAACTCCACTTTCTATGAACTGTGTTAAATCCTTTAACAAACTATATAAACATTACGATCTGACTAACTGTCTTGTCGATTCCGGTTCACGAAAACCTATTTTTGGTAGTATTGTGGTTATCTGGAGTGTGTTTTTCAACTTTTTAAAATAGAATTAAAATCAAAACTGATCAGTTTTAAAATTTTGGAAAACCGAATCAGGAGTTTTCAAGTTCTGCTGTTATTGAACTGTGTTAAATCCATGAACTGTGTTAAATCATTTAACGAACTAAGTTAACTAACTCTGACTAACTCTCTTGTCGATTCCGGTTAACAAAAGTTATACAGTTACGATTTACATATAAACCGTGGAACAATGCTTCGGTTTGACATCGGGTCATGTTCACTCAAAAAATTATGTTAGTAAAATCAACTGAAAATGTCAGTTAAAATAACTACTTTGTAAGTTGTTTTGGGGTCAACTACTTTTTCAGTTAAATCAACTAACAATGTTAGTTATTTTAACTGACAAAAACAACTGACTTATGTAGTAAAAACTACTTACATTTGTAGTCAAAACAACTAAAATGTAGTAAAAATAAAATAATCAGTATATAATTTTTTTTTTCAAAAAATTTTTCAAAAAATTTTTCAGAAAAAAATTGAAGACCAAATTTTTTCCAATTTTTTTTTTTGTTTTTTTTAACAAAATTGTGAAAAATAAAAACAAAAAACGAATATTGAATTTTTATTTTTTGGAAAAAAAAACTTTGAAAATGTTTCAGAGATAAAAAAAATAAAATTAACTACTTTAAATAACTGTTACTACATTACAGTACTTTTTTGTTAGTAGTTCAAAAAAACGGCTTAAAATAACTAACAACAATAGTTGTTTGATATTTTTCATACAAAAACTACTGACTTTGTAGTTGAAAAGAACTAACTACTGTAAAATATACAAACAACTAACATGTAGTAACTTACATAATTTTCTGAGTGTTAGGAAACTTAAAATATGGTAAAAATCACCTAAATTACTGGCCAACAGCGGGCGAAGAGATTTCGAACTCCTTTTAGTTAAGTGAGAAAACATTTTACAATTTTTGGGCAAAAATGATCTCCGAGTCATAACATTCCTATGAGCTAGTGGACCAGTCGAGGACCGGTCCCAGATTGGTACTTTTTATGAAAGGGACTGTACCTATTACATGTCCTTGGACGGGGTTAATTAACACCTTCTGACATGAACCAGCCATGGGATAGATTTTTCTTGGATCCTTTATGACCCATCAATTTCTCACACAGAACTGACGAAACTGGTGATGGTAAAATGCATTTGACTGACGTGTAACAATCTCTACCGAATAAGTGTGAAACTCTCTTGGGATTTGGAAATCGTATTTCTGAATCCTCTTGGTGCAAGTGCTGGTCGATGAACTTTATCTATTCTATATATCGAGGGCGAATATTCAAAACTTTATATCTACTACACCCAAAAAAAAAAACGTGGGTATTCAATACTAAAAATTTTACTAATGAACTAATTTTTTAGTCCAAAATGATCTAGTGCAGGCGTTGGTAATCAATACTAAAATTTTTTACTAATATTATTCAAAACCAGTAAAAATTACTAATTTTAGTACTTTGAAGATACTAAAAAACTACCGTACTACTGGTAATAAGTAACTTATTAGTAGATTTTGGTACCAAATCACTTACTAATATTTTTACTGCTGAATTATTTTGAGTGTATGTTATTACAATGCAGATAGCAAGTTTTGAATATTCGCCCTCGATATATAAAAGACTTGGGTGGTTTCGCACAGCCCAAACCACTGAAGCTATAGACTTGGAATTTGGAATGTGGGTTAAAAAATTGTTTTGTTAACATTCTAATAGTATTTCTCATTAAACTTGTGAAATATATGAAATATTATATCTGGTTTGATGTTTGATTGCCCAACCCATACTGTAGTTAGGGTGTATAAAACAGTCACTTTTCCTAAAAACAAATTTTACTAAATAACTTTAATAAATTATCAATTCACCCTCTTAATTGTTATTCTCTACAAAAAAACAGAAAATGTTGTTTATAATTGTTGCAATATGTATTTAGCTGGTAGTTACCTACAGCTAGATTATTTTTGGTTTTTATTTCTATTTTTGTCTATCTCCTGTAATTTTCTTTAGTTTTCCTGTTTTAGCAGCAGTAGCAACAGCAGCAGTGTCTGTTTGTCTAAGTGAGTGAATTTGTTAGGAAATCACGCGACACAACCAACCACCACTAACGCCTTTTGCAACACATTTTTATAATGCATAATTTTGTGTTGTATTGTGTAGATGTGGCATGCAGCACGAGACTTTCCTGGTTTACTAAAAATCTCCACCCTTTTTTTCCAACTTCATACTTCTTTATTTTATTTTTTTCTGTTGAGGGAAATTAATGTCTCTGGAGTTTTTTTTTCGTTTTTGTTTTGCAAAAAATATGTGTCTATTTGTTTGGTGGTGTATTTAATTTTATGTAAATTAAATTGCAATTTTAACTTAATTTTCAATTTTCAGGAAATGGATGCAGTCATGGTAGGAAGTTAACAGTTTTTTTTCTTTTTCGAAAAATATTCAATTAAAGGGCGGCATATTTATAATGCAATATTAATGCATATTTTTGAATGTAAACAGAACTGCTAACACATCTTAAATTTTAGCAATTTGGATATGGATAATGAAAACGGAACGAGTTAGAAATATTTGTATAGCAGATTTTGAAGCAGAATGGAATCAAATTTTGATTGCATCAGCAAGATGTTTTACTGGGAGCATTCGGACAACTTAAATTCTCACAAGGGAAGATCTTAAAAACTGCATGAGCTAGATGAAAGATTCCAATGGTAATTCGTAAAATATCAATGGAAACTCAGTTGATATTTTTCGAATTACAATTGGAATCTTCGAATTACAATTGATCTTTTTCGAATTACAATTGATCTTTTTTCGAATTACAATTGATCTTTTACGGAACATTCGAATTACACATGGAATCTTCGAATTACAAATAGAATCTTCGAAATACAAAAGAAATCTTCGAATTACAAATGGAATCCTCAAATTACAAATGGAGTCTTCAAATTACAAGTAGAATCTACGAATTACAATTGATCATTTACGAATTACATCTGTAGATGGTGTAGTTCTTCTATTCCAACTTTTTGAACAGATGATCAGTAGAGTGTCCCTTATTATGGAAATGTTGAGACGGTACCCGCTAATTTTTTTTTCCATTTGACTTAAAAATAACTCACGAAAAATTTTACGTTCCTACGACCCCGCCTTCCCTACGCTACAGGGCCTAAAAAATCATTTTTACATACAAATCAAAAAATTTTATTTTTTATTTTTTTGTTATTAATTATTATATTACTTGGTTAGCTTATTCACGACAAAAAAATTGATTTGGTGGGATAAGGCTATCAATTCGAAAAAAATTTACCGTCTCAACCTTTCCAACATTTCCAAAATAAGCGACACTATAATGATCAATCATATGACCTGGTTGAAAAGGCCAACCTCTTCGCTCAACTTTTTGCAAGAAAATTTTTCTTGCCGGAAAGCGAAAGGGTATCCTATACTATGCCGTTGATTTTCTTTAGGACCCGGGCATTCAAAAGGGTTCTTGCGGATATCAACGTAAACAAGTCACTAGGGCTGGATGGCATATAAACGCTGGTGCTGAAACAGTCCTCTTATACTTTGGAACGTCAATTGGCAAACATTTTTAGCTCTTTGTAGCGTGCTTGAGTCTTTTCCTGACGTGGCCAATACCCTGCCACCTTGCGTCTAACAACACTGAAAATTACCGCCCAACCGCAATGTGCTCTGCACTCTCCAAAGTGTTGGAGAGCATGGTTAACTATCATCTTGTAAAATATTTAGAGACCAATTCACTTTTAAACGATCGACAGTATGGCTTCAGTAGCGGTCGATCTACAAAAGGCCTCTTGGCCTCTCTATCGAAACGTTGGAGTCAGTCCCTTCACCATTTTGGTGAGAGTAAAGTGGTTGCTATAGATATTTCTAAGGCGTTCGATCGTGTATAGCACGGGGCACTCGTGACTAAGTTAATTGCTTTTGGTGATGGTAATGACTTCTTTCAATTTATAACGAATATTCTAAGAGACCGCACTATACGTGTTGTTTTAGATAGGGTCTCATCAAACGAGTTTCAGCTAAATTCAGTGGTACGGCAAGGTTTTGTTCTTTCTTTTACTGTATGCCTTATTTTTATTAATGACCTTCTTGGTCAGACCTTAAATCCTATCTACTCTTTTGCTGATGACAACATTCGATCACAGGCCCTAAAATCTCCGAGCGGGTTCAAGCGAATAAGGTCGATTTTTATGCAAGCAAGACCCAGTGTTGTATGTTAACCCACAAACGGGTTGTGGAGTTAGCATCGTCATCTGTAGCTATGGATGGTATAGGTATTGAAGAATCGGATAATATTGATGTTCTGGACATGAGAATATAGTATATATCCGTTGGAATATACAATGACTGTAGCGTATCCAACTCTATTGATTCATTACAGCATCATTGGAATGCGTAAGGGGTTAATCTAACATAAGTCAAATTATTTCCCAGACCCGAGTGTTTGTTCGGAATACTAGCTTGTCTTGTAGAGCACACCCGTTTGTTGTTGATTGTCCTGTGATTCGCACAACGCATTACAGAGAAAATTCGCTTGTTAGTCGAACAATTCGTATGTGGAAAAAACTCCCCTTAGAGGTTTTTCCTGTAACTTATAACTTACAAAAATATAAATCAAATATCCAAAAACACTACTCCCTCTTTCCTTCTTTCCATACCTTATTTTCCTGATCAATACAATGCACAGCATCAGTAGGGGGCATCCTCTGAGTATTGGTTAAAGTAACAAAAAAATTTCGTCCCCTAAGTGTAATCAGATTTTTCGAGCATATAGATTCTAATGCTCGATTTTACAGTCGTTACTTAAGTCTAAGAAGATACTTAAGTACAAGGTTTTCTAAGCAATTAGTACCAATTTTAAACTAATAAGCACTTCGTGGGTAAGGTTATTCCAAACTAGAGATGGGCACATGAGCAGATTAAAACGTGATTTACGCGTAATCACCCGTGAGTGAGTGTGCGTGAGTCGATTTTTTGCATGAGTCTGCGTGATTTACACACCCTACATATTTCCTTTTGTACCAAAAAAAGCAACAAAAATTGTAAAATTTGGCTTAAATTTTGTTGAAAATTTTGAAAGACTTTTGAAATTTTAGTTTCAGATTTTTTTTTTGTATGAAAAAAAGTTTCGTGAGTGTGAGTCAACGTGAGTGTGAGGGAAGCTTTGATTGTGAGTTAGTGTGAGTAGAATAAATTTGCTCGTGAGTGAGTGTGCGTGATTCAAAAATTCCTGTCGTGAGCGTGAGTGAGTGTGAGTCAAAAATCACTCACGCGCCCATCTATATTCCAAACATATGATTTTGAGAACTCAAAATTAAGAAGAAATTTTTTAAACTCAAATTTAAACATAATTATTTGCCATAACTCATGTTCTCACAGATAAATTCTCCAATGTAAGAATACGACAAAGAAAAACCAAAAAACACAAATCGCGTGACTAAAATGATTAATACTCTTTCATTTAAAATGCATTTTATGTGTGAAAAAAACAGAATTTAATTTTTTTAACACCCTACACATATTTCTAGAAAGTATATATAAGTTTGTTATTACCATTTTGTAAGTCATCGAAGTAAAGAGGTATTTATGGATATTTTTTGTCTATATCTGTCTGTCTTCTAAAGTTTTCGGATTAGGTTTTAAGTGGATGCTGGCCACCTCTTCAAGCAAGTTTAGGTTTTGTTAAAATGGTGACAAAACCAACATCAAAACCAAACAATGACATCGTGAAGTCTTGACTTGAATTTAAAACGTTTGGTTTGTTAATTCAATCGCTGTGTATCCACGATCAATTTTCTGGATTTGATGTAGAGTATTATATAGTCGGTCTTGGTCGACTTTAAATTTCTTGCTTACTTATTTTTTTATTTATTTTTATTTTATGCAACAAAACAGCATCTGTTGGGGTTCCTGTGAATTTTTTTATAAACAGTTCAGTTGTTTAAAAATTGTTTAAATTTATATCTGTGGCTAAAGAAATTTTAAGGAAGGCAACCAACTAGAAAAACTGTTGGCCTGTTAAAAATACCAGTTGGGGATTTCCCAAGAGACTCCTAAACGCCCACGCATTACCTGCACGACATGTGTGCAAAATGCAACATAATTTGGATGAAATCACCACCACCACCACCAGGAATGAACAAAATGTATTCAACATGCAGTTGCCTAAGAGCTACTCAATATAAGGTATATTTTTTTTGTAAAGGAGTTGTTTTATGGCGGCAAACAAAATTTATTTTCTCCATGTAGTTTAAGTTCTGTGGAAATACCCCTTGTTGGTTGTGGTTACCGCATAAAGGCTTCCCCAAACCAAAAAAAAAATATTGCAGTTGGTTCTTAATTTTTCCCAATATATGTTCCATATGAACATGTTTGTACCCGAATGTGTGTGTTATTTAAAAAATTTACTTATTTTTTTATTTTTTAAAAATACAAATTTTTCTCAATTTTGTCCGCAGCTTATGCGGCTAACAGCATTTCCAGTTGGTTTCTCATTGGTAGAATTTTATGGCCAAGTAAAGTGTTTATATTCAAAATGAGTTTGAGACTTCTCCTCTTGGTTGGTTATTTGTTGTTAACTAGAAAAGGAGAATCATTACGAATTGTTGTTTTTTTTTTTTTTGGTTTTTGTTAAATACATGATTTCATGATGTTTAACATGCCTGTTGTATGCGATTATTCTATGGGGTAAATACCCCATTAAATGCCTGCATATGGTATTGTTGCAAGAACATTTTGCAATTAAAATGCAGCATAGAAAGGTAAGTTTTTGTAGTTTGAAAATGTTAATTATGGAATTCACTTTAGAAATCTTTACTATGCACATACTAAAAAGTTGCGGTTATACAAAACCGACATTTTTGAAAAAACGGTTTCTTGAGTTTTGAAAATGAACTTCTTGTGACATCAAAATATTAACAAAAGTACACAGAAAAAAAATATTTGAGTAAATTTTTAATACCATTGAGTAAAAAATTACTCAATTTTGCACCAGTAAACGATTTAATAGCATTGAGTAAACTTTTAATAAAAATTTGTCAAATGTTTGAAAAAAAATTTGAGTAAACTTTTAACTGGCCCAATTAAAAATTTACTCAAAATTTATCTATTTATTTTTTTTTTTAAAGTTTAAAAAAGTGTTACATTTTTTTACAAAAATAAAAAAACTTGTTTTTTCAAACTTTACCAAACATATTTATGTCTGATAATCATAGGAAAATTTTATAAACACGATTACAAACTTTCATATACATACACAAAAAACTATAAACTAAACGAGAATTCAAAAAACTATGAGAGTTAAAACAAAAAATCAGGGTTGGCAATCAAAACGAATAACGGTATTGGTAACGGTATTGGTATTACATATTTTTTATATCGGTAACGGTAAAGGTAACGGTATTTTGGATTATTTAGGTAACGGTTAACCGTTACCGAAACAACTATACCGGTACGTACCGGTATTATGAAAAAAATTTACTAAACATGTTAAAAAGTCACATTTAAGATGAAAAATCTTCTGATTTTAGATAAACAGCCTGCACATCGAAATTTTATTTTCTTTAAAAGTTTTTAAGCGAAGTTTTTAATAAACTTAAAAAAAAAAAAAATTATAAAATTTTTTAACTTATTTTCAAAAAAATTTCCTTACAAACAGGTCCATCTCTGTAAAATGATTAAATTAGTCAGCTGATTTTTTCATATTTGAGCAATTTTTAGTTTTGATCGTTTAAATTAGACAAAAATTAAACAAAAATTCCAAAATTTTTTTTGTAAAATTACAAAATAGTCTGCTAAAATTTGAACAAAATTTTTTTTTTTTTAAATCACAATTTTTTTTTAATTTAATGACAGAGAATTAAGTTAAAGTATTCATTTTAGCAGAAAAATCTTTTAAAAGTTTTCTTATTCAAACTGAAAGTTATTTTACAGATTTTTCGACACAGTTTTTCTTTAGACTGTACGACTTGGGCTCATTATATATTAAATTCCAGAGAACCACCTCACCACGCTTACCTGCGTGGATGACAACACCAGCGATTCAGGTTTGTCTCTTATTTTATATTCCCGCTGAAAAAAGCTTACATTACGTGGCACTCACTTTTCTCTTCAGGAATTTTTAGGTAAATTGCAAATATGATCATTGGTTGGACCGATTTCCACATAATTTAGAAAATTGCGAATGTGATCATTATTTGGACAGATTTTTTCATTGTTTTTGTACAAATAACATTCCGTTTTACAATGAACAAAAACAATTTTTTTTTTTTTTTATTTTTTTTTAGGTACATTAAAAATATTTTACTTTGTTTTTTATCTGCAAAAAATTTAAAATAAGTAATATTAACCCATCAAAAAAAGAGCTTACCATTCACTACAAAATTCACCACAACTTATGAACCAGATGTACTTCTTCTTCAACTGAAACATTGATGAATTTAATATGGGCGTGACACACAAAGTATGTTCTTTTTATCGCCACTTTTCATTGGCGAAAGATTGACACTTAAGTATAACATATATCACTAGTGGGATTCCCCAAATAACTATCGGGGAATTTCGTTTATGAACTGTGTGGCCAAAGTTTTAATGGGAATTATGAATTCGAGAATCCAAAAATGGGTGGAAAAATACGAAGTTCTAAATGAATTTCAAGCAGGATTTAGACCTGGGTACTCAACTGTGGACAATATTTATAATTTAACGTCAATTGTAAACCTAAAATTTGAGCAAAAAAAGAAAGTATATGCCTTCTTTGTTGATTTCAAAGCGGCATTTGATAAAATCCCTAGACAGCTGTTGATGTACAAACTTCACATGCTGGGTTTGTCCACAAAAATGATTAATTTAATCGGAAACATTTACAATAACACAAAGTCAGCTGTGTGGACTGGGAATGAAATATCACAACAATTTAGCACACATTCTGGAGTAAGACAAGGTTGTCTATTATCACCGCTGCTATTTACATTATATCTAAACGATCTACATGATTATTTACAGCATGGTCTTATGGTGGAAGAAATTAACGTACGACTACTACTTTATGCGGATGATATAGTTATACTAGCTGATGACAGGAATTCTATGCAATATATGGTAAATAAATTAGAAGAATATTGCAGCATGTGGAACATGGAGGTTAACTTATCAAAATCTGAAATGGTAGTGTTTAGGCGAAACGGACGTTTATCAAATCAAGATAAGTGGATATACAACGGAAATCAAATAAAAATCGTTAATGAGTACTGCTATCTAGGAGTCATCCTTACACCTCAAATGTCATTTGTAAAGCATCTTGATAAACGGAATACACTGGCAAAAAATAGTATAAATGCAACTTGGAAAAGTTTTCTTAATAAACCAACAATATCATTGGCATCAAAATGGCGTCTCTTTCAAGCAGTATGCAGATCAATTCAGTCCTATGGCGCACAAATTTGGGGATTTGGATTATTCGATAATGTTAATAAATTACAAAGATATTTTATAAAAAGAATTCTGAAGTTGCCAGACTGTATACCAAATTATGCAATATCATCAGAAACAAACGCGGAAGACAACCACTTTTATACCCTTAATTTACATCTGAATTATATCTTCAATACATTATTCAAGTATAGCGAAACAAGACTCCCACATAAACTCTCAAAAATGATCCTTAATAAAAATATTTTTTGGGCGAAACATCTTAACCAATTGGGTGAATGTTTCAGAATAACGTTCAACAATGAAAACGTATCTACACAGGAGTGGATTAGAAATGGTACTTTAATGTTAGAAGAATTAAAACGCAAAAGCTACAACGATAAAAAAGAAAAAGCACTATCTAGTGAAACACGTTTCTACAAATTTTTAAAGCATGATATTGGTGAATTGTATATAAGAGAGATGTGGAACCGTAACAAAATTTCGATTATTTTTAAAACAAGATGCGACATGTTGCCCCTGAATGCGAACAGTTACAGACAAGGAGAGAAAACATGCACTATGTGTAATTTAAGAACAGATGAAAACTTGCTTCATTTTATGGCGAAATGCCCAATTTTAAGAGAGTTCAGGTTCAGATATTTAGGTAAAAGTACCATGGATGTTAATGAATTAGTAGATATTTTAAATGGAGAATCTAATGATGCATGGAATAATATTTACAATTATGTTACCAGTGCTTTAAAATATAGAAAAAATGTAATAAATGAATCTTTTTAAGGTAGTTAAAAAAAAAAAAAAAAAAAAAAAAAGAAAAACGGAAACAAATTTAGTTATATATATGACAGACGACTATTAAGTCATTGTCATTTAAAACCCCCTCTTATATTTTTTATTTTTTATTTTGTATTTAAAATATTCTTAAAATATGTAATTTTTAAGGTGAATTGTATTAATATTTTTAAAATGCAAAATAAAAACCAAATTTATATTTATTAATTTTATTTATTATATCACTAGTGTTTTTATCACAACTTCTGAAGTAGTGATCCGGTTGTTAATATAACTTGACCTTTTGGAAGCACTTTTTTCATCACTTCTTTAGAAGTACATATTTCTTGGCATTTTTTGTGTGATTATGTCATTTTTATTTCGTGATTTAGAACTTCTAAATTAGAAGTTCTTTTTTCACTTATTTTTGTAAGATTGATTGAAAGAGTATTTTTTTTTGTAATATTTACACTAAAACCACTATTCGACAGCAAAAACCTTCCAGTGAAATTTCTAACTGGTCCTTATAAATTTTGGTCTCCTGCTTCAAAGATTGAGATATTCGCTGTTAAAAAGAAAAAAGCACTTTTAGGGTCCACTGTTACGTATTCTTATATTGCTTCCACGAAATATGACTTGATTTCATATAAAATGGACCTCATGATTCCAAAACTGCAATCCACATTTTTCAAGCATGTTTTGTTTTTGAGATATTCGCGTTTGAAAATTTTAGTGTGATTTATAAAGAATATAACTGCGTAACAGTAGAGTTTGAGTTTTTCAAACGCCAATATTTCAAATACAGTACGCGATAGAAAAATTTGGATGCCAGATTTGGAATAAAGATGCCTTATTTTTACTAAATCGAGTTCTATTGTGTTTGAGCAACTTAAGAATACGTTACAGAGGAGACCCAAATATTTCAATATTAAAACGCGAATATCTTAAAAACCTTACGTGATAGAAAAATTAATTTCATTAATAACACAGGGCAACACTTTTTTCCCCGGGTTCTGATAGCTAATTTTGAGTAATTGGGGCACGCTGATTTCAAATCTGGCTATCATTTTTTGGGTCAGCTCTTGTTTTTGAGATATAGCCTAAGGAATTTTTGAAAATAGGCTATTTTTGGCATGTTTGTGAGTCCATAGCCCTGTTTTTTGCAGACCGGATTAAGATTTGGATTAACTTCATTTAGTTAAAAAATGGGTCAAAGTCCGGAATTTTTTTTATAATTTTTTTCTGAAATTACATACAATTAGTAAATATAAACAGAAAAACAAATTAAGCTTTGTCCAAAACGCAAAGAATGAAAAATACATTTAGTTAAATCCTAGGATTAACTCAAATTTATTTATACCGTTTTACATTTTGGACAACGCTTAATTTTTTCTCTTGTTTATATAGAAAAAAAAAAAAAATCTGGACTTGATTTGACACATTTTTTAACTAAATAAAGTTAATCCTAATCTTAATCCGGTGTGCAAAAAACATGGCTCATATTTACCAACACTTGTCTTATATCCAAAAAGTGAATGACGATTTTAGATATGTTGAATATGCTGATTCCAAAAATGCTCTTACTTTTGTTGAGTCATCTTTAGTTTTGGAGATATGGTTAAAATAAAATTTTTAAATTTATGCCCTCTTTAATTTTGTCTGAATATTTATGCTCTTTTTAATAACTCGAAAACTGAAGCTGTCAGAAAAAAACGAATACCAGTTTTGGAATCCTCGCATCCAATATAGTTAAATTCGTGTTTAAAACTGAGGCTCTAAAATAAGTTTTGGAAATTATAGCCAAGCAAAGTTGGTAAAATACGCACTTTTTCGACTCTTTAACTTGATGGAAAAAATTGGATAACAGTTTCGGAATCAGCACACTAAAATCCATAAAAATCAGTTGTCAAAGGTCAGACAAATAGAAAAGGTTCAACTTTTGTCAACCTGTGTAATCCAACGTATATACTTCGAATTAAAAAAGGAGTAATTATAGAGATCACAAAACTATAAAAATTCACGGCGAATTGATTCACAAGTTTGATTTGACCAAGAGCCTATACCTCAATTTTCTAAAAAGCTTAAACAATCTTTAATAATGTGATGTAGCAACATCCGCTTTAGTTCGTAAATGTATTTATTTAATTTAGGACCAACTTTTTTTGTTATAAGATATGAAATTTTAAAAATTTATCAATAATCGATTTTCGCCTTTTCGATTTTTTAAGCTCTAAATAAAGAGAAATGAAATGCCATTACCAAAATTTGTCACTATTTTTGCAAAACCTAAATCTATTGAAGCTGGACGTAGAAAAAATTGCATACTTCGTGTATCGCCCTCATTCTAATTGTTTCAGTTGAAAAAGAAGTTCATATGTTGTGGTGATTTGATTTGATTCCTAAGAACATATGAAAGAGTAAAAAGAGTAAGTAAAGAGCTGGTGAAAAATGTTTTTATTGTTACTTTGTAGCATTTTTGGAAGTGATTTTAAAAGTACTTCCTACGGAATATGAAGTTCGGCACCTATCGCTACTTTGTATGTAGTGAGACTACTAATTCTTTTTGAACCACTTCGTTTATTTTTTGCTGGGTAAGGCAACCGAAACAAAACCGATATAATACCGGTAAAAATTCGAGTAAAGGTAATGGTTTTTTACCGGTAACGGTATTTAAATTTTTTTATTTCGGTATTGGTAACGGTAACGGTAGTCAATATTAAAGGGTTTTTAATCGGTAACGGTATTGAAAGGGTAACGGTAGCCAACCCTGCAAAAAATTAAAAAGCTATTTAATTTTTATGAAATTATTTATTTAAATTGTTTTTAAAATTTTTAAGTAAATTTTTAATTGCGTCAATTAAAAAATTACTCAATTTTTGTTTTGAAATTTAAACAAGTGATTACTCAAATTTGTTTCCTCCATATTTTTTTTTGTGCAGAATATACCAATCATCTATCTATAACCCTTAAGGCGGTCCCCACATAATTTTAATTTTTTTTATTAATTTGTTTTACAAAATCAGGTGCCTTCTAGAGTGGTCAACGGCAAGACCGGTTTTTATTTATTTGTTTTTCTGACCGTAGCTATACCCTTTCTCCACTCCCAAAAAGGCTTCCCATATAAAATGACATTTTATAAAATTGGTATGGTAGGTTAGATGGTATGTATGTTCTGTAAAAATGTTGGGCTTGGACAAAATATTGAGGGGCGGTCATATATTTGACTCCTCTGGGGGCACTTTTGGAACAGTTAGAGCGGTAGGAGCAGTTTTATAAAAAATTTAATCTTTGTATTATATTATAATATTTTATTAATATTAACCTTAAAAAGCAAACTATAAATAAAAATGTTCCGATGTGGTTGATAATTTTTTAATAATAAGTTCAACCATATTAGTCGCATATTTTATTATATAATGCTACATTGCGCATTATAACTATAAATATACTTTTATCTTACAAGATTTCTTAAGTTAAATAAAGTGAGAGTGTTAAATTCGGCTATGCCGAATTTTGTATACCCTCAAAAATTAAAAAAAAAAAAATTAAAAAAGATTTTTATTTTTGGGGTCAGCTGGGGTCGTTGGGGAACACTTTTTATCCGCGATAAATGTTTGCAAATTCATTAATTGTCATTGCACGGAAGAAATACATTTCTATCATTACCTAAAATATATATTTTTATCCACATTCACAACAGGAAGCGGGCCGAAAGAAATGACATTTTCTTATTTCTAAGGTCCAAGTGCAGAACTTTGGACTTTTTCTTGTATAATTTTTTTGTATTTGTTTAACAAAGATACAAAAAAAAACATTAAAAAATAAATTTTTCAGAGGTTGGTTTAAATATTCAAGTGAAAACTTTTTCCCCCTCTCCTGAATTTGCCCATTTACGAACTTAGCCTGCCTAGGACCATAAGACACATCGTGCTTAACTTCAGGAGTTTAGCTATTTTATTTTGGACTGCATCTTGTTAGCTATAGACAGACGGTCGGACGCAGGGACAGACATTCATACACTCAAAAAAAGAATAAACTTAAACTTTGGAAAATTTTTCTTCAAAATAGTTTATAAATTTTCCCACAATTTAGTTAAAATTAACTAAAAGTTGGGAAATTTTCCTAACTTTTAGGAAAATATTTTAATTCATGGACTGTTAAATAGGCCATAATTTCCCTAAAATGGAATTCCCTAATACATGGAAGAAATTCTTACCGCCAAAGAAATTTTCCCTAAATAATTGAAAAAAAATCTTTATTTTACAGACATATTTCTTAAAACAAAATTCAGTTCAAAAAATTCAATTTTAGGACGTAATTTACTACCAGTTAGTTTATCATATTTATCTTCTTTAGAGATTAATCACAATTGGAGCGGGAAGCGGTTTTCCGCAACTCTCCCCATACATTTCGTATGAAAACAAAATTCCGCGGCGTTTTTCCGCCGAAATAGATTCTATTCTATTTTCATGGCGTTTTTTCTCTCTCTCTCATTTTTCCTCTCATTGTATTTTTTGGCGTTGCCAGACTTTAACCCAAAAAAAGCATTGTTTTACTGTACAGTGTTGTAAAATACAAGTAAAGTACGAGTTTTTTGGCAGATGGAAATAAACAACAAAGCAAAATAGAAAAAAAAATATGAAAAACAATGGAGTTTCCTGAAAAATTAATAGATATTGTTAAAGAATATATGATTTTTTATGCAATTTTTCAAGTTTTTAGGATGCAATATGTAAAATTTGTTTCACGGAATGTGTATTTTATTTTTTATTGTTTCGAATAAATAAATTGTGCAAAAGTTTCTGTTATTTTCTTGTTTTGCAACTGTTTTATAAGATTTTTTCACTTGGTCTTAATTGAATGAGTTTTTATAATATTGAAAAAATTTTATTGTTTAAATATAAAAAAATTTTATTGTAAAATTAAAATTTCTAAATAAAATTTAAATAATTAACACAACAATTATACATTTCGAGGTATGAATGTCAAAAATAATGCAAAGAAAACCGCAAACCGCTTGACGCTTAATTTAAATTAATCGCTCGATTTTTGAAGCGTTTTTCCGCTTCCCGCTCCAATTGTGATTATTCTCTTAATTTGAGGAAGTTTTTTCCACAAGCTTAGTAAATTTTTCATAACTTGAAATTGTTTTGTTGATTTTTTTATGCTTGCTTGTAGTTCACATTTTGTTTATTATTTGTTGTAGTACATGAATACAAAAAGTTTGATCTTGTATAACAAGTAATAAATTTAATATTTATTTTTTTTTTTACACATGTATGTGTTAGAAAAAATATTTTAATCACAACAAAGACCTTGGCTTTGGCGTGTTTTCCCATAGTCTGGGAACAAACGTCAAATACAAAGTTTTTGTTGTAATTTAACTAAAAAAAATAATGAAATTTATTACTTGACTATAAGAAACAAACGTTTCTTTATATTTATAATAAAATATGTACCCAATGAGAATTATGTGTGTATTCTCATGCTATTCTATAAATAAACCAATAAAAAATATTAAATTAACTAATTTTTAGGAAAAATTTCCTTATCAGAACTGTTTTTTCAACTAAAAAATGGGAAATTTTTTCTCATATTCTAGTTCAAATTGGTCCTTCTTTTAAAGAAAAATATGGACTAAAAAGTAGGAATACATGGCAATGGAGCTAAATCATTATCAATTTTCCTTGGATTTAGTTAATTTTCCCATTTTTTAGTTAGTTTTTTTTCTGAGTGTACACAGAAAAAAATAAAAAAAATATTTAATTAAAAAATTCGTAGATTTAATTAAAAAATTAATTAAATCCGGACCAATCACTAAAATGCGCAAATAAATTAAAAATATTTGTATGTCGTTAATTAAAAATAAATGGATATTTATTTAATTAAAAACTTAATACTATAAATTAAAAAAATTAATTAAAATTAAAAAAAAAAATAATTAAAATTTTAATTGTATAAATTAAAAAAATTAATTAAAAATATTATATTAAAAAAAAAAAAAAAATAATTTGTAAAAACATTCTTTTTGAACAAAATAGTTTAAAAAAAACATTTCTTCAAACTTTGCCAAATTTATTTATGCCGTAAAGACATAGTCAGTGAGATGATTTTATAAAGTTGATTATAAACCTTTCATATACATACACATAAAACTATAAACAAAATGAGAATTCAAAAACCTATGTGAAAAATAAAAAAAACTTTCAACAAACTTTTTATACTTATGAGGCATTCCACACCAAATGTCCAGCGAAAAAAAAACACGTGTACCATAAACTTCTGAATAGCTTGTATGGATAGCCCTATATGGAACTTAGAAAAATGCGTTTTCGGTTTTTCAATTTTCCAAAAACTGGGCTTAGGAGACGTGGTCAAATATTGGAAAAATGGTCAAATTTGTGGCGAGTTGCCTTGACTAAATATTTATCACATTAAAACGAAATGCACCACAATCTTAAAAATTTACATTCTTATATAGTTTCGTATGGGCTATCGAATAAAATTTTTTTCCAAGAAATATTTTCAGAACCCGTTCTGAAATTTTCCATTTTTTAAAAAAGTCAATTTATCAAAAATCCGGCCACTTTTTTTTCTTTTTTTTAATTTTTTTTTTTTTTTAAGTTTAGATGTTTGTCCATCCACACAAAAAATATCAGAAATGTATTTTTCGTTTTTTTCGAGAAAATCGCATTTGAATTTTAAATTTCATAACAATTTTGTAATTTGCTTGTATTTTCTTGTGTCAACAGAGCGTATGACGAATATTTATGCAATTAATATTACTCAATCGCAACTTTAAAACAAAGAAATACAAGCAAATAACAAAATTGTTATGAAATTTAAAGTTCAAATGCGATTTTCTCGAAAAAAAAGATGAACGTGTTTCTGATTTTTTCTGTGTGGATGGACAAACATCTAAACTTTTAAAAAAATAAATAAAAAAGAAAAAAAAAAGTGGCCGGATTTTTGATAAATTTACTTTTTAAAAAAATGGAAAATTTCAGAACGGGTTCTGAAAATTTTCCAGAACAAAAAATTTTAATCGATAGCCCATACAAAACTATATAAGAACGTAAGTTTTGGACATTGTGGTGCATTCCGTATTAATGTGGTAAATATTTAATCAAGGCAACTCGCCACAAATTTTACCATTTTTCCAATATTTGACCACGCCTCCTAAGCCCAGTTTTCGAAAATTTGAAAAACCAAAAACGAAATTTTCTTAGTTACATATAGGGCTATCCAAACAATCTATTCAGAAATTTACGGGACACATGTTTTTCTGTAGCGGGACATTTGGTGTGGAATGCCTCTTATGTATTTTTTTTGTATGTAATACAATGCAAGAGAAAAACACTCGCACACACACGGAAAACAAAACAAAAAAAAAAAATAAGTAAAGCTAGAAATTTAATTAAACATTTAATTATATAAATTAAATACTTAATTAATATTAAATTTGAAAACAATTAAAATATTAATTAAAATAAAGTTAAAAATTTAATTAAACAATTAATTATATTAATTAAAAGTTTAATTAATATTAAATAAAAAAACAATTAAATTTTTAATTAAAATAAAATATACGATATTATTTTCTGTGTAAAATCGATCATGGATCAATAACACAGGGCAACACTTTTTTTTTACCGGGTTCTGATAGCTAATTTTGGGTAATTGGGGTACGCTGATTTCAAATCTGCCTTCCGTTTTTTAGGGTCAGCTCTAGTTTTCGAGATATAGCCTCAGGAAACTTTGAAAATATGCTATTTTTGGCATATTTGTAAGTCCATATTTACCAACACTGGTCTTGTATTAAAAAAGTGAATGACGATTTTATGTATGTTGGATATGCTGATTCCAAAAATGCCCTTCGTTTTTTTGAGTCATCTTTAGTTTTTGAGATATTGCTAAAATAAAATTTTAAAATTCTCATTTATGCCAGAATTCGATAAAAAAAATTTTTTGTAGTTTCATGTTATAAGAGAGGTGCCACGCCCCTTAACCCAATCTTGCCTATATTTTCTACAAAGTTAAGCAAACAAAAGTTAGCATTCTGTACTCAAATTTGTTGAAAAATATTTTTCAGCAGCCAAATAAAAGCAGTTTATTGTTTTGAGTTACATGGGAGGTGCCACGCCCACGCCCACGCCACCTACCCACACCATACATTCCTTAGAACAATTCCCAAAATCAAGTAAGCTTATGATGTAAATATAAGGTCAATCACAAGAGTGGTTTGGCTGAAATGATGAAAAGAATTTTTCGAAATTTACTTGCGTCATAACTCAAAAACTAAAGCTGTCAGAAAAAAGTTAATACCAGTTTTGGAATCCTCGCATCCAATTTAGTTAAGTTCGTGATTAAAACTCAGGCTCTAAAATAAGTGATGGAAATTATAGACTTGCAAAGTTGGTAAAAAACGCACCTTTTTGACTCTTTAAGAGCGATTTGCTCGCGAACACGAGCTGATGGAAAAAATCGGATAACAGATTCGGAATCAGCACACTAAACTCCATATAAATCAGTTGTCAAATGTCAGGCAAATTGAAAAAGGGCATTTTTTGTGACCCTGTGGAATATATATCGTTGGATGGCTTTGAAGAAGTCCTACACTGAAAAAATGCCTGCGAATTTTGTACTCTTGCCCAAAACATTAAATCATGATAATGTTTTGCGGAAGATTTGGGTGAACTTGCCAAACTAAAGTTTTTTTTTAGAAAAAATAATGTTATATTACTTTGCTATTCCAAAACGAAATGAAATATCAGTCGAGGACCCTATTAAAAAACCAAAAGAGCTGTACATTTCGTAAGTGAGTGCAAAAATAAGTGTAAAAAAGTGTTTTTACATTTTGGAGAGTATAAAAGATTCGGCACCAAAGAATATAACACTCTCACTTGTTTTATGTACATTTGATAAACAAATGGAAAATTTTTATTGCGAAAAGCTTAGACTTGGTGAAAAAGTAGTTTTGGTAAAAAAAAGGTTTTTTTTTTTTTCGCGAAAAACAATTATAATAAAAGAAATTTAATGATCACCAAAATTTTTGGTGAAAAAAATGTTGATGAAAAAAAGTTTTTGATTAATTTTATTTGATGAAAGGAAAAATTTTTTGATATTTATGAAAAAAAAATTTTGATGAAAAAAAAAAATTGATGAAAAAAAAAATTAATGGAAAAACAAAAAAATTGATGAAAAAAAAAATTTTGATAAAAAAAAAATTTTTTGATGAAAAAAAAAAAATTGATGAAAAAAAAAAAATAATGAAAAAAAAAAATTTGATGAAAAAAAATTGAAAAAAAAGTTGATAAAAAAAAATTGATGAAAAAAATCTTATGAAAAAAAAAGTTTGATGAAAAAAAAATTTATTAAAAAAAAATTGATGGAAAAAAAATTTGATGAAAAAAAAAAATTTGATGAAAAAAAAAATTTTTTTTGTTGCAAAATAATTATGTTACTTTTTATTCACCAGCTGGTGAAAAACGGGTTTATTCACCACGAGGTGAATTATTATACAAGTTACAAACCCAAGTTATTAAAATTTTTGGTTTTAAGAAAATGAAAATAGTAATTATTGTTTTCTTTTTCGATAATTGTAAGCTAATATAGTCAAACTGAGGTGGCGTCCTGCAACTTTTTTAAAATTACACAGAAAATAATATCGTATATTTTATTTTAATTAAAATTTTAATTGTTTTTTAATTTAATTTTAATTAAACTTTTAATTAATATAATTAATTGTTTAATTAAATTTTTAACTTTATTTTAATTAATATTTTAATTGTTTTCAAATTTAATATTAATTAAGTATTTAATTTATATAATTAAATGTTTAATTAAATTTCTAGCTTTACTTATTTTTTTTTTGTTTTGTTTTCCGTGTGTGTGCGAGTGTGTGTTTTTCTCTTGCATTGTATTAAGTACATACAAAAAAATACATAAGTATAAAAAGTTTGTTGAAAGTTTTTTTTATTTTTCGCATAGGTTTTTGAATTCTCATTTTGTTTATAGTTTTATGAGTATGTATATGAAAGGTTTATAATCAACTTTATAAAATCATCTCACTGACTATGTCTTTACGGCATAAATAAATTTGGTAAAGTTTGAAGAAATATTTTTTTTAAACTATTTTCTTCTAAAAGAATGTTTTTACAAATTATTTTTTTTTTTTTAATATAATATTTTTAAATTTTTTTAATTTATACAATTAAAATTTTAATTATTTTTTTTTTAATTTTAATTAAATTTTTTAATTTATAGTATTAAGTTTTTAATTAAATAAATATCCATTTATTTTTAATTAACGACATACAAATATTTTTAATTTATTTGCGCATTTTAGTGATTGGTCCGGATTTAATTAATTTTTTAATTAAATCTACGAATTTTTTACTTAAATATTTTTTTTATTTTTTTCTGTGTAGACACCCGCCTAAAAACATTATCATGTTAAAATATCTTTACATTGAAAAAATGTCTTTAAAAATTTTTCATGAATTTTCCTAAAATTTAGTTAAATTTTACTTAAAAATGAGAAAATTTCTTAACTATGAGGAAAAAAGTTTAGATTATTTACTTATAATTAGTTCATAGTTTTCTCTAAATGGAATTTTTAAATATTAGAAAAAAAATTCTTAGTGCCAAAGAAATTTTTCACAAATCTAAGAAAAGTATCTTTATTTTTAAGACGTATTTTTTAAAAACAATTTAGTTCTAGTTTAATTAAAATTTACTAAAAACATCATCGTATTTCTCTTCTTTAAATTGAGGAAGTGTACTTCTTAGAATTTAGTTAATAACTTCTTAGAATTTAGTTCAAAATTCAAAATGGCGATATCTCGAAAACTAAGCGAGATAGAGCGAAACGGATGAAATTTTCAAATGAAAGACTACAAAGAAAAATATGGAATATCTGTCGTGATCTCAAGACCCTAATTTAAGATCTAAAATTTTAAATTCCCGAGATTTTATATATGCACATATGTCGGTAAATACTGCCAACACGAGAAAAGGTCCAACGGCATTTTTGTAGCTCTTGACTCGTAGAAACTTCCGCAAAATACCCAAAAAAATACCCTCCGATTAATAGCACAGCTCAACAAGAAAATGCGTATTGGATTCTGGTTAGTGATTTGGATAGTGTCTGTTGCGCTGATTCCAAATCCGGAGCCCAAATTTGCCTATCACGTCAGGATTTTGAGTAATTCGCGTTTAAAGTGCCGAAAAGGGGCATTTTTGACCCATTTTAAAAGCTTATAAAATAAGATACTGACATGCAAATGACTTGGTATTAAGCGCGTTCGAAAGCTTGTAATTTTCTCTTAAAGATAAGATAAAATGTTCCAAAAATTTAATTTTCTAAAATGGCAAAAAAATCATTAGCAAAAAACCTTCCATTTTTTCAATATTTAGTTTATTTACACAGTGTTTTTTAACAAATTTCCATACAAATTCATACGTAAATTTTAGATTTAAAGCAATTGTGGCCACCCGAGTAAAAATAATTTAATATGATCTTATATACTTTTATATAGTCATATTATTTCATATATGATCATGTATGACACTATGTATTGCGAGATAAATTTATATAATAAATTTTGATGTGCGATTATTTTAAGATATCGCCATACATAACTATATGTTGTAACATCTGGTCCCATGTATAATTCCAAATTTCTATGTGTTATATATAAAATTTTATATGCCTCCATTATTTTTTAATTTTTCTAAGTTTTTTCCAAGCACATGTTTTTATCGCGAACATTTTTAAAGTGTTTTATATAAAATTTTATATGACACCATATTTTTTTATTTTTCTGAGTTTTTTCCAAGCACAACTTTTTTATCACGAAAATTTTGTAAGTGTTTTATATAAAATTTTTTATATTTTTCTAAGTTTTTTTCAAGGAAATTTTTTTTTATCGCAAATATTTTCTAAGTGTTTTATTTAAAATTTTATATAACTCCATTTTTTCAAATTTTTCTAAGTTTTTTCCAAGGACAAATTTTTTTGAAAATTTCTAAGTGTTTTATATAAAATTTAACACGACTCCATTTTTTGAAATTTTTCTAAGTTTTTTTCAAAGAACAACTTATTTTTATTATTCTAATTTTTCAACTTTTTATTTAAAACTAAAAAAAAAAACATCCGATTTATAAAATTGTATAAATTTTAATATAATTGGATATAATTTTATATCATTGGATTAGACCAAAACTCGTATCAAAGTCGATATAAAGTTATATAAACTGATATTATTAGATATTATTCGATCAAATCTTATGAAACCATTTTTCGTATAAGATTATATCAAAATATACACGAACCCATATTAAATTATATATTGTGTCATATCAATTTTTTTACTCGGGCAATGATTTTTTTACCATTTTAGAAAATTAAATTCCAAGAAGATTTGATTTTGTCTGAAAGAGAAAATTACACACTTTCGAATGAGCTTGATGCCAAGTCATTTGTATGTCAGGATCTTATTTTATAGGCGTTCAAAAATGGTCAAAATGGACCTTTTTTGACACTTTAACCGCGATTTTCTCAAAATTGTGACGTAATAGAAAAATTTTAGTGACCGTTTCTTAATCGGGGCACTAAACCCTATCAACTTTTTTCGGTTTCATCCAAAACGCAGCGACAAACCTCAGATTTGTAGAGCGGTGTAGTTTTTGAGTTATACAGTTTTTAAGATTCTCAAAACCCTATCAGACCCCTTATTACCGTATCTCAAAAACTAAGCAAGGTAGAGCGAAACGAACACAAGTTTAGAGTCCAAATCTATGGGGACCCTTAAAGGACCCAACGGGGTCTCGAGTTAACAGAGGCTGTACCAATGGGGTCCGAACCCATGGGTCCAGGGTCTAGACCCAATCTAGTTCTAAAATGTGAATAAACTAAAGTGTAATATAATTTTTCCCATTTTCTAGTTAAAATTGGCTTTAAATTAAACAACTTTGTTTTCCTTATTTTTGGGAAAATTATGAACTAAAACCAAGAAAAAAAATCTTTGGAGCCAAATCATTCCCTCTTTTTCTCAAAATTTAGTTAAATTTCCCAGATTTTAGTTCACTTTTTTTTGAGTGTATGTACAATTTAAAAAAATCGCAAAAAGGTTTTGAGGGCGTTTATATATGCAATATTCGTATGAAAAATATGAAAAAATCTTCCACATAGGTCTTTTTAAATATCCAGCCCCCGATATGGTTAATGGGGTCCCCGACTAATATTTCCATGCGTTACACACGGAATGACAAAATGAGTATACCCCCATACTGTGGTTTGAGATTATGGAAACAATATAACTTTGTTACCGCATTTAGACCTATTTAAAAACAATGTCAAATAATGACAAGAAAAATGTATTTATAGTTATGACAGGCAGTGTATTATAAGCAAAACATTAAAAAAACATTTAAAACGCACAAATTTAATCGATTAATCGTGTTGAAAAGGCAATGATTTTACTTGATTTATATTAATTTTGCTGATAGACCACACTTTATAATGTGATTCATCTCCCCGAAAAATGGACCCAATATAAAAACAAGTCAAAAAGTTATAGTCGGTCAAAACCGACCATATGATACCCTACACCAGTGTTTTTTCAAAAAATGTGTCCCAAGTCCAAATATGGACCGTTTGGACCTATCTTTTGTTAGATCTTTATTTAGTGTAGAAAATACACACAGATCAAATTTTAGTGGAATTGGTTTATTTTTTTTGCCAATAAACCGATTTAACTGAATATCGGTCGAAATTTTCATATGGGGGACTAAGTCCAAAAATGGTCCAAATGTATTCCGATACGATTAGGTTACAAAAATATACGTTTAACACCTGCAAATAAATTTGTAATCAAATATTTTAATTTTTATGTATTTTGAGGAAATTATGTGAATATCGGGAGTGAGGTTTGTATGGGGACTACCAGAAGGACTGACCCGATTCCTTTGAAATTTGGTATGTTGGTTTGTGCATTAAAAATGTTATTACCTGTTAAATTTCAAAACGATATCTGTTATAATACGGTTGTTAGAGGCGTTTAAGCGAAATTCAAAAGGGCGATTGTATGGGGGCTAGGTCTTAACATGGAGCGATTTTTTCCAATTTCAATAGGCTTCGTCCTTGGGACACAATAAGCTTAAGTTTCAAATTTCAAGTCAATTGATTGAAAATTGCGACCTGTATCGTGCTTAAACCGATATATGGACAGACGGACGGACATCGCTAAATCGACTCAAAAAGTAATTCTGAGTCGATCGGTATACTTAAAAGTGGGTCTAGGACCAATATTTCGGGTAGTTACAAACAACAGCACTAACTCTTTATGCCCTGTACCACAGAGTGGTGTAGGGTATTAAGAGTCATTTGAAAACACGTAGGAAAGTTTTAGTCAGTCAAGACTGACCATATAATACCCTACACCAGTATTTCCCGGTATATGGGTTCCAAGTTCAAACATGGACCGATTGGATCTATCTTTTGCCAAATCCTTAATAAGTGTAAAAAACACTCACACACTACATTTGAGTGAAATAAGGCCCTTATTTGTTGCCAATAAACCGATTTAACTGAATATTGGGTGAAATTTTCTTATGGGGTCTAAGTCCAAAAATGGTCCGATTATAATCGGATTTGATAAGGTTATTAAAGTACGCGTTAAACACACACAAACAAAATTTAAATAAACTTTTTCCTTTTTTGATGAAATTTTAGAGATTTATGTGAATATCGGGTGGGTGGTTTGTAAGGGGGCTGCAAGAAGAACTGGTCCGATTCCTTTAAAATTTGGAATGGTAAATGGTGTACAAACATCAGCACAAACTCATTATACCCTGCACCACAGAGTGGTGTAGGGTATAAAAAATAAAACAAAAATGATACTTCCACCCCCTGTTGTAGGCTTTTCGAACTTTTTTTAAGAGTTCAAAAAAACTTCTATTGTATAAATTTTTATTGTTGAATCAACTTGTGAAATCAGATTTGCAATATACCCAAAATCCGCGTTCTCAGATACGTGGAACTATTCCAAGGGGGGAACATTTTTTTCATAAAAATATCGGCACTCTTTTTAACTAACTTAAATCGTTAAAAAAAAATATAATACCCTATGAAAAGATGAAGTGACTTCACTAAACGAACCCTAATTAATTATACCCTAAACCACACTGTGGTACAGGGTATAATGAGTTTGTGCTGATGTTTGTAACTACCCGGAATATTGGTTCTAGACCCACTTTTAAGTATACCGATCCACTCGGAATAACTTTTTGAGTCGATCTAGTGATGTCCGTCCGTCCGTCCGTCCTTCTGTCTGACCATGCACTCAAAAAAAAAGTGAACTACGAACTGGGAAAATTAACAAAATTTTGAGAAAAAGAGGGAATGATTTGGCTCCAAAGATTTTTTCTTGGTTTTAGTTCAAACTTATCCCAAAAATAAGGCAATCAAAGCTATTTAATTTTAAACCAATTTTAACTAGAAGATGGGAAAAATTATATTACACTTTAGTTCATTCACATTTTAGGACTAGATTAAGTCCAGACCCTAGACCCATGGGTTCAGACCCAATGGGTCGAAGCCCTGTTAACTCGAGACCTCTTTAAGGGTCCCATAGAATTTGACCCAAAAATTTTGTGCGTTTCACTCTACCTTGCTTAGTTTTTGAGATACGGTAATAAGGGGCCGGATAGGGTTTTGAGAATCTTAAAAGCTGAATAACTCAAAAACTATTAATCGGAGGGCTTTCGGGTATTTTGTGGAATATTCTACGAGTCAAGAGCTACAAAAATGCCTTTTTCTCGTGTTGGCAGTATTTACCGAGATATGTGCATATATAAAATCTCGGGAATTTCAAATTTTAGATCCGAAATTAGGGTCTTGAGACCCCGGCAGATATGCAGAGCTAGTCTATTCCATATTTTACTTTGTGGGTTAGGTTAAGTTAATGAGGATGACGCCAATCCCCAAAAAAAAAAAAAAATAAAAATTTTGTTTGGAATGACATCCACAGAGGCCAATTTTGGCCCATTATAATTCCTGCTGTTGTTTCCTTCCTTCTCTCCATTCAATTTTGTTCTTACCCAAGAAAACGCATTTTTACGTTTCCCACTTTGACGCTTGTATGAATGACATGAGTAGCCAAGGGTTTATACCTCGAAGGTCCTGAATATCCTGAAAGACATAAGAACCTAAACATTTAAATCTTCTAAATGCTAATGCAGGGCATTCACATAAGAAATGGAAGCTGTCCTCGACAGATTCATTGCACCATCTGCAATTGCACCATCTCAGTATTTAAGTTAGTTTTGTAAGATTTATACACTTATTGTTAGGCCAAGAATGGGCAGATTCAATAATCCAGATAATAAAGTATTTAACAAAAAAAAAAAAAAAAAAAAATCTGCAAGTATCGTCTGACATAACCCCGATTCTTACCATGTGTTTCGCGAGTTTATTATGCCCTGTGATAAGGTTTATTACTGATCTTATCTGTCTTCTGTCCATATCCAGAAGAATTTTGCTGTTACCCAGCGATTTTTCGTCCCATAGCATTTTCGTTTGTATGCTATCATTTGATATCGTCCATCTATTTATCCACTTGTTTCTAGTGTCCAGCTTAATATTATGAAAAGTAAGGGAGAGTGGTGGAAACACTCCCTCAACGGCAAGCTCATGTGGAAGGCCTTCGCAAGCACATCCGCTTTCTCATTACCTCTAATATCCTTGTGACCAGGTACCCAACACAGTCGTATATTATGCTGCTCCCTGAGAACTTGTAGTTCTCTGTGGCAGCGGCTGACTACCTTGGAGTTGATATTATCCGTAGTTAACGCCTTTAAAGCCGCTTGGCTGTCGATGAAGAAAGCAATATCTTTGCAATTTACTTTGTAGTCTTTCTTTTGAAAATTTCATCCGTTTCGCTCTATCTCGCTTAGTTTTCGAGATATCGCCATTTGAATTTTTAACTAAATTCTAAGAAGTTATTTACTAAATTCTCAGAAGTTATTAACTAAATTTTAAGAAGTACACTTTCTCAATTCAAAGAAGAGAAATACGATGATGTTTTTTTTAGTAAATTTTAACTAAACTTGAACAAAATTGTTTTTTTAATAAATATGTCTTTAAAATAAAAATACGTTTCTTAGAATTGTTTAAAATTTCTTTGGCAGTAGGATTTTTTTTCCTTATATTAATTCCATTTAAAGACAACTATGAACTAATTATAAGTAAATGAACTAAACTTTTTTCCTCATAGTTAAGAAAATTTTTAATTTTTTAGTTAAATTTAACTAAATTTTAGGAAAATTCATGATAAATTTTCAAAGACATTTTTTCCTAAATTTTAGTTATGTCTTTTTTTTCAGTGTGTAAACGCTATAAACACGATACATTTTAATCAATTTACTTGAAATTTAAAACTTAAGCCTCTGTTGGACCATGGACGAAGCCTATTGAAATTGGCAAAAATCGGTCGATGTTTAGACCTAGCCCCAATGCAAAGGTCCTCTATAATTTTGGCTAAAATGACTCTAATAACCGTATTATAATAGATATCCTTTCGAATTTTGCCAAGTATACACAAAAAATTATTCGCTAAAAAATTTCAATTAAATCTATTGATCAACAATATTTAAATAACTCAATTATTATTTTGATCAACATTTTTGTTATTTTCTTTAACTATCAAATTGGAAATTTTCAAAATACCAGTTTTTTTTGTCGCTTCAATTTATTTTAATACATTAATTTAAAAACAAACTTTATAATCGGAGTTTACTTTTTTTATTGTTGGCAACGTGTTGGAAAGCAAAAAATATGAATTTCTTCATAATTTTGTCATAAGCTTAAAATTCATTTGTTAAATCAATCATTATTTTAATTGACTTTAAATAAAAAATTGATTAAATTTTTGATCAAAGTCGATTAATTGAAAAAAAAAAAATCAATTAATCACCTACAATTTGATGATCGATATAACAATTTTCTTTATCGTAGGAGTTTCAATTAAAAAATTAATTGAAACCACGGTTTTTTTAATTGAAATTCGCTTTCAATTCTTTCTGTGTAAACATGTATTTTGTATTAACAAATGACCATTCCGAATTTTTAAGGAATTGGAGCAGTTCTTCTTGTAGCCCCCATACAAACCACCATCCCGATATTCACATAAATCTCTCAAATTTCATAAAAAAAAATAAAAAACAACGAATTAAAATTTTTTCAAATCTGATTATAATCGAACCATTTTTGGACTTAGGCACCCATATGAACATTTCGCCGATATTCAGTTAAACCGGTTTATTGGCAACAAATTGTAGCCTATTTCACTCAAACTCTATCAGTGAGTGTTTTCTACTCTTATAAAAGAGCTCTATTTATTTAGTGTATAATGCATAATAAATGAATATGTAAACATTTGTTGCGAGGGGGAAGTGTCCCCGCCGAAGTATCTCAACCCCTATGAACCGATTTTCATGAAACTTAAAATATATATAAAATAGACAATTCTAAGGTTGGGGTGTCTCGGCTTATGGGCAATAACGTGGATTTAGGGGTTCAAAACATGGGTCAAAAAATTGCGGAAAATGTTTTTTTTTAGATTTTTCAGCTATTTCATTTTTAGAATCTATATGATGTTTACATATCAGAAGAAAGGTTTTTTTAATGCCTATCCAATGGTGGCATAACCTTGTAAAAATTCGGCTTCGTTAAATACATTTTCCATGAAAATATGTAAATTTTGGGGGGTATTTATATGAAGACATAGACCTACGATATCCGTATGAATACGAAATAATCTTTATTAAATTTAAGTCGACACGTATTTTTTCTCTAGTCAATATTCCTTTTAGTTTGGGAGTTATCGAAATTTTCCCGAAGGTCCTTATTGTTTCATAAGGGGACAACGAAATTTTTAAACACTGATATGGCCCATAAGCCGAGACACCCCAACCTTAAAATCGTCTCTTTTATATATATTTGAAGTGTCAGGCAAATTGTTTCATAAGGGTTAAGATACTTGCCTTGTAAGTATTTTTTTTTTAAACGTTGGAGGGCATAAAAGATTCGGCACAGTCGAATTAAACACTTTCACTTGATATTTGTCATTGTTTTAAAATACATACATGATATAACCTATTTTTACTTTTTTTATACCCTCCAACCGCAGCTTAGGGGTATAATCACTTTGTCTGTCCGTGTGTAAAAAATCGAAATATCGGTTGGGGACCCCATAAAATATATATATTAATGATCAATGATAGATTCTAAGATATTCCATGGCTGTCCGTCCGTCTGTAGTTAACACGATACAGCTCAAAATAAATGAGCTAGACTGTTGAAGTTTGGCATGAATATGTTTAATAGTCCTAAAGTTTTCACTTATAGATATTAACCAATCTCTAAAAAATTACATTCTTACCGTGTTATTTTGTAGACTTGTTAAACAAATTAAACATTTTTTTATGCTAGAAAATGTTTAGAGTCCGGAACTAGGACCCAAAGCACAGAATATAAACAGACTCGACAGTAGGGTTGCCAGAAATTTATTTTCAAAAAGCGGGACAAACACAAAAAAATTACAAAAATGGCGGGATTTTAAAAATTTTGGCGGGACAAAAGTAGTGCATAATATCGTCCATTTTACTTTTTCCCCAATATAACGTCGGTGCGCCAACCAAAAGCGTTATGTGTTTTTCAAAATTTTTTGAAGGGGCTTACAAATCAGCTTTATTTTGAACCTTCGCGGTGCTTTAACACAATATGTATTTCTTTCATTAACATTTAAATAATATTGCATATTTACTATTTACATTAATTTTAATTTTAAAAAACAGCGCAAAAGTACCAAATTTAGCTGTTATTAAAGTCTCTTCAAAAAATTGTAAAATGAACATAGCGGTTCTGGTTGGCGCACCGACGATATGTATTTCCCTTTTTATTTTACATGTAGACAAAAAACTCTGAGGAAAAATTTGTTAAACAACTTTCAGTTTGAATTATCACACTTTTAGCATATTTTTCAAAAAAAAAACTGAAAATTTTCGAAAAAAAAATTACAATCGCTTTTTTATAAGTTTTAGATAAAATGTATACTTTTTTCAAAAGTCTTCAAAACATAAAAAAATACATTTTAGATGTTTAAATTGTTTATCTGAAATCAGCAGATTTTTCTGCAAAAATCAGCAGAGTTTTCTGCTGTCTTGGCAAAATAAACAGCATTGGGCTCAATATGGGTTTATTTTCAGCAGATTTTTCTGCTGATTGAACAGAGGTAGTATTTTAAGTGTATGAACGAAAATAGTGAACTCTATTCCTCCCGCTTAAGCTCTATAGCACTATGGAAACTTATATTCACTTCTGTATCAATAACAATTTTTAATGAAGCAGTAAATTTTTCTACTGATTGCTGAAATCAGAAAATTTCTTCTCCTTATTTTCTGACGCTTAAAAAAAGCGGGAATTTGGAATCCCGCGCGGGACGCGGGAATCGATGTCACAAAGCGGGACAATCCCGCCAAATTCGGGACGTCTGGCAACCCTACTCGACAGTAGAGTTTTATTAGAAAAAATGGGGAAAACCCAAGCGATTTTAGGATAAAACAGAGCGGTTTTTAGTCCGTTTTACGCTAACATGGCAACACTTTCTACGACTTAGGAGTGAGTGAAACAACAAAAACCGATCTGGCATCTATTTTTCTTATTTTCTTATATCAGTTTTCTCTTTCTAACCTAATTCGTAGAATAACTTGAAAATATTAACCATATGGTTCAGAACTACTTTTTTGACACCTGTCACTTATGTCGAGTCTGTATTAGTCTGTGCCCAAAGGATAAGAAAATGTCGTTTTTTTCGGCCTGCCCTCTGTTGTGGGCGTGGATGTAAGGACAATAGTTTAGGAAATAAGGGAATTGTTTTACTTTGGTGCAATTATAATAAATGAATGTGTAAACATTTATCGCTAAGCGAAAATGTTCTCCAAAGACCCCAGACAAATACTCCCCAACTCCCAAAACCCCCTGCCAAATTTTATTGTTATTAATTATAAATTTTTAATTTTGGAGAGTATAAAAGATTCGGCACAGCCGAATTCAACACTCTTACTTGTTTGAATTTTAAAAATCATATAAAATGAAGGTGTATTCATAGTAATGATGCGCAGTGTAGTATTGTGCAATCCAAGACGCGATTAGTATAGTTGAACTTATTATTATAAAATGATCAACCGCATCAGATCATTTTTATTTATTCTTTGCATTTTAATATTTTTTAAATACTCCAAACAAGAATATAACGAAATTGAACTACCAAATTGGAATATTTACAATGTCAATTATTCAAATATTTTTCACGAAAAACCTACAGAATCTTTTACTATTAATGCAAATCAAACTGTATGCCATGGAATAAATATTGTACAATATTCATCATGGTTGCTGAAAGATATTACGGAACTTTTGCCATGGAGAAGTGTACTGGTTTATGATTGTTCCAAAACTGCCACCTGGAAAAGTCTAACATCTTCAACCGATTTTATACGCCTCAAGGTTAAAGTAAATATTATTAACGGCAGAAGAGCTCATGCTATATTGATACCGGGTACAAATCTTCTACCGGGTTCAAAAATCGAAATAAATGGAAAAATAATACATGTAAAGACGGAAGAAAAACCAAATTATATTATAAGTTTAAATCAATGGATTAATATACAAGATAAAGATAAGTTTGCAAATAAAAAAAGTGGAGTATTTTCAATGTTTACGCCAAATTATCAAGAATATTTTGAAGCCTATGCCCAACAGCTGCCATTTGCACAAAATATATTATTACAATATGTGCCCTTAGGAAGTGTATTGGGTGATAATGCCATCATAACTGAAAAAGATAGAAATTATTCAAGTAATTTCTTAGATTTTATATACTGGGGCAGTACTAAACATAATCAAAAAAGATATGATGGAAAAGAATTCACCGGAAATTTCTACAAGAGTACGCAAATGCAATATTCACTTAATTATTTATTAAATAATATAAAATATTCTCAAAAAAATAATATAAATCCGGTAGTTAATTATCATGTTCACACTATAACTGGAGAAATTTCTGAATATAAAGAAGGTTTTAAAATTTCAAAATTGGATTCCATTAGCCCTTACCTAGCTTGGGTGGGTACTATTGATTCTGAAATAATAACCGGTAGAGATAATGAACTGCCACACATGTTAGGACGATGTTACGGTTTACCAGCTTATAGTGGAAAAAAATCCTTTAAATATAAAGTAAAATCTTATCAATTATCACGTAGCAATAAACTTATTTCCCCATTCACTTCGAAAGGTATTTTTAAATTAGGATCAATGAATGATGGATTTGGTGATCGAAATGATCAATATTTTACCTCGCTATCAAACTACGATAATGCTATTATACAACAGAAACAACAGGCCACAAATGATATTGATTCGCGCATAATAATTGGTGGAAAGGTCACCGAAACCATTATAGTATTGGCTCATTATAAGGATGTAATAATGTATCGTATCAATCTATATATACCATACACATTAGAGGAAAAACATATTGATTTCTCAAGTGATTACATACATATTGAATCGAGAAATATTAAAAACGATCAAGTGCTACATAAATTGACATACAGTGTAGTAGATGGTATAAATCAAATAATAGCTCTTCCTCCAAATTTTCTAACCAAACAAGAATATTTGTATGTTAAACGACCTTATCAAAATGTTACACGAAAATTTTTTATTCGCAACGATGCTCTACAATTGCCTGAACCATTTCGGGGTAATAGGGCAGATGTTTTTCATAAAATCAAAAATGTAATTATATCAAATCGAAATGAACTCCAACAGCTAAAAGAAAAGACATTTTTATTGAATACATTAAAATGCTTTGAATACATTATGATTGATTATAATATATCTCCCAAGGGTTCCATATATATACCAACTTTAGGTGGAGGCTTGGAATGTATAGGTAAAACTATATTCATCAATAATACTGGATCCGAACTGTGTTCAATATTAGTTAACAATCAAACTATAAAACTAGCAAAAGATCATGGCATAATGCTAAATTTTGAAAATGGTTGGTTAAAAGCCTCTGAATCTTTAAAACCTTCGAAAATATTAAACTACCAGGAATTGGAATTATTTCATAAAAATGCTTCATCAATCGAGACTTATTTTAAAAATGGTATTAAAAATATAGACGTACATACTCGGAATGGACATTGGTTCAGTGAATTTATTCTTCAGCCCATAGAGGAATTAACAAATGTTACGATATCATTCTTAAATAAAGCAGACTGGAATATTACAATAAATATACTGGATGCGAATGAGTTTGTTTTAAAAACTGGCGATCATGTAGTCTTTCAATTAAACAGTGGTTGGTCATATGATGTGATCAAATTTGAACCGAAAGATTTTAAAGTAGATGTGAAAATTGAAAATTCTTCAAAAGCTATAACGGGTCATTTTAATTGGTTGGCCATTATAATTTGTTGTATCCTACACCAGTTTGTGCTAGAGTTTGTGCTGATGTCTGTTACTAATAGGGATGCTAAGCGGGATTGACATTTACAACTTCAGAGATTTGAGATTTTAAAATACCGGCATTTTGGAATTTTTTTTTAAATTTAATTTTTAACGTTATTTTTTGAAGATTTGAGATATTAAAATCATATTACTGGCATTTTGGATTTTTTTTTAAATTTAATTTTTAACATTATTTTCTGAATAAATATTTTTTATTACACTGCACAATGGTTTATTATACACTCAAAAAAAAAGTGAACTAAAATCTGGGAAAATTAACTCAATTTTGAGAAAAAGAGGGAATGATTTGGCTCCAAAGATTTTTTTTCTTGGTTTTAGTTCATAATTTTCCCAAAAATAAGGAAAACAAAGTTATTTAATTTTAAGCCAATTTTAACTAAAAAATGGGAAAAATTATACTTCACATTTTAGAAATAGATTGGGTCTAGACCCTGGACCCATGGGTTCGGACTAGGGTTACCAGATTTGAAATATGGAATAACAGTACATTTGGTCTCAAAAAACAGTACATTGCAAATAAAAACAGTACTCTTTTAAAAGTCTTATTTTATATCAAACTACAAAAACTTAGCCCTTTTACCCTGATTTCAAACAGTTCTCAGCCAAAACGAGCATAAAAGTTTGTTAACAGAACGGTGGAACATTTTAGGTAAACCGTCTCAAATTTATTTTATTTTTTTTTATCAGTGTTGAAAAAAATTGCGATTGACTTTTTGGAGCATTTGTCTTAGTTGCCGCGATATCTTACTTGAAAAGCTTTTGTAGTCTATGCTTTCGCTTAACTAAAACACCGATCTTCCTATCAAAAACATGAAAAAATCCATAAAACAGTGTTTTAATTAAAACACGACTTTAAAAAGCAAACGCGAAAACGGTGTTATTGCACTCAAACAAAGGCCTAACTAAATTTTGGGAAAATGTTTTGTTTCACAATTTAGTAAAATTTAATAAAAATTTTTAAATTTCTTTGACATAACCCAGTTGGCAAAATAAAATCACACCTGACATACTGCTGACACTCCCTTTATGAAATCGCTGACATCTTCATACAATTTTTCAAAATGTCATCAATGACATGTCAGCAGTTGGTCAGCAGTGTCCACCAGTATCGGTGGCCACTAACAATTCGTTTAAACAACCGCTGACCAACTGCTGACATGTCATTGATGACATTTTGAAAAATTGTATGAAGATGTCAGCAATTTTATAAAGGGAGAGTCAGTAATATGTCAGGTGTGATTTTTTTTGCCGACATATTTATCTTCTTAGAATTGAACAAGTTTTTGTTCATTTTCGATTCTAAAAATCTCTAAAGAATCTCCGGTCCTCTTTCAATGTATGGACTCCTCAATTTGAATCTTAAAATTTGGGTATTCCTCATTTCTCAGAAAATATTGCCGAAACAAAAAAAAAAATGCCAAATACATTTTTATAGTTCTTTACACGACCGTCTTAATCCCTCCGTGTAATAGTTTTTTAGTTATCCCGTTAAGATTCTAAAGACCCTTTTGGGCCCTTAAATTCCCGTATCCTTAAAACTAAGCAAGGTAGAGCGAAAAGGCAAAGATGTTGAATCAAAATCTATGACGTTCCTTAATAGACCCAATGGGACTGGGCTTAAGGTGGTCTGGACCCATGGGTTCCGAACCTAACGGGGTCTGCCCGCAATCGGAACTTTAAATGAGATGTACTAAATGAAATAAATTTTTTCCCATTTTCTAGTTTTTTATTTTTCAGAAAAATTTAGATAAAAAGAAGGAAAACATGGCAATGTAGCTAAATAATTATTGAATTTAGTTAAGTTTTCCACTTTTTAAATAATTTTTCTTTTTGAGTGTGGTATAAAATTAAATTGCATTTAGCTCCATTTTAAAAATTTAATTAAAATTTTGTCAAATATGAAACATTTTTCGAAAAATGTTACATTTTGGTGATAAGTATAAAAAAACAGTAAAAAAACAGTACACGCTTTAAAAAACAGTACTTTTGCGTACTGTTTTAGGTGCTGTGCATAAAACAGTACTTTTTATAAAAAACAGTACATGTACTGTTTAAAACAGTACGAATGGCAACCCTAGTTCGGACCCCATTTAACTCAAGACCCCGTTGGGTCCTTTAAGGGTCCCCATAGATTTTGAGCCAAATCTTGTGTCCGTTTCGCTCTAACTTGCTTAGTTTTTGAGATACGGTAATAAGGGGCCTGATAGGGTCTTGAGAATCTTAAAAACCGGATAACTCAACAACTATTAATCGGAGGGCTTTCGGGTATTTTGCGGAAGTGTTATACGAGTCAAGAGCTACAAAAATGCAGTTGGATCTTTTCTCGTGTTGGCAGTATTTACCGAGATATGTGTATATATAAAATATATATATAAATATATATAAATTTTAGATCTAAAATAAGGGTCTTGAGACCCCGACAGATATGCAGAGCTAGGCTATTCCATATTTTTCTTTGTAGTCTTTCTTTTGAAAATTTCATCCGTTTCGCTCTATCTCGCTTAGTTTTCGAGATATCGCCATTTTGAAATTTTAACTAAATTCTAAGAAGTTATTTACTAAATTCTCAGAGGTCACTAACTAAATTTTAAGAAGTACACTTCCTTAATTCAACACTCAAAAAAAAAAGTGTAATGTTAGTAAAAAAAGCTTGTAAACCTACAAGAAAATTTGCTGATTTTGAACCCACAATTTTTTTGCTAAAGTTAGCTAAAATGTTATGCCAATAATTAGTTAACTAAATTTTTTTTTTTTGAACTTAGTTCATACACATCTGAGGACCCGATTGGGTTCGGACCCGATAGGTTCAGACCCCGATGGGCCTAAACCTAGTTGGGTTCCTTAAAAATCGTCATAGTTTTTGATCCAAAATTTGTGTCCGTTTCGCTCTACCTTATTTAGTTTTTGAGATACGTGATTATAGGGGACCACTGGGGTCTTGAGAATTAAAAAACTCGATAACTTCAAAAATATTACTCGGAGAGCTTTTGACTATTTTGCGGTCTTGTTCTACGTGTTGAGAGCTACAAAAATGCTTTTGAACTTTTTGTTGTGAGATGTGAACATATTAAAATTTTCGGGAATGCTAACTTTTTTGGATCCAAAGTTAGGCCCCATTAGGGTCCACACATGTGAAGAGGACCGGCGATACTATGGAGAGCCCGAGAACCAAAAATGGACTCCATTTTGCTCTATCTGGATTAGTTTTCGAGATAGCGCCATTTTAAGTTTTCTGAAAATAAAAAAAAATTTACCAATTATTTTGCTAATATTAGCAAAAAAGCTTGCAAAAATTTGGTCAACTCAATTCTAAATCTAGCAAAAAAAATTAGTGCAAATTTTGTTTAAAATTGCTAATGCGCTAAATGAAGTTTACAAGATATTTTTGCTAACATGCTAATCTCAACTAAAAATTTGCTAAAAATTAGCTAACCAGCATTAGCAAAAAAAAAAATAGTAAATCTACTAATGTGTTATATTGAGTGAAAGAAGAGAAATACGATGATGTTTTTTTTAGTAAATTTTAACTAAACTTGAACTAAATTGTTTTTTAAGAAATATGTCTTAAAAATAAAGATACGATTCTTAGATTTGTGGAAAATTTCTTTGGAAGTAAGATAATATTAAAAAATCCATTTAAAGAAAACTTTGAACTAATTATAAGTAAATGAACTAAAATTTTTTCCTCATATTTAAGAAAATATCTCATTTTAAAGTTAAATTTAACTAAATTTTTGGAAAATTCATGATAAATTTTTAAAGACATTTTTTCCCTAATTTTAGCTAAGTCTTTTTTTTCAGTGTAGGCCCAACCCTGGGGCAGTTAGAGCGGTGGTAGAAAATTTCATAAAAATGCCATTTTGTATGGGAGCCAAGGAGTGGAGATAGGAAGTAGGTTTTTTCAGAAAAAATGTTGGTGTGTAAAAATTAATGGGGATCGGCTTTACATTGCACTCCTCAAAGAGCGTCTCCGAGGGGGGATTTTCGTGTGTTTTACCACCACCTTTGCTTCGATGAGAAGCCATTTGCACCACAATTGCCTTGGAGTCGCTTCTAGAGGTGTGCAATGTAACACCGATCCACAATAATTCTTACACTCCAAAATTTTTTCTAAACAAACCTACTCCCTACCTCCACTCCTTAAAGGGGCTCCCATACAAAATGACATTTTTTTGAAATTTGCTCCCAACGCTCTAACTGCCCCAGGGTTGCCCCTTTGCGAGCCAAATGTATGACCGACCTCCAATATTTTTTCAATACTAACCTTTTCTCAAAACATATCTACCCTCAATCTTTAACCCTTAAGGTGGTCCCCATACATTTTATGTTTTTAATTTTTTTTTTAAGGACATCAGCTCATAGCGCTCACATGGTTCACCCTAAAGGGGTAAAATGTTTTTTCAGAACATACCTACCCCCTTACTACACTTCCTAAAGGCGTGATTAGACGAGAGAGAATTCCCCTAGATTTAAAGTAAAAAACAACTCTGTGGTAACTTTTAAAATTTGAATGTCAAATAAAATTTTATTATATATTTTTTATTTACTTTAATTCGGTTTCCAATCTACAAATTATTGACTAAAGCCATAATCAGTTTAGAAGTAAAGTAGTGAAGTAATGAGGTAGAGCCTTATGTGATTTTCAATAAGAAAAAAGAGTGTAGATAGTTTTTAAAATTTGTGTGTTCTTCATACACATTGAATTTTGATGTAAGCCTAAAAAGTAGAGCGAGGTAAAGAAATTCTATTCTCTACAGATTTTGTTTACGTCTCTCTACTTTTTAGTCTTATGGAAAAAAACAATGCGTATGAAGAACACACAAATTTTAAAGTTTTCTACACTCTTTTTTCTTATTGAAAATCACATAAGGCTCTACCTCACTACTTCACTACCTCACTTCTAAACTGATTATGGCTTAAATGTGCGAAAACAAATAATAATATTATGAAAATGGTAAGCAAAAAACAAGTATTAAAGAAATGAGATTTGACACAAAGTCAAAAGTATATTACCACAGAGTTGTGTTTTACTTTAAATCTAGGGGGTTTCTCTCCCGTCTAAACGCGCCTTAAGGGAGCTCCCATCCAAAACTAAATTTTTTTTCAAAATATTGGCCGATATTTTGACAAGTAAATTTTCAATATGCAATAAAATTTTTGTTTTTGAGCATATTGTAATGAAATTTTAAATTTATATAGGTCTTACAATAGCAAATGTAAACACAAAACAAAATATAAAGATTTGATGAAAGGAATCCTCCAATTCCCAATTTGTTTGTTAACAATTTCCAAAAAAAACTGATGATGAAAACTGAAAATGGGTCACCTTCCGTTAAGGCTGGGGAACTCAAAATAAAAAAAAAATTACATACTATTTTTTAAAAAACCCTCTAACTGACATTGCCATTTAGATCAATCGAAAAAATTGATATGTTCTGAACGAAACTTTTAAGCTGGAAGCAAACGAGTGTTGGTACTTTTTGGGCAAAAATCCCATTTTTTTGGGGCTTTTTTTAAAGTTGAAAATAGTGTTACTTTTTAACAAAAAAAAAAAAATATTTTATTCGTTATGATTTTAAAATATCACAAATTTATCTAGCTAATTAAAAATTTTGGCTTGAAAAAATCGGACGTTAGGTGACCAACCTATTCCCAAAAAACTGGACCAGGATCGGAAAAAAATTAAAATTTTCCCCATTCAAATGGTTATAAATCGAAAAGTAAAAGATCCCAGGCAGAAAAATACATACGGGCCAGATCTGGCAAAGTACCTAATAAGGTGGTATTAATGCTGGCAAAGTACCTTTTTTTTGGGTTTTTAGTACTTGCTAAGATGCTAAATGATAACACCATTTAGTAGTGGCAAAGTACATTTAAAAGCGCTTTCCCTGTACTTTGAAAAGTATTATCCGAGATTTTTTTAAATAGCTTTTTAACTTAAATAATCCATTACAAAATTAAAAATGTATGAAGAAAATTATTTTTTTTATTTAATAATTTGTACATTAGAAGTCTTTTTTTAATTTTAAATAAATTATATATTAACACAGCATGACAAAAGTGACCGCTACTTTAGAAAAGAAGAGGTATGACTAACATTTCCATTTATTTGAGACATGCTGAGTCCAATGGCGTACTCCGTTTTTTTGATGTATGGTACAGTTTTCTTGCAATATGTCATTAAAGATTATCTTATTTCCAGCCTGTTTTGTAACAAAAAAATTTTAAAATTTGGTTTAAAGCGTTTCATCTTAGGAACTTAAATTCGCGAATTTCTTTATTTTTCAAGGTTCTCGCGAAATTAACCTCTAAGTTGGTCTTTGATAAAAAAAACTTGCTTTTAGTGGATCATAAAGGCATCCCTAACACTAAGAATAGTGAACAAAAAACATCTATATGATATGGACCATCATATTAAAAATCGTAATTTTTTTTAATATAGCAGAATCATTTTAATGATGATGATTTAATGGTCCATTTTAAAGTATATAATGGGGGAACCTTAAGCAATTAACTGACCAAAAATTTTTCCAAAAAAGTTTTCATTTGCAAAAGTTCTCTTAACAAAAACTACAAAAATAGTAGATTGTAGAAAAGTAATCGAATAGACCTGATATTTTTTTAAACGTCAATATTTTAATTGAATGTAGCTAGGGTTGCCATCCGTCCTCTTTTCCCCGGACACAGTCCTCTTTTTTAGGGCGTCCGGGGCAGTCCTACTTCTTTTTTAGAAAGTGTCCGGGGTTGTCCTCCTTTTTTCCTCATAATTTTTTTTTTTGTATTATTTAACGTTCGAATTATTGGCTTACCAGCAGTAATGCCAACTTTTTGAGAGCAAAACGAGCACAGAAATAAAAAACACTTAAAAACTCGTATATTTCGAGCACTTTATGTAGAGCGAAAATTACTACGTTATTATCAGCTGGTGTGTCGTAAAGTTGGATCTCCGAGAAAAGAAGAAGAAGAAAAAAAATTGTAGATCAAAAATTTCCATTTCAAAATTTTCTAAATGATTTTAAGCAAATTCTATCTGAATTTCCAAAAATTGTATTTCACAAACTCCCAATTGTATTTCAAATTTGTATTTTAAAATTTTCTAAATGCTTTTTAAAAATTCCATTTCATAAATTTCAAATTGTATTTAAAAAATTTGCATTTATAAATTCTGATTATTTTTTTTATTAAAAAATAAAAATTGTTTTATTCGACCTTTAAAATATTATATTTTGAGTTGGTTTATTCTAGCTCGAGGTCATTATTTTCTTTACTAATTAAAACTATGATATTCTCATAGAATAATTTTCAAGAAATTTATTTTTCTGTTTTAAATTTGTTTATGTTGGTAATTTTTTGCAAGACTTTATCGACACGTCCATTAAGTCCATTAAGTCTTGTAAAAATGACCAACATAAATAAATTTAAAACAGAAAAATAATTTTCTTGAAAATCATTCTATGAGAATATAATAGTTTTAATTAGTAAAGGAAATAATGACCTAGAGCTAGAATAAACCTATTCAAAATATTTCCATTTATATTTAAAAATTTTCTAAATGCTTTTCAGAAAATTCTGATTAAGTACTATATGTCAAATTTGTATTTCAAAATTTTTCAGAAAATTTTGATTTACAAAAAAAAAATTTGATATACAAAAAAAAAAATTTAAAAGCAGTTACATAATTTTTAAATCAAAATGGAAATTTTTGAATTACAATTAAAATATCTGAACTTGTTTAAATTCAAAAATAATTTTCTTAAAATTATTTAGAAAATTTTGAAATGAAAATGGAAATTTTTAAAAAACAAATGGAATTTTCTGAAAAGCATTTAGAAAATTTTAAAATACAAATAGAAAACTCTGATATACATTGAAAATTTTTGATTTATATTTAGAAATTTTTTAAATATAACTGGAAATTTTTGAATTATAAATAGTTATTTCCAAAATATAATTGAATGGATATGTCCAAAATATTCAAATATAATTGGAAATATATTTTTTTAGTGGAAAAAATAGTTTTCTTAAAAAAAATATTTTGTTTTTGCATATTGTATTGCGTTGTTGACTTTTTTTAAATTAATTTATTTAAAAAAACTGTCCTCTTTTTTGGGTCAAATGTCCTCGTTTTTTGAGGTTGACGTCCTCTTTTTCTCAAAATGCAAATGGCAACCCTAAATGTAGCCAATAACATTGAAATCAGAACCCACAAAGTAGAATCAAAGTGTATTCTTACTAAATTTGATAATGACACTATTGCAATAACTTTACAACATAATTAAGTTAAAATTTAATTAAATTATTAAAAAAATATTTCAAATAAAGAAACCGTCTTTAGTTTGGTAAAAAAGTACTGGAAAAGTACTAAATTCGGTAAAACCAAGTACTATACTAAAAAGAGCTTGCTATACAAAAAATAAATTACTTTGCCAGTACTTTTGTTTTGGTACGGTTGGCAATTTCTGGCTGGGATATTACGATTTCATAAAAATCGTATATTAAATAACAAATTAGCAAGCACTTAATGCCTTTGTATGCAAAAGATGTCGTACTTTAGGGGCCCCTGAAGGCGCCCCTATTGGACATGTGGGGACCTTCGTCCAAAATTAAGTACGAAGTAAACCACTGTGCTCTGTGAGACAAATGGTAGGGGTCAGTGATCGGCGGGAGTTCTGCCTACTGGGGAAAGTTATGCCGGTAAAAAAAATTCATACGTTTCTCGGCATTTCGCTGGGTTAGCTCTAGTAATCGAGATATATCGATTTGAAGTTAAAGGGAAATTGTAGAAAAAAGCTATTAAGCAAAAAAATATTTAGTAATCATTTAATTGTCATTCAACCTTTATAATACGATTTTTAATTTTATTTATAATCATTAAAAAATAAGTAAATTTAAACTGATTAAAATCACAGTAATAACAGTAAACAATTAAATATAGAATAGGTACATAAATAATAACAAAAATATTTGGTTAATAACAATAAACATATGTTTGTAACAGTGTTGCCACCGAGAGAAACTGAAATAACACATGATACCAGTGAAAATTACACATTATACCAGTCAAAATTACACATGAATTTTAATTTTTGTTTAATATAATATAATATCCACTTTACACTATTATACTTTTCCATTATACAAGCGTAATTTCACCAAGTTTGGTAAATATTTTAAAAACTGTTTTTTGCCAGATTCAAGAAAAAAACGATCATAACAAAAAAGAAATGTAACTTTTTCACCATAATTCCTCGCGTTGCCAAAATGTATGTTTTTTATATGGATTTTGACATCCCGAGTAAAAATTTTTATATGATGCAATACATAATGATATATAACACAATATATATTTATACGCAATTTATTCCGAATAATGGTGGATGTTTTTGCATTAAAAAATATCAACTTGTATAAAATATGATTCGATTTCATCCGAGTTTTGACCAGACATTGCCATATTACATTGGATCCAATTAGATCTAATTGCATAAAAACATAAAAAATCTTGGTGAGTTTTGGTTTGGGTGAGTTACACCACAGGTCAACGATACATTCACCAAACATATAATTTTCTAAAACAAAAAAAATGTTTGGGTACGCTTCGAACCAGATAGGTGATATACATAACCCTAACAAGGAAATGTTTAGGAACATTTTAAAAGTTTCTTATACTTTGCTTAAAAAACTTAGAACATTTTTGGTTAATTGGAAACATTTAATTGGAAACATTTATATATGGAACAGAATAAGCTATATATAATTTTATATTAAATTATACAGAAAAACAAATTTTGTATTGGCCCTAATATTATTTCATATATTTATATCAACCGTATCCCTTTTAATCCGAATCATGATTAAATTATATATTACAACATATGACTGCATTTAAAAAAATTAGAAAATACCTCACGGGATGTATAATCATATATGATTTATTATGTTTGTAACAAGTTATATATTGTTATATATGTTTATTTTTACTCGGGATCTCATAAATTACTAATATACATATATCAATTACACATAGGCTACACACAAAGTCGAAAACTACACACGATATGTGTAATTTCAAATGAAGTGGCAACACTGGTTTGTAATCACATAACAAAAACTACTTGAAAAGATAAGAGAATATAATTTTAAGTACAAAAGTATCTTATCTAGAGAAAGAGCAAAATTTATAATAAAAACAAGTAAAAAAACTTATATTCGGTCAAGACCGACCAGTTAATATCCTACACCAGTGTTTCCCGGAAAATGGATCCCAAGTTCAAACATGAACCGATTGGATCCATATTTTGTTGGATCTTTAATTACTGTAGCAAACACACAAAAACCATATTTGATTGATTTATCTAAATATAGGGCAAAATTTTTATATGGATCTAAGTTCAAAAATGTTCCAATTATAATCAGATTTGATAAGACTACATAAGTACACGTTAAACGCCTACAAACAAAACTTTAATCAAATATTTAATTTTTTCATGAATTTTCAGAGATTTATGTCAATATCGGGAGGGTGGTTTGTATAGGGACTACAAGTAGAACTGGTCCGATTTCCCTGGTCCGATTTACTTCATATTTGGAATGATGCATGAGAAATACGTTTACCAGCCAAATCTCGAAAGGTTACCTATTTAAATACGGTATTTGATCCATTTGAGTCAAATTCAAACGGGGCGTTTGTATGGGATCTAGGTCTAAACGTGGACCTATTTTTCCCAATTTCTATAGGCTTCGTCCTTGAGTCAAGAGAAGCTTTAATTTTAATTTTCACAAATTGCCATCTGTATCGTGCGTACAAGGTTCACATGGACAGACGGACGGACATCGCTAAATGTGCTCAAAAAGTGATTCTGAGTCGATCGGCATACTTGAAGGTATGACTAGGACCAATATTTCGGGTAGTTACAAACATCAGCACAAAGTCAATATACCCTGTACTACAGAGTGGTGTAGGGTATAACAAATTTGAAATTGCAATAAAAAACTTACACTAAATCAACCGAAGTTCTAGCAAAGCATTTTAGTAAACAAGTAAACTTAGTAGGGATCAGACGACCCCTACAACAACTAAACAAAATAGGTAAACAAGAAAGTAAGTACAGTGAAATTAATTTAATTAAAAAGAGAACTTAAATTAATTAAGAGTTTTCAAAGAGAATTCATAATGCACGCTTTAAGAGAAAATTTAAATGAGAACCAAGTAAGAGACATTTTGCAAATGATCGAAGTAAGCTTTAAACAATTAACCTTTAAACGGAATAAGATAATCTTATTGTGACGGCTCAGTTAGTTTAGGCGTAAAATGATGTGTATATTCTTGCAAAATTCTATGAAATTTTTTGTATAGAAAAAGTATCAGATTCTGAGACATTTTTTGTATAGTAAAAGTCTCAGAATCTGAGATTTCAGATTCTGAGACTTTTTCTATAGAAAAAATGTCTCAGAATCTGAGACTTCTTCTATAGAAAAAATGTCTCAGAATGTCTGAAACTAGTGAAATTTAATGCAACAAATTTTTATGGAACATTTGAACCTTTTATCCAGATTTTATTGGTGTTCTATATTTGAAAAAAGGACCAAAATGACCCCTAAAAAGGGTTAATATATTCTAAGAAAAGAACCGCCATTAATTTTACCGAAGATAGTCTTAACATGGTTTAGCTCAGAATTAGACTTATTATTTATTTTTTGACTTATTCAAAACTTCTTTGAAAAAAAATTTAAAAACTTCAGTGGGCCACAAAAAAAGAACTCGAGCTTAGTTTTCAAGACCTTCATTTCATTTTTCATTTTTTTTGTCCCATCCAAGATACAAAATCGTGTTGCACAGTGTTATTTGTCATTGTAATACCCTCCAACCACAGTATGGGGGTATACTCTCTTTGTCATTCCGTTTGTAACGCATCGACCCCATAAAGTATATGGGGCATTCCATGTCAAATCGGACACTTTGAAAAACTTTTTTTTTAGATTTTCCCAATTTGTTTACAGTTTTTAGTAACCTTCGAAAACACCTTCGTGGAAAATTTCCAGATTTTTTTGATGACCCGTTCAAAAAAAATCGAATTTTTAAAAATTGGTAGTTTATTTCTTTACTTAAACTTCTTTTACTCATAACTTCTTCAATAATATTCCAAATTTATTTTTTTTTTTTTAATTTTTTACGTCTTAACATTTCTTTGGAACAAACTAATACCCTATCTCCAATTTCTAAGGTGACTCCCACACAAAACGACATTCTTTAAAATTTGCTTCAACCGCTCTAACTGCCCTAATAGTGCCCTTAGAGCAACAAAATTTCTGACCTACACACAATATTTTTTTAGTCCAAACATTTCCTCTGAACACACCTACCCTCTATCTCTAATTGTTAAGGCGGCCCCCATACAATATTTTTTATTTTTTGTAAATTTGTTTAATTTAATCAGATTCTACCGGTCCAATGGTGCGTCCGAGAGGGGTCATTAGTGAGACCGACCCCCATTAATTTTTATCCTCCAACATTTTTGTAAAACATACCACAGCCCTATATCCACTCGCTAAGTAGGCTTCCATTCAAAATTACATTTTTATAAAATTTGCTCCAACTGTTATTTGTATGGGAGCCTACTTAGGGAGTGGAGATAGGGCGTAGGTATATTTTAAAAATATGTTGTAAGGTAAAAATAAATGGGGGTCGGTCTCACTAATGACCCTTCTCGGACTCACCATTAGACCGGTAGAAGCTGGTTAAATAAAACAAATTTACAAAAAAATAAAAAAAAATTGTATGGGGACCGCCTTAACAGTTAAAGATAGAAGGTAGGTGTGTTCAGAGAAAATGTTTGGACTAAAAAAATATTGTGGGTCCGTCATACATTTTGTTGCTCTAAGGGAACTATAAGGGCAGTTAGAGCGGTTGGAGCAAATTTTAAAAAATGTCGTTTTGTGTGGGAGCCCCCTTAGAAATTGGAGATAGGGTATTAGTTTGTTCCCAGGAAATGTTAAAACGTAAAAATTAATGGGGGTCGGTCTTATAAATGGCCCCTCAAAGACGCACCATTGTAGCAGTAGAAATGATTTTAAGATTAGAAAATTACAATAAAATTTTTTCAAAAAATTTTAAAAAATAGTAATAATCGTTATCCCACGATCCTCCTGGGCAAAAAATTTGTAGAATCGATAGAAGTTTTACACAAAAAAATTTCAAAAAAATCGAAGAGTGCAAACATTTTCAAAAATGAGATTTAAATTTTAAAACTTAAAAATCGCATACTAGAGCGCTTTTAAGAACTTTTTGGGATTTTTTTTAAAGTACGCAAAAAAACAAAATTTTTGAAAAAAAAAAATTTTGAAATTTGGACCATTATTGAAGAAGTTATGAGTAAAAGAAGTTTGAGTTAAGGAACAAACTACCAATTTTTAAAAATTCGATATCTTTTGAACGGGTCATTAAAAAAATCTGAAAATTTACCACGAAGGAGTTTTCGAAGGGTACTGTAAATAAATTGGGAAAATCTAAAAAAAAAAAATTCAAAGTGTCCGATTTCACATGGAATGCCCCATATATTATTGATCCATGATCGATTCTAAGACATTCTGTGAGTGTCCGTCCGTCCGTCTGTCTGTAGATAGCATGATGCAGTCCAAAATAAAACAGCTAGGCTCCTGAAATTTGGCACGAATATGTCTTATGGACCTAGGCAGGTTAAGTTCGTAAATGGGCAAAATCGGACCAGGGGGAAAAATTTCCCCCTTGACGAACTAAACCAACCTCTGATAAACACGATTTTTTTACGTGTTTTTTATATTTTTGTTAAACAAATGAAACAAATTTATGCCAGAAGAAGTTCAGAGTACTGTACTAGGACCGGGGGGACTAAAAAATTTTGTTTTTTTTTGTCCGCCCCCTTTTTAGGGCGTGGATATAAAAAAATAGTTTAAATAATGATAAAAATGTATAACTTTAGTTCAAAAAGCATAACAAATAAATTAGTAAACATTTTTGAGAGGGGGAGGTGTTCCCCACTCCCCCACTGCCCCGCTAAAGTCCCCTTCCAAAAAAAAAACGCCCCAGAAAAATTTTTTTTTTACATGTTGGAGGGTATAAAAGATTCGGCACAGCCGAATTTAACACTCTCACTTGTTTTTAAATAGATGTGGTAACAAAGTTTTAATATTTTTCTAATTTAAAAAATCGTTTAAAATGTAGTTGTATTTATAATTATGATGCTCAGTGTAGTATTGTATAAATCAAGACGCGATTAATATAGTTGAAGTTATTATTAAAAAAATGATCAACCACATCGGAACAGTTTTATTTTTTCTTTGCATTTTAATATTTTTTAAATACTCCGAACAAGAATATAACGAAATTGAACTACCAAATTGGAATATTTACAATGTCAATTATTCAAATATTTTTCACGAAAGATCTACAGAACCTTTTACTATTAATGCAAATCAAACTGTATGCCATGGAATAAATATTGTACAATATTCATCATGGTTGCTGAAAGATATTACGGAACTTTTGCCATGGAGAAGTGTACTGGTTTATGATTGTTCCAAAACTGCCTCCATGAAAAGTCTAACATCTTCAATCGATTTTATACGCCTCAAGGTTAAAGTAAATATTATTAACGGCAGAAGAGCTCATGCTATATTGATACCGGGTAAAAATCTTCTACCGGGTTCGAAAATCGAAATAAATGGAAAAATTATACAAATAAAGACTGAAGAAAAACCAAATTATATTATAAGTTTAAATCAATGGATTAATATACAAGACAAAGATAAGTTTACTAATAAAAAAAGTGGAGTATTTTCAATGTTTACACCAAATTATCGAGAATATTTTGAAGCCTATGCCCAACAGCTGCCATTTGCACAAAATATATTGCTACAATATGTGCCCTTAGGAAGTGTATTGGGTGCTGATGCCATCATAACTGAAAAAGATAGAAATTATTCAAGTAATTTCTTAGATTTTATATACTGGGGCAGTACTAAACATAATCAAATAAGATATGATGGAAAAGAATTTACCGGAAATTTCTACAAGAGTACCCTAATGCAATTTTCACTTAATTATTTATTAAATAATATAAAATATTCTCAAAAAAATAATAGAAATCCGGTAACTAATCAACATGTTCACACTATAACTGGAGAAATATCTGAATATAAAGATGGTTTTAAAATTTCTCAAATGGCTGCTTTAAAGCCTTACCTAGCTTGGGTGGGTACTATTGATTCTGAAATAAAAACAGGTATAGATAATGAACTGCCACATGAGTTAGGACATTGTTATGGTTTACCAGATTATAATGGAAAAAATTCCTTTAAATATAAAGTCAAATCTTATCAATTATCACGTAGCAATAAACTTATTCCCCCATTCACTTCGAAAGGTATTTTCAAATTAGGATCAATGAATAGTGGATTTGGTGATCAAAATGATCAATATTTTACCTCGCTATCAAACTATGATAATGCTATTATACAGCAGAAACAACAGGCCACAAAAGATATTGATTCGCGTATACAAATTGGTGGAAAGGTCTTTGAAACCATTATAGTATTGGCTCATTATAAGGATGTCATAATGTATCGTATTAATCTATACATACCATATACATTAGAAGAAGAAAAATGGGATTTCTCAAATGATTACATACATATTGAATCGAGAAATATTAAAAACGATAAAGTGCTTCATAAATTAACCTACAGTGTAGTTAATGATATAAATTCCATTATAGCACTACCTCCAAATTTTCTAACCAAACAAGGATATTTATATGTTAAACGTCCTTATCAAAATGTTACGCGAAAATTTTTCATTCGTAATGATGCACTACAACTGCCCAAGCCTTTTCGGGGTAATAGACCAGATGTTTTTCATAACTTCAAAATCTTATTAATATCCAAACGAAATAAACTCCAACAGCTAAAAGGAAAGAAATATTTATTAAACCTGCTAAAATCCTATGACTACATTATGATTGATTATAATATTTCTTCCAAGGGTTCCATATATATACCAACTTTAGGTGGAGGCTTGGAATGTATAGATAAAACTATATTCATCAATAATACCGGATCCGAATTATGTTCAATATTTGTTAATAATCAAACTATAAAACTAGCAAAATATCATGGCTTCATGCTTAATTTTGAAAATGGTTGGTCAAAAACCTCTGAATCTTTAAAACCTTCTAAAATATTAAATACCCAAGAAATGGAATTGTATCATAAAAATGCTTCATCAATCGAAACTTGTTTTAAAAAAGGTATTAATAATATAGACGTAAATACTCGGAATGGCCAATGGTTTAGTGAATTTGTGCTTCAGCCTTTAGAAGAATTAACAAATGTTACAATATCATTTTCAAATAAAGCAAATTGGAATGTTAAAATAAATATATTGGATAAAGATGATAATTTTATTTTAAAGAATGGTGATCATGTAGTTTTTCAATTAAACAGTGGTTGGTCTTATGATGTGGTTAATTATGATACGAAATCGGCAACTTATATAAAAACATTTTCCAAGGATATGAAAAATTTACTAGTAGGTGTAAAAATTGAAAATTCTTCAAAATCTATCAAGAGACATGTTAATTGGTTACCAATTATAATTTTTTATGTCCTACACCAGTCTGTGGTACGGGTTGTCAAGAGTTTTTGCTAATGTTTGTAACTATTCCTAATATTTCTTCACTAAACTAGAGTTCTTCAATAACCGATCCACGGTTTCGCTTTCGTAATTGAATAGATCGGGTTTGGTTTTTCTTCATTTTAACAAAATAGCTGCAGATAAACTATAAAATTCAGAAAAGTTAACAAACACAATTTTAAAATAAATGGCGCCCAAGCTGGGGCCCGATTTCGAAAAGCAAGGCTAAACCCATCTTCAACAAAAAATAGATAAATTAGTACACATTTCGTAGAACTAATTTATATAAGCACAAAGAAATAACTGCCAAAATAATAACGATAGACATACTTGAGTTTCTTAACAACCGCAATACTCGTATTTAAGTTTCCATAATTGCAAAACTGATACCTTTAAGTTGTGTTAACTTTAAAAAAATACCTCCAGATAAACTTAGAAATGATCACTACCAACAAGTTCTAGCAATGTCGTTCGAGTAGGGTCCCGATTCCGAATTTCAGATCAAAAACTACCCATAACGAGAGAGAGATTTGAGTACCAACACTACCGGAAGTGTTGATATGTTTAATCAGGAAAATAAAACTGCTGGAAGAACGTACCGAATATGTATTACATGATCTTGAAGAGTCAATTAAAGCACATAAATGTGAAAACCGGCTTTGGGCTTTCATAATTGCAAAACTGTTTCCCAAAACGATAGAGATATGAGTACCGACACTCCCAGAATGGTTTGTATGTTTAATCGAAAAAATAAAACTCGTGTAAAAACGCATAGAATATTTATAACCAGATCTTTAAGTTGTGTTAAATTTAGAAATTACATCCAATCAAACGGCGCCCAAGTTGGGGTCCGGTTTCGAATAGGAAGCCAAAAGCGACCTGCAACAAAAAAAAGATAAATCAATACTCACTTTGTAGTACTGGTTTATGTAACCAGAAAGGAAACACTGTCGAAATAATGTGGAAAGGAACGCTGGTAATTAAATTACAATCGATGTATTCGAAAACCGGGGTTGGGGATTTCATAATTGCAAAACTGATTTGTTTAATTTGTATTAGAAATTACCACCAGCTAAGCTTAGATATGATTACTTATAACAATTTCTAGAAAATGTCGTTTGAGTAGGGTCCCGAGAGAGATATGAGTACTGACACTACCGGAAGTGTTGGTATGTTTAATCAGAAAACCAAAACTGCTGACAAAACGTACAGAATATGTATTACATGATCTTGAAGAGTCAATTAAAGCACATTAATTTGAAAACCGGGTTTGCGCTTCCATAATTGCAAAATTGTTTCGTTTAACTTATGCTAATTTTAAAAATTATCTCCAATAAATGCCGTTCGAGTAGGGTGCCTATTTCGATTTGCCGGGTAAAATCTATCCACAACGAGAGATATTGATGAGTACTGACACTTTCGGAAGGGTTGCTATGTTTAATCAGAAAAACCCGATTCCGAATTTTAAGGCAAAGACTACCGACAACGACAAAGAGTTATGAGTACAGACACTGCCGGAAAGGTTGTCAGAAAAACACAATTGGTGGAAAAAAAAACTGATTTGTTTAGGTTGTATTAAATATAGAAATTACCTCCAACAAAACTTAGAAATGATCCCTATCAACAATTTCCAGCAAATGTCGGTCGGGTAAGGTACCGATTCCGAATTGCATGGCAAAACCTAGCCACAACGAGAGAAAGAGATGAGTACCGACACTCTCGGAGTTGTTCATTGTTTATTCAGAAAATCACATCTGGCAGAATAATGCACAGAATATTTATTACAACATCTTGACGAGTCAATAAAAGCTCAAGAAAATGGAATTTCACAAGAAACTGTCTAGAAAAAGTATTCACAATCCTCCCAAATAACGGATGTTGGCATTGCAGGGAGGCAATATGAAATTTTTAATTGTCTAAAATTGTAAAGCTTAATTTATAAAACGGTGATACTAATAAAAAAATTTTTTGAATATTAATTTTGTGAATTTATTTTTTTTTGTTTAATTAAATTATTGTTTAATATAAAACTGGGGGCTGATTCTTGAAGTCGATATCGATCGAAATTCTTCTCGAACGTGCGACTTTTCAAGTTCTGTTGATGCTTGAAATTATGCTTTGATAAATACAAGATTTTTATATGTCTCTTTTACAGCACTGAAACATATAAAAATTATAAAAAGCTTGCACTTATCAAAGCATAATTTTAGGCACACAGAAAAATTATAAAATCGCACGTTCCAGTAGTATTTCGATCGTTACCGATAATTAGCCTCCAGAATTAAAAAAAAAATAAGTCTTTTGCATGAAATGCATAGTTAAATTTTGAGCTTAAGTAATACAATTATATCGTTATATAAAAACATTTTTTATAACCACGACCACAAAAGGGGGACGGGCAAAAAAAAACTTTTATTTCCTGGATCCAAGTGCAGGACCTTGATCTTTTTCTGACATCAAATTGTTTTATTTGCTTAACAAAAATACAAAAAAACCTGTGAAAATATGGCCTTTTTCAGAGGTTAGTTAAGTTCTTCATCGATTTTGCCCATTCACGAACTTAAACTGCCTAGGACAAAAAGACATATTCCTGCAAAACTTGACGAGGGTAGCTCTTTTATTCTGGACTGCATCGTGTCTTATACAGACGGACGGACATACGGGCATTCTAGAAGTGTCTTAGAATCGATCATAGATCAATAATATATATACTTTATATGGGTCCCGATATTTCGGTCCGTTACAAACGGAATGACAAAGTGAGAATACCCCTATACTGAAGTTGGAGGGTATACAAAATAAAGGAATATGTCTCGCGATAAAACATATTTATTCATTTTGCTGCGCTGGACACAAATATCTAAAAAAAAATAAAATCAGTAGAAAAGTTTTCGAGATATCGCTATTTTAAAAAAATTTACATTCAAGAAATTAAAAAAAAAATAAAATTTCTTTTCCTTGACCCTTTCATTGAGTTTTAGGCGACTTAATTTAAGTGCCAGTTTACAGAAGGCGAACGAGACACACGAACGAAAAAATTGCATGTGTTTTGTTATTGTAACAACAACAAAATACAAGTAAAATTTTCGTTCGTGTGTATCGTTCGCCTTCTGTAAACTGGAACTAAGTTAAATCCTATAATTAGGGAACTTCATTCAAAATTTCAAAATTTTGATAAACTTTAGGAAAATTTAAACATTGATTGAAAGGCTGCACCTATTAATTTAATCCGATCGACCTCATCCGATTGGCCTAGGGCAATCAAATTTTGCCCGGACACTCGGGAAAATCAAGAGTTGAAAAAATGCAGCTTAAGACCTACGTATATGAGCTTAAAGTTATGGCCCTAATAGCTCTAGCGCGGGAAGATGAAAATGCCGAAAAATTTATAAGAAACCATCTTAATATATAACAAGTAAAAAAAAATAAATTCAGCCTAGCCGAATGTATTATTACTTGACACAACGTAAACAAGATTACTCGAAAAAAAAAAAATTTCCGCGAAAAAAATTTGGCGAAAACAAATTTTGAGTGGGAAAAAATCCGCAATTTTTTTTTTGTAAAAAATATGTTTGTTCTCGTTTTAATACCATTAGGCATCAAATTCTGTTCACAAATATCAATATCAACTGGCAGACAAATAAAATCATTTTGTATTTTTAGGTTATGTTGTATGTACCAACATTTTGGAGGTGTCCTTACATTTTCGTTCATAACTTTTAAACTGCTGAACCGATTTCGCTTAAATGCAATACCAAGCTCTTTGAGACAACAGCAAGTAAACATGTTGAGTTTCAGTCATATCTAAGAAATATTTTGGCCGTGATCGCCATTTTAACAGACGGACATCGCTAGAATGTCTTAGAATCGACCACTAATCAATGATATGTATACTTTATGGGATCCCAGACCGATATTACGATGACTTACAAATGGATATGGCAAACTTGTATTTACCCTCTATCACTAAGTGGTGGGTATTAAAACGTATGTTCTCACTAAGCCTCAAGAACCGCTGTTCAGATTGACAACAAACTTGGACAATATATTACGCTCAAAAAAAACCTTGTAAAATTCTTATTTTTATCTTTTGCTGCCTGCTATTTCTCATGACTTTACTAGATTTTTTGATACCTTCTATTTTACGAGAATTCCTAGTAAAAATTGCGAGCTTTTTTGTAATTTTACAAGCTTTTTAACAAAAAAATGTAAATTTCAATCACAAATTTTTTGTTAAAAAACCAGGAAAACTGTCAAATATTGGTAAAATGAATTACAAGACTTTTTCTAGTAATTTGACAAGGTTTTTTTTCAGTATGGGGTAAGGTTTTTCTTATGGTTAATACTGATAGATTTGGCTAAAATTCACAAAATATAGTTATTAAACAAAATTAAGTTTAATAATAAAATTTGTACCCAACAGGTGGCACTATATTCCTGATATTTACATTTTTTGTATTTTTGTACGATTAACCTTAAATTTACAAAATATATAAATAACACAAAATAAAACTTTCTGATAAAATTTGGACCCGGTAGATGGCACTGGAAGTAAAGTTATTAAAAAAATTCTGTAATTTTACGGCACTTCAGAATGTCTTTACATTTACATCTGTACATGTATGTGTGTATGTTTTATCATGAGAAAATTGTGTATGTATGACCAGATCCGATAGGTGGCGCTGAAGAGAACCTATTTAGTAATTTAAATCTCAGTCGATTCGGGCAACGCCAGACCCTTCAGCTAGTAGGGCTATATTTCCATAAAGTTTTGTTTAAAAACTCACATCATATCTATGAATAAATTATTAAGAGCATTGTTTTTAAAACTTATCTAAAGAGAGGATTAAAAGAGAAATCATGTGGCTTAAAAACTTTTTAAAAATTCCATACCAGCAGCAAATAGACACAAATCAAGTTCAATAGTTTATCTTTATGTTTAAAATATAGAAAACATACAGGTTCTTTTGGATTTGCAGCTGCTGAAAAAAATGGATTTAAAGAACCCTCGTAATCTAAAGTACAATCAGTTGTTATTGAAATACCAAACCTTTAACGTGTCCAAAATATTTATTAAGAAACCAAAAAAAAAAAAAAATAACGAAATAAATTTTATGAAATGTCAAAAACAAGTTTTCTTATATTTTCCATACTCCTGTGTTCTACAATTTCTTTAAATGATGCGGTACGTTTGTCACGTAAAGGTAAAATGAATCCAGAACCGAAGGTTGAAAGTAAAGAATCCTCGGAATCTGTGGAGTCCAGAGAAGATTCTGGTTTCAAAATTTTGGTAACTCATTCCGAAGTACCAAAAGAAGCTTTAGATTTAATGGGCCGTGCTTGTGAGTTGATTATCTGCGAAAGCTTACCACCAAATCGTACGGAAATTTTGGAAAAGGCAAAAGGTGTTCATGGCATGTTTTGGGGATCTCATGTTGCTTTAGATGCTGAAGTTTTAAATGCTGCTGGTCCTCAGCTGAAATCGATATCCACCATGTCTGCTGGTATAGATTATGTAGATGTTCCCGAATTGAAAAAACGTAAAATTCCCTTGGGCCATACACCCATTGTACTTAATAATGCCGTAGCTGATGTAGCCATGGGTCTAATGTTGGCTGCTGCTAGACGTTTTCACGAGGGTAGACAAAAAATTGATAGGTAAGAAGGAACACTTTAATTATTTCCTCATCTTTAGTTTAATTTTAATATTTTTTTTTGGTTTTTCAGTTCCACTTGGGAAAATTATCATATTGAATGGATGTGGGGTCAAGAAATCCGTGATTCAACAGTAGGTTTCTTTGGTTTCGGTGGTATTGGTCAAGCTATTGCTCAACGTTTGAAAGGTTTCGATATTGGTGAAATTCTTTATACAACCCGCAAACCAATTGATAAAGAGTTAGAAGAAGAATTCCAGGCATCCAAAGTTCCTTTCAATGAGTTGTTGGCTAAAAGTGATATTCTTTTCATTGCTGCTCCTTTGACTACTGAAACTCAAGGAATTTTTAATTCAACTGCTTTTGGTAAAATGAAAAATACCGCTGTTTTAGTTAATATTGCCAGAGGACGTAAGTTTGAATTGATTTGGTTAAAAAGTTAAACAAAAATTGACATTAGATTCTATAATTTAATTCTTATTTTCCAGCCATTATTAACCAAGATGATTTGTATACCGCTTTAAAAACCAATCAAATATTTTCCGCTGGTCTTGATGTTGTGTATCCCGAACCTTTGCCAGCTAATGATAAATTGTTAACTCTACCTAATATTGGTAAGTTAATTTGACTAAAGGACAATAACGCAATTGCAATTGATCTTTTCCGAATTCCTATTGAACTTTTTCGAATTACAATTGATCTTTTTATACCCTCCAACTACAGTATGGAGGTATACTTACTTTGTCATTCCGTGTGTAACGCATCGAAATATCGGTCCTCAAGTTTGACACGAGTATGTCTTATGGTCCTTGGCAGGTTAAGTTCGGAAATGGGTGAAAGCGAACCAGGGGGAAAAAAGTTCCCCTTGAAGAACTTAACCAACCATTGAAAAACTCCAATTTTTTAGATGTTTTTTTGTGCTTTTGTTAAACTAATGAAGCATTTTTATGTTCGCAGAAGTTTAAAGTCTTGCGCTTGGACCTAGGGGATAAAAATTTTTGTTTTTTTGCCGGCCCCCTTTTGAGGGCGTGGATAAAAAAATATTTTTAATTATTAATAAAATTATAATACTTTAGTTCACAAAGCAGAATAAAATAAAGCCTCCCTCAGACCCCCCCACAAAACGCCCTTGTCAAAATCAATTTAATTTTGTTTATATATCGGATTGTACAAACGATTCGGCATAGTCGAATTTAACACTCTCACTTGTTTAAATTACAATAGATCACTTGTTTAAATTGCAATAGATCCTTTTCGAATTAAAATTAATCTATTTTGAATTTCGAATTACAATTGATATACTTTGAGTTAGAATTAATAATTTTCGAATTAAAATTGATGTACTTCGATTTAAAATTGATCTTTTTTGAATTACAATTGATCTCTTTCCAATTACAATTGGAATCATCAAATTATACTTGATCTTTTTCGAATTACAATTGAAAATTTTCGAATTATAATTGATCTTTACCGAATTACAATAATCTTTTTCGAATTAAAATTTATCTTTGAATCTCTGAATTACAAATCCTGGAATAACAATTATTTTTTTTTTAATTACATCTGTAAATGGTATTAGGTTGTTAGTCTAGGTTGTCTCAACTTGGACCTGTCCTTATGGAATACGACAATTGTCAATTGAATTTTCCTAAAACTGGCTTTTTCCCGTCAACACAATGCTTTGCATCAGTACACCCAAAAGAAAACCTTGTAAAATTATAAGAAAAGTTTGTAACTTTTTTTTTGCTACCTCCTATTTGGCAAGAATTCCTTGTTATTTTACAAGCTTTTTTCCAATACAATTATAAATTTACCAGGGTTGGCAACCGATACCCACCTAGAATAACGGTATTTGACTATTGTACCGCAACCAATAAAGATTTGGACATTTTCAAAAGCGATTATGAAAGCTGATGAAATTTCTAAAATTTTAAATGTGTCACTTTGTGTTTCTACCGGTTCGTTTTCGAAATATAGGTCAATACCTTTATAATACCTTTTGAAACAGTATTATAACGGTATTGGCCTATATAACTAAAACGAACCGGTAGAAACACGAAGTGACACATTTAAAATACTAGAAAATTCATCAGCTTTCATAATCGCTTTTGAAAATTTCCATATCTTTATTGGTTGCGGTACAATAGCCAAATACCGTTATTCTAGGTGGGTATCGGTTGCCAACCCTGAAATTTACAATTATTTTGACTCGATAAAACTTTCAAGGAGGTTTCGTGAATTTACTAGATTTTTAGCTACATCCAATTTTATGGGAATTTCTAGTAAAAATTACGAGCTTTTTTGTAATTTTACAAGATTTTACCAATAAAATTGTAAATTTACAACTTTTTTGGCGAAATAAAACTATTTTGCAGTTTGAATTCTGATGATAAATTTTAGTATTCTTTAATCTCCTGATTACAAATCTGTTTTTCAAATTTTCTCATCACGTCTAGTCTATTTTTAAGTTATTCGCGGTTGAAAATGCGAAAAATGGCGATTTTTACATTGTTTTAGAGCCTGCACAAAAAAAAATATTTTACAAATTAAGGTTTTGTGTGTTATTTTTCGTATAAAACGAAGATATCTTTAATGGTTTTAAAGATCAGAAAGAATGAATCATTCGGTTTTTGCTTTATACCAGATTTTTATTCCGCTCAATGGCTTTCAAAAAATCCAAAAATCGCGTTTTTTTTTCTAATTTTCCACCGCGAGTAAAAAAAATTCTTAACGTGATGGAACAATTTAGATCACAGATTTGTAATCAGCGAGCCAAAATCATAAAAAAATTTCTATCAAACTTCAAAACGGAGCCAAAAACCTTCGATTTGTTGAGCGGTGTAATTTTCAAAACTTGAAAAATTTTGAAAAATTTTCAAAACTTTTATTTAAAAAAAAAAAAAATTTGCTTTAAAATACTTTTTATTCCAAAACGCGAAATATTGTCAATAAAATTTTATGACCTGGACTTTTTTTTTCAAACAAGTTTTCGGAACTTGGAAAATTTTTGATTTTTTTTTCTAAAATTTTTTTTATGAAATTTTGACCTAGAAAATGCTAATAAATTTTTAAATTTTTGTTCGGTACTTGGTTAAAGTTGGAAAATTTTATTTTGTCCTTTTGACAGTTTAGTGATAAGTCCAATAGACCTATTCTTAAAATCAATTTTCGTTGTTACCACTTGGATGGGTCCAATTTTACTTATTAGTAGGGAAGAGATTTCTATGCAAATGCATGTTTTTGTCGATAGTATAAAAGCGATATCGACCAATTATCTTTCCGAATCAAGAAATTTGCGTTTAAATGGCATCGATTTGTTTTTGCATATTTTGGTGAAAATGCATATTTTTGCATATTTTGATTTTAAAAGCATATTTTGTGCATATTTCCAACTTTAAAGTGCATATTTTTGCATATTTTGTCATAAATTAGCAAACGCACGAATTTAAATTTATTTTTTTTAAACTGTTTCAAATTTTAAAAATTTATTTTGAAAACAAGAAAAATTATTTTCTTTTCTTGTTATTTTTTTTTATAGATTTTCTTTATTTAAAAAAAAACTTGCTCATATGAAGTTTTAAATGTTACTATTTAAACTCGGCGTTGTTTTTTTTTTGCATTTTAAGAAGTTTTTCCTAGGAAAAGAAGATTTTTATTGTACACATTTTATTTTTTAGTACATATTTTAAGGTTTTTTAGTGCATATTTTGTATTTTTTATCGCATGTTTTAAGCGCATATTTTCGATTTTTTAGTGCATGAAAATCTCATCGTTACTTATTAGCATCTAAAAATAAAAAATTCTAAATTTGGTGGCAATCGGATAAGGGAAACACTTTCCGAAAATTGGCTAAAAATTAGAAAAAGTGACTTAAGGAAAATTTTTTTTTTTCAGATTTTACAAATAATTTGTATTTTAAGCATATTTTAGTAAATATAAAAAAAAATTTAGTATTTTTTTATAAAATTATCTATCTAACCAGCCCAAAAACATTAAAAAAATTCTCCATACTTCCTTCCCCAGACCATTATATCGTAATTTTTTATATGAGAAACCAAAAAAGAAGTTATTCTTTCCCCTTATACAATTTTTAAACTGATTTTAAGCACGTGTTCTCCTTATTCGATTGTCTTTCTGACGGACATCGCTAAATCAACTCAAAAAGTGATTCTGAGTCGATCGGTATGCTTAAAGGTGTGTCTAGGACCAATATTTCGGGTAGTTGCAAGCAGCAGCACAAGGCCAATATACCCTGTAGAATAAACGATAATTGAAATAGAGTTTGTTATCCCTAAAATGAAGTAATATTTTTTTTCAGTGTACAAACTTATTGTTTAATTTATTAAAATTATTATTAATTTATTCATAAATTATTTATTAAATTTAAACAACTTTTGTAATTTCAGTTATTTCACCACATATTGGTTCAGCTACTAAGAGGACTCGTACTGATATGGCTGTTATTGCTGCTCATAATGTTTTAAGAGGTTTAGCTGGTGAACCCATGTTATCGCCGGCATATTAAATAACCCACCGTTGTGATACAATATTCTGGGCATGTTTTGTTAAATGGAGCAATATAAAAGAATTAACTTGAAGTTATGTAAAAAAACAAGTACCAGTTTTATTTTGTTTAAACATTGAATAAAGAAATCAAAACACGACTAAATAATTTATTTAATTGATTTATATTGTAGAATGGGTAAAAAAAATCTGAATTAATTACAAGAAATCACAACATGCAAAAATATGTTGGCATACAGGTGGCAGCAGACTGTATTTTTTTTGTATGTCAAAAAAGTTTTTCTCCCGATTTTAAAAAAAATTTTATTTTACTAGGTCTTAAACTTATGTGGCACAAATTTGAGACCAATCGAATAAAATTAATCCGTAGCGCCCAACGATCTAAGTTTTTTTATTCAAAAAAATTTTCTTATGGGGAACCTTAGTTCGGATTTGCATCATTAGTTAAGATATTTTAGGGCATACCAGTTGTTTTAGCAAACTTTTAGCAGATTTTTTGCTGAAATGGATATTTTAAGTAAATTCTCTGGCATTCAGTTTTAGAAAATAACAGAAAATTTTCTGCATTTTAACCGATTCTGTTTGATAAATTTGAAAATATTTTTGTGCAGATTATTTTGTTATTTTACAGAAATAGCCTATTTGCATTTTTTTTAACTGTTAAAGTTTGTTTGAAGATGTAAGTTTTTTTTAGACTTTTGTGAAATTTAAAATCCGGAAACTAAAAATGATCAAAATTAAAAAAAAAAAACAAGTAAGAGTGTTAAATTCGGCTATGCCGAATCTTTTATACCCTCCAACATGAAAAAAAAATTTCAGGGGCGTTTTTGTTTTAAGGTGGCTTCGGCGGGGGACACCTCCCCCTCTCAAAAAATGTTAACTAATTTATTTGTTATGCTTTTTGCACTAAAGTTATACAATTTTATCATTATTTCAACTATTTTTTTATATCCACGCCCTAAATAGGGGGCGGGCAAACAAATTAAAAAAAAATTCTAGTCCCCCGGTCCAAGCGTAGTACTCTGAACTTCTTTTTGCATAAATTTGTTTAATTTGTTTAACAAAAATATAAAAAAAAACGTAAAAAATCGTGTTTATCAGAGGTTGGTTTAGTTTCTCAAGGGAGAACTTTTTTCCTCCTGGTCCGATTTTGCCTATTTATGAACTTAACCTGCCTAGGACCATAGGACATATTTGTGCCAAATTTCAGGAGGCTAGCTGTTTTATTTTGGACTGCATCGTGCCATCTACAGACAGACGGACGGAAGAACTGACGGACGGACATTCACAGAATGTCTTTGAATCGATCATGGATCAATAATATGTGGTTGGAGGGAATAAAAATTGTTTTGTTATTCCGTGTGCAACGCATCGAAATATCGGTCTAGGATCCCATAAAGTACATATATTATTGATCAGTGATCGATTCTAAAACATTCTAGCGATGTCCGTCCATCCCTCTGTCCGTCTGTAGAGGACACGATACAGTCCAAAATAAAAGAGTTAGACTTTCGAAGTTTGGCACGAATATGTCTTATATTCCTAGGCAGGTTAAGTTCGGAAATGGGTAAAATCGTACCAAGGGGAAAAACGTTCCCCCTTGGAGAACTAAACCAACCCCTAAAAAACGGTATTATTTTCAGGGCTTCTTGTACTTTTTTTAAGCAAATGCAACATTTTTATGTCAGACGAAGCTCAAAATCCTGCTAGGAGAAGGTGTCCCCCAAAGTCTCCCACCAAACCAACCCCCCCCCCCCCCACCCAAAAAAAAGACACCCCTGAAATTTTTATACCCTCCAACCACATTATGGGGGTATACTCACTTTGTCATTCCGTGTGTAACGCATCGAAATATCGGTCTAGGACCCCAAAAAGTATATATATTATTGATCAGTGATCGATTCTAAGACGTTCTAGCGATGTCCGTCCGTCCGTCCGTCTGTCCGTCTGTAGAAGGCACGATACAGTCCAAAATAAACGAGCTAGGCTTCCGAAGTTTGGCACGAATATGTCTTATATTCCTAGGCAGGTTAAGTTCGGAAATGGGCAAAATCGGGCCAAGGGGGAAAAAGTTCCCCCTTGGAGAACTAAACCAACCCAAGAAAAAACGCTTTTTTTGAAGGTTTTTTTGTACTTTTGCTAAGCAAATGCAACATTCTTATATCAGGTGAATTTCAAAATTGCAAGGGGAAGATGCCCCCCAACATCTCCCACCAACCCCCCCCCCCCCCCCCAAAAAAAGACGCCCCTGGATTTTTTTAAATTGTTTTTTTTTTTACATTTTGGAGGGTATAAAAGATTCGGCACAGCCGAATGTAACCCTCTCACTTGTTTTTATCTTGTTTTTACATTTTGGAGGGTATAAAAGATTCGGCACAGCCGAATTTAACACTATCACTTGTTTTTTTTTAAATTTGAACTTAAAACGAAAAATTGGAAACTTTATTCTTGGAAAACAGTATACCCAATAAGCAATTTTAAAATTCAAGTGCAAATCAAGTATAAAACAAGTGTAAATCAAGCCCTAAATTCCAGCCCCTGCTTGATTTATACTTGAATTACACTTGAATTCAATAGCATACTCCAGCAAAACGGACACTGGAATTCAAGCCCTGTTTTTACAGCCTTTTCACTGGTTTTCAAGTGTAAAAACAGCGCTTGAGTTCAAGTATCCGTTTTGCTGGAGAATGCTATTGAATTCAAGTGTAATTCAAGTATAAATCAAGCATAGACTGGAAATAAGGGGTTGATTTACACTTGATTCAAACTTGATTTGCACTTGAATTTTAAAAGTGCTTATTGGGATAACTGAAAAAATATTTTCACATAAAAAAAAACTTGGAAAATTTGTTTAAGTTTTTCTTTGCACAATACAAAGTTTTAGCGAACTGGATCTGCCAAAATCGGCAGATTTTTCAAATGACAATGACAAATGAAATCAGCCGATTGATCAGGTTTTATGCTGTGACCAGCAGAATTTTCTGCTGTCTAGACAGATTTCTCTGCTGATTTCATCTAGATAATCAACACAGATATTTAGCAAACCGCGTCTTCTACACTCAAAAAAAACCTTGTCAAATTACTACACCATTTACAGATGTAATTCGTAAAAGATCAATTGTAATTCGAAGATTCTACTTGTAATTCGAAGATTCCATTTGTAATTCGAAGATTCCATTTGTAATTCGAAAACTCTACTTGTAATTCGAAGATTCTATTTGTAATTCAAAGATTCCATTTGTAATTCGAAGATTCCAATTGTAATTCGTAAAATATCAATGGAAATTCAGTTGACATTTTTAGAATTACAATTGAAATCTTCGAATTAAAAACGGAATCTTCGAATTACAAATAGAATATTCGAATTACAAGTATAATCTTCGAATTACAAATGGAATCTTTGAATTACAAATGGAATCTTCGAATCACAGATGGAATCTTCGAATAACATGTGGAATCTTCGAATTACAATTGATCTTTTACGAATTACATCTGTAAATGGTGTAGAAAAAGCCCGTAATCCCATTTTACCAATATTTGATAATTTTCCTTGTTTTTTAACAAAATAAATCTATTTAAATCACGAAAATCCCTTCTAAGTATTATCGCCTCAAAAAAGTTGTAAATTTACTATTTAATTGGTAAAAAACTTGTAAAATTACAAAAAAATTCTCTTAATTTTTACTAGAAATTCTCGTCATATAGGAGGCAACACAAAATCTAGTAAAGTCACGATTAGTCCTTGTAATTATTAGTGCGTCAAAAAAGTTGTAAATTTACAATTTTATTGGTAAAAAGTTTGTAAAATGTTTGTAATTTTACAAGCTTTTTACCAATCAAAATTGTAAAAAACTACTTGCTATACAAAACGATTTCTTTCGGAACGATTTCAAACAAAAACAAGTAAGAAAAATATAGTCGGTCAAGACCGACCATATAATACCCTACACCAGAGGTTCCCGGAAAATGGGTCCCATGGACCGAATAGATCTATATGTTCAAATATTTAATATTGTAAAAAACACTCATAATAAGTGTAAAAAACACTCACAAATCAAATTTGAGTGAAATAGTCTTCTATAATAAACAATAAACCGCTTTAACTGAATATCGGGCGAATTTTTCACATATGGCCCAAAACTGGTCCGATGATTATCAGGTTTGATATGGTTATTAAAGTACGCGTTTAACATACACAAACAAAATTTTAAATAAATATTTTCTATTTTCATGAAATTTAAGAGATTTATGTAAAAATCGGGAAGCTGGTTTGTTTGGGGCTACATGAAGAACTGGTCTGATTTCTTTAAAATTTGGAATGGTGATTTCTGAAGACAAAACCAGTTTACATATCCAAAAAGATACCTATTATAATACGATTATTAGAGTCATTTGAGCCAAAACTAAAGAGGACCTTTGTATTAGGGCTAGGTCTAAATATGGACCGATTTTTTCCAATTTTAATAGGCTTCGTCCTTGGCCCAAGGGAGGCTTAAGTTTCAAATTTCAAGTCAATTGATTAAAAATTGCGACCTGTATCGTGTTTACACCGTTTACATGGACAGACAGACGGACGGACGGGCGGACATCGCTAAATCTACTCAAAATGTGATTCTGAGTCGATCGGTATACTTAAATGTGGGTCTAGGACCAATATTTCGGGTAGTTACAAACATTAGCACAACTTGTAAATTACAAAAAAAACTCGTAATTTTTACTTAGAATTCTCGTAAAATAGGGGGTAGCAAAAAACCTAGTAAAGTTACGAAACCTCCTTGTATATTTTATCGTGTCAAAAAGTTTGTAAATTTACAATTTTATTGGTAAAAACCATGTAGAATTACAAAATTATTGGAAAAAAGATTGTAAAATTACTAGAAATTCTTGTTAAATAGGAGGTAGCCAAAAAAAAAGTAACAAACTTTTCTTGTAATTTTAAATTATTTTTTTTTTTTTGAAATTCATCCATTGAAATTCGAAAATTTTATTATTTGGTAAATTTTGGAATATTTTCTCTCCCTGGGCAAAACGAAAAAGATTACCTGGCAACTCTATTTATCACAGAGAAAAATGCTTGTAATATTATAAGAGCAATATTTCTACTCTTAAATAAACAAATTATTTATTAATTTTCAAAGAGTATTAAATTTAACTTTCTAAGAGCTTTTCTATAAATAAAAAAAGTTTTTCTTATCTCTTCTTAATTAAATGCATTGTACTCGTACTGTATTTACAAAAGAAAACAAAAATTATTTCACTTCAGTTATCTCTTATCAATTGTGGGTAAACATGGCCTCCGCACGAGGTGTTTATAAAGTTTTGGTTTCCCATCCCGAAGTTCCTACTACCGTTTTGCAATATTTACAACAACGCGGTTGCCATATTATTGAATGTCAAAATGTACCTCCCGTTCGTACGGAAATTTTACAAAAACTACCCGGTGTGGATGCCATATTTTGGGCACACTATCAACCTTTAAACGCTGAAATATTAAATGCAGCCGGTTCACAATTGAAAGTGGTGTCAACAATGTCATCGGGTATCGATTATGTTGACGTAGAAGAATTTAAACGACGTCGTATGCCACTAGGTCATACGCCTGGTGTTGTAAAGAATTCTGTAGCAGATTTGGCCATAGGATTAATGATATCAGCTGGAAGATATTTTCATGCTGGCAGGCAGGAGATAGAAAAGTAAGTACATTTTGTTTGTAAATAAAAAATGTGGTTGTATATATTTTCCTGTCACAGATCTTTGCACAGTAATCAGCTGTTTATTTTTAAATAAAAGCTTTTTTTTTAACTCATAAGCTTTTATTGATTAACAAATTACTGTTAAAATAAAAACTTACTCAAATGTTACAGTGGGTTATATTTGTACCTTATGATGTATAGTACACTCAAAAAAATAAACCTTGTAAAGTTACCAAAAAAATCTCGTGATTTTACAAGGCTATTCTCGTAAAATAGGAGCTAGGTAAAATTCACGTAATATAACGAGGATTTCCTCGTAATTTTAAATGTGACAAAAATTGGTAAAATAAACTATTTTATTGGTGAAAATATTTTTTTAAAACCGCAAAAATAAAAAGAAAATGGTAAACTTACAAGAAAAAATGGTAAATATATTTAAAAAAATGGCAAATTTAAAAACCAAAATAGTAAATTTTCAAAAAAAAAGTAAATTAAAAAAATTAAATTAAAAAAATTGTTAATTTACCAAAAAAATTGTTTAAATTTTACCAATTTTTGGTAGTGATAATTTCAAAGCCAAAAAAATTAAAAAAAATTGTAAATTTAAAAGTAAAGTGGTAAATATGTTAAAAAATGGTAAATTTACAAACAATAATTGTAAATTTACAAAAAAAAAACTGTTTAAAATTTACCGATTTTTGGTAGTGATAGTTGTTAATCCACAAAAATTACTGAAAAATAGAAAATTACTGAAAAAAGAAAATAGAAAATTTTCAACAAATATTTTAGGACATCGAAAATTTTATGAAATTTTTTTTTAAATCTTTTTTAATAATTTTTTACTCCAAAACGGAAAAATGTGTCTGGGAATCAGAAAATTTACAAAAAAAAGTTTTATTTGTTAAACATAAATCCTCGTAATAAAAGCATTTTTGTAAAATACCTGTTTTTTTTTTGTAAATCAACTAGAATCCTCGTAAAAATTTTTTAAAAATTTTTTTTTAAAATCTTTTTCAATAAAAAACAAGTAAGAAAGTTATAGTCGTTCAAGACCGACAATATGTGTTTTTCGGAAAATGGGCCCCAAGTCCAAACATGGACCGATTGGACCTATCTTTTGTTAGATTTTTATTTAGTGTAGAAAACACACACAGTTCAAATTTTAGTGAAATTGTTTTAACTGATTATCGGTCGAAATTTTTAATGGGGGACTAAGCCCAAAAACGGCCCAAATTTATTCCGATTTGATAAGGTTACCAAAGTACACGTTTAACACATACAAATAAAATGTTAACTAAATATTTTATTTTTTATGAATTTTGAGGGAATTATGTGAATATCGGGAGGGTGGTTTGTATGGGGACTACCAGAAGGGCTGAACCGATTCCTTTGAAGTTTGGTATAGTGGTTTGTGCATATAAAATAATAATACCTGGTAAATTTCAAAACGATATCTGTTATAATATGGTTTTCAGAGGCATTTAAGTGGAATTAAAATGGGGCGTCAATAGGCCTCGCCCTTGGGCCAAAAGAAGCTTAAGTTTTAAATTTCAAGTCAATTAATTGAAAATTGCGACCTGTATCGTGCTTAAACCAATAGATGAACAGACAGACGGACATCGCTAAATCGACTCAAAAAGTAATTCTGAGTCTATCGGTATACTTGAAGGTAGGGGTAGGACCAATATTTCGGGTAGTTACAAATATCAGCACAAACTCATTATACCCTGTACCACATAGTGGTGTAGGGTATAAAAATTGTCCGAGACTTGGAAAATTAAAAAAAAAAAAAAAAAATAGAAAATTTAAAAAGACAAAATGTTTTTTTTTTTGTTAAAAAACATTAATCCTCGTAATAACATAATTTTTGTAAAATATTTTTTTTTTGTAAATCAACTAGAATCTTCGTAATAAAATCTTTGTTGTAAAATTACAGTTTTTTTTTGGTAAAATGACCTTTCAAAATGGTAGAATACAATTACGAAAATAAATAAAATTACCTATAAAACTGAAGTTCTCGTTTGAGCAAAGTACAACAATTTTTGTTAAAAAACAAGGAAAATTGGTAAAACGGGTTTGCAAGGCATTTTACCAGGCGTTTTACAAGTTTTTTTTTTGAGTGTAGGCACAGAAAATATTTTGTTGGTAAAAAAATTTGTGACTTTAGCTGTGTTTTTGGATTACAATTTTAATATATTAATTTTGAAAAATGTTTATGGAGTAGAAAAAGAGCGAAAAACCTACAAACTACACAGAAAAAAATATGGAGGAAACAAATTTGAGTAATCACTTGTTTAAATTTAAAAAGAAAAATTGAGTAATTTTTTAATTGACGCAATTAAAAATTTACTCAAACATTTTAAAAACAATTTAAGTAAATCATTTAATAAAAATTTAATATTTTTTTTAATTTTTTTTTTTAACTCTCATAGTTTTTGAATTCTCGTTTAGTTTATAGTTTTTTGTATATGTATATGAAAGTTTGTAATCGTCTTTATAAAATTTTCCTATGTCTTTGAGGCATAAATATGTTTGGTAATGTTTGAAAAAACAAGTTTTTTGTTTTTTTTGTTTGCAAAAAAAATTCAAACTTTTTTAAACTTTAAAAAAAAAATAAATTGATAAATTTTGAGTAAATTTTTAATTGTGTCAATTAAAAATTTACTCAAATTTTTTGGCAAACATTTAATAAATTTTTATTAAAAATTTACTCAATACTATTAAATCGTTTACTGGTGCAAAATTGAGTAATTTTTTACTCAATAGTATTAAAAATTTACTCAAATATTTTTTTTATTTTTTTCTGTGTATAACTAGTTTACAGCGATTTTGATACACGAGTTTTGGCATTTATTTTCCAAGTAAAATCACGCACTGAATTCGAAAATGAAGTCCAAAAGTTGAACAGTTTTCGGGATATCGATAATTTTTAAAATTTTCCTATTTTTAAAAAAAGTGTTTGCGATATGTTGAAAAATAATTAGATTTAAAAATATTGTATAATTATAGATATAATTAGATTTAAAAATATTGTATAGATTACACAGCGACACAACATCGAACTTTCCGAATAGGATTTGGATGAAACCAAAAGCAAATGAAAGTTGATATTTTCCATAACACAACACTCAAGGGTTTTTTTTTAGTTTAGCGCTAGATTTTTTTTTCATGCATTTGAAATTGGTGATTTTAACCTATTAACGGCCACATACAGGTAGAGTTGCCAAAGCGTTTTTGGCAATGATTTTTGTTTAGATAACGTCTAGTTTTCAGTAAGTCTATGATTTTTAAGTTTGACATCTTAAAAATCATAGCAGCTAGCAAATAGCTTTAGCCAGTACCGCGTAACCGCCAAAAGCCAAATTTGTTCACTAACAAGGGAGTATCTCAACCCTTATGAACCGATTTGCCTGAAACTTAAAATATATAAAAAAGAGGCAATTCTAAGGTTGGGGTGTCTCGGATTATCGGCCATATCGCAGATTAAGGGGTTCAAAACATGGGTCAAAAAATGGTGAAAAAATTGTTTTTTTGGATTTTTCAGCCATTTCTTTCTAAAATACTATATGATGTTTACATATCAAAAGAAAGCTTTTGTTATAATGTCTATCCAACGGTGGCATAACCTTGTAAAAGTTTGGCTTCGTTAAATACTTTTTTCATGAAAATGTGTAAATTTTGGGGTTTGTTTATATGAAGACATAGACCTAAGATGTCCATAAAAATACGAAATAATCTTTATTAAATTTAAGTCGACACGTATTTTTGCTATAGAGGATATTCCTCTTAGTTCGGGAGTTATCGAAATTTTCCCGGAGATCCACATTGTTTCATAAGGGGACAATGAAATTTTGAAACACTGATATGGCCGATAAGCCGAGGCACCCCAACCTTAAAATCGTCTCTTTTATATATGTATATTTGAAGTTTCAGGAAAATCGGTTCATAAGGGTTGAGGTACTTCCCTTGTAAGAAAAATAAGGGAGAAGGAGGGGGTAGGTAAAATGTTTTGTTAGGTCCAATGTTTTGTTAGGTCCAATGTTTTGCTTCATAACTAATATTAGGTCCACAGATCACGACAATGAACAAAAAAATTAAAAATCGCTGCGGCAGAAAATGTATGGTTGTCAAAGGGTTCTGGTGGTGCCCTTATTAAGCATGTGGGCCCAGCGTCCAAACTTAAGCTCGAAATTACGTAAGCAATAACCCGTTTGAATTTCGAGCAATTGGTCCAGTACTTACAGAATGGCCGAATTATTAAAAATAAACTACTGTGCACCGTTGCGTATGATTTTTATTTTAAAGGCAATTTCAAAATAAAGTATACGCCTATTTAGGAGGCAAAAATACTTTATGAAATGGGTTTTAATTTTTTTTTGTATTTGAACAAAAAATCATAAAATTGGTACGAAAAAATGTATGAAAAAAATATAAGCAAATTTGGTTCAAAACTTTGGCTTCTTTTGCAAATATTTCTGGATATTCTTAATGGAGTTTAGATTTTAACCCCAGGTTCTATTTATTGGAGTGTTTACTTTAAATATCTGCATTGAACAGGAGATTTCTTTTAAAATTCGGATACTTATATAACCAAAAAAAGGACATTTCGAAATTCCTTATAATGTCCTGATGGTATTTTTGATCGTATTGGGTCCGGATTTCTTGCAAAAGTTAGGTAGTTTTATTGGGAATTCGAATAAAAAAACATATGAATAACATAGACTTTTCCAATATTACAAAGTAAAAAACTTAAATTCGGCCTTGCCGAATGTTGTGATACCCTCCACAATATCTACAAGATTATTTCAAAAACTTTATTTAAAAGAAAATTACTTTTGAAAAAAAAAAATAAAAATTTTTGAAAAAAAAATAAGAATACGCAATTTTTTTCTTTTTTTGTCAAAAAATATGTTCGTGCTTATTTAAATACCATTTGGTGTTCAATTATGTTCACATAAGTCAACCAGCAGCCGAATTAAAGCATTTTGTATTTTTAGGTTATATTGAATGTACTAAAATTTTTTTTTAGGTGTCCTGACATTTTCGCTCATAACTTTTGCGCCGCTGAACCGATATCGCCTAAATGCAATACCAAACTTCTCGGGAGAACTTCCAATAAATATGTTAAGTTTCAGTCATCTCCGGGTAATATTTTGGACGTGATCACCATTTCCACAGACAGACAGACTAACAGACGGACATAGCTAGAATGCCTTAAAATCAAGGTTGGCAATCGAAACGAATAACGGTGTCAATATCGGTATTGGTATCGTGTTATTTATTTATTTCGGTATCGGTTTCGGTATTTGAGTTAAATCGGTTACGGTATTACCGATACCGACACGTCAATACCGGAACGTACAGGTATTATCGAAAACAAGAAAAAAAGTTAAATTCGGCCTTGCCGAATGTAGTGATACCCTCCACAATTTTAAAAAGATTATTGCAAAAAACTTTATATAAAAGGAAATTACTTAAAAAAAAATATTTTTTTTTAAAAATTTGCGCGAAAAACAAAAAATTTGGTAAAAAAAATCCGCGATTTGTTTCTTTTTTTGTCAAAAAATATGTTCGCACTTGTATACTATTTAGTGTTCAATTATGTTGACATATGTCAACCAGCAGCCGAATTAAAGAATTTTGTATTTTTAGGTTATGTTGAATGTACTAAAATTTTTGAGGTGTCCTTATATTTTCGTTCATAACTTTTGAACCGCTGAACCGAGGTCACTCAAATGCAATACCAAACTTGTCAGGAGAACTTCCAATAAATATGTTAAGTTGCAGTCATCTCCGTGTAATATTTTGGCCGTGATCACAATAAAACAAATTTACAAAAAATAAAAAAAATTGTATGGGGACCGCCTTAACAGCTAAAGATAGAGGGTAGGTGTGTTCAGAGAAAATGTTTGGACTAAAAAAATATTGTGGGTCCGTCATACATTTTTTTGCTTTAAGGGCACTATTAGGGTAGTTAGAACGGTTGGATCAAATTTTAAAATATGTCTTTTTGTGTGGGAGCCCCCTTAGAAATTGGAGATAGGGTATTAGTTTGTTTCGAAGAAATGTTTAGATGTAGAAATTAATGGGGGTCGGTCTTGGAAATGACCCCCCTATGACGCACCATTAGAGCAGTAGAAATGATTTTAAGATTAGAAAAATTACAATAAAATTTTTTCAAAAAATTTTAAAAAATAGTAATAATCGTTATCCCACGATCCTTCTGGGCAAAAAATTTGTAAAATCGATAGAAGTCTTACACGAAAAAATTTCAAAAAAATCGGAGATTACAAACATTTCCAAAAATGAGATTTAAATTTTAAAACTTAAAAATCGCATGCTAGAGCGCTTTTAAGAATTTTTTGGGATTTTTTTTTTAAAAGTACGTAAAAAAACAAAAATTTTGAAAAAACAAATTTGAAATTTGGACCATTATTGAATAAGTTATGAGTAAAAGAAGTTTGAGTAAAAGAAAAAAACTACCAATTTTTAAAAATTCGATATCTTTTGAAAGGGTCGTAAAAAAAAATCTGAAAACTTACCACGAAGGAGTTTTCGAAGGGTACTAAAAACTTAAACAAATTGGGAAAATCTAAAAAAAAAAATTTCAAAGTGTCCGATTTGACATGGAATGCCCCATATATACTTTATGGGGCCCCAGACCGATATTTCGATGAGTTACAAAATGACAAACTTAAATATACCCTCTATCACTAGAGTGGAGTAAAAAAAAAATTGTCGGTTTTGAGGGCTTGGTCCACAAAAAATGAAAATGTCTATATCTCGAGAAGGCGATTTGATACAAATTTTCTGATGACACATTCGTGTTATTGAGGCCAAAATAATTTAGAAAGTGTACTCTAAAAGTCTTTGCAAAAAAAAAAAGTTGATTTTTGTAGAGTAGTGTAATATAAAAATTTTTTACCTACATTTTTCTTTATAAATTGTTATAATTGAATTATTTTTGTAATAATTAAAATATTGAATTAATTTCAACATAATTCGGAGTTATGCATAAAATACGAAATATTTTTTATGTTAATAAATACCCACAATGTATTACGAGGGTTAAACACGTATATAAAAGCTTTAATTAACAGCCATAAAGTATTTTAACAGAAAGTTTATATATAAAAGCTTTAAAAAACTGTTAAATTCAAATACTCGTAACAGCATTACCATAGTCAAATATAAAATAAATTTGTAATGTTACAGGTCCAAATGGAAAACTGAACGCATCAATTGGTTAATGGGGCAAGAAATACGTGACTCCACTATTGGATTTTATGGTTTCGGTGGTATTGGACAAGCCATAGCAAAACGTTTGCAATGTTGGGATATTAAAAAAATCATTTACAATACGAGGACACGTAAAGAAAATGATAAAGTCTTTCAAGCCAACCATGTGACATTTGAAGAGTTATTAAAAGAAAGTGATTTCTTGGTGATAGCATGTCCTTTAACAGCAGAAACTAAAGGAAAATTTGATGCTGAAGCATTTGGTAGAATGAAACCAAATTGTGTGTTTGTTAATGTGGGGAGAGGAGGTAAGTGAAAGTGTAAGAGTACAAAAACAAAAATTGTTAGTGAAGACTTAATCTAAGATAGGATTACTTTTCAGATTTTATTAATCTTCTTTATATGGATTTTTAAACATTTCCCTTTTTCTGTTATTACAATTTTAGGTATCGTAGATCAATCTGCCTTGTATGGAGCTTTAAAAGCAGGACAAATATTTTCCGCTGGCTTAGATGTTATGACTCCAGAACCTTTACCAGCTGATAATCCATTATTAACACTGCCAAATTGTGGTAAGTGGAGTGTTTAAAAGTGTTGAAAAATTTTATTAATTCACTTATGAGTTTTTTTTCTAAATTTTCCAGTTATTATACCCCATTTGGGTACTCAGACTTTAAAAACTACTACAGAAATGGGCATGGTTGCTGCAAATAATATATTAAATGCCTTGGAAGGTAAACCCATGATTAGCCCAGCTTACTAATCAAAAAGCAATTATTCGGACAAAATACTCGAGAATGATTTTATTTCCATTATTTTATTAATATATAAATGACTATTATAATTATTTAAAGTTTAATATCAAAAATTATACGAATAAAACGGTTTTTTATTAAACATCAAAAGTACAGTCAAAAGAAAAACTCCGTTAATATTAACTACCGACTTTATCGTTAATATTAAATACCGGATTAAATAAGGAACAGGAAAAAAGTCTCCATTTCTCAAAATAGCCCCGTTTAGCCCGGAATTATGTTCGATCAGGCGAAAAATTTTCGAGCCCCTATATCGTAATTACTTTATGAAATAATTTTTTTATTCCATTTCGTTTTCCTTAAAATTTTAATTTAAAAATATGTCCTCTTCGATACTTATTCTGCGGGAGTATTTCAGGAAATACAAAAAGTACCGTAATACATTTAAGTACCCTTTTAATGCTTTTTAGTGCTGCAGAATCCCACCTTTCAAGTTTTTATGACGGTTATTTCAGGAGATAGAAAAAGTTACAAAGCACACTACTTTGCACCTATTTACCCCATTCAAATCGGAATTTGCAAAAAGCGCTTTTTTTAGAATGTTGTGGAATCAGATGAGTTGTTTCAGAGGTTTTTAAATTTTACGACTTTTGACCAAAAGTCAGCTTCACCCTGAAGGACCTTTCTAAATATTGGTGCCCAGTTTTTGAAAAAGCCCAGTTTTTGTAAAATTGAAAAACCAAAAATGCAATTTTTTTAGTTCCGTATAGGTCTATTCATACAACATATTCAGAAATTCACCGGACACATGTTTTTCTGTAGCGGGACATTTGGTATGGAATGCTTCATATGTATTGGTGAAACATTTTTTCAAATCGTACGAGTAGTTTCATCATATTTAAATTTTGTTTTTTTTTTCCAAAAAGTGGGCGTAGAAATGGGCGTGGCCGATAAAACGCAGCATATGTTCAGCCTCAAGGACCATTCCACATATTGGAGATTTTTAGATTTTACATTTTTTTACGAAAAGTGGGCGTAGATGTGGGCGTGGTTTGTTCACTCTGGAGCATCAGTTGAAATATTGTTGAAAACATTTCTAAAATCGGATGAGTACTTTCATAGATTTTTTCATTTAAAGTTTTTATTGCCAACAGTGGTCGATGAAACCCATGTCCAACCTGAAGGATTAGTAGTTTTGGAGATTTTAAAATTTTTCTTTTTTTTTTGGTCAAAAGTGGGTGTAGAAGTGGGTGTGGTTGATGAGTTCGCAAAAGGAACGGTCGGCCCAAAATTTTTTTTTAATTCTGTTAATCCAATCGCAGGACTTTGAACTTCTTCAGACTTGAAAATTTTTAATTTCTTTAACAAACGTTTAAAAAAGATTTGGTTGTGCCGAATCTTTTCAAAAAAAAAAATTTTGGATTTTGATAACTTTTTCCTTAGAAAATCTCAGATTCTGAAAACTTTTTCCTCAGAAAAGTTCTTAGATTCACAAACATTTTTCATATAGAAAACAACTAGGAAAATTATAGGCGGTCAAGGACGACCATAAAATTCCCCTGTGTTTTCCGGAAAATGGATCCTAAGTCCAAACATGGACTGATAGGATATAACTTTTGCTAGATAATTAGTGTAGACATGACACACAAACGAAATTTGAGAGAAGTTTAACTTTTGAATCACGCACTCTCACTAACGAGCATATTTTTCTACTCACACTCACTCTCAATCACGTGAGTAAATTTAATACAACTCGCACTCACGTGGACTCACACAAGCTTCACTCACACTCACGTTGACTCACACTCACGAAACTTTAATTTATACAAAAAAAAAAATTTCAAAAACGAAAACTTTGAAAAATCTTTCAAAATTGTCAGCCACATTTAAAGTTCAGCGATATTTTAAATTTAATTTTTGGGATGAAGTCTTAAGTTAAGCCAAATTTTACAATATTTTTGTACCTTTTTTGGTACAAAAGAAAATATTAAGAGAAAATAAATCACGCAAACTCACGCAAAAAAATCGACTCACGCCAAAAAAACTTACTCACGCACACTCGCTCACGCAATTTTTACTCCACTCACTCACAATCACGTGAGTAAAATTGAATTTAGTCACACTCACGCGTGAATCAAGTAAATCCCCCTCTAATCTGCTCATGTGCCCATCTCAAATGGGGACTAAGTCCAAAAATGGTCAAACTATAATTAGATTGGATACGGTTAATATCGGGAGGGTGGTTTGTATGGGAGCTACAAGTACAACCAATCCGATTTTTTCTTAGGAAAAAGTCTTCCATTGAGGGAGCCCCTGCAGGTTATTTGGTAGCGTGCTAGCCTTTGAAACTAGAGGTCGTGGGTTCGATTCCCACCAGAACTGTTGGTTTTTTTAGCTACAATGAGACGACGGCCATTCATACTAGTTCTCGTTTAGGCTGAAATTATTAAAATGTGTTGTAATTAAATGCAAAAAAAAATTAAATAAAAATTACTTGATAATGGTATCAAAATTATTATTAAACAAGTATAAAAGTAAAATTCGACTTGGCCGAATCTATGAATACCCTCCACAATGCCCTATTTAAAGGATAGTAAATTTTTTAATGTAAACAAATTAACAATTTTGATTAGAAATATTTTATTTTGAGTAAAAATTTTTTTTGTCATTTTTGTAAAAAAAAAATAATTAACTAAATTTGTTTTTGAGTGTAAAATTTTTTTCGAGTGTAATTTTTTTTTTAGTGTAAAAATATTTCTGAGTGATTTTTTTCGAGTGTAATTTTTTTTTTTAGTGTAAAAATATTTCTGAGTGATCATTGTTTTTAAAGCTTGTTTTTTAAAACTCGGGTTTTTCAATACGTGAATTTTAGGTGAAACCAATCTGAAATTCAGGATTTTGCTTATAACTTTTGAACCACTGGACCGATTTGGCTGAGATTTGAAACGAACCGGGACAGAAGAACGACAAATATATATGCCACACTTCAGCACAATGACAAACTTATATATACCCTCTATCACTAGAGTGGAGGGTATAAAAAAAGTTTTCGATTCTAAAACATTTTTTCTTTAAAAAATTCGAAATAAATATTAGATTCTGAGGAGATTTTAATATTTAACAAGAAACATTTTTAAGCTTCTCTCACACTTACTATTAGATCCATTTTTTGTGTACATAAAGTTCAGGTTCCGAGAGATTTTTCTATAAGAATACAAAGTTGGAAAGTTTTAAATTCTGGGAGAAAATTTTTGGGAGTGTAAGACATTTCTTGGCAAAAAACTTTCTGATACAAAAATTTTCGGATAATGAATTAATTATCGTGTTTTTAATTTTTTTTTTACACTTCTACTTAATAATGTAAATGAAATAATTGACCTCGAGGTCTGTTGTTTTAAATAATTTTTATTTCTCCAATATTTCGAAATTCATCGAATTTCATCCTTTTTAAGCTGTAGTTGTTTTAACATCGTCGTATGGTATTGCACTTCATTTTTATTTTTTTCTCCGATATTTCGAAATTTATCGAATTTCATCCTCAGGGACACTTGTAAAAATTACAAAAACAAAATAAACCTTAAGCTATAGTTGTTATAACATCGTCGGAGTGCGATACCATACGATGATGTTAAAACAACTATATCTTAAAGTTTATTTTGTTTGTGTAATTTTTACAAGTGTCCCTGAGGATGAAATTCGATGAATTTTGAAATATCGGAGAAATAAAATAAAAACAAGTAAGAAAATTATAGTCGGTCAAGACCGACCATATAATACCCTACACCAGAGTTTCCCGGACCATGGGTCCCAAGTTCAAACATGGACTGATTAGATCTATATTTTGTCAAATCTTTAATAAGTGTAAAAAGCAATCACTAATCAAATTTGAGTGGAATAGGCTTCTTTTTGTTGACAATAAATCGCTTCAACTGAATATCGGGCGAAATTTCCACATGGGACCTAAGTCCAAAATGGTCCGATGATAATTAGATTTGATAAGGTTATTAAAGTACGCGTTTAACATACACAAACAGAATTTTAATTAAATATTTTCTATTTTCATGAAAATTGAGAGATTTATGTGAAAATCGGGAAGGTGGTTTGTATGGGGGCTACTAGAAGAACTGGTTCGATTTCTTTAAAATTCGGAATGGTGATTTGTGTGTATAAAACATTAATTCCTGCCAAATTTTGAAAAGATACCTATTAAAATGCGACTATTAGAGTCATTTGAGCCAAAACTAAAGAGGACCTTTGTATGGGGGCTAGGTCTAAATATGGACCGATTTTTTCCAATTTCAATAGGCTTCGTCCTTGGGCCAAAAGAGGCTTAAGTTTTAAATTTCAAGTCAATTGATCGAGAATTGCGACCTGTATCGTGTTTACACCGTTTACATGGACAGACAGACGGACGGACGGACGGACGGACGGACGGACGGACATCGCTAAATCGACTCAAAAAGTGATTCTAAGTCGATCGGTATACTTAAAAGTGGGTCTAGGACCAATATTTCGGGTAGTTACAAACATCAGCACAAACTCATTATACCCTGTACCACAGTGTGGTGTAGGTTATAATTATTTAAAACAACAGACCTCGAGCTCAATTATTTCAATTACATTACAAATTAAAAGGTCGAATAAATACAACATTAAACTTCTACTTAATATTTTATACTAAATCCAAAAATTTGTGAAAGCAGTTGGATACTGTGGTTGGTGGTTTTAAAAAACTTCAGTTTTTCTTCTTTTAAACCTTTAAAACATTTCTTCGCCTTACAACCAACATTTCATTGTTTAATTCTAAAAATTCATTGTTTAATCAATTTTATTTTTATTAATTTTCCTCTTTATCATCTTTAATATCTAAACTTAAAAATAATGTCTCCCATTCTTCCCTACCCAAAGCTTTTAAATACTTTTTACGTTGCTGCAATACCATTACCAAAAGCTCATTTTCATGTTTTTGTGCTATCTCCAAAGCTTTACGCCAATTATGCATGCGCAAACATAAACCAACTGCCTCTTTATATTTTCGATTATGTATCAAAATAGTTTCAGCTTCCACAAGTCTCCCTAACATCAAGGAATTCTCTGCCGTATAATCCGGACTAGAGGGTTCTAAAGTTTTGATATACTGCAAATAACTAACTTTATCAATTTGTAAGGCGGCCGAATAAGCTTCTTCACTTATTTGTAATTGATTCTTGCGAGTGGCTACGGCAGCCAAAGTGGCCCACAGGTAAGGATTTTGAGCCATGCGACAAATTTTTAAAGATTGTTGCCATTGACCCTCCATTAGAGTACGATGTAAAATTTCACAATACATATTAATACTTATCGGTAATAAAGCTCCCGAGCATCTAAATGTTATAATAGCATCTTCAAAAGATTCGATGGAAATATTTTTACCAAATTCTCTGCAAAAAGAAATTGGGATTATAATCAATTTTCTATCATATTAAATTACTCAACCTACGTGGCATCTATGGTTACCGTTGTTAGAGCTATTATTGTTGGATCTGTGGCTCCTTCACCCGGACAATACCATATACTATAACAGGCATCATGAACTCCTACCAAAATATTCGATTCACTGGCCCACTTTGCAGCCGTAACTTGTGTACCAATTTTATAAATTTCTCCCGAGTTGGCTCCTGTAATTCCCGCAATATTGGTTCTTTCATTATTACTATTTAAATTACGCGTTTCCGTTATATACAGTTCCCGATTGTTATCTATCATTACCACAAATTGATCATCTGCCGTACCGGCACGACAAGCAGCAATTTCAGCTATTTGTGTTTTAGCTTTAAGAGAAAATGGCTCATATTGACGCGTAGCTCCGGGTATAAGATCGAAAATATGAAGGGCTATAATGAGAAGATAAGAGAAAAAGAGTCTTTTAAATCAGAAATTTTTTTTTACCAAAATTTATGCTCGAAACTTACAAACCTACACAGATGGATCAAGGTTGCACGAGCAAGTGGGTTTTGGAGTCTATTTGGAAGAGCTTAGATTGAGCCTGACTAGAAGACTGCCAGATCATTACACTGTTTACCAGTTAGTGATTCTGGCAATAAAAGAAGTGTCTGACTGGTTGAGTTGCAATGTCTTGTCTACAACCGCAGTCAACATCTATTCTGACAGTCAAGCCGCGGTAAAGTCTCTGGAGTCCATGTTTCTGAAAACAAGATCTGCCCTTAACTGCCGCACGTCTTTATATGAGATAGCCAAGGAGTTTGATATACGACTCATATGGGTCCCAGGACGCAGAGACATTGCAGGGAATTGCAAAGCCGATGAGCTTGCAAGACTGGGGACTACAGGTTCCAACAGAATTGGAATGTGTTGGTATGCCTCGATAAACTTGCAAGCAAAATCTGCGGCTTTGTTCCGCGACGGAAACTAATCAGAGGTAGGCAAACGTGTGAGACAACACGACATATTGGCATTCTCTAGATCAGAGGAACACAAGTGAGCTAATATCGCTTCCATGAGGAGAGATTTCGACAGTGGTTCTGTAATTATCAGACACTGCACTGAAAGAATTATTGTTCATTATATCTATGAACAAATTTCATAAAACCAAATTCATAGATTCTATGAAATAATTCATTGGCTGAATGAATATTCATTAGCATTTTGAAATATTTCATAGAATTTTATTCATGGATTTTATTAAATTCATAGAAAAAATTCATAGAATTTATGAATATCATTCATAGAAGAAAATGTCATCAATATGCCTTTTAATTCTTTTAATAATTAAAATAATGTTACAATAATTAAAATAATTGAATAAATTTATTAAAAAAATAAAAAAAAAATAAAAAAACATTAAAAAAAAAATATCATTGCTGCCCTGACCGGGGTTCGAACCCAAGACCTACCGGCTGAAGTGGTAATTGTCGACGCCTTAGCTATCAGCGCCACCAAAGAAGAAAAATCTCGCCAACTAACGCATGGTTTTATAACGCTTCATTTTTGTAAATACACAAAATATTTGTTTTTTACAAACACACACACAGCTTTTGGCAGAGCATTGTGACAGAGCATAGACACAAACTCAATATATTAATCAAAATTCATTTTAAGTGTTGTTACTTGTTTATATAATTTAGCTCAGTGGCTAAAGACTAAGCTTTACGAACAACAGGTTCTCTGTTCGAATCTCGGTGGGGATAAGTTAAAATAAAAAAACATATAAATTTTTAAAAATAGAAAATTGTAAATAAATAAAATAAATAAAAATAAAATATAAAAAAAATAAAATTAAAATAAAAAAATAAATAAAAATAGAATTGAATAATAATTTTTTTTCCATAGCCTATGAACTTTTTCATAGGTTTCTGGTTTCTATGAATTTGATTCATAGATTCTATGAAGGGCATCATTGGCTCACTTCTAATGATTTTTTTCATAGAATCAATGTACGTTTTCATAGCCGTAATGAACAAAATTCTTTCAGTGTGTCTTATAGGGATGCACGCAGAGCGGTTAAATGTGCCGTCAAATGACTTTTGTCGGAGTTGTATGGATAAAGAGGAGTTAGAAACTATCGAACACTTCATCTGCCATTGCCCGGCACTGACCAGAAAGGTCAGGGACTTGCTTTACTGGGATCTAGGGAGCTGCACGGTTTTTCTGATTCGACAGATGTCAAAATTCAATATCTTAGGACCAGTAGGGAAACCTATTACGGTCCGGTGCTGAAGTAAAATGTTAGCAGCCACTTACAACCTAACCTATAAACTCGAAACTGATTTAAAGCTATCGGAACTAAATTTTCTACAATTGATCTTTTACGAATTACAATTGATCCTTAACGAATTAAATATGAAATCTTCGAATTAGAATTGATATTTTACGAATTAAAATTGTTCTTTTACGAATTACAATTGATCTTTTCGAATTACAATTGATATTTTTATTCCCTCCAACTACACTTTGTCATTCCGTGTGTAACGCATCGAAATATCGGTCGAGGACTCCATAAAGAATACATATATATTATTGGTCCATGATCGATTTTAAGACATTCTATTAATGTCTGTCCGTCCGTCTGTCTGTAGATAACACGAGACAATCCAAAATAAAACAGCTAGACCCCTGAAGTTTTGCACCAAATTGTCTTTTGCTCCTAGGCACGTTAAGTTCTTAAATGGGCAAAATCGGGGAAAAAGTACCCCCTTAAAGAACCAAGCCAACCTCTGAAAAAAAAATGTTTTTACATGTTTTTTTGTATTTTTGTCAAACAAATGAAACATTTTTATGCTAGATGAAGTTTAAAGTTCAGTGCTTGGGCCCAGGGGATAATAAAATATCGTTTTTTCCGGCCCGCCCCCCGTTTTGAGGGCGTAGAAATAAATTAATAGTTTAAATAATGAGAAAATTAAATTTCTGTAGTGCAAAAGTAAAATAAATGAATTTGTAAACATTTGTCGCGAGGAGGAAGGTGAACCAACAAATACTCGGCACAGCCGAATTTAACACTCTCACTTGTTCGAATTATTGATCTTTCTTGAATTACAATTGATCTTTAACGAATTACAATTGATCTTTTACGAGTTACAATTGATGTTTTACGAATTACGGTTGATCTTTTACGAATTACAATTGGAATATTCGAATTAAAAATCAAATTTTCGAATTACAATTATAAGTTTCGTATTACAAGTAGAATCTTCGAATTAAAATTGGAATCTTCGAATTACAAATAGAATCTTCAAATTACAAATTGAATCTTCAAATTAAAAATTGAATCTTTGATTTACAAGTAGTATCTTTCAATCACAATTGATCTTTTATGAATTACATCTGTAAATGGTGTAGTTAAATTTTAGATACTTACTCGTATTATCTGAATTATCTCTTATAACCAGTGTATCCAAACCCAATGATATGCTACGCCAATTTAGCAAAGGAATTTGAGCTTGTGACCCTGGATATCTGGGATTCAAATGTAAACGTCCGGTATAAGTATAAACCCATATCGAAGTAGAGTCCAAAACCATAAAGAATCTAAAAAAAAAAAATAACAATCCAAAAAATTCGTTATGCCCATCTTTAAAACCCTTCTTTAAAACCCCTTAAGAACTCACTTTTTTCCAACTTCAATAACTCGAATATCCGTACGACCATCTATGATAATCGGAGTATTAATATATTTTTCATTATAGATATGTATCTGATTTGAAGTGGCCACTATGAGATGACCATAGCCCAAAGAAAAATTTATAACACGTTCGGTAAACTCCAAAACGTCCGTACTGCTATTGGTGATATCTTCTAAGCGGAGTGACTTACGACCCGTAGTGGTCGCCTTAAGATTTTTCGATATCAATTGTTTTTGTACAATATAACCCATTATCAATTGCCCCGTAGAGGTACCACAAGCAACTTGAGTACCATCCGAGGACCAGGCTAGAGTATGAAAGGAACCCACAGCAGGTTCATTAAAACGGGCGTTACTATAAGACCACTGAAAGGGAAAAGAAAGTATTATGAGGAGTAATTTTGAGATTAAAAAATTTTCGAACTTACTCCTGCACTTGAGCATAATTTCAGCATATTAAATGTGCTCACTAATAATACATCTTTTTCGGGATTAAATGCCACTGATGTTATGGCATAATCTTCGGTAGAACTTATAAAAAGATTTGCTCCCTGAGAGTCCCAAATTTTAAAGCGAAAATCTTCACCGCCAGAGGCAATAATATTAGACTGTAATGACCAACTGAGAGATAAAACCAAACCTTCATGAGCACGCCACTGGTAGAGAGGAAATAAAAAGCAAAATAGAGGAGAAAGGTTAACAAAGTTAGAGAAATGAAAAAAAAAACTCTTTTACAACCGATAAATGAGAAATATAATATATACCACAGCTCAACATGAAAATGCGTATTGGATTCTGGTAAGTGATTTAGGTAGTGTTTGTGGCTCTGATTCCGAATTTGCAACCCAAATATGTATATCACGGCAGGATTTTGAGTTATTCGCGGTTAAAGTGCCGAAAAGGCCTTTGGGGACCCTTTTGGAAAGCTTATAATATAAGATCCTGACATGCGATTGACTTGATATCAAGCTCATTCAAAAATATGTGATTTTCTCTATATGACAAGATAAAATTTTCTTGAAATTTAATTTTCCAAAATGGTAAAAACATCATTAACAAAAAACCTTCCATTTTTTAAATATTTAGTTTATTTACACAGGGGGCTTTTAATAATGTCATCCCAGATTCGATAATTCTGGCATTGTCTGGTCTGGGAGTAAAGCGTGGGATCGTTTCAATGGTGGAAAACCTACTTGTCAATAGATGTATAACGTCTGAATTGGAAGCGTCCGTCATCTCTCGATTTGTCAATAGGAGCACACCACAGAGAGGTATTCCTTCACCGCTTCTTTGGAACCTGGCACTGAATTTAATGCTGCTATCTCTAGAAGCCCGTTGTTGTCATGTTTGTCGCATATGCTGACGATGTCGCGATATCGGTAAAAGGGAAGAATCTGCCAACATTGAGGGACATTCTTCAGGATTCTCTGAAAGATCTGTCTAAATGGGCAAGAGGCTGTGGTCTAGTAGTTACCCCAAGTATAACAGAGCTTGTTTTGTTTACAAGGAAAAATAAGATTCCTGCTTTTGATCCTATTTCTCTAGACGGCACTGAAATCACCTTCTCAGATGGAGCCAAGCATATTGGAGTATTTCTAGATAGGAAGTTGAATTTCAGTCGTAATATTGAGGAACGGGTGAAAAAAGCAAAGATTTCTTGGAAAACGATGGGGTTTTAGCCCTCAAGTCGTTCACGGGATCTATACAGCGGTGGTGCGTCCAATTCTGCTGTATGGAATCATAGTCTGGTGGCCTGCTTTAGAAACAAAAGCGAACTGTGGCTTTATCACGAAGGTGCAGAGAATGGCGTCGATGTGCATCACTGGTGCTCTTCGTACTACACCTACGGCTGCATTAGAAATCTTCCTTCACCTGATACCATTGGACATATTGGTTAGGCAGTATGCAGCCAAGTCGACAATTCGCCTTAATAGCACGCTGCAATGGAGGAGCAGCGATTGTGGCCATAGCGCAATCTTGAAAAATATAACAATGCCACAAAATGTGGACTGTGCTCCCTCTAAGAGCCTTTTTGAGCGCCACTTTACCACTATGATACCATCCAGGGAGTCTTGGATGGGGAACATTCCGGGAAGTGGAGCCACCATAAATTTTTACACAGATGGATCGAAGCTGCACGAGCAAGTGGGCTTTGGAGTCTATTCGGAAAAGCTTGGGTTGAGCCTGGCTCGAAGATTGCCTGATCATTGCAGTGTTTACCAGGCAGAGATGCTGGCAATAAAGGAAGTGGCTGACTGGTTGAGCTGCAATGTCTTGTCTACAACCGCAGTCAACATCTACACTGACATTCAAGCCGCGGTCAAGTCCCTGGATTCAATGTTTCTGAAAACAAGATCTGCCCTTAACTGCCGCACGTCTTGAAATGAGCTGGCCAAGCAGTTTATTTGACGACTCATATGGGTCCCAGGGCACAGAGACATTCCAGGGAATTGCAAAGCCGATGAGCTTGCAAGACTAGGAACTACCTTACAGGTTCCAACAGAATTGGAATGTGTTGGTATGCCTCTAGAAACTTTCAAGCAAAACATACGGCTTTGTTCCGCGACAGAGACTAATCAAAGATGGGAAAATGGATGGACGTGTGAGAAAACACGACTGACTTGGCCTTCTCTTAGTCAGGGGCGCACAAGTGAGCTGATATCGCTTCCAAGAGGAGAGATTTCGACGGTTGTTGCTATAATTACCGGACACTGTCTTATAAGGAAGCACGCAGAGCGGTTAAATGTGCCGTCGAATGACTTTTGCTGGAGTTGCATGGATGAAGAGGAGTTGGTATCAAACACTTTATTTGCCATTGCCCGGCACTTTCTGATCAGAGACTTGCTTCACTCGGATCTAGGGAGCTGCACGATCTTTCTGATTTGTCGGATGTCAAAATTCAATATCTAAGGAGTTTCATAAGAAGCTCAAATTGGTTTAACGACAGGGACTAGTAGGGAAACCTGTTACAGTCCCGTGGTATCACAATGGATCTCAGAGTCTACGTGTGTTGACGTAAAACGTCAGCAGCCACTTACAACCTAACCTAACCTACACAGTGTTTTTGAACAAATTTCCATACAAATACACACGTAAGTATTAGATTTAAAGTGTCTAATGATTTTTTCACCATTATAAAAAATTAAATTCCAAGAAGATTTAATTTTGTCTTAAAGAGAAAATAACGAACTTTCGAATGAGCTTGATATCAAGTCATTCGCATGTCAGGATCTTATTTTATAGGCGCTCAAAAATGGCCAAAATGAACCTTTTTTGACACTTTAACCGCGATTTTCTCAAAATTGTGACGTGATAGATAAATTTGAGTGGCCATATAGGAATCGGGAAATTAAAACCTATAAACGTTTTTTGGTTTCATTCAAAACGAAGCGACAAACCTCAGATTTGTAAAGCGGTGTAATTAATTTTTTGGTGTTTTTATTATGGTTTGAACTAGTATTACCTAAGGAAATTGGAAAATATTCACAAGTCCGCCCTTCACAAGCGGAGGGAGAGCCGAGCAGGAAACGAAACGAAGTCGTTCCTGAGTTTCGTCAAAAAATTCTAACGTATAAATTTCCGGTAAAAATGGGTTAAATATGTAAAAAATTTTGTGTCACCTAGATATCACAGAAATATGTGCCAAGTCTTTTGTACCTTCCAATAAGATAAAAAAATTAAAACAAATACGGGGCAATTTGTAGTAGGGCAGCAGGGACATTGGTTGTATACAGACGGACATTCATAGAACTTCTTAAAATCAATTATGGATCAATGCCGATATTTCGATGCGTTACACACGGAATGACAAAGTGAGTATATTCCCATACTGTAGTTGGAGGGTGTAAAAAAAAATTTCAAATGTTTTGGGCATTGTGGAAGTTATTCATGTTCTCGGTTAATTCGAGTTTAACTTTTGACTTGCTATATTTACCCTTATTAATTTACTATTAGCGGCTAAAGGTTTCACTGATATATGTCCTCCTTGACAAAATACTATAGAAGTTGAGTTTGGAGCCCATCTTGCACAACGTATTGGTTCATCACTTTGTATAACTGTGGAACGTAACATACCCGAACGAGACCAAATTTTTATAACACCATCTTCTCCAGCTATTAAAGAAACACACTTTCATTATTAACATTCATCAAATCCAATAAATCTCTAAATTAAATACCTGTTAATAATCCAGCACCATCTGGACTCCATCGACCTGAACTTATAGCTGCCGTATGTGCTGATATACTACGTTCTACCCGAGAACTTTTGTTCAGAATAATAAATCTGCCATCATTACTGGAAATCAATAAAGTATCACTACCTTTGCCACCGCCACTGCTACGGCCACCCAATAGCATCCAATGTAAATCAGTGGGTATGAAGTCATCCGGTAATTTAGCTACTTCTACGGAGTCACGTGTAGCCGAACTCCATTTATAAATTTGATGGTCATCGCTAGAGAATTCAGGGAATGGAATAAAGTATTTTGAAAGTAATTAAGTATTTTGGATGGATTTTAAAAAGAAAACACAAGTTAGTTTTACCTTACAAAATATATTTCGTCATTACTACTCCAATCTACACAACTTAGGGGCAAATTATCTAAAGATTTTGCATTGTTATTATCCTGTTTAGTGGTTGAGTTCTTTTGATTTTGCGAATTTTGTGTTAGATATTCATTATTTGATGAAGTCTTTTTACAAATATGAGTTTTTAATTTCATTGTGAAATTGAAATATTTTATTTAATGTTCGTTAAATGGATTTTTTTTCTATTGCATTTTACAGTCACCACTGAAAATTTTCCCTTTGTTTACCATTTAAATGTTGCTATGGCAACACTAAAGTGGTTGCCATGTACAATCGAACAAAAGTTTAACACATGTTGCATATTGTTATAGACCAGTGGTGCGCACACACATACTATAAAATTTATGCTTGTGTGGTAGCCCAAGCAAAAAGTCATTAAAGCAACAGAATTTTATAGTGTACGTGTGTCGACGTGTGTCGACAGCAGCATTGTTTAGCCTATTCCCGCGGGAATAGGAATTACAAAAATGCCCGACACTGTTATAGACATACCACTATTAAAACAAGGGTATTTAAAAAAAAGTCAACCAAACGATGGCTTTCGTGTACACATTTTCAGTTTTCTGCACGAACTCCCCATGGAGAAAGGTTTAACAATTTTCCATAAGGTGGAGTTCTGCAATATTGGGAACTCGACTTAAAAAATAATATAAATATCATGATTAGTCGCTCAGTTAAAATCAATGATGGGTACCAATACATTTTCGATACCAATACCCGTTAATACCAATTCAAATTGAAAACCAATACCAATTAAAAACCAATACCTTTATTTGTGCGATACCAATACCTATAAAAAACCAATACTGATTCCCCACTACCAATACCAATTAAAAACCAATACTTTTATTCGTCAAAACCAATACCAATAAAAAACCAATACCAATTCATTTTTTTCTACTTTCGTATCGGTTTTGTTTCGGTTTTTTGTATTCTTATTTTCGTTTGTTTTAATTGTGACGTCAAACATTTTCTTTCCATCACATTATTAGTTTTTACTTGACTATTTCAAAAGATGTTCACAAAAGATGTTACATCGATCTGTAATCGTTTGCTTGCAAAGTCATATAACAAAAAGGAGTTAGCTACTTGAACTTTAAAAGCCATAAAAACATAAAACAAATATTTTTTTGTCACGTTACGTGATTTTTATGACCCCTAATAAAAGTAGATCTTAAAAAATTTAGACCTTTTCTGTAATGAAATTTTTTCTTTTGCAAACATTATTAATATGTGATACACATAAATTGAATGTCACTGCACTGTTCTTTGCGTTGTAAAAAAATACTAATGTCCTTTTTTGGAAATTCCAAAATTTTAATCAAGCAGTCGTTACAAAATTATATGTCACAACACCAGAATCCAAAAAAAAATTTGTTTGTTTTATTAGAGGCACAGTCATATTATAAAAGAATTGAAGAACGCATAATGTGCGGTTCACACTTGCTATTTTTGAGAGTTTAAGGGCTACGTATTTAAAAAATTATTTGTTCTGTATCCATTAAGTTTTTAAACAACTTGTTTAAAGTCGAAAGTGTGAACTCCATATAAGAAAAAAAAAAAATTGCCCGTGTAATTACAAAAAGATCTAAAATCGAAAAAGGGGCCCTGCACGATAACCCATTTCAATCAACTGTTTAAAAAAATTATGTATGAAAGTATTAATTTCAGGTATATTTTGTTACAAATGTTAAGTGTCAACTTAACAACAATATCTCCCCTTACCACCGCAATTTATATGTACATTAAATGCAATGTGAATCAGCACAGAAATTGTTTCAAGCATAAAAATACATGAAATACAGGCTTTTCTGGAATAACGGAATATTAAACATTTTTTTTGACAAGATTTTTAAGATCTGCCGGTTAGGGTGGGTCGATGAAATGCATATTTGCGAATCTCGTGTACTAATAGCAAAAACTCGAAGCGCATTTTCGAGCTGATAACGGGAAAAATCATGAAAAAATTTAGGTGGGTACTTTTAGACCTCTACAAGCGGTTTTAGTTCGCGGTTTTTGGAAAAAAAATATTTTTTTTTGATTTTTTAAAAATATTTTAAAAATTAAGTAAAATAATGCTTATTACAAAACAATATCCAAAGAAAATTTATCTCGCCAATTTTAGCCCGTGGATGCGTTTTTATACCCAGAAAAGTTCGATTTATATATAGAAAAAAAAATATTTTTTATTTCATAATAGCACTCAAATGGTGCATAAGGCCAATTTAAGAACATGAATGATAAAAATTAAAAAATTGCGGGTATTTATAGCAATCCACAAGTGCAAAAAATTCGCAAATTCAAAAAAAATTAAAAATGGGTATCAAAATTTTGGTAAAATAAAGCGTTTTAAGATAATGATAAAAAAACAAAACAAATTGGCGGCTATTTATAACAATTCGCAAGCGCAAAAAATTCGCAAGTACCAAAAAAAATTAAAAAATGGAAAAATGGGTATCAAATTTTTGGTAAAATAAAGCGTTTTCAGAAAAAAAATAAAAAATATATATTAGAGGATCAATTTGGTCCATGGATGCATTTTGAAAATCTGATGGCTTTTTTTTTTTGTTTGATATTTAAATGTTTATTTATAATTGATGTTGCTCCACATTATGTTTTAAAACAACATCAATTATAAATAAACATTTAAATATTAAACAAAAAAAAAAAAAACCATCAGATTTTCAAAATGCATCCATGGACCAAATTGATCCTCTAATATATATTTTTTATTTTTTTTCTGAAAACGCTTTATTTTACCAAAAATTTGATACCCATTTTTCCATTTTTTAATTTTTTTTGGTACTTGCGAATTTTTTGCGCTTGCGAATTGTTACATGGTCAATCTAACCCACACACCATCAATATAATTGGATATTGAACATAATATTGCATCGTCTGTATTTACCTTAATTATACAATTTTATCATTGACGGTATTCACATCAGAACTTTTTGCTCTTGCAAATTGCTAAATGCAACATTTATTACAACAATAACACATACAATTATTTTGTGTTTTTATACCCTCCAACTACAGTATGGAGTCTTTTCGTGTGTAACGCATCGAAATATTGGATACAAAATAATTTAAATAATTATAAATTTGTAATACTTTAGTGCACAAAGCAGAATAAAATTAACTTGTAACCATATACCGCGATGGGCAAGGAGTCCATCAACTCACCCACCCCAAAAAAACACCCCTTTTCATTTTTTTTTTAATATTTTTACATATTGGAGGGTATAAAAGATTCGGAACAAGCGAATTTGACACTCACTTGTTTTATATCCCATGTGTTTGTTGTAAATTTTGCATTTCGCACTTTGCAAGGGTAAACGATTCTGCGTTTTTTTTTTTTTTAATTATTTTAGAATGTATTCTAAAGACTATTGCAATAGGAATCTGCTCCAAAAAATGTTCCTGGGTTATTAATCCAATCTGAAAAAAAATAACTCAACTCAACTAGAGTTTGCAAATAATCGAGATATTTCATAATCGCGATTACGATTAAAAAAATAGCCGTTAATCGCGATTAACGATTAATCGATTTTTTTTTAAATAAATATAATTGCAATATTTATTTAAAAAAAAAAAAAACTCTTTTACATTTCAGAGTGTACGAAAACATATGTCCCATTAATGTCTGAATAGGTGATATGGATAGCTCTATATGAAACTAAGAAAATTGCGTTTTTGGTTTTTCAATTTTTTAAAAACTAGGCTAATGAGCGTGGCCACATTTTTGTTAAGTTTAGATGTTTGTATATTCACACAAAAAATTTTTCGTATTTTTTGAGAAAATACATAAAAATTCTGTAATTCTCTTTATTGTGTATTGTATTTTATTGTGGCAACACCGCGTATGAGTAACGAATATTCATTGGTTTCGCAAATAGTCGTTACTCATACACGGTGTGGACACAATAAAATACAAGAGAATTATTGAATTTTTCTAAAATCCAATATTCAAATACGATTTTCCCGGAAAATACGAAAAAATGCCCACCTGAAATTTTTATGTGGATATACAAACATCTAAACTAAAACAAATTAAAAAGTATAGCCGGATTTTTGATAAATTGTTAAGGGGACAAACAGGGGTAAAATTTGGAATACAGGATCCTTTGGTAAAAAAAACCGTGTGAAAAAATGTACTTGTTGTAAATTCAATTTCTAAGGGTCGTAAAATTGGTAAAAAAAAGTGCACTTTTTGTCCTTTTCATATTTTATGAAATAACTATCCTAGACTCTTGAAATTTGTAATGAAGGATCATTTGGTAAAAAAAATCATTCCAAAAAAAATACTTTTATGTGTATAAATTTCGGCGTCCCGAAAATTATAATCTATCGAATTTCGTATCAGAATACCCGAGAGCTGATTGTGTGAAAGTTTATAAGGAAATTTAGAAAGTGCGTCTTCAGTCTGCAACCAGAAAAAATATACGTTTTTTGATAAAACTTCATGCCCGAATTTTTTGACCAAATCCAGCCAAATCCTTTTGGATTATTTTTAAAACAAAATTGTGGGGTTAATAAGATGAAAATTTAAATTTTACTTTAAACTTAAATTACTTTTACGAGAAAAAAGGAAAGAGAAATTGCAAATAAATTAAATGAAACGTAGGCCAACATAATATATTTTAAAACCGTTATAAAAACAGTGTATTTTATAGAAAATGATTAATCGTAATCGCATGATTTTTTTGTCGATTACGATTACGATTAATTGGTGCGATTAATCGCGATTACGATTACGATTTTAATCGTTTTGCAAACTCTAAACTCAACTATAAAATATATTTAAAATTAAGTTTTTTGAAGGCGTTTTTTTTAATACCCAATCAGAACAAAAAATTTGGAAAAATAAAAATAATAAAACAACCAATAAATAACCAATGCTATTTACATCATTAATAAGGGGTTCAAATACCCTTGCCAATGAATTTTTTTAAAGAAATAATACTGAAAAATGTCCTTAATATTAGAAAAATAAAAAAATCATTCTTCAAAAATCCACCATGTCCGATCGATGGCTAAAAAACACAAAAAAAAAAATAAAAACTAAACTCGGTTAAAAATTGGACATTAACGTATATTTTTCACCACTGCACACTGGGCTGAGTGGTAGTTTTTTTGGCCAAAACTAAAATTGAAATTAGAAAAAGTGAATGCTCTATTGTATTAAGTATGACTTGATGCACCTTGTCTGTAAATTTTGTAAAAATAGGTACAGCCATTCTCTTGGAATGATCAGTCAAAAATAAAATATTTATGTTTAAATCTCCATATACCGTAATCAAAAAAGCTAACAAATTTATACATTATTAAGGCGGGACCTTGTTTTTATTTTTTGATTAATTTATTTGACAAAAGGATGTACAACTTGTAAATGGGTATGGACAGTTCTTGATCCTATTTTTTTGTCATTTTTTTATTTAAATTTTTAAAAATTGTTCCATTTTAAATAGTTTTTCCAAAATGTTCCGCGACATAATACAAAACTTAGGAAGCCAAAATGTTCGTTGATTTACTAGCATTCAGATTGACCTGCCCGTTTTTTCGTCTGCGTTTAAAATATTAATAGAAAGGGAGATGAACAAATCTAAAGTTGTTAAAATGAGCATTTTATAATTGAATAAATTAATTTTATGAATTAACAATTTTTAAGTTTTTCCAAAAGTACAAACATATTTATTTCTATATTAATACTGGATAAAATGAAACCCGGTTACACAAAAACCCTATTTCGAGAAAACCCGGTTACACGAAAAATATTTTTTTATCGTATTAAAAATTGTTTTCAATACATTGAAAAAAAAAGAAATACCCGGTTAGGCGGTCCAGGCAGTTTTTTAAAGTAGTGTGGTACTTTTGATTACGATGAGTTTAAAAAAGAGGGTTTTCACAAATTTTTTTTTATTTTTTTTTTTTTAATTTTTGGCATTTCAATTTGTGTTGACTGCCACAAGCGGGCAAGTTTTTTGTAAAGTATGGATAAAAAGGATAATTCTGGTCCAAACAGTTTTTTGAAAGGGCGTGGAACTTTCTATAACGATGAGTTTTTAAAAGGGAGTTTTCAAAAAAAAAAAAATCCAATTTTTTTATAGATTTTATATTTTTATAAAATTTATTTTAATTCCATTTTTGAAAACGGACACAAGCGGGCAAATTTTTTGAAAAGTTGGGGTAGAAAGGTTAATTCTGGCCCAGACAGTTTTTTGAAAGGGCGTAGAACTTTTGATAACGATGAGTTTAAAAATGAGGTTTCCACAATTTTTTTTTATTTTATTTTTTTTTTTTTAAAAGCGGTTTTTCAAAAAAAAAAAAAAAATCCTTCACGAAAAAATTCGACCCACTCTCTAGACACTCACTTAGAATTTTTCAACTCAACATCACGTGATTTAAACGAAAATCACTTTTTTGAGTCACGCAAATCACGGGACCAGCGACCATCTCCAATTCAAATACATAAACAAGAGACAAGTGTCTCTTCATTTGTTTAATCTATAACATCTGTAAATTTTATTTAAAATGAAGTGTCCACCCTTGAAAAAGTTTCCTTGTAGGTCTGAATCCAAAAAGTTTCAAGGCACTTATGTATTACCCTAGGTTACGTTAGGTTAACCTACCCTAATATAGTCACTTAATTTAAATGAAAATCGCTCAATAATCACGTGATTTAAATAAAAATCGCTCACGCCTGAATCACGTGGTTTTTTGAGTCACGCAAATTACGTGTGGTGCCGTACTCCATCTCTAATTCAAATACATAAACAAAAGACAAGTGTCTCTTCATTTGATTCATCTATAACATCTGTAAATTTGATTAAAAATGAAGTGTCCACCCTGAAATAGCTTCCTTGTAGGTCCGATTTCAAGAACTTTCAAGGCACTTATTAATTACCTTAACATAGGCTTATTTTCTGAATTTCAAAAAAATCGGTTAACATTTACGACCTGTCGAGACTTTTGGACAAAAAACCTACCATCACGCCCCAGTGTGCACTGTGGGGCGGACAGAAGGACGATTTACGTTAAATTAATTAATATTAACGACAAAACCTTTTGCATACAAATACCAAAACCGATATAAGATAAATACCAATACTTATTAAAAACCGATACCAAATCGAGGCTAAAACCAATACCAATACCCAATACCTAAATAATTCAAAACCAATACCGAAACCTATACCAATTCAACAAAAAATGAAAACCAATACCTATACCAATACTAATATAATTTTAAAAACCAATACCAATACCAATACTTTTATTGAATTGGTACCCATCCTTGGTTAAAATGAAATATCGACTACAATGCCAGATGGCAACCCTGACTGTGTAATTTTAAAGAAAACATTACAATCAATAAAAATCTGGCAACTCTTGATTATTACTTGTTACTTAGGGCGACTTAGAAACGATCATGGATCAATCATATATATACTTTTTGAGGTCCCGAACTGATTTTTATATAGCGTATGAATTTCAAATTCAGGGGGCTAATAATGTAACTTGATAATCGTCAATCGTCATCGTTAGCTCATTATTCTATTACAATAAAATGATACTATATGGTAAGGGAATAACGATGGACACGATACGATTGAAGACTATCAAGTTACATAATTACCCCCCAGAGTTTTTATACCCTACACCACTCTGTGGTACAGGGTATAATGACTTAGTGCTGATGTTTGTAACTACCCGAAATATTGGTCCTAGACCCACAATTAAGTATACCGATCGACTCAGATTACTTTTTGAGTCGATTTAGCGATGTCCGTCTGTTCGTCCGTCTGTCCATCTATCGGTTTAAGCACGATACAGGTCGCAATTTTCAATCAATTGACTTAAAATTTAAAACTTAAGCTTCTTGTGGCCCAAGAACGAAGCCTATTGAAATTGGAAAAAATCGGTGCATGTTAAGACCTAGCCCCCATACAAACGCCCCTTTGAACTTCGCTTAAATGTCTCTAATAACCGTATTATAATAGATATCGTTTTGAAATTTAACAGGTCAGTCCTTCTGGTAGTCCCCATACAAACCACCATCCCGATATTCACATAATTTACTCAAAATTCGCAAAAATGAAAATATTTGATTAAAATTGTAGGTGTTGAACGTGTATCCTAATCCTATCGGAATACATTTCGACCATTTTTGGACTTAGTCCCCCATATGAAAATTTCGACCGATATTCAGTTAAATCGGTCTATTGGCAAAAAAATACACCAATTCCACTAAATTTTGATCTGTGTGTGTTTTCTACACTAAATAAAGATCTAACAAAAGATAGGTTCAAACGGTCCATGTTTAGATTTGTGACCCATTTTCCGGAAAACACTGGTGTAGGGTATCATATGGTCGGTCTTGACCGACTATAACTTTCTTACTTGTTTTTGTTATAAATATTAATTACAATCAATGTGCTGTGTATAATGATTTACAGTTGAAAAACATTCAGCCATGAGATGACGTCGGGAGTAAGGTTGTTGATATCTTCGACATTGCCTGGGAAGGACAGAACTGGGCAATTGTACAATATGTGTTCGATCAATTGAGATGGAAAACCACAGGAGCAACTTGCGTCATAAGTAAGTCCCCACTTGGTTAGATATTCCATTATTCTACCAGTGGATGTGCGTACGCAACTCAGATTACACCATGCTTTACGTGGGAGGTCAAATTCAATGATCCGGTCATCTGATTGAATAAGGGACTGCTTCATCCTAAGTTAATCCACTGCATCTTTTAAATCTAGTGCATATTAAAGTTTTCATCTCGTAGTTTTTTCGCCAGCTCCAGAGTAGGACTTTTGGAAGTAAACCAATCCATAGGGAATGAAGAGGTCAGAGCATGGCGTGATGTTTGAAGAACTTAACCAACCTCTGAGAAACACCATTTTTTTACATGATTTTTTGTATTTTTGTTTTACTTTAATTTTTTACACTAGATATGTTTGATTAAAATTTTGTTCACTCATATTTTTTTTTACTCAAATTTATTTTTCACTCAAAATTTTTAAATATAAGGGGTGAGCAATTTTTCAATAAAAATTTTTAACTGGAATTAAAAATGCCAGAGTACGATATCTAAAATTAGAGATAGTTTCACACAAAAAATTTGTAAGTGAGAAAGAATAAGGAACAAACCCACTCTGTGGCGCAGACTACTTCATCATAGTGTATCCAGTTCACAGGTCATATTTGGACTCAGCACGTCAAAAACATTCAGAAAAATGAGTTTTGGTACCAGAATTTCAAAGACAAATAAAATATTTTTTTTTTCTAAGGGAAATTACACCGCTTTTTCTTTTCTGTCATAATGTTTCTATTAATATAAAAAGTTCTAATGAAGACTCCATCCTGAAAATTTAAACATAAGTAGTATGGGTGATTCTTAACAACATATATTTTTTCCAAAATTTTAAAAATATCGTTTTTTGAGATATAGCTCTCCAAAAATGAAGGTTAAAATCAATGACCTTTGACCTTTTTCAAAAAAAATCTTGGGGAATGCCATTTTAAAGGCTGTCTCATTACCTATTATTTGCAACCTGAGTGAGACCTGTGGTGTTTTTACTTTTCGAGTTATCTTTATTTATCTCGGAACACTTTTGTCAAATATATACGATTTTGTTAATTTTCTAGACCTCATATCTCGAATACTGGAATCACCAGAAGCCTGAAAAATTGGCAAAATCTCTTTTTTGTTAAAGTAAACCCCAGTACTTAATTTCATTAAATTTGGAGGGGGTGCGGTCAACTCCTCGGTTGAATTGAGGTGTTTTAGCTCCGCATGTAAATATTTATATGACTTTTGTGATGTTTTGACAATTAATCACACAATTAATTTAACAATAATGTGGTTTATGAAATTAAAACTAAAATTACTTTGAAATTGATTTGCTTAACAATTATGGCGGTGCTAATGGCCTGAAAGGATATATAAAACATAGGACACAAACTGTCATGCAAGCGACTAAACGTATAAGGCAAGTAAAAGTTATAATAGTGGCAGTGACTACTTTTGAGGGTGCTACAAAGGTCCGTCAGACTGTCAGTTGAAAGTTTAAGGGTCGAACCAGTCTCAAATTGAGTCGCGGAAGACGTAAAAAAAACAAACACATCAAATTTTAAATTTTTACGTCCGTTTGATTAAGGTACCTCAATTTTATAATCGCGAAATTATTGGGCGTTACGCCTTACGCGACATAATTGGATTCAGGTTCGACGCTAAGAGAAAAAATGAGTCCGTTCAAGTTAGAAAATTTTCCTACACTTATAAAAGTTTTACAGTTACTGTTTAACAGTCAAACAAATAGTTTTAGTTAATATTAAAAGAAAATTCGTTTGTTTCACATACAAATATTCTAAACAACTTTTTGAACGTTTATTCAAATACATAACTGTCTTTTAAATAAAATTTTCCGTAACGTTTGTTTTTTTCAGATATTTAAAAAACAAACCACATTATTTTATTTGTCGTTTGTTATTTGTCAGTTATTTAAAAATTTAAAAAATTAGATTTTTTTTTTTTGAATTTGAAAATGAAATTTAGTTGCTGAAAATATAAGTAGCTTGTGGCACAGAGGGTAGCGTGCTGGGCTATCAGCCAGAAATTATGAGTTCGATTCTGCTAAGGTTCGAAGTTTTTTTAAATTATTTCTAAAAAAATAAATAAAAATTAATATAAATTTCCGTTATTTTAACCGTTTTTTCCGTAAAATTTTGTCAGTCATTTTTTACGGATTTTTAAGTTATTTTTACGGATTTCAACAGTTATTAATTAACATTTAAAAATAACTGAGAAATGTTTTTGTTTTAAATGAAATGTGATAGTCCGTTTTTTAAATAAAGTTTCATATGTTTCAAACGTATTTTCTGTTGAATTTACTTACATAATATTTTGAGTGTACTTTTTATGAGAGCGAATGTGGTCTCTCACCATTTTAATTTTTGTAAGTCCGAAATTACAGATCCGATTTTAAAATAGAAAAGAGGTAAAGTACTTTGTTACTTCATCTGGTACTTATACTTATCCGTACTTATCTGGTAAAATAATGGCCAAGTAAACAAAAAAATTAAATGTGTGATCCCTTTAAAAAAAACATTTTTAAAAAGCACCTTTTAGAAATTCAGATTTTTATGGGGTAAAAATGGTTATTAATTGTATTTCGGTACTTTGTCTATTTCCTGAAATAATGATATTAAATACATAATTTAAGTCTGGAAAGTAGTATCCTTCATCGACAAAAGTACTCTTGAGAAAGCTTCGACGCTAAGAAAGTAAACAAGTAGAAAAGTTAAATTCGACTTGGCCGAATCCATGAATACCCTTCACAATGCCCTTTTTACAAAATTACATTTTCTAATTCTCTGGGTCGAAATGCAGGACTTTGAACATCTTGTAACAAAAAAATGTTGCATCTGTTAAACAAAAACACAAAAAATCATGTAAAAAATTTATTTTTCAGAGGTTGGTTTAGTTCTTCAAGGGGAAATTTTTTTCCCCCTGGTCCGATTTTGCTCATTTACGAACTTAACCTGCCTAGGAACATAAGACATATTGGTGCCAAATTTCGGGAGTCTAGCTCTTTTATTTTGGACTGCATCGTGTTAACTACAGACGGACTGACGGACGGACATCGCTAGAATATCTTAGAATCGATCACTGGTCATAAATATACTTTATGTTGTCCTAGACCGACACTTTGTTGCGTTACGCACGGAATGACAAAGTGAGTATACTCCCATACTGTGGTTGGATATATAACAAGTAAGAGTGTTAAATTCGGCTGTGCCGATTTTTTTATACCCTTCAACATGAAAAAAAATTGCAGTGGTGATTGGGGGGTGGGGGGTGGGGGCGATCAATTTCCTTTCGAATATGTGTTTAAAAATTTATTCTCATGCTTTTTGCACAAAAAATGCCGGTTTGATCGCGAATGTTTTTCGGTGAATTTTGAAAACGTGATAAGTGTCAAAAATTTCGGGTGTGCACGGTTAAGTTTTCAAAATGAAAATACGTATTATCAACGAGGTTTCGAGGCTAATCTGAATGTACTATTACGTGTAAAAAATTAACAATTTTGAATAGAAATATTTTATTTGTAGTAAAAAACATTTTTGTTAAAAATAAAAAATTACTAAATTTTTTTGGAGTGTAAACTTTTTTTCGAGCGTTTTTATTTTTAGTGTAAAAATATTTTTAAGTGACAAAAACACTTTTTAAAATATTTTTGTGGCTTACCAACGTTTTTTAAGCTTGTTTAACTGTTCTTTCAACACGTGAATTTAAGGTGAAACCAATCTGGAATTCACGGTTTTTGTCATAACTTTTGAGCCACTAGACCGATGTTGCTGAAATTCTATACCAATCAGACCAGGAGAGCGGTAAACATATGTGCTAAGCTTGAACAGCCTCAGGGTGTTCTTTCAAAAGTTAGAGTGTTTTTAATCGCAAATTCACGAAATTTACTCTTTTGCTTATAGCTTTTGAACCACTGCACTATGGGCCAGGATTTCCATTTGTTGGCCAATAAGGTCTGTAAGGTAACACCTACATATTAAAAAATATTTTTTCTTTTTTATATTTTTTTTATTGATTTCTAATAAAAAATTTCACACTTTGGAAACATTAGCGTGATAACTGGAGATGGTCAACTTTCCTAAATTAATATTCTTATAAACTTGAAATTTTGAAACTACGATCATCCAGCAAAAACTAAGAAAGGAGTTCATAATTGGCAAATGTGAGGCAAACTGGTAGTTTTTTTATATCTCTTGAGATTAAAAATTTCTCAAAATTTTCTTTATTTCTTTAAGGCATGTTATACGGAATGAAATTAAACCTACATGGAACAAAATAAAATGGATCTGGGAACAAAATGGAATTGAATAGGGAATAAATTCAAATGGAACATGGAACCAAAGGATTTTTTTAATCACAAATTTGTTTACTCCGAATTTTTTTGGACTTAAATTTTTATTTACTTAATATTTTTACTCAATTTCTTTCCACTCAAACTCTTTTTCCTTTAATCTTAATTTTTCATTAATTTTTTTTTTTTCACTCAAAATATTTTTCACTCATTTTTTACTTAAAATTTTTGTTCACTCAAAATTTTTCTTTAATCAATATTTCCGAATTTCTTAAGTTTATTACAATATAAGGGCTCGAAAATTTTCCAGTAACATTTTTACTGAAACGACCATGATTTCGGGCCAAACAGGGCTTTTGTAAATTAATTGCTTAAATTATTCTACACAGTTTTTGTTGAATATTTAAATGACCATAATTAAATTAAGGAAGATTTTAAAAATGGGAACTCTAATCCAGATCCTTCTTTTATTCGGTTCTATTCACGGTATCGAAGTTTCGGGTGGTTATGCTAGTATAACATAAAATTAATTTTCCAAATGTTGGTCAATAATTCCAGCAATACATGTTGTAAATGTTGTTTTAACATAAATTGCAAAGTCATTTAAATTGAGTGTATGTAAATGTGTTTCCTAAATACGAACTCGCCACCACCCCTTAATGGTTTATTTATAAATTGGAGCAATTTGGAAAATTCCACTACATAATAATTAAACCTCATGTTTATATTAGTGTCCTTTATAAAAAAAACTAAACTTCAACATAAATTTGATGTTTAATTTATTGATTTTTGTTTATGTATGTTGTACAGTGTACACTAAAAAAAAAAATCTGTGGAAAAAATATTTTTGCTTGGACTGTATCAAGCATTCCAGAGACAGAAACACGGACAAACAGAAAGACTAAAATCGCGAGATAGTTTTAGAATCAACCAAGGATTAATAAAAAAGATAAATACTCTATGTGATCCTAGATTCATATTTCGATGCGCTATACTCGAAATGAAAAGTGAGTATTGGACCGACATTATTGTGAGTGTAAATAAGTTTATTGGTTACTTATCATGTGTTAATGACCACGTTAAAATGGACAAAGTAATTGTCTTATATTTTTATATCAGGACTTGTATTTATGAAGGATTTTTTATCAATGTTTTGTCGGTTTTATAGGTTTTGTTTTCATTATTATCATTATTACAATTGAGTGTGTTTGGTAGTTATGAGGTGTCAACAATTTCCTTTACATTTGATTGAGGTTTTGAGGTCTACCATTATCAAGAGTTTTACATATGGATGGAGTGTGGCATACATTCAAATATGTATGTGGCATAAATTATTATTGAAAATATTTACCTTAAATTAGGTCATGCTTAAAGAAAATACATATATATTTAGGGAAATGAATTTTGATTTGAATATTTAGTAAATAAATTTAGTAGATACAAATATAAACATAGTTTACCAAATTAGAAATTGATTAAGGCGCTTATAAAAATTAGGAAAATAACTTTCGTATCGGAAAACCTTATGAACAGAGCTTCGAACGAATTAATTCTATTGAGAATTAATTCCCAAAAAAGTTAAATTCTGTTTTAAAAAGTTTTTAATTACCATTCCTTACTAGCATTCAACACGAATTAATTCAATGGCTTAATTCACAAAGCTTATATCAAATTGAATTAATTCCCAAGAGAATTATTTCCTTGCAAGCTAATCATTCAATTGAATGATCAAAATTTTTCATCATTCAAATCTCCCGAGTAAAAAAGATCATATATAATTATATATAGTTTTATATATACATATATTATTTTGTAAAACTATATGTATTTTTTGTTGCATCATATGTGATTTTATATATTTGCACTTCTAATTTGTTTCTTATATAAAATTATATAACAGAAAATATTGACTTTTATATAATAACATATGATTTAAAGTTCGTTTATATAATTACATATGAACTTTAAAATTTTGTCTTCTTTTTTATATAATTTGATAAAACAAAATATTTGAAGAAATTTTATATAAAACTTTATGCAACTGTTTTTAAATTATATGTTATCTTATATGAGTAAAATTTAAAAAAAAATCTAAGTCCTTTACATATAATTTAATATAACTTTTGAAAATTTTTCTAAGTCCCAAAATTCTAGGACTGATGCAAAATTGAAAAAAAAAAATACAAAAAATTTTCTAAGTCCAGATGTTTTTTTTTTTTGAAAATTTTCAAAGTCCTAAAAATATTTTTGAAAATTTTTAAGTCCTGGAAACAAATTTTTTTTGTCAATTTTTTGCGTTTTGGGGGAAAACATTTTTTTCTTATATATAAATATATTTAATTATATATAATTGCATCAATTTTATACAAAAAAGGGTCCAATTTTCGCATATAACTATATAAAATTATATTAAAATTATATCAAATTTGATCAGATTTGATCAAATTTGATAAGTTTTTATATCGTTTTATCGACTCATTTTTCGCATTAAACTATATATGATTATATATGATGGCTTTATATAATTTTATATGAATATATATAATCTTTTTTACTCGGGCTATTACAAATTGAATGATGTGTTGCTTGTGTGCATTTTAAGCATCTTCGTGTGTAAACGATCGGCTGTTGTTTTGTCGACGTCTCGTCTGCTGCTTCCCACACAAGCATAAATGTGTGTGTATGTGTGTTGTGTTTCACTGTTTTAAATTGAATGATAAGAAAATTTCATCATTCAATTTGTACTACACTACTACAAATTTTGTAGTAGATTGATTTGGATAAAAAAATAATGATTCAAGTTGAATAATCATTCTTAAGGAATGAATTCTTGATGGAGTTAATTCAGTGATTTTGAAAGTTGAATGATTTTAGGGAATGCCAAATTCAATTTTTTTAATTCGAATTAGAAAATTGAATTAAGGAATTAATTCTTTCGAACCTTTGCTTCTGAACGATAGCCACGGAAAAATTATGGGAAGATGTATGAATTAATTTTGCAAGGGCATTTTCAGGTGACAACACGCCGTCAACATTTAAAAAAATTATGTTTTTGATCAATATTCATGTTTGAATTTTTTTACCAAATCGGGATCAAAAATTCGACAAACATGAAAAAAGTCGTTGAACATGAACTGGATAATATACTTTTGCAACTAGAGACTAAATGTAGTAAAACCACATTTACAGTTTTTCATTTCGTGATCCAGTTTCCTTTTAAATGCACTTCAAAGTTTAAGAGGATTAAATTTTATAAAATATTTATTTAATAGTTGTACTTGCCCTAGGATTCCACTATTGATAGCAAATGAAAGAGGAGGGTCTCCTCTAATTTTCCTAATTTATTATTTTAACATATCAGAAAAAAGGAGGTAAGTAACGTCCTTTCAAAAATGTATTCTTCAATAGCAATCAAAATGTTCAACATAATATTTTGATACAGTTTTCAAATGACTTTATTCACATCCTTTTATCCTGATATGGCAAAATAGAGAAATGAAAAACTTAGGGAGATCCTCCTTTTATTTGACGTCAACAGTGTCATCCTAGGACAAGTACAAATATATCAAAAATATGTATCCTTTAAAAATGTATCCTTTAAAACTTTGAAGTCCTTTTAAAAGGATCACGAAATGAAAAACTGTAAATGCAGTTTTATTCTCTTTTATCTCTACTTTCAGACGTATATCAACCGGTTCGTGTTTAATATTGGCTGTCGGACGGTGTAATTAGGTCAAAAAATGCGTGCATGAGACTTACAATTAGTCATAAAACATATTTTACCTTATTTTTATCTCTGGTTGCCAACTTAAGATTCCCTTGCAAACTAATTTTTCCAACAACCCAAACAAAAAATATTTTTTTTAAATACAGTAGAAGAACTTTTTGTAAACAAAGAAAAATTTAAATTATTATTTTGTTTTAATTTTGTTTTCCAGCGCGACCCTCGTATCCTATTTAATATTTGCTCAATCTACACGCTATCAAGCTTAAATTAAAGCTTGGAAAATTTCCTATAAAAATTTTTGTTCAAAAATAGTCTGATTCATAATAATCCGATTTAGTATTGATAACTTTTCCTTTAAAGAACTGTTATTAAACATGTGTACCGTAAACTTGGTTTTTCAATTTTTCAAAAACTGGGCTTAGGACGCGTGGTCAAATATTGGACAAATTTGTGGCGAGTTTCCTTGGTTAAATATTTATCACATTAAAACGGAATGCACCACAATCTCAAAAATTTACATTCTAATATAGTTTTGTATGGGCCATCGATTAAAATTTATTTTATTGGAAAATTTTCCGAACCTGTTCTAAAAATTTTCCATTTTTTTAAAAATAGTCAATTTATCAAAAATGCAGCCACTTTTTTTATTTTTTTTTAGTTTATATGTTTGTCCACCCACACAAAAAAAATTCAGAAACGCGTTTTTCGTTTTTTTTCGACAAAATCGCATTTGAATTTTAAATATCAGAACAATTTAGTAATTTGCTTGTATTTTCTTGTTTCAACAGAGCGTATGAGTAATATTTATGCAATTAATAATACTCATTCGCAACGTTAAAACAAGAAAATACAAGCAAACTACAAAATTGTTATGAAATTTAAAATTCAAATGCGATTTTCTCAAAAAAAAAAAAAAAAACGAAAAACACGTGTCTGATTTTTTTTGTGTGGATGGACAAACATCTTAACTTTTGAAAAAAAAAATGGCCGGATTTTTGATAAATTGACTTTTTTAAAAAAATGGAAAATTTCAGAACGGGTTCTGAAAATTTTGCAAAAAAAAAAAATTTAATCGATAGCCCATACAAAACTATATAAGAATGTAAATTTTGGGGATTGTGGTGATTCCGTTTAAATGTGATGAATATTTAATCATGGCAACTCGCCACAAATTTTACCATTTTTCCAATGCTTGACAACGCCTCCTAAGCCCAGTTTTTGAAAATTTGAAAAACCAAAAACGCAATTTTCTTAGTTCCATATATAGTAGGGCTACCCAAACAACCTATTCAAAAATTTGCGGGACACATGTTTTTCTGTAGCGGGACATTTGGTGTGGCATGCCTCATATATTGTTTCGCTATATGTATGTGTCCTGTATATTTTACAATAAAAAAATAAATCATCTACCTATGTATATAACAACGAAGAAAAAAGAAAATATTAAGAAAATATTAAAATTTAAATATGAATAAAAAAATCATCAACCCAAAGTGAAAACATAAATTTAATAAAAAATACTCATACATCGTAAAAAACAATCAAACGAATAAAATAAATTTAAATTTAAATTTTCAAAAAAATGAAAATGCATTTTTCCCCAGAGCAACAAAACTGTAAGACTATAAAAAAAAGAAAGAAATCATTTAAATGGAACTGATTGCCAGAGCAACAAATAAAAATAGAAGACAAATCTGACAGACACCCAAATCGACAAAAAAAAAGCTCAAAAATTGTAATACTTTAAGGGGGGACTAACATCATTTGTAGTTTTTTTTTTACTGCAGGGGAATACAAAAACATATTTGATAAGTTTTTTCTGCAACATTTTGTTGCTGCCACACCAAAACATCAAATCATTAATTTAATAGAATTTGACAATTTTCTTTAAAGTATAAAAATAAAATGGAAAAAGAAAACTTTAATATTTGTTCTTTTTTGTCTTTGGTCTTATCTTAATACCAAAAACTAAAATGGAAAAACGTTAACATAACAATTTTTTTACTACATTTCAATGAAGCTCAAAAATTAAATGAAAGTTTTTCTTCTATTTTGTTTTGAAGGGACTCTTAAGTGAGATTGACCAAAAGATTGACGAACTATTTATTACTTTATAAGAAATGGGAAGTTTTGGTAGGGGAAGCAACACCGACCTACAAATGTACTACAAAATCATTTATAAATCATCTTAATCAAATTTGGCGCAATTTTCTTTTGTAATGAAGATCAATTAAAAAGAAATCAGAACAACTGAAAATGCTATGTATATAATCAAAAATACACTAAAAAAAAAAACCTTGTAAAATTGCAAGAAAAATTTGTAACTTTTTTTTTTGTTTGCTACCTCCTATTTGAAAAAAATTCCTAGTAATTTTACAAGATTTTTACCAATAATTTTATAATTTTACAAGGTTTTTACCAATAAAATTGTAAATTTACAAATTTTTTGACACGATAAAATTTACAAGGAGATGTTGTAATTTTACTAGATATTTGGCTACTTCCTATTTTACGAGAATTCCTAGTAATTTTACAAGCTTTTTACCAATAAAATTGTAAATTTACAGTTTTTTGCGCAATTTCAATTACAAGGAATTCTCGTGAATTTACTAGATTTTTTTTTGTAAAATTATCTTGAAAATTACAAAAAAAAAATTGTAAAATTACAAAAAAAAATGTAAATTTCGATTTGTTAAAAAACAAGGAAAACTGTCAAATATTGGTAAAATAGGATCACGAGACTTTTCTTAGTAATTTGATAAAGTTTTTTTGTGCGTATAATCAATCCACAATGTTCTTTAATTTAAAGTTTTTTTTTTTCTAAGACATTCTAGCGATGTCCGTCCGTCTGTCCGTCTGTCTGTCTGCCAGTAGAGGACACGATATAGTCCAAAATACAAGAGCTAGACTTCCGAAATTAGGCACGAATATATCTTATGGTCATAGGCTGGTAAAGTTTGGAAATTGGGCAAAATCCGACCAAAGGGGAAAAATTTTCCCCTTAGAGAACTAAAACCAGCTCAGAAAAATTTAATTTTTTGCAGGGTTTTTTATACTTTTGCTACACATAGTTTTATAAAAGGGTTTACAAAATCTCGTTTTTTATCAACCCGCCTCCTTTCGAGGGCGTGGATAAAAACAAGTAGAAAAATTAAATTCGACTTGGCCGAACCCACAATGGTAAAAAATTTCCTAAAGTGAAAAAAATTGAAAATTTGGATTAGAAATATTTTATTTCGAGTAAAAAATTTTTTTTTTTGTAATTTTTGAAAAAAAATTGATAAAATTTGATAAAAAAATTTTTCAGTGTAAAATTTTTTATCAGTAAAAAATTTTTTTCGGGTGTATTTATTTTTTAGTGTTAACATATTTTTGAGTGACAAAAATACGTTGTAAAATATTTTTGTGGCTTACCAATGCTTTTAAAACATGTTTATTTTTATTTTTTTTTTATTACAAATTACCACACTCGGAAAAAAATTAACTAAAAAATGGGAAAACTAACTAAATTCAATGATTTAGCACCATTGCTGTTTTCCTTCTCTTTTAAGTTCATATTTTTCTTAAAAATAAGGAAAGAGAAACATTTTTAATATAATGCCAATTTGAACTAAAAAATCGAAAAAATTTTATTTCTATTAAGTTCATATACATTTGAGGACCCGATTGGGTGAAGACCCCATTGGGTTCGGAACCGATATGTTCAGACTCCGATGGTCCCAGACCCAGTTGGGTTCCTTAAGAATCATCATAGTTTTTGATCCAAAATTTTTGTTCGTTTCGCACTACCTTCCTTAGTTTTTGAATTACGTTAATTTAGGGACCACTAGGGACTTAAGAATTTTAAAAACTCGATAACTTTAAAACTATTACTCGGAGAGCTTTTGGGTATTTAGTGGTCTTGTTCTCCGTAATAAGAGCTAACCAAACGTCTTTGAACTTTTTGTTGTGTTGGCAATATTTACCGAGATATGAGCATTTTAAAATGTTCGGGAATGCCATCTTTTTTAAATCTAGTTTGGACCCATTGGGATCCACACATGTGAAGAGGACTGTCGATATTATGGTAATCCAAAGAACCAAAAATGGCCTCCATTTTGCTCTATCTGGCTAAGTTTTCGAGATATCGCCATTTTTTTTGGAAAAAAAACCCTAAGTTATAAAAAAATTTTAAAATGGTGGAAAAAAACTTGCTCAAATCTAAGAAGATGAACTAAATGGTAGAAAATTACGTCCTCAAACTAAAGATGAGGAATATGTCTTAAACATAAAGATTTTTTTTAATATATTCAGGGAAAATTTCTTTGGCGGTAAGAATTTCTTCCATGTATTAGGGAATTCCATTTAAGGAAATTAATGGACTATATAACAGTACATGAATTAAAATTTTTTCCTAACAATTAAGCAAATTTCCCAACATTTAGTTAAATTTAAATTTAAATTGTGGGAAAATTTATAAACTATTTTGAAGAAAATTTTTCCAAAGTTTAAGTTAAGGCTTTTTTTTTTGGTGCATATAATTACAAATCATATACTAATTTTGCCGAGAACTGGTCACAGTGACCTTCGTCTCGTTGTAGCGAAATAGATCAAGGCCTCTGGTGGGAATCGAACCTACGAGTCTACTAGTCTAATGTGGCGTTAAAAACATGTTTAACGGCTTTTCAACAAGTAAATTTAAGGTGAAACTTTCACCGTGAAAGTAACCTGAAATTCACGGTTTTGCTAATAACACTGTGCTACAGTGAAAAAAATACTTCTGATGTGACATAGTATATGTTGTTGGTCTTGTCGAGTAGATCACAAAAATGTCCATTAAACTTGCCAGACACCCTCAAATTTTAGAGTTATTGTCAAAAAACGTTTTTTTGGAACTTTTCTCACTAAACCTTGTGTAATTCAGAAAATTTTCAGCCGATTTTTAATTTTTAAACTGTTTTAAAGGTTTTTGGCGCGCTGAATCCGAATCTGGCCTTTAAATTGCTCTATCTCGTCAGGTTTTTGAGATGTTTAACATAAATTGATATATCAAAAACTTAATAAAATAACGCAATTTCAAGATCAAATTCGAATTCAGGAGGCCAAAAACCTTTAAAATAATGATACGCGACCTCTTAGTATGTTCGTTTATATTTTTATTTTTTTTGCCTGGGTTATCCGAACGGCAATTTCAAGCAAAATCTTAATCTTCTTTTTTAGAAAAATTATCACAACTCTGTCAATTGTTATCCGATTTTTTTGGCATAAAGCTCATCGTATTCACAATTAAATTTTCGTTAGGAATACGTTTATAAATATAAATGTTGTTGAACGAACTATAGCAGAAAAAAATCGATAAACTCAAAAAATTTTCAAAAAATAACAAAAAAATTAGATATTGTTAAAAAAATATTAAAGTTGATATTGTTAAAAAAATATTAAAGTTATAATTATTGTTAAAAAAATCAATACATATCTTTTTTATATGTATAGACCAATTCACATACATAAAAAGCCCTATCCTTTTTCTATCCAAAACAGTTGACAAATTGAAAATCGGTTGAAAAATGTTGAAGTTACACGTGGTTTAGTGAGAAAAGTCCCAAAAAATCGTTTTTTGACAATAACTTAAAAATTTGAGGGTGTCTGGCAAGTTTGATGGGCATTTTTGTGATCTTTTCAATGAGACCTACAACCTTACCTACCTCATTTTAAAAGTATTTTCGATTTTGTGTTTTTTGTAGCACAGTGTAACTTATGAACCACTAGAACCACGCACGATACAAGTCGCACTTATCAACTGATTTACCTGAAATTAGAAAATTATCCTTCTTTTGTTCCAAGGCAGAAAGAATCCTATTGAAATTGGAAAAAATCGGTCCATGTTTAGACCTAGCCCCCATACAAACGACATCTTTTGAATTTGGTGCAAATGGCTCTAACAAACGTATGATAATAGATATACTTTCCAAATTTGGCAGGTAATCGTATTTCGAATACACAAAAAAAAATTAAAATTTAAGGGAATTGGAAAGTTCTTCTTGTAGTTCCCACACAAACCACCCTCCCGAAATTCACACACCCAAAAAAATTTGTAGTTGATTTCAACTTAAATATCAACTATTTTGTAGGTGAATTACCACTAACTAAAGCTTAGTTGATTTTCTTAAGTTGCTGATAACTACAAATAAAACAAAATATAAAATCAACTACAAAAGTCGTTACTACTACCAATATTTAGTTGATTTCAACTTATATTTGACATATTTTAAAAAAATAGCTGAAAACAACTATATAAACAGTTGAAAACAACTTAAAATAGTTAAATATAACGAATAAATAAATAATTTTATTTTTTACTACCTTCTCAGTTTTATTTCATTGTTGAATTTTAGTTGCTTGCTAATTAGAATAAAGTAAACATTTTTTTTTATTTAAAATTAAAGTCAATATGTAAATTTTATGATATTTTATTAAAGTAATTCATCATATAAATGCCTCAGAATCTGAAAATTTTTCTTTAGAACAAATATCTCAGAATTTGAGACATTTTTCTATAGAAAAAATGTCTCAGAATCTGAAAATTTTTCTATAGAAAAAATTTCTCAGAATCTGAGAATTTTTCTTTAGAAAAAATTTCTCAGAATCTGAGAATTTTTCTATAAAAAAAATTTCTCAGAATCTGAGAGTTTTTCTATAGAAAAAATATCTCAGAATCTGAGAATTTTTCTATAGAAAAAATGTCTCAGAATCTCAGAATTTTTCTATAAAAAAATGTCTCAGAATCTGAGAACTTTTCTATAGAAAAAATGTCTCAGAATCTGAGAGTTTTTCTATAGAAAAAATGTCTCAGAATCTGGAATTTTTCTATAGAAAAAATGTCTCAGAATCTTAGAATTTTTCTATAAAAAAAATGTCTCAGAATCTGAGAACTTTTCTATAGAAAAAATGTCTCAGAATCTGAGAATTTTTCTATAGAAAAAATGTGTCCGAATCTAAAAATTTTTCTATAAAAAAATGTCTCAGAATCTGACAATATTTCTGTAGAAAAAATGTCTCAGAATCTGGAATTTTTCTATAGAAAAAATGTCTCATAATCTGAGAATTTTTCTATAGAAAAAATGTGTCAGAATCTGAGAATTTTTCTACCGAAGAAACGTCTCAGAATCTGAGAATTTTTCTATAGAAAAAATGTCTCAGAATCTTAGAACTTTTCTATAGAAAAAATGTCTCAGAATCTAAGAATTTTTCTATAGAAAAAATGTTTCAGAATCTAAGAATTTTTCAGAATCTGAAAATTTTTCTATAGAAAAAATGTCTTAGAATCTGAGAATTTTTCTATAGAAAAAATGTCTCAGAATCTTTGAATTTTTCTATAGAAAAAATGTCTCAGAATCTGAGAATTTTTCTATAGAAAAAATGTCTCAGAATCTGAGAATTTTTCTATAGAAAAAATGTCTCAGAATCAAAGAATTTTTATATAGAAAAAATGTCTCAGAATCTGAGAATTTTTCTATAGAAAAAATGTTGCAAAATCTGAAAATTATTCTATAGAAAAAATGTCTCAGAATCTGAGAATTTTTCTATAGAAAAATTGTCTCAGAATCTGGAATTTTTCTATAGAAAAATTGTCTCAGAATCTGAGAAATTTTCTACAGAAAAAATGTCTCAGAATCTGAGAATTTTTCTATAGAAAAAATGTCTCAGAATCTGAGAATTTTTCTATAGCATAAATGTATCAGAATTTGCAAATTTTTCTTAAAAAAATTTCTCAGAATCTGAGAAATGTCTCAGAATCTGAGAATTTTTCTATAGAAAAAATGTCTCAGCATCTGACAATTTTTCTATGGAAAGAATGTCTCAGAATCTGAGAATTTTTCTATAGAAAAAATGTCTCAGAATCTTAGAACTTTTCTATAGAAAAAATGTCTCAGAATCTAAGAATTTTTCTATAGAAAAAATGTTTCAGAATCTAAGAATTTTTCAGAATCTGAAAATTTTTCTATAGAAAAAATGTCTTAGAATCTGAGAATTTTTCTATAGAAAAAATGTCTCAGAATCTTTGAATTTTTCTATAGAAAAAATGTCTCAGAATCTGAGAATTTTTCTATAGAAAAAATGTCTCAGAATCTGAGAATTTTTCTATAGAAAAAATGTCTCAGAATCAAAGAATTTTTATATAGAAAAAATGTCTCAGAATCTGAGAATTTTTCTATAGAAAAAATGTTGCAAAATCTGAAAATTATTCTATAGAAAAAATGTCTCAGAATCTGAGAATTTTTCTATAGAAAAGTTGTCTCAGAATCTGGAATTTTTCTATAGAAAAATTGTCTCAGAATCTGAGAAATTTTCTACAGAAAAAATGTATCAGAATCTGAGAATTTTTCTATAGAAAAAATGTCTCAGAATCTGAGAATTTTTCTATAGCATAAATGTATCAGAATTTGCAAATTTTTCTTAAAAAAATTTCTCAGAATCTGAGAAATGTCTCAGAATCTGAGAATTTTTCTATAGAAAAAATGTCTCAGCATCTGACAATTTTTCTATGGAAAGAATGTCTCAGAATCTGAGAATTTTTCTACAGAAAAAATGTCTCAGAATCTGAAAATTTTTCTGTAGAAAAAATGTCTCATAAACTCAGAATTCTTCTACAGAAAAAATGTTTAGAATCTAAAAATTTTTCTGCAGAAAAAATGTCTCAGATTCTTAAAATTTTCCTACACAAAAAATGTCTTAGAATCTCAGCATTTTTCTATAGAAAAAATGTCTCAGAATCTAAGTATTTATTTTATAGAAAAAATGTCTTAGAATCGGAGAATTTTGCTATAGAAAAAATGTCTCAGAATCTGAGAATTTTCTATAGAAAAAATGTTTCAGGTTCTGAAACATTTTTTATAGAGAAATTATCATATTCTGACACATTTGTTCTTTAGAAAAATTTTTATAATCTCGGTTATTTTGCATAAAAAACTTAATAGATTCTGGGACACTTAATCTATAGCAAAAAATCTGAAGTTCTGAGAATTTACATATGTATGTAGGTACGGATTTATCTATAGAAAATGGACCAGAAATTTTAAAACAGCAATTTATATATCTGGATCTTAATCCACGGAATTTTTCTCTTCCCAAGATCTACTGATTTGTTTACTTCCTCTGTTCAGTTTTTCTTTATTGCTGTTGTTAGTCCCCCGAGATTCATTTTCTTTCTCCAAATTCCTGTAAACGAACACTAATAATAAAATATTTAATAAATTATGCATTTAGAACTTACCTTACATATTTTGATACATCTTGGTTATTTAACATTTGCAAATTTGTTTAATAATTGAAAAAATGTATAACATTTAAAAAAACATTTATTTTCGTTTTGGCAGTTTATTTCGTTTTGGCAGTTAATTTTTTAAATTTATGGTTGTCAATATCAAATGAAAAGAAAATTTAAAAAACAGGGTAACTAAAATTAATTATTGTTAACGAAGTCAATAGTTGGTAGCGATTACAATAGTTATTTGAAATCATTTTTATTTCAACTATAGAAATCCTTAACTACACAACTACAAAATTTTTTGGGTGCATAAATCTCTTAATAGTCATGAAAATAGGAAATATTTGATTAACATTTTGGTTATTGTTGTCCGTCGTATATTTTAGTAACCTAATCTGAATATAATTGGACCATTTTTGGACTTAGTCCCCATACAAAAATTTCCCTCGATATTCTGTTAAATCGGTCTATTGGCAACAAAAGAAGCCAATTCCACTTAAAATAGGTTTTCGCGTGTTTTCTACACTAATTAAAGATCTAACGAAAATAAATCCAATCGGTCCATGTTTGGACTTGGGATCCATTTTCTGGAAAACCCTGGAGTAGGGTATAATTTGGTCGGTCTTGACCGACTACAACTTGTTTTTTTTTTTATTTTTTACGTGTTGGAGTTTATGAACGACTCGGCACAGCGGAATTAAGGACTCATTTTTTTTAATTTCTGAATATTTTCAGTTTTCTGAACTTTTCTGAAATTCTGAATTTTTTTGTTGAATTTTGAATTAGTTATTAATTTTGAATGGTATGAAACCAAAATCAAATGAAATGTGACATTTTCCATAACAAAGTCTTCGAGTTCTTTTTTTTAGTTTTTTTTTAGATGCAATTGAAATTGGTGGACTTTTATTATAATAATAATTACCTGAAAGCAGTATAAATAGCGTATACTCAATTTTGTAATTGAGCGGTTTATTTTTAATAATTTGGCTATTCAGTAAGTAGGTACTAAACCGTTTGCGGCGAAATTCATACCGCACTAAAAAAAAGACATAACTAAAATTTAGGAAAAAATGAAAATGTATCATGAATTGAAAATGTATCATGAATTTTCCTAAAATTTAGTTAAATTTAACTTAAAAATTAGAAATTTTCTTAACCTTGAGGAAAAATGTTTAGTTCATTTACTTATAAATAGTTCATAGTTTTCTTTAAGTGGAGTTTTTTAGTATAAGGAGAAAAATTCTTACTGCCAACGAAATTTTCCAGAAATCTAAGAAACGTATCTTTATTTTCAATACATATTTCTAAAAAAACAATTTAGTCCAAAGCCTCCGACTAATAGTTTTTCAGTTATCCACTTTATAAGATTCTCAAGACCCTATCAGGCCCCTTCTTACCGTATCTCAAAAACTATGCAAGGTAGAGCGAAACGGACACAAATATTGGGTCAAAATCTATGGCGACCCTTAAGGGACCCAATAAGGTCCGAACCCATGGGTCCAGGGACTGAAACAAATCTAGTCCTAAAATGTGAATGAACTAAAGTGTAAAATAATTTTTCCCATTTTCTAGTTAAAATTTTCTTAAAATTAAATAACTTTGTTTTCCTTATTTTTGGAAAAAGTATGAACTAAAACCAAGAAAAAAAATCTTTGGAGCCAAATTATTTCCTCTTTTTCTCAAAATTTAGTTATTTTGCCAGTTTTTAGTTAATTTTTTTTTTGAGTGTATATAGGATATAAAAACTTAAATTACCATTGTAGGGTACATGTTTTTATTTTTTTAAACAAAAAGCACAAACTATTAACACAATTGTTTGGCGACAATGTGTTGCAACAGATAAAGTTAACTTTATTTTAACTATTTTTCAATGATGGGTACCAATACCTTTTCGATACCAATACCCGTTAATACCAATTCAAATTGAAAACCAATACCAATTAAAAACCAATACCTTTATTTGTGCGATACCAATACCGATAAAAAACCAATACCGATTCCCCACTACCAATACCAATTAAAAACCAATACTTTTATTCTTCAAAACCAATACCAATAAAAAACCAATACCAATTCATTTTTTTCTACTTTCGTATCGGTTTTGTTTCGGTATTTTGTATTCCTACCCAGGCAGAAACTGCACAACCGTTCCAAAGAAAAAGTATCGGCAAAGCACTTTATTTTTTGTGTAGAAGGTAGTATAAATTCGAAAAAGTGCTTTCCAAGCGCTTTGCCAATGTTTTTCTATTTAAATCCGTTCAAAGTATAAATTTTTTATTCAAATTAATTAATTTTCATAACAATTGGATTTTTTTTCCTGCAGGATAAGTGGCCGGTCCTTGATAGTTCTCATGATATGTCACTTATACACAATGACCTACATATTACAAACTTGACACCTTTTATGTAAAAACACCTGTGTCTTTCGTGAGCAAGTGTCTTAAACTCCGGATACATCACCTTTAAACTCCGGATACATACCCGTTTCGGTTCAATACACCACTTTTTTTCGAGACTTTCCCAAATTTTTTCCTAAAAACATTTTTAATAAATTTTTTATTCCAAAACGCAAAGAAAACTGCAAAAAAATTTTTCCGGGACTTAGAAAATTGTTCAAAGTTTGTTCAAATTTTTTTTTATCCTAATAAATGAGTCAATAAATTTTTTATCCTAATTTAATAAATTTCTTTATTCAAATAAACACCAAAAAAAAGTTGTGTCTTATGGACTTATGTATACAATTTAGATACGTCCCATTTTTTTGTTCTAAAAGTGCTATAATAGTACCATATTTTTTGTTTTTAAAGCGCTTTCAAAGCGCTTTAAAATAGCAACAGCATACCGTTTACCGTGGTTATCATTTTGGACACTGGGAGAGTACTAAACTGTGATGCTTTCCCAGCACACAAGCGACCATAAAAGGTACTTTGCCAGCGCTCTCCCGTTTGTATTTTTCTGCCTGGGTATTTTCGTTTATTTTAATTGTGACGTCAAACATTTTCATTCCATCACATTATTAGGTTTTACCTGTCTAACGAATTGCAAAAGATGTTACATCGATCAGTAATTGTTTGCATGCAATGTCACATAACAAAAAGGAGTTAGCTACTTGAATTTTAAAAGCCATAAAAACATAAAAGAAATATTTTTTGTCACGGTTTTATGACCCCTAATAAAAGTAGATCTTAAAAAATTTAGACCTTTTCTGTGATGAAATTTTTTCTTTTGCAAACATTGTTAATATTTGATATATGTACATTGAATGTCACTGCACTCTTCTTTGCGTTGTAAAAAAAGTACTAATGTCCTTTTTTGGAAAATCCAAAATTTTAATCAAGCAGACGTTATAAAATTTTATGTCACAACACCAGAATCCAGAAAATTTTTTTTATTGTTTTATTAGAGGCACAGTCATATTATATAAGAATTTAAGAACGCATAATGTGCAGTTCACACTTGCTATTTTTGAGAGTTTAAGGGCTACGTGCTTAAAAAATTCTTTTTCTGTATCCATTACGTTTTTATTCTGTTACTGGTGTTTTGTTAAACAACTTGTTTAAGGTCGTAAGTGTGAACCCCATATAACCCCATAATCGCAATTGCCAAAAGATCTAAAATCGAAAAAGGGGCCCCTGCATGATAACCCATTTCGATCACCTTTTTCAAAAAAATATTTATTTATTTATGTATGAAAAGGATGAAGTAAAGGTATATTTTGTTACAAATGTTAAGTCTCATCTTTCTGCAATTAAAAAATATCTCCCCTTGACCACCGGAATTTATATGTGCAATAAATGCAATGCGCATCAGCACAGAAATTGTTTCAAGCAAAAACGAAAAATTTGCATTTTTTTAGTTTAGGCTTTCATTTTTTTTATTAATTAATATTATTTTTTTTAGATTTAATTTATTATCAAATTCCACTAATTGAAACATTTTGAAACTATTTATTTTGAAAATAACGAAATAAATTAATAAAAAAATAAATCCAAATATTAAAATTGCATAAAAAGTTGAAATACAGGCTTTTCTGGAACATTAAATTTTTTTTTACAAGAGTTTTGAGATCATCCGGTGCTAATTTTACTAAAAAAGTACATTTTTCAAAAAAAAAAAAACATGAATCTTTGTCCAAAATGGGTTAAGCATGCACTATTTAGTTTAAAGTTTGACTTAATTCTGAATGCAAATACTGCTAAAAAATATTTTTTTTTAAATAGGGGTTTTTCAAAAAACAACATCCCTCACTCAAAAATTCGACTCACTCTCTAGACACTCACTCAGAATTTTTCAACTCACAATCACGTGATTTAAATGAAAATCACTTTTTTGAGTCACGCAAATCACGGGACCAGCGACCATCTCCAATTCAAATACATAAACAAGAGACAAGTGTCTTTTCATTTGTTTAATCTATAACATCTGTAAATTTTATTTAAAATGAAGTGTCCACCCTTGAAAAAGTTTCCTTGTAGGTCTGAATCCAAAAAGTTTCAAGGCACTTATTTGTTACCTTAATATAGTCACTTGACTTAAATGAAAATCACTCTATAACCAAATGATTTAAATGAAAAGCACTCACGCGTGAATCACGGGACCAGAGACCATCTCCAGTTCAAATACTTAAAAAAAGTGTCTCTTCATTTGATTCATCTATAATATCTGTACATTTTGTTAAAAATGAAGTGTCCACACTGAAAAAAATAACTATACTGAAATTAAATATATGCTGTTATTAATTTAAGTAAACAATTTTTTTTGAATTTACTTCAACTTATCTTAATATAAGGTGGTTTTACTTAAAACAAAGAAAATAAACTTGAAGATAATACATGCAAATACTTCAAAAAGCACAAGAGTTTTCCTTAATTTGTTTTTTTAAATTAAGTTAAATATTCTTTACATTTATGGCGAATTGATTGCATTTAAGAAAAAAAGGGTTTATTAAAAAATTTTGTTTTACTAAAAAGAAAAAAATTTAAATTGTGTGCAAAAAAAATAAATAAGTACGTAACTTACTTAAAAATAGTATAGACATTTTCAAGACCTTGAACCAAATAAGTATAAATTTTTAATACCAAAAGGCAATTTCTTTAATTTAATCAATTTTTATGTTAATTTAAGAAAAAATAATCTTTATTTATTTGATTTCATTGACTTTATTTGAATCCATATCTTCATCAGTTTAAGAAAGAATTTACTTAACTTAAGGAAAAAACACTTTAGGTATTTTTTTCAAATGCCTATAACTCTGCAAATACTGCAGGTACGAAAATAATTCTAAAGGCATTTTTGTAGTCCTTAACTTGTAGAATATGACCGCCGAAGACCCGAAAGCTCTCCGAGTTATAGTTTTCGAGTTATTTCATAATCAAATTTCTCAAGACCCCATTCCCATATCTCGAAAACTAAGCAAGATAGAGCGATTCTGACCAAAATTTTGCATCAAAACCAACAGTGACCCCCAATATATGGGTGGACCCCATATATTGGGGGCCCGCAGGGTCCTCACATTGGGACTCCATAGGGTCCACAGAATCCGTAAGTTTAAGGAAATTTTTACTTATTTTAAAAAAATATTTTTCCTCTGTATAAAAACAATTAAACTTATAATAAGTACAATTTTACTTACTTTTAAGATATATTTAAGTAAATGCATTACTATGTTTTAGGAAAAAATATACTTGGAAGAAGAATTAATATCTTTGGAGCCCTCGCATACCCTCCTTTTTTTAAATTAAGTTCAACATGCTTTAAAAATGGTAAAATTTTTTTTCAGTGCAGTGGACACTGTCCACCCTGAAATAGTTTCCTTGTAGGTCCGATTTCAAAAAGTTTCAAGTCACTTATTTATTACCCTAACATAGTACTAAAGTGGAAATCACTCTATAATCACGTGATTTAAATAAAAATCGCTCACGCCTGAATCACGTGGTTTTTTGATTCACGCAAATTACGGGACCACAGACCATCTCTAATTCAAATACATAAACAAAAGACAAGTTTCTCTTCATTTGTTTCATCTATAACATCTGTAAATTTTATTAAAAATGAAGTGTCCACCCTGAAATAGATTCCTTGTAGGTCCGATTTCAAATACTTTCAAGGCACTTATTTATTACCTTAATATAGGCTTATATTCTGAATTTCAAAAAAAACGGTTAACATTTACGACCTGTAGAGACTTTTGGCCAAAAAACCTACCATCTCGCCCCAGTGTGCACTGTGGGGCGGACAGAAGGACGACTTACGTTAAATTAATTAATATTAACGACAAAACCTTTTGCATACAAATACTAAAACCGATATAAGATAAATACCAATACTTATTAAAAACCGATACCGATTCAAGGCTAAAACCAATACCAATACCCAATACCTAAATAATTCAAAACCAATACCGAAACCTATACCAATTCAACAAAAAATGAAAACCAATACCTATACCAATACTAATATAATTTTAAAAACCAATACCAATACCAATACTTTTATCGAATTGGTACCCATCCTTGCTATTTTTTCGTCAGCAAAATTATTGCTGTTGTGTTTTAATTTTCCACAAAATATTTGCTGTCAAAATTGAAGAAAACTTTGTTCTTTTTCCACACTTTACGTTCAAGTTCTCGTTTAGTTTTTTTGTATTTCGGAGGGAAAAACTTAAAAAGTTAAAATTAAATTTTGTACGTTGATTTTGAAATCAACGTTTGTTTTTGTTTCGCTTCGTTTAGAGATGGGCGCTGGTCACGTGATTTGCGTGATTCACGTGAATCACGCGTGAATCACGCGTGAGTGTGAGTGATTTTCATTTCAATCACGTGATTGTGAGTGAGTGTGAGTTGAAAAAAATTCTGAGTGAGTGATTAGTGAGTGAGTAATTTATTTTTTGCCTGAGTTGTCGGGATTAGATTTTTTGATTTGCCCAATTTTTTTTTAATTTTTTGGAAAAAAAATTTTTTTGGATTTTTTTTCTATTTTTGGTAAGAAAATTTTATTGCGTGAGTAGATTTTGCGTGACTCACGCGTGAGCGTGATTGAATCTTGCGTGAGTCACGCGTGAGCGTGAGTAACTTTTTTATTACTCACGTGAATAGTGAGTGAGCGTGAGTACAAAAAAAAAAAAATTGCGTGAGTGATTAGTGAGTGATTCGATTATTTTTTGCGTGAGCGTGAGTGAGTGTGAGTCAAAATCCACTCACGCGCCCATCTCTAGCTTCGTTATAGTTTTTCCCTTTTTTATTTATATGCTGCTTTTTGTATTAGTTATTTCAACGAAGATCGTTGATTTTATTTTCTTGTGTATCGGTATTAGTTTTTACTTCGTCGTTTTGTTGTTTTAGTATGTGTGCAGGGATTCTTAATACTCTTTGTTATGCCCATTATTTTATTGACAGAAATATTAATATCAATTTTATTAATTATTTAATTCATTGATTCAATTAAAAAATTAATAGATTTTATTAACACGGTAACACTGCCCCACAAAAAAAAACAAAGGTTTTGACCCAGAAACTAGCCCAACTAGTCTTTATAAATTTTGGCCTCTTGAATTCGAGAAGCGTTTTTCATAACAATTCATTTCATAACAATTTTGTAATATGCCTGTATTTTCTTGTTTCAACATAGCGTATGAGTAACATTTTCAGAAATATGCGCTATGATTTCCTCCTCCTCATGACCAATTTTCCTAATACCAACACAATGCGCTGCATCAGTAGGGGGCATCCCCTGAGTGTTGGCTCAACGTAAAAAAAAAATGTTTTAAATTTTAAAAATATTACAATAAATTATCTTTCCAATAAAAAAAATCAGAATTATAAACTATTGCGTATTTATTTTTTATAGCTGTTTAAATGATTACATGAAGGCGTTTTGTTAACCCCCCTTTAAATTTTCAAATAATTCACAACTTTTATCGCCGGGCGCCAATGGTTAAGGGGCAATATTTGAACAGATACAAACAAATTAATACAACATTTTACATTTTATTATAATAGAAAGATACATTTTTGTAATATTTAAGAATTATAAATGTTGACTTTTGCACTTGCAGTGTGTTACCACTTCATTGTAGGGTGTTTTTTTAAAGGGAAAATCGGCTGCCACGATATAGAAAAAACGGGTGGACCGATTGGATTCCTGTTAATTTTTGTAGAATAATAAAAAATCTAGTCCATGAAAAATCTATACGACGCAAAATTAAAAAAAAAAATTACTGAGCCTTTTGCGTTAAAAAATAGTGTTTCAGAAAATGTCAAGCATTTTTCTGCAAAAAAAGATTTCTCCGAATCGTATAACTTTTCTACGGGAAAAACGTTTTAGGATGTGATATTTTTTTCTATGGGAGATATATATATCAGAATCTTTAATTTTTGTTAGAGAAAATATTTAAGAATACGAGAATTTTTCTTTTCTAGGACAAATTTATCAATATCTATAATTTTTTTAATGGAAAATATTTTAGAATTTTTGTATAAAAAACAATATAAGAATCTGAGATTTTTTTGTATGAGAAATCTTAGAATCTAAAAATTTTTCGGTGACAGAACATAATCCCCACGGACATTACCCCCATAACGGAAATGGGGATTATGACCGAATTCATCACGGACATAACCCCCATAATAGTTGTGGGGACTATGACCGTTTCTAAAACGGTCATAATCCCAATGGGGACTATGTCCGTTCCCTGTTGGGGTTACGACCGAAAATTATTCGGTCATAACCCCCATTCATATTATGGGGACTAAGTCCAAAGAAATTTCGATCATAATCCCCGTTTTTTGCGGAGAGGGTGGGTTTAATGCATGAAGTTTGTAATCCCTAAGCCCGGCCGAAGGCCGGCTACGCAGAAAAACTTTTAAGGCAAAAAAAATACAATTTTTGGGATTATGACCAACTGTATAGTGGACATAATCCCTGTAATGGGGATTATGACCATTTGTTATGTGGTCATTATCCCCATAAATCTGGGAATTATGTCCGTTTTTTATTGGGATTATGTCCAAATTATTTTCGGTCATAGTCCCCACTACCATTATGGGGATTATGTCCGTGGGGATTATGTCATGTCACCAAATTTTTCTATAGGAAATGTGTCTTGGAATCTTAAAATTTTTGTTTTGAAATAGTGTCTTGGAATTTTTCTTTAGAAAAATGTCTAAGAACCTAATATTTTTTCTTTATGAGAAATGTTTTAGAATCTAAGAAATTTCAATAGAAAACATCAAAAACCATTAAAATTGGAAAAGTTGATTCTGAGAATTTTTCTTAAGATAATTAAAGAACTTTTTCATATTAAAAGTGTGTTTACAGGCTGTAAATATGAAATTTTGGTTCTTTATAGTCACACGCAAATCCACGGGATATATAAAATTTTCCCCGCAAACCGAATGCTAAAGAAAACAAGTGAGAGTGTTAAATTCGGCTGTGCCGAATCTTTTATACCCTCCAAAATGTAAACAAAAAAAAATTTGACAGGGGCGTTTCTTTTTTGGGGGGGGGGGGGAAGTTGACAGGGTCAGTGGGGCACGTTGAGAGAACCTTCTTATCGCGATAAATACACCAAATATTTCATTTATTTAACAAAAATACAAAAAAAAACATGTAAAAACGTGTATTTTTTTAGAGGTTGGTTTAGTTCTTCAAGGGGGAACTTTTTTCCCCCTGGTCCGATTTGGCCAATTTCCGAATTTAACCTGCCTAGGAACATAAGACATATTTGTGCCAAATTCGAGGTTCCTAGCTCTTTTATTTTGGACTGCATCGTGTTAACTACAGACGGACGGACGGACGGACAGACGGACGGACGGACATCGCTAGAATGTCTTAGAATCGATCACTGATCAATAATATATATACTTTATGGGGTCCCCGACCGATATTTCGATGCGTTACACACGAAATGACAAAGTGAGTATACCCCCATACTGTAGTTGGAGGGTATAAAAAGGGGGAAGAAGAAATTATGTACTTGGAATTTTCGAATTTTTCTATAGAAAACAAGTAAAAAAGTTATAATACCCTTCACCAGTGTTTTCCGGAAAATGGGTCCCAAGTCCAAATATGCACCGCTTCGATCTATCTTTTTTTAGATCTTATTTAGTGTAGAAAACACACACAGATCAAACTTTAGTGGAATTGGTTTATTTTTTGCCAATTTTTTAACTGAATATCTGTCGAAATTATCATATGGGGGACTAAGTCCAAAAATGGTCCAAATGTATTCCGATGCGATTAGGTTACCAAAGTGCACGTTTTACACCTACAAATAAAATGCTAATCAAATATTTTTATTGTTATGAATTTTGAGGAAATTATGTGAATATCGGGAGGGTGGTTTGTATGGGGACTACCAGAAGGACTGATCCGATTCCTTTGAAATTTGGTATGATGGTTTGTGCATTCAAAATTTTATTACCTGTTAAATTTAAAAACGATATTATTAGAGGCATTTAAGTGAAATTCAAAGGGTGCGTTTGTATGGGGGCTAGGTCTTAACATGGACCGATTATTTCCAATTTCAATAGGTTTGGGCCACAAGAAGCTTAAGTTTCAAATTTCAAGTGCTTAAACCGAAAAATGGACAGACGGACGGACGGACATCGCTAAATCGACTTAAAAAGTAATACTGAGTCGATCGGTATACTCAAAGGTGGGTCTAGGACCAATATTTCGGGTAGTTACAAACATCAGCACAAACTCATTATACCCTGTACCACAGACTGGTGTAGGGTATAAAAAGTCTTGGAATCCTAAAAAGTTTTTATAGGAAAAATCAGAGAATTTTTCTTTTGGAAAAAGAAAAGCATGAACATTTTCTATGTAAAAAATCTGAGAATTTTTCTATTGGAAAAATCTTAGAGTTTTCCTCTTTGTAAAATCTGATCATTTTCTTTAGGAAAAATTTGAAAATTTTTCTAAAAAAAAGATATCAGAATCGGATGTGTGACACAAACATTTTTGGAATCGAGCCATCACTTGGGAACCTCTGCTGGGTTCATATGTTCGTTTAATAACTACTATGTGTGTGAGTTTTTTTTTTTGCTGTTGTATTAATTTTTTTCAACTCAAATTCACTGTATTCAATTCCATACTATGGCTGGCATGCCATAGCGTACATGCCATACAGACGAACACACGAACTATTCCATTCATACAAATTCGTTTAAGTTTTTATTTTAGTTTGCGTTTAGTTGTCTACGAGTCGAATTCGTAAAAATTGTCGAATGGTATAAAAAAAGTGTAGTAAAATATAAATCTAGCAAAAATAAATCTTTAAAAAAAAAATAAACAAATAAAAAATTTAATTAAATTGGCGGGATTTAAGTAAAAAATAAAAAATAAATAAAACTAAAAAAAATTGAAAGTGTTGTGGATAAATTGAAAAATTTTTAGAAATTTAAAATTTTTATTCAATTAAATTTTTATACAGATTTAAAAAATATAAATAAACAAATTATTAACAACATGTCTTCATCTGGATATATTTGTGCATTATTACTTTTAACCATATTGTGCCTTACTACAGGTGGGTGTTGAAAAATTAAATATTTTAGTGATTTTTATTGAAAACAAAAGTCTTTGATTTATAGCACAACGAAATTCACATTTGAACTTGATCCGTTTCTTCGTTCGGTTTGATACCTAGTGCACTAGTTTTTGAGTTATAGATCAAAGAAAATATTAGAAATGGCCATGTTTTTATGGTCAATCTTGTAAAAACCCAAGTTAAGTTTCTCAATTGCATTAAGTAGGGTTTTTCAATAATCATTATCGCGCTAAATTTAAATCGTTACATTAATCAAATTTTAAAAAACCAATTGGACATATTTTTTTTAAACTATTTTTCGTTTTTGCACTATCTCGGAAACTAATAGTCTAAATTTTATAAATAAAATTAAAAGAAAATGAAGCTAAATTCTATATTCGCCTGTGTCAAATCAAAAATATACTTAAAAATTCTTTAGAATTGTCCAAAATTTTCTTTATACCTTTCTCGAGATATTCTACACCATTTACAGATGTAATTCGAAAAAGATCAATTGTAATTCGAAAAAGATCAATTGTAATTCGAAAAAGATCAATTGTAATTCGTAAAAGATCAAGTGTAATTCGTAAAAGATCAATTGTAATTCGAAGATTCCAATTGTAATTCGAAAAATATCAACTGTATTTCCATTGATATTTTTCGAATTACAATTGGAATCTTCGAATTACAATTGATCTTTTACGAATTACAATTGATCTTTTACGAATTACAATTGATCTTTTTCGAATTACAATTGATCTTTTTCGAATTACAATTGATCTTTTTCGAATTACAATTGGCATCTTCGAATTACAAATGGAATCTTCGAATTACAACTGGAGTATTCGAATTACAAATGGAATCTTCGAATTACAAATGGAATCTTCGAATTACAAATGGAATCTTCGAATTACAAATAGAATCTTCGAATTACAATTGATCTTTTTCGAATTGCATCTGTAAATGGTGTAGATCTTTCTGTAATTTGAAATTTTTCTATTAATTTTTTAGTTGTCATACTGATTCAAACATGTCTTAGATGTGAATTTATTATGCCCGAACTATCTCTAAACAAATCTGCAATCTAAAACCAAATCCGCAATTAAAAAAATAACCCGCAATCTAAAAAAAATATTCACTGAATTTTTTTGATTTTTAACATGATGTTTTTAGGCTCCAGTTTGACTATATTGTTTTTCCGTAAGGTTTTTTACGGAATCGTTTGCCGGTTTAACAGGTACGGGATGGCAAACTAATTATAAAAGTTTTTATTTAGTAATTTTTTCGGGACTATTGATTCGCACTATAAATTGAAAGACTTGTGTGTTCGGGTTATAAAACAAGAGTGATTTATTTACTAAAACTAAAGAGCTTAAAACTAGCGGCTAACGATAAATTTCCCAAGCACAAAGGAATTGACACAAAAGAAAAGAAAACATAAATGACAGTTAAAAATAAGAAAATTATTGGCAATTCATAAAAACAAACTACGTTAACTTTAAATTTATTTTAAACTGAAAAAGCTTTAGCTGCTGGGAAATAAGGTAAAAATGATTTGATTTAAATTTACAAATTACACTGTGCTACACCAAAAAAATGCAGGGGTTCTCATATAAAAATTCGGGTTGGTTGGAGTCCATAGAGTACTGATGTACTCATAGTTTTTCTGGATCACTTCGTTAAGTACGTTTTTTATTGGCAAATGTGTTGGAAAACGGAAATTCTTAAATTACAATTTTAAAAAATTATTACTTTGTTAGTTTGCAACCGATTTTCGATTTTATGGATTTGTTTTAAAGGTATAGGTCTTACCTTTCAAACAAAATAAAAATATTAAAAATCGATCAAGAATTGGCTGAGCTACGATCGCTTAAGTAAAAGAAAACCGAATTTTTTGAAAAATTTGTCATATTCTTTACACTCTAAGTTGAAAGTGAATCATTAAACAATTTTTTTGAATTTTTTGTAAAAAAGTATAGTAAAGTGGCTTTCCAAAACACCAAAAAACATAACAATCGGTTAAAAAATGAATGAGTTATGCTAAGTTTTGTGATAGGACATTTTTAATTTTTTTCAGAAACGCTTGTAATTCAAGCATTATTCATAAATCTTGTTACTAGGAGTAATTTTGTGCGCATATGCATATAAACTTGAGATGGGAACGTAATTAGATTTGTGCGTGATTCACACATGATCAGAAGTGAGCGTGATTAAAAATTAATTTTACTCACGTGGTTGTTAGTGAGTGTCAGTGTGAGTGGAATAAAAAAATGGGCGTGTCAGTTACTTCCAAGTCCTATTTATAATTTTTTGGGTTTGTTTAAAAAGTATCAGTGTTACTTCTTAAACAAAAAAATATTGAGAATAGGTTAAAAACAGGCTAAGGTGCGCTTGTTTAAGTAAAAAACCTTTTTTGAAGAGTTATACCTGCAACATTTTTATGACAGAAAAAGCTGTGCGCTTGCAAACATGTTTTTTTAAAACGAAATTGCTAAAATTGTGGGATCATTTGATGGAAATTTTACCTGTTTATAAATATACATGTGAGGCATTCCACACCAAATGTTCAGTGAGAAAAAAATTGTGTACCAAAATTTTTCAATGGGTCCCGGGTAAAAAAGTTTTTTATATAACTAGGGTGAGATTTCCATGCAAATGCATGTTTTTTGTCGAAAGCCTAAAAACGATATCGACCAATTATCTTTCCGAATCAAGAGATTTGCATTAAATGGCATCGATTTGTTTTCGCATATTTTGCATATTTTGGTGAAAATACATATTTTTGCATATTTTGATTTTAAATGCATATATTGTGCATATTTCGAACTTTTAAGTGCATATTATTGCATATTTTGGCATAAATTAGCAAAAACACAAATTGAAATTAATTTTTTTTAAAAACTATTTTAAATTTTTAAAATTTATTTTGAAAATCAGAAAAATTACTTTTTTTTCTTCTTATTTTTTTTTATAGATTTTCTTAATTTTTAAAAAAATCTTGCTAGACAAACATCTAATCTTTAAAAAAAAATTACAAAAAAAAAAAGTGGCCGGAGTTTTTATAAATTGACTTTTTTAAAAAATGGAAAATTTCAGAACGGGTTCTGAAAATTTTCCAAAAAAATTTTAATCGATAGCCGATACAAAACTATACAAGAATGTAATTTTTTTAGATTTTGGTGCATTTCGTTTTTATTTGATATATATTTAAACAAGGCAACTTGACACAAACTTGACAATTTTTCCAATATTTGACCACGCCTCCTAAGCCCAGTTTTTGAAAAATTGAACAACCAAAAACGTAATTTTCTTAGCTCCATATATGAGACATTCCACACCAAATGTTCAGCAAAAAAAAAAGTTGTGTCGTGTCAATATGAAATCATTTTCAAAGTATTCGCTCTTAGGGTACTATTAAATAACAAAAATAAAATTTCAGTTTTTTCAAAAAGTGGGCCTTGTAGGCGTGGTCAAAAATTGAAAATATCTAACTTTTTTGCCTGAGCATCTTTACTTTAATATTTATGCAAATTAAATGAAACACAGTAAAGTCTTAAAGACAAAAGCTGTTTATAGATTTTTGAATGGGCTATCAAATAAATGGGCTATCAATAAAAGCTGAATGGGCTATCAATAAAAGCTAAGAAAATGAAAATTGGAACATTTTCAGAAGAAGTTCTGAATTTTTTAAATTTTAACTAACTTTATTTATCAAAAAACATGCCGCAATTTTATTTGTTTTTTATTTTTTTAAAAAAAGTTAAAGGAATTTTCTATCTGATCTGAAATTTTTAGAGATGTGTTTTGCCTTGTTTTCGAAAAATCAAAATTCAAAAATTGCAACACGTTTATTTTATACAATAATGGTATTTAAAACGTATGCGTATGAGTAATATCAATAATTAAAAAATATTTTAAGAGGCGATGGTAGCGTGAGTGAGTTTTTAATAACGATTACGCACGCTTATGAAAGAAAAAATTTAGTCACGCACGATATTTTATTTTGCTCACGCTCATTCACGCACACGTGAGTAGAAAAAAATAAGTTAGGGTCACGATGTTCACGTGAGCGTGAGTAAAATAAAATATCGTGCTTGAATATTTTTTTTTTTTTCATTAGCGTGCGTGATCTTGAATAAATACTCAGGCAAAAAAGTTTGATATTTTTAATATTTGACCACGCCTACAAGGCCTACTTTTTGAAAAAAAAAACTTAAATTTTATTTTTGTTATTTATTAGTACCCTAAGAGCGAATACTTTGCAAATGATATCCCATTGAAACCACTATGGTTTTTCTGTAGTGGAACAGTTGGTGTGGAATGCCTCACATGGCTATCCATACAACCCATTTAAAAATTTACGGTTCACATGTTTTTTTCGCTGAACATTTGGTGTGGAATGCCTCATACGTATATTTATAAACAGGTAAAATTTCCATCAAATGATCCCACAATTTTACCAATTTCGTTTCAAAAATGTCAAATGTTTTTTGTCATAAAAATGTTGCAGGTATAACTCTTCAAAAAAGGATTTTTACTTAAACAAGCGCACCTTAGCCTGTTTTTAACCTACTCTCAATATTTTTTTGTTTAAGAAGTAACACTGATATTTTATAAACAAACCCAAAAAATTATAAATAGGATTTGGAAGTAACTGACACGCCCATTTTTTTATTCCACTCACACTGACAGTCACTAACAACCACGTGAGTAAAATTAATTTTCAATCACGCTCACTTCTGATCATGTGTGAATCACGCACAAATCTAATTGCGTTCCCATCTCTAGTTTATATGCATATGCGCATAAAATTACTACTAGTAATAAGATTTATGAATAATGCTTGAATTACAAGCGTTTCTGAAAAAATTTAAAAATGCCCTATCACAAAACTTAGCATAACTCATTCATTTTTAAACCGATTGTTATGTATTTTGATGTTTTGGAAAGCTACTTTACTATACTTTTTTACAAAAAATTCAAAAAAATTGTTTAATGATGCACTTTCAACTTAGAGTGTAAAGAATATGACAAATTTTTCAAAAAATACGTTTTTTTTTTACTTAAGCGATCGTAGCTCAGCCAATTCTTGATCGATTTTTAATATTTTTGTTTTGTTTGAAAGGTAAGACCTATATCTTTAAAACAACTCCATAAAATCGAAAATCGGTTGCAAACTAACAAAGTAATAATTTTTTATAATTGTAATTTAAGAATTTCCGTTTTTCAACACATTTGCCAATAAAAAACGTACTTAACGAAGTGATCCAGAAAAACTATGAGTATATCAGTACTCTATGGACTCCAACCAACCCGAATTATCATATGAGAACCCCTGCATAAATTATTTTTGGTCTTTTGTAGCACAGTGTTATTAACCGAAATTTAACAATTAACGAAAAAGAAAACAAGAATAACTATTTTCATTTTCTTAAACCAAAAATTTTAATAATTTAAGTTTGTAACTTGGATAATAATTCACCTCGTGGTGAATAAAACCGTTTTTCATCATCTGGTGAATAAAAAGTAAGATAATTATTTTTCAACAAAAAAAAAATTTTTTTTCATCAATTTTTTTTTTTTTTGTCATCAAATTTTTTTTTTATATAATTTTTTTTTTTTTCATAAATTTTTTTTTCACTAATTTTTTTTTCCATTAAATTTTTTTTTCCCATAATTTTTTTTTTCATCAAATTTTTTTTTTTCATCAATTTTTTTTCATCAATTTTTTTCATAAATTTTTTTTTCACATTTTTTTGAATTTGAGTTGAAAAAAATTTGTTTATAATTTTTTTTTTTATAATTTTTTTTTTTTATTAATTTTTTTTTTATCAAATTTTATTTTTCCAAATTTTTTTTTATCAAATTTTTTATTATCAATTTTTTTCTCACCAAAATTTTTTTTTCATATTTTTTTCATCAATTTTTTTTACATCAAAAAATTTTTCTTTTCATCAAAAAAATTCATTAAAAACTTTTTTTCATCAAAATTTTATTTCACCAAAAATTTTGTGTTTATAAATTTTTTTTAACATAATTTTGTTTTTGGTGAAAAAAAAAATCATTTTTTTTTAACAAAACTACTTTTTCACCAAGTCTAAGCTTTTCGCATAAAAATTTTCCATTTGTTTATCAAATGTACATAAAACAAGTGAGAGTGTTATATTCTTTGGTGCAGAATCTTTTAAACTCTCCAAAATGTAAAAACACTTTTTTGCACTTATTTTTGCTCTCACTTACGAAATGTACAGCTCTTTTGGTTTTTTAATGGGTCCTCGACTGATATTTCAATTTGTTTTACATGGAATTGCAAAGTAATATAACATTATTTTTTCTAAAAAAACTATGCTTTGGAAAGTACACCCAAATCTTCCGCAAAACATTATCATGGTTTAATGTTTTGGGCAAGAGTACCAAATTCCCTGGCATTTTTTTTTTTTTTTTAAATATTTTTTTTTTTAAACGGCCTTAGTTGTTATTAAGAGTTTCATTAAAATCAATTTTTTATTTAATTAAAAGTACTTTAGAATACCCTCCCCAATTCTTCGGAATTTGTCGTAGTTAAGTTTTATAATTTTACTTTACAGGAATTTGCTTTATTTGTAATGTATTAATATTTTTAGTAATTTTTCAGAATATTTTTTCAGAATTTTCTAAAACTTTTGTCTGCGTTTTTAAAAATTTTTTCGAGTCTTTCTGAATTTTTTAAAATTTTCTGAATTGTTGTATATTTGTATACCCTCCAACCACAGTATGGGGTTTTACTCAATTTGTCATTCCCTGTGTAACGCATCGACATATCGGCTTAGAACCCCAAAAAGTGTATATTGATCAATGATCGACTTAAAGACATTCTACCGATGCCCGTCTGTAGAAACCCCGAAACAGTCCAAAACAAAGGAGCCAGAGGGAAAAAGTTCCCTCTTAAAGAACTACATCAAACTTCGATGCCATTTTTTACAGTTTTTTTTAAAACGTTTGTTAAGCAAATGAAACATTTTTATGTGAGAAGAAAATCGAAGTCCTGCACTTGGACCCTGGGGTTTTTTTTTGCAATTTTTTCGGTCCACCCCCAATTGTCGGCGTAGATATAAAGCATTCAAACTCTGATTAATTTTTATTAAAACAAACAAATTGTTTTTTGCCGACCTTTAGAATATTATATTTTGAGTAGGTTTATTCTAGCTCGAGGTCATTATTTGTTTGCTAATTAAAACTGTGATATTCTCATAGAATAATTTTCAAGAAAATTATTTTTCTGTTCTAAATTTAATTATGCTGGTCATTTTTGCAAGACTTAGTCAAAACGTGTTTTGTTTTTACTTCAACTTTTCTTCAATTTATAGGTATCCTTGTTAAACTGGAGTTATATGTTAATAATTCGTTTTGCATGCAAAAGTTTAATATATTTTTTTAAAGGGTTTTATGTGATATTATGCCTGTGTGTCTTACATACATACAATATATTTTATTCTATGAGGTCTATTTTACTAAATATGTATCTGTGAGCTCATATGCATTTACAAATATATATGGGACATTCCATGTCAAATTAGACACTTTGAAAATTTTGTTTTTTAGATTTTTCCAATTTGTTTATAGTTTTTAGTACCCTTCGAAAACTTCTTCGTGGTAAATTTTCATATTTTTTTTACCCGTTCAAAAAGATATCGAATTTTTAAAATTTGGTACTTTGCTCCCTTACTCAAACTTATTTTACCCGTAACTTCTTCAATTCATTTTTTTTTTTAATTTTTGTTTTTTACGTAAAAGTGATCTATTATGCGACCTTTAGTTTTTATTGTTTAATTAAATTTATTAATTAAATTTAAAATTAATTAAATTTAAAATTAATTTAATTTAAAATTAATTAAATTTAAAAAAAAATAAATTCCCGAGTAAAAATAATTGAATATGATCTTATATACTTTTATATAGTCATATTATTTCATATATGATCATGTGTGACACTATGTCTTGCGAGATAAATTTATATAATAAATTTTGATGTGGGATTTTTTTAAGATATCGCCATACATAATTATATGTTGTAACATCTGGTCCCATGCATCATTCCAAATTTCTAAGTGTTTTATATAAAATTTTATATGCCTCCATTATTTTTTAATTTTTCTAAGTTTTTTCCAAGAACATATTTTTATCGCAAATATTTGCAACGTGTTTTATATAAAATTTCACATGACTTCATATTTTTTTATTTTTCTAAGTTTTTTCCAAGCACCACTTTATCACGAATATTTTCTAAGTGTTTTATATAAAATTTTATATGACTCAATCTTTAAAATTTTTTCTAAGTTTTTTTCAAGGAACATTTTTTTATCGCAAATATTTTCTAAGTGTTTTATATAAAATTATATATGACTCCATTTTTTTTAAAATTTTCTAAGTTTTTTTAAGGATAAAGTTTTTATGAGAATATTTTCTAAGTGGTTTATATAAAATTTAACATGTCTCCATTTTTTCTTAAATTTTTCTAAGTTTTTTTCAAGAACAACTAATTTTTATTATTTGAATTTTTCAACTTTTTATTAAAAACTAAAAAAACATCCGATTTATAAAATTGTATAAATTTTAATATAATTGGATATAATTTTATATAATTGGATTAGACCAAAACTCGTATCAAAGTCGATATAAAGTTATATAAACTGATATTATTAGATAATATTCGATCAAATCTTATGAAACCATTTTTCGTATAAGATTATATCTAAATAGACACGAACCCATATTAAATTATATATTGCGTCATATAATTTTTTTTACTCGGGTTTAAATTTATTTTTTAAAAATGTGTGTACTCTTTGATTTTTTTGAAATTTTTTTTTTTGGACAACTTCTATCGATTCTACAAATTTGTTGCCCAGTAGGATCGTGGGATAACGATTATTACTATTTCTAAAATTTTTTGAAAAAATTTTATTGTAATTTTCCAATCTTAAAATTATTTCTACTGCTCCAATGATGCTTCATAGAGGGGTCACTTCCAAGAGCGACCCCCATTAATTTTTAGGTCTTAACATTTCTTCGGAACAAACTTATACAGTATCTCCAATTTCTAAGGGGGCTCCCACACAAAACGATATTTTTTTAAATTTGCTCCAACCGCTCTAACTGCCCTAAAAGTGCCCTTCTATGGATTTGTAGAATCCATAGAAGTTTTACACAAAAAAATTTCAAAAACATCAAAGAGTACAAACATTTTCAAAAATGTCATTTAAATTTTAAAACTTAAAAATTGCATACTAGAGCACTTTTAAAATTTTTTTTGGATATTTTTTTTTAAAAAGTACGCAAAAAAAACAAAAATTAAAAAAAAAAAAATTGCAATTTGGACCATTATTGAAGAATTTATGAGTAAAAGAAGTTTGAGTTAAGGAACAAACTACCAAATTTTAAAAACTCGAAATCTTTTGAACGGGTCATCAAAAAAATTTGAAAAGGAGAAGGAGTTTTCCAAGGGTACTAAAAACTGTAAACAAATTGGGAAAATCTAAAAAAAAAAATTATTCAAAGTGTCCGATTTGACATGGAATGCCCCATATATATTTTATACTGTGAGGTCCATCTTACTAAATATCTATGAACTTATATGCATTCATAAATATATATATATTTTTGCATGTATATATTTTCATGTACACTCAAAATAATTACTCTGTTAAATACTCTGTAAAATGACTGTAATCTCAATTCGACAGATATTTGACAAAGTTATCTGTCGAAATACAGATTTTAAGAAAATACTTCGTATTTTCTTGTGACCGAAAAACAAAATTTTGTAAAATTAGAGTTACTGGCTAAAAACTTGTAATTTTCACAAAAATAAAAAATTAAATTTACAATTCGACAATTTTAATTTTAATTAATTTAATTTTTATTAATGTTTTTGAAGCAGAGAAGTTTTACTCATAAAATAGATTTAACTAAAACTTTGTAAATTTACAGTTTTTTTTTTTGTAAAATTTTGAACTCATAAATTCATTTAACTAAAACTTTGTTAATTTACAGAGTATTTTGGTAAAATTCTTCTTGGTTTTATCAGTATTTTACAGATAATTCTGTAAATTTACAGTTTTTTTTGATCGAAATCATTTTACATAGTTTTCTTCGTAAAATAACAAAAAATCTTGCTGGTTGGAAATCTATGGTATTTTCTGCTGGCTCAGCAGAGTATCTCTGTAATTTAACAGAGTGATTATTTTGAGTGTATGTATTACAGCTTAATTTAGTCCTTGCAAAACTTCTGCAGTGTAAATGACGTTAATTAGTCGTATTATTCTTCTTCAGCAATTTAAAGCTGGAAGTTTACTTTATCAAATCAAGTTACAATTTAATGATCACATGTGTGTTAAAGATAGTATTTGTAATTTAAACTAATTACACTGTGCAACAAAAACAAGTTTTTGGGAAATGCGACACAGACATGCAACAAAAGGTATTAACTGCAGATTTAATGAATATCGTAGCTTCTCGGTGTCAAATTACGTTCTGTATAAATTGGTTTTATGAAAGGGGCACGGAATTATGACGATAATTTTTAGCACAAAATTTTGTAAAACTAGTTGAAGATATTTCTTTGTATATCTAAAGGAATTATTTAACCAATTCCCAATAAAACTCTCATTGTAAGTCGAAATTTAGAACCCCTATTTTTTAAAATATTTTTCATCTACACTCACATAACAAATTCAGTTGCCACAACTTCAAACCGGTCATTCGGTTGTTACAACTACATTTCGGTTATCACAATCATGCTGTAACTAAAGTTTGGTTGTGACAACGACTGGTAACGAACGACAACCTCAAAAATAATGTTGAAATATTTACGGTTGTGACATCTGGGTTTGTTATGTGAGTGTTGCGGTTTATGTAATTAGTTTATTTTTTTTAATTTTAAAATGAGTCAAACATATTTATATTCCTTATCAAGTGACACCGATATTTTCAAATCATAAATTCAAAATTATTTTAAAAATCTTAAACAAACCATTCCATTTAAATAATTACATTTTTGTAATAAAATATTTCAAGTCATCAATAAAGTATGTGCGGCATTTTGTCTTTTGATTAAAAAATTTAGTAATAATTAAACAATTTTATTATCAGTGATTTAAATAATATTTTTAAACAAATCTAATAACACTTATGTATACTAACCACAACTTAGCATCATTGATACTGAAACACCATATGATTGCGGCTATGTAATTCAGGGGCGGGTAGAGATTTTAGGGATGTGGGGGTAGTTTTGAAAAAACACATTTTAAGGATGTTATAGTTTTGGCAATCATCGGGGGCTTACAGCTTTTCCAATGGAAATTTAATAATACCAATTGTAATGCAAAATAACTTAATAATTATTCTGAAATTTCAATTGAAATTTAAAAAACTCAATGAAATTTTAGAAAATTACAATTATTTTGTAAAAATTTTTAAAAATAAGTGACCAAAGAAGCAACAATAAAATTTTATAAAGACCCATATTTTATTTTTTTTTTTATTTTTTTTCAATATCCCCTGAAGATGATATTTCTTTAATTTAGAAAGTTCAATTTTACTTATTTTTCTCTTTCATTGTATTTTCTTTCCAAATTTGTCTCCCCTTCTTTAACCCGCTTATGTTGTTATTTGATATCAATTTCATATATACAAATACCAAAAAATATCAGTAGCTGTCAATTCATTTTAATAACCGATAATCACTATTATTGTTCAACTACCAATTGAGAAAAAAAACAAACAAATATATTTTTTTTGCAAAAAATGCACAAAAACCAAATTAAAAAAAAAAAAATTCAAACAAATCTATAAAAAATGATTATAGCCAATATGTTTTTTTAAAGCAAAACAGACTCTATAAAATCTGTAAAAAGTGTGTAGTTTAGCAAAAGAAACAAGTTCTGATGGGATACACTGAGAAACAGCATAAGAAATTTTGTAAGCGATAAGCATTTCAATTTTGTATTAACTCTTTAAACAACTCAAGTGATGTTGTCAAAGTTAGGAATTGAACCTAAGAACTTGTGAATCTCGTCTAAGTTCCCAGAATTCATAGATGTTTATTTTTTCTTTTGATTGGCAAATTTTCTTTCTCTCAGTGTAGCACAAAACAAACAGACAATCAATTTTTATAAAACCAACCTCCATATGAGACCAATCAGACAGAGTATCCAAATAGAAGTGTACGCGTAAATCTGTTAAGAGTTTTGCGTTTATATTTAAGACTTTTCTGATTCTATAGACAGAAATGAAAAGAGTACTTTGATAAAAATAGGCGAGAATTTTAAATTAGGCTATAATTTTAATAAAAAAAAACTATAAAAAACACTCAAATAAAAAAAACAAAAATTTATTTAATATTATATTGGCATATATGCCAATTTGAACTACAATAAAAAAAATTTCTAATTACTAGAAAAAGTCCCGTAATCCCATTTTACCAATATTTGACAGTTTTCTTAGTTTTTTAACAAACAATTTTTGGAAGAAATTTAAATTTTTCTTTGTAATTTTAAAATTTTTTAAGTAAATGTCTAAATTTCCAAGGTAATTTTACAAAAAAATCTAGTTAAATAACGAGAATTCCTTGTAAATTTTATCGCGTCAAAAAAGTTGTAAATTTACAATTTTATTGGGAAAAATCTTGTAAATTAGTTGTAATTTTACAAGCTTTTTACCAATAAAATTGTAGTTTTTACTAGGAATTCTCGTAAAATAGGAGGTAGCACACAATTATTTTAGTGTTTTTTTTTTAATTTTACAAGATTTATTTTTAATGAATGTTGTTAATTTTTTATTTTAAATTTTAAAATAGTATAACTTCTGATTAAAACACGATATCGTGTTTAAAGTTTAGTTTTTTTTTAAGAAAATTAGAAACCTATCTAGTTTTAAAAAAAAAATTAGTTTGACATAAGTCGGACTAAATGCGGCCGTGATATGTCTAAAACCCTGAAACCGGATCCATCACAATTTGAAATTTCACTTTTTAATATGGCTCTATCTCGGAAAATATAAGAGTTAACCACACTCACTAAAAAAAATCTAGTAAATTTACGAGAATTTCTTGTAAGTTTTATTGCCCAAAAAAATTTGTAAATTTAGACTTTTATTGGTAAAAAGCTTGTTAAATTACAAAAAAGCTCGTAATTTTTAATATAAGCTCTCGTAAAATAGGAGGTAGCAAAAAATCTAGTAAAATTACGAAACCTCCTTGTAAATTTTATTGTGTCAAAATTTTTTTGTAAATTTACAATTTTATTGGCAAAACCCTTGTAAAATTACAAAATTATTGGTAAAAAGCTTGTAAAATTACTAGGAATTTTTGTCAACTAGGAGGTAGCAAACAAAAAAAAGTTAAAAGTTTTTCTTGTAATTTTACAAGGTTTTTTTTGAGTGTACTAGTACATTAGTACCGACCCTAATTCGAAAAAGATCAATTGTATTCATAATAAATCAATTGTAATTAGAAAATGACCAATTGTAATTCGAAAAAGTTCAATTTGAATTTCAAAATGATCAATTGTAATTCGAAGACTTCAATTGTAATTCGAAAAGATCAATGGAAATTCAGTTGATATTTTTCAAATTACAATTGGAATCTTCGAATTAAAATTGATCTTTTTATACCGTCCAACCACAATATGGCGTATATTCACTTTGTCATTCCGTGTGTAACGCACCGAAATAATTCTATGACATTCTAGCGATGTCCGTCTGTCCGAACGTCTGTCTGTTTGTCTGTGGAAGACACGATACAATCCAAAGTATGAGAGCTAGGCTCCTGAAATTTGGCACGAATATGTCTTATGGTCTTGGGCTGGTAAAGTTCAGAAATGGGAAAATCGGATCAGGGTGAAAAAGTTCACTCTCAAGAAACGAAATTAACCTCTAAAAAAACGTAATTTTTCACAGGTTATTGTGCAATTTTGCTAAGTAAATGAAACATTTTTACGTCAGAAAAAGTTCATATTCCTAAAGTTCGATCCAGGGGACAAAAAACTGTCTTGAGTTTTAGTCAGCTCCCTTTTGTGGGCGTGAATAAACAAAATTAATTAAAATAATGCTAAAATTGTGTAACTATTGTTCAAAAAGCATAATAAATGAAAAAGTAAACAATTATCGCGAGGGGAAAGTTGTCCCCAAACAACTCTACCGACCCCTCCCCCAAAAAAATGACTCCCCTTCCATTTTTTTGTTTTTACGTGTTGGAGGGTATAAAGGATTCGGCACAACCGAATTTAACACTCTTGTTTGCATTACATTTGCTTTTTTTTTTTTAATTACAATAGATCCCTCCAACCATAGTATGGGGGTATACTCACTTTGTCTTTCCGTGTTTAACGCATCAACATTTCGGTCTAGGACCCCATAAAGTATATATATTATTGATCAGTGATCGATTCTAAGACATTCTAGCGATGTACGTCTATCTGTCCGTCCGTCTGTCCGTCTGTGGAAGACACGATACAGTCCAAAATAAAAGAGCTAGACTCTTGAAGTTTGGCCAGAATATGTCTTATACCATAAGTTCAAACATAGGCAAAATCGGATCAGGGGGAAAAAAGTTTTCCCTTTAGGAACTAAATCAAGCCCTAATATTTGTATTTTTGCTTAGAAAACGAAACATTTTTATGGCAGAAGAATTTCAAAGTCCTGCAGTTGGACCTAGGAAGGTTGCCACACACCGTCGACCCCCCCCAAAAAAAAGACGCCCCTGTTTTTTTTTTTACGTGTTAGAGGGTATAAAAGATTCGGCACTGCTGAATTTAACACTCTTACTTGTTCAAATTACAATTGAAATCATTGAATTTCTAGTAGAATTTTTGAATTACAAATGGAATCTATGAATTACAAATGAAATCTTCGAATTCCAGCTGTAAATGAAGTACTCGCGGTTAGGATGGTATTGCATTTCAGCATAATCGATCCAAGTGTTAAAAAGTTTTGATAACTCGATCATTTATGATTAATTTTTAAATGTTTTGTAAGGAATTTTCTAATTTAACCCTCAATTTTCTCTGTAATGCTGAGGGTTTTGATGTAGAATTACTTTTTGAGCCGACTTAGCAATGTTCGTCAGTTTTGTTCTCCCATCTATTCAACAGTTTTAACACTATACAGGTTGCAAGATTCCGTACATATTATTGAAGATATTTTCTAAAATAACACATTGCAACAACCAAAATCGGAACGGGATGAAACCAAAAGGGAATGAAAATTGTCATATTCCATAACAAACTCCTCAAGGTTTTTTTTTTATTCAGCGCTAGATTGGTTTTACGCGCATTTAAAGTTGGTGAACTTTTATTATAATTATAAAAATAATTGCTTGAAAACTGTATAAGTGGCGTATGCTTAATTTTGTAATTGTCTTTAAATAACAATCATACGCAACGGTGAAATTTTTTGCTATTTAGTAAGTAGGTACTGGAACGATTGCAGCGAAATTCATACCGATTATAGCTAACGTAACTTCGAGCATAAGTTTGGACGCTGGACCCCACATGTCCGATAAGGCCACCACTAGGGGCCCCTAAAATAAGACATATTTAGTACACAAAAACTTTAAATTCATTAAATTCACTAACTTTGAATGCGTATAAAAAAGTCTAGCGCTGAACAAAAAAAAAACCTTGAGAGTTTTATGTAAAATTTCAACTTTCATTTGTTTTTGGTTTCATTCCATTCCGATTCGGAAAGTTCCATTTTGAATCACTGTGTAATTAAAGATCTATTATTTTTCTACAAAATTAATTCTTTCAAATTTCTGCTTATCTAAAAATGCGTTTACTATAGATGACGTTTTTTATTGAAGTTATTCCGTTTAATAGTTTACAATTCAATGTAATGGCAATTGCATTTTGAGATTTTTATTTTAATGGTGTGTTCACACTAGCGTCACCTTATTTTCTATAGTCAATGGGAATATAAGTGTTACTTGATAGAATCATGATTTAGAATTCATTCTAGTTTGTGCAAACAGCTTTTACTTGAGTGCAAATTGAAAATTGGAATCCCTAAAAGACAGTTAACTCTTATTTTAACTAAAACTCGAAACTATTTAAAACCAGTATTTTCTAGAATGATAAAGCTAGAATCAGAACAAAACCAATGGCAAAACAATGCTGACTCAACTGGTTTTATTATATTTGGGGTTAATACTGGTCAAATTTCTAAATAATAGATTTCTTTTTACAGTTCTCACTGTGTTGAAATTATTGAGTACATGAATATTTGATGTTTGGACCACAACAGTATTACCACAATTTTCTAAAAAATTCTGATGATTGGAAATTATTGCAAAATTCCCGAAACGATCGCCAATACAATACCGAATATTAATTAGAAAGTTTGTGTATGCAGAAACTATATGAGCATTTGTTGGGAGAATATCGTAAGAGAGAAAGTAGAGTTAACAAAGGTACTTGTAATGTACGTAACTCATTAACCCTTCAGTGATACCTAAATCACGACCTTATGACAACTGGGTTGTAATTGCACCAATAAATAGTTGCAAGTAGAACCTTATTGTCCTAAGATCGCGAAATACTTGGAATCCTAAGATTTTGAAGAGTAGTTTTTATTTGAAATGATAAGTTAAATAATGAAAATTCACTTTGATCGACAGTGATCTGAAAAAACCCTGTTCTTATCGCAACCCATTAGAACTTCAAAAATTTTTGCTAGTGTAAACCGGGTAATTGAGTCTAGTATGATTTTAACCATTTTTTTCCACTTTTGGTTTAAAACTTAAACAATTGAACAATTTGCTTAATCGTTTGATTTGTTGTAGTAGTACATGTATGACTTGATACAAAAATTGTAGATTTATTTGTATAGATTTGCGAGTTTCAAATCAATAGAGTTTAAAAAACGCATGTTTCTGGTTCTTTTTGTATTTTTTTTTTTTTGTTAAACTGTCATTTGGCAGTTTGTTTTGCCAAGATTTATTAGTGGTTGTGGTTGTTGTACTTAATTTTTTTTTGTTGTATTTGTATAACTAAAAACCAAAGATTTTAATCATGGCTGACAGTTGGTGTAAATGTCATCCAAATAGTCTCAATGTCATCTGGCTGGTGTTAAGTAGGTTTACTGCAGTTTTAGCAGACTTACAATTAGACTAAGCACAGATTAAAATAAATATAAAATTTGCAAAGCTGATTTGGTTTAAAATAATTTCGATTTTAAAAAATAAAGAAATTAACTTTAACTATACAAAAAAAAATTGGAAAAATTAGCTAACAGAATTTTCGAGCAAATGGCGCCCAAGTGAGAGCCTGATTTCGTATTTCAAAGTTGTATTAAAATTTAAGATTTAAATTTTGGCCGACATTTGGTGGTGTAAATACTATTTAAAATGCGATAAAAAATCGGGCCCCAAAGTGGGCGCCATTTTTATAGAAATGCTGTCTGGCAGAACAGTAAATATGTTTGACCAGAAAGCAGCAAAGTAATTATTCCACATCTATTTCTCAAAGTTATATGCTTTTTGAGCAAATGGCGCCCAAATTGGGGTCTGATTACGTATCGCAATATTGTATTGAAATACAAAGATTTAAATTTTGGCTGACATTTGGTGTAAATATCATCCAAAATGCGATATAAAACCGTGCCCCAAAGTGGGCGCCATTTTCATTAAAATTCTGTCTTTCAAAACAGTAATTATGGGAAAGCAGGACACTTATCATTCCAATTTTGTTCTTGCTTTCGTATCGCAATCTTGAAATGAAATACAAACAATTAAATTTAGACTTTACAGTTGGTGAAAATATCTTCCAAAATGGGATATACAATAGGACCCGACCTAGGCGCCATTGTCTTTAAATGTTTTCTATCAGGATAGTAATTATCATAAATAATTATTAAATATTTTTTATCTCAAAGTTATGTGGTAATCAAAATGAGTTATTACTTAGAAATCCTTGGGTGATCCCATCTAGTTTGGAAAGAACAAACCTGACTAAGATAGACAGGTTTGTTCTTCCCAAACTAGATGGGATCACCCTGGAACTATCTAATGAGGCGAAATACCTGGGTGTAATCCTGGACTCAAAGCTTTCCTGGAAAAGCAATACAGAGGAAAGGATGAAAAAGTCGTTATGTGCTTTTTACATCTGCAGAAGAACTTTCGGAAGAAGGTGGGGTCTAAAACCGTATATTATTCACTGGAGGTATGCACACAAAAAAATTTTTTTTCCATGACCGATTTTCATAGTATTTATGAACAAATTCATACAATTTATTAACTTTTCATAATATTTATAAACTTTTTTATAGTATTTATGAATTATTCATAATATGTGAAATTAAAGAATTTTTAACATTTTTCATAAATACTATGAAAAAGTTTATAAATATTATGAAAAGTTAATAAATGGTATGAATTTGTTCATAAATACTATGAAAATCGGTCATGGAAAAAAAAAAATTTTGTGTGTGGTGCGATAATTAGACCAATACTTACCTATGGAGCCCTTGTGTGGTGGAAAGCAGCGGATAAGAAATCATATCTCTGCAACCTACAGAAAGTACAGCGACTGGCGTGCGTGGGTATCACTGGTGCTATTAGATCAGCACCCCAGGCAGGTCTGGAAGTAATCCTAAACATTCAGCCCGTAGATATCTACATCAAGAGCACAGCAGCAAAATCGGCTCTTAGGTTAAGGGAGTCACTAATGCTTAAGCAACGCTCTTGGGGACACTTGACCATATTAAGTACGGTGGGCGGGTCGGAATTAGAACGGAAAACCGACTATATCTCACCGCAGACGAACTTTAATAGGAACTTCAAAGTCCAAATACCGACTAGGGAAGACTGGGCGGCAAACTCTGTTATAACAGGGGATGCGATCTCAATTTTCACGGACGGATCGAAGATGGAGATGGGTACAGGTTCGGGGGTATACTCTGAATGCCACGAAATCAGGGCCTCAGTAAGGCTCCCGGACAAGTGTAGTGTTTTCCAGGCCGAGGTTTTTGCAATTGACAAAGCCGCGCAGATGATTATGACAAAGGACCTAAGTCCTTGCGCCATCAACATTTCTGTGGACAGTCTTGCAGCTCTGAAGGCCTTAAAATGTAAAATCGAGAATTGTTAGTAATTGTATACAATCCCTTCATCGAATCAATCAGCACACATTCAAGCTAATCTGGGTCCCTGGACATAGTGGGGTCGATGGTAACGAATTAGCTGATGAATGTGCAAGAAATGGCTCCGAGTCGGTGGGGGAACGTGTCGAACTTGATATCTCGGTTCCTATAGTGGAGTTGATGAACGAAATTGATAGGATATCAGAGAATATGGTGAGGGATAGGTGGATATCGCTGACCACGTGCAGGATATCGCGAACCATGTGGCCACTGCCAAAACCTAAGAGGACAGAAAGTCTTCTTACCTTTGGCAAACGGACGGTTAGCCTATTAGTAGGAGTACTGACAGGACACTGTATAATCGGCCAAATGGCCGTTAGTATGGGAATTTCTGACAGGGACTTTTGCAGAAGTTGTGGAGAGGAGGAGGAGTCAGTGAGAATACCTTAGGGAATCGGGGTGGTTTGAGAGGTAGAATTTTGTATATCAGGGGAGTAGGGAGACAACTTTAGGGGAATCACAAGGGGCCTTATGGCCTCTGAGTGAATTGGCCAAATTGGCGGACGCCCATCCGACTCAACCTAACCTAACCTAGAAATCCTTGTAGTGAATTTTCTAGAAACTGGCGCCCAAGTTGGGGCCCGATATCGTATCGCAATGTTTTATCAAAATACAAAATTTTAACAATGCCAGACAGGTGGAGAAAATATTACGTATGAAATATTATATGTGCGCCATTTTCATTAAAATTCTGTCTTTCAAAACAGTAATTATGGTTGACCGGAAAGCAGGCCGCTTATCATTCCAATTTTTTTTCTTCCCTACTAGGGCAATAGGGACCTGCTTTCGTATCGCAATGTAGTGTTGAAATGCAAACATTTATATTTTGACTGACAGTTGGTGTAAATACCATCCAAAATGTAATATTAAATCGGCCCAACCGGGGCGCCATTCTCTTTAAATGTTTTCTATCAGGATAGTAATTATGGCAATTAAAGAATTATTCCCAATTTTTTATCTTAAAGTTATAAAATCGGTCCCAACCTGGGCTCAATTGTCTTTAAATGTATTCTATCAGGATAGTAATTATCATAAATAATTATTAAAAATTTATTATCTCAAAGTTATGTGGCAATCAAAATGAGTTATTATAAGGGTTCAAGTTGAAAAACTGAAGAAAAATTTTATTTCTAAAAATTATAGACATTTCTGGTTAGTGTTATCATCAGTAGGATTTTAAATGTCGGTTTGTCTTGTTAATGAAAACTGTTTTTTATATATGTGAATATTTATAGTTTCTACAGAATAAATTTTGACAGTTTTCAACACTACAATTCTATTTCTAGCAATCTCAACCTCACTTCATACTTCCTTTTAACTTTTTTGTCTCTTACATTATTTCGTAAGGGTTACCAACATGATCTTATTACTTAGAATTCCTTGTATTGAATTTTCTAGAAAATGACGCCCAAGTAGGGGCCCGATATCGATATTTTCATTAAAATGCTGTCTTTCAAAACAGCAATTATGGTTGACCGGAAAGCAAGACACTTATCATTCCAATTATTTTTTCTTCCCTACTAGGGCAGTAGGGACCTGCTTTCATATCGCCATGTTGTGTTGAAATACAAACATTTAAATTTAGACTGACAGTTGGTGTAAATATCATCCAAAATGTGATATTAAATCGGCCCCAACCTGGGCGCCATTGTCTTTAAATGTTTTCTATCAGGATAGTAATTATGGCAATTAAAGAATTATTCCCAATTTTTTATCTTAAAGTTATGTGGCAATGAAAATGCGTTATCTATATATATAAAAGAGTGTGGTGACTGACTGACTGACTGACTGACTGACTGACTGATTGGCAATAATCATCGCCCAGCCCAAACCGCTAAAGCTAGAGTCTTGAAATTTGGAATGTAGGTTCGGCTCCCGACAAAACCACCCACTAAGAAGGGATTTTTGGAAATTCCGATTTTAAGGGGGGCAAAAGGGGAAAAATAGGTCCCTTTGGGGGATTTTGTATCTTTTGAACTAATAGTCCTAGAAACTTCAAATTTGAACTCTAGGATCCTCTCGCGGAAATAAAATTTCGAAAAAAATATTTTTGGAAAATTCCGCATCCAAGGGGGGAAAAAGGGGAAAATAGGGCAAATTGGTACATTTTTTATATTCTAAACAAATGGTCCCAGAAACTTGAAATTTGAAGTCTAGGACCCTCTCGCTGAAAAAACATTTTGGAAAAAGTAATATTTTGAAAATTCCGTTTCTAAGGGAGGGGGAGGGGGAAAATAGGACAAGTTGGTACATTTTGTATCTTCTGAACTAATGGTGCTACAATCTTGAAATTTTGAATGTAGGATACTTTCGCGGAAATAACATTTTGAAAAAAGTACTTTTTTGAAAATTCCGGTTTTAAGGGGGACAAAAAGGGGGAAAATAGGGCAATTTAATGAATTTTGAACTAATGGTCCTAGAAACTAGAAATTTGGACCACAGTATCCTCTCGGGGAAAAAATTTTTTTTTACTAAAATTTTTTCACTCAAAAATTTTTTCACTCAAAATTTTTTTTCACTCAAATTTTTTTTTTTTTTTTTTTTTTTTACAAAATTTTTTTTTAGAAAATTTTTTTTTACAAATTTTTTTTTTCACTCAAATTTTTTTTTTACCCAAAATTTTTTTTCACTCAAAATTTTTTTTTTCACAAATTTTTTTTCACTCAAAATTTTTTTTCACTCAAAATTTTTTTCACTCAAAAATTTTTTTTTTACAATTTTTTTTTTACTCAAAATTTTTTTTTACTCAAAATTTTTTTTCACAAAATTTTTTTTTTACTAAAAATTTTTTTCACTCAATTGTATTTTATTCTTCAGTTTTTTTACTCAATTTTTTTTACTTAAATTTTTTACTTAGAAGGTGTTTTCACCCAAATTTTTTTTACTCAAAATTTTTTTCGCTTAATTTTTTACTCAATTTTTTTTCTCATTTATTTTTTTATTTTTGGGAATTTATTGATTTAATCACTTAAATTTAGGGGGAAATAGGACAATTTTTAACATTTCGATCTTCTGAACTAATGGCCCCAGTAACCTAAAATTTGGACTATAGGATCCTCTCGCGGAAATAATACTCTAAAGAAAGCATTTAAAAAAAAATAAGAAAGGGAAATGGGGTAAAAGGGCAATTTGGTACATATTCTATCTATTGACCTAATGGTCCTAGAAACTTAAAGTTTGGACTGTAAGATCCTCTAACGGAAAAAACATTCTGAAACAAAGTTTTTTTATACCCTCCACTCTAGTGATAGAGGGTATATATAAGTTTGTCATTCTGTTTGTAACTCATCGAAATATCGATCTGGGACCCCATAAAGTATATATATTCATGATGCCCGATCGATTTTAAGACATTCTAGCGATGTCCGTCTGTCCGTCTGTCCGTCTGTCCGTCTGTCCGTCTGTCCGTCTGTCCGTCTGTCTGTCTGTCTGTCTGTCTGTGGAAAATGCTGTCGCGGACAAAATATTGCACAGAGATGACTGAAACTTAACATATTTATTGGAAGTTCTCCCGAGAAGTTTGGTATTGCATTTGAGCGATATCGGTTCAGCGGCTCAAAAGTTATGAACGAAAATGTAAGCACACCTCAAAAATTTCAGTACATTCAACATAACCTAAAAATACAAAATGCTTTCATTCGGCTTCTGGTTGGCATATGTGAACATAATTGAACACCAAATGGTATTTAAACAAGTACGAACGCAAAAAAAGAAAAAAATCGCGGATTTTTTTTACCAAAATTTTTTTTCGCGGAAATTTTTTTTTCCAAAAAATTTTTTTTTCAAAAGTAATTTCCTTTTAAATAAAGTTTTTTGCAATAATCTTTTTGAAATTGTGGAGGGTATCACTACATTCGGCAAGGCCGAATTTAACTTTTTTACTTGTTTTTAATTCTGATTCTAGGGGGTTGGAAGGGGGAAAGTAGGATAATTTGGTGCATTTTGTATCTTCTGAACTAATGGTCCAAGAAACTTAAAAATTTGGACTATATGATCCTCTCGCGGAAATTATGTTCTGAAGAAAGTTTTTTGAAAATTTTTCATTTAAATTTGGGGGACGATTTTGAACATTTTCTATATTGTGAACTAATGGCCCCAGAAACCTGAAATTTGGACTATAGGATCCTCTTGCGGAAATAATATTCTGAAGAAAGTACTTTTTTAAAAAGGGGGAAAATTGGGCAATTTGGTACATATTCTTTTTTCTGACCTAATGGTCCTAGAAACTTAAAGTTTGGACTATAAGATCCTTTCGCGGAAAAAACATTCCAAAACAAAGTTTTTTTTCAATTCCGCTTCTAGGGTGGTAAAAAGGGGGATAATAGGACAATTTGGTACACTTTGTATGTTCTGAACTAATTTTCCCAGAAACTTACAAATTTTGACTATGGGATCCTTCGCGGAAATAACATTGTGAAGAAAGTTCTATTTTGAAAATTTCGCTTCTAAGGTGGAAAAAGGGGGAAAGTAGGGTAATTTTGTGTCTGCTGAACTAATGGTCGTAGATCCTTGAAATTTGGACTGTACGATCCTCTCGCGGTAATAACTTTCTGAAAGAAGTACTTTTTGAAAATTCCGGTTTAAAGGGGGGAAAGGGGGAAGGTAGGGCAATTTTGTATCTGCTGAAAATATTGTCCTAGATACTTGAAATTTGGAGTGAACAAAGTACTTTTTCAAAATTCTGGGGGAAAATGGGAAAAGTAGGGCAATTTTGAATCTGCTGAACTAATGGTCCTTAATACTTGAAATTTGAACTGTACGATCCTTTCGCGAAAATAACATTCTGAAAGAAGAACTTTTTCAAAAATTCCGCTTCTACGGGGAAAAAGGGGGAAACTAGGGCAATTCTGTATCTGCTGAACTAATGGTCCTATATACTTGAAATTTGAGCTGTACAATCCTCTCGCGGAAATAATATTCTAAAGGAAGTACTTTTTGAAAATTCCAGTGGAAAAAGTGGGTGAGTGGGGTAATTTTGAATCTACTGAACTCATGGTCCTAAATACTTGAAATTTCAACTGAACGATCCTCTCGCGGAAATAACATTGTTAAAGAAAAACTTTTTAAAAAATTACGATTCTACGGGGAAAAAGGGGGAAATTAAGGCAATTTTGTATCTGCTGAACTAACATTGTTAAAGAAAAACTTTTTTAAAAATTCCGCTTCTACGGCAAAAAGGGGGAAATTAGGGCAATTTTGTATCTGCCGAACTAATGGTCCTATATACAGTGGGCGACAATACATTGGAAACTTTTTTATAGTAGATGAAATTTGTTAAAGACAAAGTTAACAATACTAACCGTTATAATTATCAAACAAGTATTATAAAAAAACGTTATGTAGGTAATTTATCAAGCTTTAATTTAAGCTTAATTGCGTCCAGATTGGGAAAATAATGAACAAAAAATTGGTGGTTGTTAACAAAAAATTGGTGGTCAAAAGAATTGGAGGTCAAAAAATGTGGATTTTTGCTACTGTACTTAAAAAATTCCACCGTTTGTTTGGGTTGTTGGAAAAATTATTTGATCACTGAATAAAAACTATTGGACTTTTTTTAAATTTCTAATGTTTTAACTTGGAAAAAATTGATTTGGAAGTATTTTTTAAAAATGTTCTGAAAAATGTCTATAAATTTTTTCATTTTCCACATCGACCCTCGTAACACATTCATTATTTTCCCAATCTGGACGCTATTAAGCTTAAATTAAAGCTTGATAAATTACCTACATAAAATTTTTTTATAGTACTTGTTTGATAATTATAACGTTTAGTATTGTTAACTTTGTCTTTTACAAATTTCATCTACTATAAAAAAGTTTCCAATGTATTGTCGCCCACTGTACTTAAAATTTGAACTGTACAATCCTATCCCGAAAGTAACATTCTAAAAGAAGTACTTTTTTGAAAATTCGTTTTTAAAGGGGGAAAAATGGGGAAAGAAGGGCAATTTCGTATCTGCTAAACGAATGGTCCCAGAAACTTGAAATTTTAACTCTATGATCCTCTCGCGGAAAAAACCTTTTGTAAAAAGTAATATTTTAAAAAATCCTTTTATAAGGGTGGTGGTGGGGGGTAGAAGGGGTTTAATAGGGAAATTTTGTATCTTCTGATCAAACTTGAAATTTTGAATCTGGATGCTCTCGCGGAAATTATTTTTTGAAAAATATACTTTTTTGAGAATTTTGGTTTTAAGGAGGCCCAAAAGGGGGGAAAATAGGGCAATTTGCTAAACTTTAAACTAATGGTCTAAGAAACATGACATTTGGAATATGGGATCATATCGTGGCAATAACATTATAAAAGATATAATTTTTTTGACAATTTCGCTTTTAAGCGGGAGAAAGGGGGAAAGTAGTGCAATTTTGTATATGCTAAAGTAATGGTCCTAGATACTTGAAATTGGACAGTACGATCCTCCCGCGGAAATAAAATTCGGAAAGGAATACTTTTTTTAAAAATTCCTCTTTTAAGGGGGAAAAGAGGGGAAAATAGAGCAATTTTGAATCTGCTGAACTAATGGTCCTAGATACTTGAAAATTGGACTGTACAATTCTGCCGCGGAAATAACATTCGGAAAGAAATACTTTTTTAAAAATTCTTCTTTTAAGGGGGAAAAAGAGGAAGTAGGCCAATTTTGTATCTGCTGAACAATCGTATCTGCACGATCCTCTCGCTGAAATAAAATTCGAATGGAGGACTTTTTGGAAAATTCCGCCTCTAAGAGGGAAAAGGGGGAAAGTAGGCAATTTTGTATCTGCTGAACTAATGGTCCGGGAGACTTTTAAATTTGGACTGTACGATCTTTTCGCGAAAATAACATTCTGAAAGAAGTACTTTTTTAAATATTCCGATTTTGAGTGGGAAAAAGGGGAAAAGTAGGGCAATTTTGTATCTGCTGAAATAATGGTCCTATATACTTGAAATTTGGACTGTACGATCCTCTCGCGGAAATAACATTCTCAAGGAAGTACTTTTTTGAAAACTCTACTTTTAAGGGGGGAAAAGGGGAAGGTAGGGCAATTTTGTATCTGCTGAACTACGATACTTTAAATTTAACTGTACGATCCTCTCGCGGATATAACATTCTAAAAGAAGTACTTTTTTTTTTAAATTCTGCTTCTACGGGGGGAAAAGGGAGAAAGTATGGCAATTTTGAATCTGCTGAACTAATAGTCCTACATACTTGAAGTTTGGACTGTACGATCCTCTCGCTGAAAGAACATTCTAGAAGAAGTACATTTTTGAAAGTTCTCCTTCTAAAGGGGGAAAAGGAGGAAAGTAGGCCAATTCTGTATCTGCTGAACTAATGATCCTAGATACTTGAAATTTTAACTGTACGATCCTCTTGCGGAAATAACATTCTAAAATAAGTACTTTTTGTGGAAAGTTCCGCTTCTAAGGGGGAAAGGCGGAAAGTAGGGCAATTTTGTATCTACTCAACTAATGGTCCTAGATACTTGAAATTTAGACTGCACGATCCTCTCTCTTGGAATTAACATTCTGAAAGAAGTACTTTTTTTGAAAATTCCGATTTCAATGGGGAAAACGGGGAAGGTAGGGCAATTTTGTATCTGCTGAACTAATTGTTCTAGATACTTGAAATTTGGCTGAACGATCCTCTCGCGGAAATAACATTCTTAAGAAAGTACTTTTTAAAATTATGGTGGAAAAAGGGGGAAAGAAGGGCAATTTTGAATCTGCTGAACTAATGGTGTTAGATTCTTGAAATTTGAACTGAACGATCCTTTCGCGAAATAACATACTTAAAGAACTTTTTTAAAATTTCCACTTCTAAGGGGAAAAAATTGGAAAGTAGGGCCCTTTGGGGGACTTTGTATCTTTTGAACTAATAGTTTTAGAAACTTGAAATATGGACTCCCTGATCCTCTCGCGAAAAAAAAACTAAAAAATATTTTTTTGAAAATTCCGCCTCCAAGGTGGGGAAAATAGAGCAAATTGGTACAATTTTTATCTTCTGGAGAAATGGTCCCAGAAACTTGAAATTTGGACTCGAGGATCCTCTCGCGGAATTAACATGCGGAAAACAAAATTTTTTGAAAATTCCGCCTCCAAGGGTGGGAAAAGGGGAAAATAGGGAAAATCGGTAAATTTTTTATCTTCTGAACAATTGGTCCCAGAAACGTGAAGTTTGGTCTTTAGGATCCTCTCGCGGAAACAACATTCCGAAAAAAATACTGTTGAAAAATTCCTCCTCCACCGTGGGAAAGGGGGGGAAATAGGGAAAATCGGTACATTATTTATCTTTTAAACAAATGGTTCCAGAAACTTGAAATTTGAACTCTAGGATCATCTCGCAAAAAAAAACATCTTGAAAAATGTAGAAGGGGGAAAATGGGGCAACTTTGTATCTTCTGAACTAAAACTTTAAGTTTTGATCCTATCGCGGAAATAATTTTTTGAAAAATACACTTTTTGAAATATTTGGTTTTAAGGTGGGTCAAGAGGGGGAAAATAGGGCAATTTGTAAATTTTAAACTAATGGTCTTAAAAACATGACATTTGCAATATAGGATCATCTCGCGGAAATAACATATTGAAAGAAGTACTTTTTTGAAAATTACTTTTTAAAGGGGGAAAGAAGGGCAATTTTGTATCTGCTGAACTAATGGTCCTAGGTATTGAAGTTTGGACAGTACGATCCTCTCGCGGAAATAACATTCTGGAAGAAGTACTTTTTGGAAAAATCTGCTTCTATGGGGGAAAAAGAGGAAAAGCAGGGCAAATTAGAAATTTAAATCTTCTTGCGGAAACAACATTCTAATGGAAGTATTTTTTGAAAATTTCGGTTCTACGGGGAAAAGGGGGAAATTATGTCAATATTGTATCTGCTGAACTAACGGTCCTAGATACTTGAAATTTGGAGTGTACGATCCTCTCGCGGAAAAAACATTCTGAAAGAAGTACTTTTTTGAAAATTTTGTTTTATGGGTGGAAAAGGGGGAAAGTAGGGCAATTTTGTATCTGCTGAACTAATTTCCTAGATACTTGAATTTTGAACTGTTTTGTATCTGCTGAACTAATGGTCCTAGATACTTGAAGTTTGGACTGTACGATCCTCTCGCGGAAATAACATTCTGGAAGAAGAACTTTTTTAGAAAATTTTGCTTCTAAGGGGGAAAATGGGGAAGTAGGGCAATTTTGTATCTGCTGAATTAATGGTCCTAGATACTTGAAATTTGGACTGTACGATCCTTTCGCGGAAATAACATTCTAAAATAAGTACTTCTATGAAAATTCTGCTTCTAATGGGGAAAAAGGGAGAAAGTAGAGATACTTAAAATTGGTACTTTACGATGCACTCGCGGAAATTACATTCTGGGAAAATAAATTTTTGAATTTTCGCTTCAATTTGGTACATATTGTTCCTTATGCACTAATGTTCCTTGAAACTTAAAGTTTGAACTATGAGATCGTTTCGCCAAAATAAAATTTGTTGCTACTTTAAATCTACACAAAATATAATATTTTAAAGGTCGAAACTAACAATTTTTTTATGTTTAATTAAAAATTAATAAGAATTTGAAGTAATAAAGTTGTTTTTTTTTTTTATTTTACAGCTAACCGGTAACGAAGTACCGGGCCAGTTAGCTAGTTACTTATAATTCATTGTAGTAAATTTTCAAGAAAATGGCGCCCAACTGGGGGCCCGATATCGTATCGCTATTAACATTGTCTAACAGTTAGTGAAAATATCATCCAAATGCACTTCAAAATTAAACCCCAACTTGGGCGCCATTTACTTATAAATTCTGTTTGTCAGCACAATAATTATTGTTGGCCGAAAATCTTGACAACACTTATTCAAATGTTTTTTTCTCAAATTTATAAGTCAATCTAAATGCATGATTACTTAGACTTCATTGTATTAAAATCAATTTGAATTTATGACAATGTTTGCATTCGTTGTATACAAAGTGGTCAAGAGATGTTTGTTTTATTATTAACTTAATTTCTTATAACCAATTTAGTTTGTATTTTATGGATGTATTTATGTAGTTTAGTTATTTGTTAACGCGTGTTTATTATTTATTTTTCTATATTTTACTACAATTTTTTTTCATATTTATGTTTGAACATGTGATTTGAATAATAATCACGTATGTCGTTTGGGGTTGTTACACAAATTCATTTTTCTCAATATTTTTTTGGCATTTAATTTGTTTCCAATTTTGAATACAGTAATTAGTGAACGACATTTTATGGTAATTATGGCTTGTAAGGCCATTTTTAGAAAAAATTAAAAAAAAAATCACAAGCAATTGACAATAACAAATTAAGACTAGACATATTCTTAAAATAACATTAAGGTGTTTTTATGGGATTTTAAATATAAATTGGTGATCAATCAAATAATCTCTTTAAAAATAGTGGGTTTTCGAACAAAAAAGAAGTAACGATAGCATGTAGAATTAATACTTTAAGTGATTTAAAAACTTCAGTTTATAATAAAAATAAAAATTGCTTTTCTGAATAAATACTGGTTTTGGAAATCTTGGCTAAAAATAACAGTATTCTTGGTTTTAAAAAAACATCAACTAAATGTACAAAACCATTTTATTTTTAAAATATTAGTGTAAAACTCTTAAAATATTTGTACAAAAAATACTGGTTTTATAATTCTTTGTGTTGTTCAAGTAGAATTCTTAAAATATTAATATAGAAAATACTATTTTAATAATTCTTTGTTGTTTTCAAGTTTTAAAATAATTTTCATAGTAAATACCGGTTTTAAAATTATTTTAATAACACACTTATTATAAAAAATACTCGTGTAAATTCAAAGTATTTAAAATACAGGTTAAAAAAACTATCTAGCACATTTAATAAAAACTTGAAGCTATGATATAATAATTCTAATACCGTAGGTGTAAAAGCTATCACGCTACCAGGGGCCCTCCTTATTCGATTTATAACATAATTTGTTTAGAAAATAGTCTATACTTTACAAATATTTTATTAAAATGGAAATATTTTTAAAAAATATTTTAATTGAAGTTGGGGGTAAAAATACAGGTTTTTAAAAATACATACGTATTTGTAATGCATAATTGCAATACAAAAAAATACTGGTTTATAAAATGCTCGGGAAACTTAATTAAAAAGTCTAACAATAAATATTGAAAATACTGGTTAAGAAAATTTTTTTTTACTTTTTTAATAGAAATTTTATATTTTGTAGATAAATTAAATATTGTTTTGGAAATATTTGTGGGTTCTCAATAAAAATTTTAGTTGAATTGTTCGCTACGGGTGAACGATTAACGGAGTAACCTTAGCAATGCATATAAAGATTGTTACCCGTAAGCGAGGAAAAATGCTGATATTCCACAAAAATAAAACTTTAACTTGTAAAATAAAAACTTTTTTTCCTCCAACCACATTATTTTGTCATTTATATGATACATGTCATACTGATTCATGATAGATTATAAAAAATTCTAGAGATGTCTCGCCTTCCGTCTCTCCTTCCGTCTGTCTGTGGAAAATAAAAAAAAAATACTGGTTTAGAAAATACTCTATGATTTTTATTAAAAGCTCATGGAACTCATTGATCATTGAAAGTCTATAAAATACTTATTAAGAAAGTAGAATTTAGTCTATATCAGCGGATTGAACATTAGAAGTTTTTAAAATACTGGCAAATAAACTAGATGTTTAAACACAAAAAACAATCAAAAGCTTAATAAAAAAAATACTGGTAGATTTAAGTCACAATTTGATATTAGGGGGACTTTAGTAAAATAAAAAAAAGACTTTATGTAAAATTCTTGTTAAGAAAACTTAAGGTATTCTCTACAATACTGGTTTTAAAATAGCAAATTTTAAAATTGTGATAAAGTCACAATTTGATACTAGGGAAATTTTAGTAAAAAATACCTTAATGTAAAATACTTGTTAAGAAAACTTAAGGTATTCTCTACAATACTGGTTTTAAATAGGTAGTTACATTTAAACAACATTTTAAAATAATTCTGAATTTTTTATTATCAGTTTAAATGTGAAGTATTAAAAATACTGGTTTATAGAAAATATTGATATATAGAACACTCACGGATTTTAAATATTTTTTTTTTTTTAGAAAATACTTGAGGATTTTTAATATGATCTACTTGCAATAAAAACCAAAACCAGATCAAATTTGCAACAAATAATATAAAAATTATTTTCACATCGGTTTATAACAAGCTATAGGCAAACATTCTCGGGGAATTTTAATAAACAGTTTATTTATGTAAAATACTGGTTTAAAAAAAAACTAAATGTGTTCTCTAAAATACTGGTTTAAAAAATACTAGTGGGTTTTTTAACAATATTTTGAAACAATTCTGATTTTTATAATGAGCCTAAGTTTGAAGTATTAAAAATACTGGTTTCTAGAACATTGATGGATTTTAAATAAAAATTTTAAAATACTGGTTTATAAATACTTCTCAATTTTTTTATGATACTTTAAAGTTCACATTATTGGCTTAGACACTTCTTGAAGAATTTAAATAAAAATTTAAGGACTTGTTTAGAAAACACTAGAAGATTTGTAATTAACAAGTGAGAGCGTTAAATTCGGCTGTACCGAATCTTTTATACCCTCCAAAATGTAAGCAAACTTTAAAAAAATTTAAAAAAATCAAGGGCTTTTTTGGAGGTCGGTTTAGTTTTTCAAGGATAAATTTTTTCCCCTCGTCTAATTTTGCTCATTTACGAACTTAACCTGCATTGGATTATAAAACATATTTGTGCCAAATTTCAGGAATTTAGCTCCTTTAGTTTGGACTGCATCACGTCTTGTACAGACAGACATACGGAAGAAAATTCATAGAATGCCTTAAAATCGATTATGTTTCGATGCGTTACACACGGAATGTCAAAGTGTGTATACCCCTATACTGTGGTTGGAGGGTATAAAAATCAAAGTGCGTAAAATACTGGCTTTAAAAAAGTATTTTTTAGACTTTTTATATACTTTCAAGAATTAAAAAAAAAAAAAAACAGAATTTGAAAAAGTGGAATTTTAATCAAACTCTGTATCCATTAAAATACTGGTTTAGAAAATAATTGCATTTTTTTAAACAAATATTTTAAAATTTTACAAAATACTGGTTTATTCGAAATTAAAAATGTTATATAATACTGGTTTAGAAACAATTATTAAGTCTACGAAAAATTGTTTAGAAAATACTTGTGGAGTTTTAATTAAAGTTTATAGTTTATAAAATACTGGTTTAGAAAAAAATCATGGGCTAATGCCCATAATATAAACCCCAAAATATATGGGTTTTTTATGTTTTTTAAATAGTTTATATTAAAAATACTGGTTTAGAAATAGTTTTTGGAAAATACTGGGCTAGCATTTATATTAAATATACTTGTTTCGAATAGATTTTGGATGTGCATTACATAGATACTACTCAAAATTGCTTTTTTATGAAATTTTTTATCAAAAATACTGGGTAGGAAAACTCTATGTTAAAAATACGGGTTAAAATACTAGTACTTTTTTAAATTTTATTCTAAGAGTAAATTAAAAAAAAGCTGGTAGAGCAAATTTTAGTAACAAGATTTTTTATAAAAAAATACTGGGAAAATGGTTTTAATCGCGGATATAATTTTGTCTAGAAAATATCGGGTTTTTAAGCTAAACTTGAACTAAAAATTTTAAAATTTACTGCTTTGGATAATTTTATATCTAAATTATGGTTTTATTCATTTTTTTTTTAGATTTCAGAAATATTTAATGTGGACTTAAGCCGAACTTAATAAAAATTCAGTTAACTTGTCTCAGTTTTAATATAAAAGTTTCTCCTAAAAATACTAGTTTACACGATTTTTATAACTCTCAGTAAAGTAAAAAATTAGTAAAAAATCGCGGAATTTAATATGAATTTAATACTTTTAATTTAGAAAATACTGGTTCACAAAACGCACTCCAATTTTTGTATTTATTATAGGTACTATAAAAAAATTACAGTCATAAAAATACTGGTAATTTAAAAAAAAAAAAACTTAAAGTTTTCATCTTGTCTTTATCACCATTTAATTTTTAATCGCCAAACCACAAAAGAACTTAACATAATTATTAAATCTCTCACCCTTCAATTTAGATTTTCTCTGATTATCTTGTTCATGCTAAATAAAAGTGCAGAAATTCCCACAACGCTATTAAATTTTCCTGATTATTAACTAAAACATGCTGAAAAATACATGCAATGCAATGCAAAATAACAATCGTTTTCCATAATTTTCCTTACTTAACTACAAAATAATACACAACGTGCCTTATCTGCACTTTTAACTTCTATTTGTATTTTCGTATATATACGAGTAAAAATGCAACACGTTGATTACAACCAACTTGTAAATTGCAATATAAAACTGTAAACCAAAGACGTGCAGACCTCAATTTAAAAAGTGCCATATGAATAAAGTTTAGGCTTAGAAAAGTTCATTCAACCTTTTACGTATAAGGAAAATTGGCCTAATTCCACTTTTTTATGCAAGTTTATAATTAGAGTTTTCATAAGTAATAGTAGAGGACATTAAAGGGCTAGTTGGAAAGTGAAATAATGGGATGGAAAATGTAGAGAAAATTGTATTTTTAAAAATACTGGTATTTTATATTAGTGGCAATCTATTCAAAAAAATAATTTGAACGAAAATACTCGTGCTTTTATATTTAAAATATATTCGTCGAAAAATACTGGGTTTTTTATATTCATTATTTAAAATAAAGAATTGAAGTACACTTCTATTGTTTATTTAAAGTGTTCTTTAAAGTATTGTCTTGACCAGTATTTATACGGTATTTATACGGTACATTTTATAAATGCGGTATAATAAGTTTATCCTGAAATATTAGCCCTAAGTCCACCTTTAAGTATACCGATCGATTACAATCACCATTTGAGCTTTAGATAAAATTTGAATTTGTTTTTAGTCCAAGGTCGAAAATGTTTTGACCTAGCCCCCATACAAACTTCCTCTTTATGGCCGGTAAACATATTTCGTATTCACAAATCATTATTCCAAATTTAAAGGGAATCGGATCAGTCTTACTTGTAGTCCCCATAGCAGTCATCCTCCCGATATTCACATAAATCTTTCAAAATTCATGCAAATTAAAATGTTTTATTAAAATGTTGTTATAAATATCTGTTTTAACACTAATTAAAGATCTAACAAGAGACAGATATAATCGGATCATTATTTGGAATTAAAACCAATTTTGTGGAAAACACACTAGTGTATCAAATGGTTATTTAAAGTCCACGACTGTTTTTAAACCAGTATTTTTTTTTTTTCAATATTACTCTAAACTTTAAATATTGATTTAAAATCCACACTCGTTTTTAAAACCAATATGTATTGTAGACTTCAACTGAAAATTAAAATGTTTTTTAAACCAGTATTTCCTAAACTTCAAATGTGGACTTTTTTTAGATAAAAAATCCCGATTGTTTTCCAAATCAGTATATTGTGAGCCTAAGCATTGCTTTTGATAAATTTAAATAACTTTTTTTGTATAGATTTTAAATCAACGAGTTTTATCTAAACCAGTATTTTGTATACTGGGACATTAGAGTGAAATTTTTCTGTATGACAAATTTTTTTTTCTCCGCCTTTCAAAGTCCGGGCATTTTTTTTTATTTTACTAGGCCTAAGCTTTATGTGGTACCAATTTGAGGTCAATTTGATTAAATTAACCCGTGGCGCCCGGCGGTCAAAGTTTTGGATTTTTGAAAAATTAAAAAATAAAAAATAAACATATCTTTCGACACGTCATATTTGTTACATTTAATGCGCTGAGCACGAATATCAAAAATATTTTAAAATCGGTTGAACCGTTTTCGAGATATCGCTATTTGAAATTTGCAAAAAATGGCGGTTATTTCCTACGTTCAAACAATTTTTTAAAAAAAGTCTCAAAATTTCCGCCGACCCTTTTGTAGAGCTTAAGACAGTCTTTCATTTGAAACAAATTTGAGCCCAATTTGATAATTTTAACCCTTGGCGCCCTTCGATCAAAGTTTTTGACTTTTGGAAAATTTTCACCAAAATTTTGGATTTTTGAAAATTAAAAAATAATGGAAAAAATATCTTTCAATACATTATTTTTATAAATTTTAGTATGCTGAATACGAATTTAAAAAAAAATAATATCGGTCGAGCGGTTTTCGAGATATCGCCATTAAAAATTTGTCAACGAAAGGTCGGGGTTTTCCTACGTTTAAGAATTATTTTTAAAAAAATCTCAAAATTTCCTTACCTTAACGCTTTCATAGAGCTTGATACAATCTTTCATTTAAGCCTAATTTGAGCAAAATCCGATAATTATAACCTCGATTAAAGTTTAGAGTTTTTGGTAATAAGTTTCTAAAAAGTCAAAAATTTTAAAAATGGGCGCCACGGATAAAAATGATGGGATTTCGCTCAAAGTAAGTTTAAATGAAAGATTGTCTTAAGTTTTATGAAAGGGTCAACGCAAAGAAATTTTGAGACTTCTTCAAATAACTTCTTATAGGAAAAACGGAATTTTTTACAAATTTTGGAATGCCGATATCTCGAAAACCGATCGGTCGATTTTAAAATTTTTTTATTATTCGTGCTCAGCGCATCGAAATTCACAAGTATAATGTGCCAAAAGATGTATTTTTTTTTAATTTTATTTCTTACAATTTTTCAAAAATTCAAAACTTTGACCGCTGGGCGCCACGGGTAAATTTAATCCGATTGACCTCAAATTTGTACCACAAAAATTTAAGACCTAGGACATTAAAAATTTGCCCGGACACTTGGGAAAATCAAAAGTTGACAAAAAAATGCCAGTCTACTGGACATGTTACAGACTCTATTTCGTTCGGAAGTGGTTTACTCGTAAAACGCAAAACGAATATTTATTTTTCGTTATATTTGGAATGAAATTGCATGGAATGGTTTTCACTCCGAAATTTGTTTTAGTTTTAAGTTTTTTGAAAAAAAAAAAAACTTTGGAACTACTTCCAAACGGAATTGTCGTTGTGACAGGCCCCATTATATCCACGAATGGTTTCCATACTAGCATTTTAAAAACCAGTATTTTATAAGTGTTTTTCTAACCTGTGTTTTAAGGAATAAAAAATCGTGTGATTTTTTTAGTCCCGTGTTTTTTAAACCAGTATTTCTAAGAATAAAAGTCAAACTATTACTTTTAACAATTGAAACTAAGGAGTATAAACATGTCCCAGCAGAAATTTTGCTGAACGTTCAGCAGCTTTTGGAAGGGGAACTTGAGTAAAGGAGCGCATCCAATTGCGCTGAATTCATGCATGATTCCCTAAGGCGATGTCCCACTTTAGAGCGCTAGTTGGATACACAGAAACAGCGCTCTTTAGATGCACTGAAATCACGTGTCTTTAGAGCGCTGATTTAAGCAGAATAAAGATGCTGTAAATTCATGTATCTTTTTAGCGCTGATTTAAGCAGATTAAAGATGCAGTGAATTCATGTATCTTTGTAGAGCTGATTTAAGCAGAATAAAGATGCTGTAAATTCAAAGTTGAAATCAAATAACTAAAATTTAAAAAAATATAACAAAAAAATTCATTCGTTTTACTTTACAAAACTTTATTTATGTGAAACAAAATGAAAAAAAAAAAAATCGGAAGTGAACATCAAAAAATATCGGAAATTTTCATTTTCACATTTTTTATGGGATTTTTATTGGGAACAGCGGTCAAAGATGCTATGATTGAAGCGCTCTTTGCAGCGCTGATTAATGCGCAATAATGATGCAGTCAAATCATGTGTCTTTGTATAAAACTCATGTTTTTTTATTCAAAAAGTGTTAAAAATATTAAAAAGGAAAGCAAGTGTGAAATTTTATCAAAAAATAATTACACATTATAAGTTTTATATAAAAAATTTTAAAAAAAAATAAAATTTTTTCCCCTTCCTTTTACTGCATCCCTAAGAGCGCTCTTTGGATGCGCTACGGTATGCTATAAACAGATGCTGTGTCGCCAAAATCTCGATTTATTTCTGCTGGGGTATTACACTGTGCAAGTTTAGTGATTTTAAATAAAAAAAAATACTGGTTTTGAAAAATCTAGTATAAAAATTACTAGTGGAAAATTTGTATTTTATAGGTATAGGTAAAATACTGGTTTATAAACAAAATACTAGTTTTTAGAAAACTTGTAAATTTAAAATCACAATAAACCTGGTATACAAAATTGATATTTTTATTGAGGTTGATTTGTAAAATACTGGTTTATAAAATACTGGTTTATAAAACCAACGTGGATTGTATCATCTTAAGCCTACAAAATACATGTTTAAAAAAAATCTAAAAAAATACTGGTTTAGTAAACATTTGTATTGAAAACACTATTTTTTTTTTAAATAAATATTTATAGTATATAAAATACTGGTTTTGAAAAATTATTATTATTAGTTAGGTTGATTTACCAAATAGTACAAAAATCATTAGTGGAAAATTTTTATTTTATAGGGATTGATAAAATACTGGTTTATAAGAGTAACGTGCATTGTATCATTTCTAGCCTACAAAATACATGTTTTAATAAAAATCTAAAAGACTGGTTTAGAAAACGTCAGTTTAAAAAAAACTAGTTGTTTATATAAAATACTGGTTTTGAAAATTATTATTATTAGTTACGCTGATTTATCAAATACTGGTTCATAAAATACTGGTTTATAAAACCATTGTAGATTGCGTCATTTCAAGTCTTAAAAATACAATTCTTTTTTAAAATCTGTTAATACTGGTTTAGAAAATAATAGTTTGAAAACACTTGTATTGAAAACACCGAGGATATGAAATCAACATGAGATGTCAATTAAATTTTAGAATAAGAATTTTATGTTTTAAACTTCATTTGAATTTTTCCTATCGGCTACAACTGGTCATATGTTTATTTTCTCAAAATTAAGTGAGTTTAATTGAAAAATTATTTAGAAATTTTCCAAGACTTATTTTAACAAGAGTGTGTAAAACAAAGTTTATTGCCTTATTTTAATTGTTAGATTTATTAGAAGAAAAATTGATGTGTACATACATATTTTTAAATTATTACAAGTTGAATGACTTTTGTTGGATTATTGTCAAAAGGGTCTTTGACTTTTGTACAGAGTTTTCATAAATACAAATGTGTGCCATCAAAAAACAAAATTCTATTTTCCTCAAAAATAAAAAAAATTGTTAAAAACAATGCAATATTTATGTTAGCACAATTTTTTGGTGTTTTTTTTTTTAATTTTTTGTTTTCAACAGACATGCCTCTTCCGAATGTGACACACCCATGTTTTATTTAGCTAGTAGCAATAATGTATGAATGATTTTAAATCAAATAAATTTGCATGGCACACAGTTAGTCAAAAAAAGTGTCGGACAGATGCAGCGATAATATTTTAAAAACAATTTTGCAGTCAATTGAAATGGCAATTTCTTGTAACAAAACAATCAAACATTATTTCAGACCATGAAAAGCTTTTTTGCAAAATATTAAATTTTTTTAACTAAATATGTGTGTTAAAAAACTTTACCTGGAATGTCCTTTTTGGTTTCATTATATGGCAAAATTTCTTACCAAATTGCAAAAAAAATATTTTGTCCGATTTCTCTTTTAATCGGCTGTATTTTCCCGTATTCCAGGAATGTCACTGTTGCCACTCTCCTGTTTTTGCTTCGTAATATGTCGAAATTTCCAAATTGCAAAAAAATTTTTGTCCGATTTCTCTTTTGATCGACTGTATTTTCATATGAATTTACTTGGTTTCTGACTTGTATGTTTGTTTCTTGATATAATCAAATATTTATTTAATAACAGAAATATTTATACTAACATGCAAAATAAATTTGTTTTATTTGAATTTTTTATTTTATTGTGATTTTGATGTATGGTGTGCAACATGTCTATTTAATTTTTTTTTTTTATTATTAAATTTTTTCATTGTTGTACTACAATATTCACAAACATATTTAGATGTCTGTATAATAATATGTGCTAAATATTTTAGTGTTACTTAAATAATTTGTTGGAAAATAATATCATGAAAATCATCAAGAAAAAATATTTGGCACAGTATGTTAACATTTGGTTTATCCCTATTAATATTATAAATCTGATTGTTGGTTTGTCTGTCTGTCTGTCTTTCTATCTGTCTGTCTGTCTGGCTGTCTGTCTGTTCCGCAATAAGTACAGAACGGCTTAACCGATTTTCATGAAATTTTCACCACAGATAGTACTAACCGAGGCGGGAACTATAGGCCATAAGCGAACGCGATCGGACAAAGGGGCGTAAAATGCCACGCCCCTTTGTACCATGCTAAAGCTATATATCTACCTGTCAGACAATAACGGAAAAACGGCTGAACCGATTTTCATGAAATTTTCACCACAGATAGTACTAACCAAAGCGGTAACAATAGGCCATAAGCGACCGCGATCGGAAAAAGGGGCGTAAAATGCCACGCCCCTTTGTACCATGCTAAAGCTATATCTGCCTGTCCGGCAATAACGGAACAACGGCTGAACCGATTTTCATGGAATTTTCACCACAGATAGTACTAACCGAGGCGGGAACTATAGGCCATAAGCGACCGCGATCGGACAAAGGGGCGTAAAATGCCACGCCCCTTTGTACCATGCTAAAGCTATATCAGCCTGTCAGACAATAACGGAAAAACGGCTGAACCGATTTTCATGAAATTTTCACCACGGATAGTACTAACCGAGGCGGGAACTATAGGCCATAAGCGACCGCGATCGGAAAAAGGGGCGTAAAATGCCACGCCCCTTTGTACCATGCTAAAGCTACAGTATCGGCCAAAACTAAAGCACCCCCTCAGTGAATTTGTTTTTAAATCAAAATTTGTGTCATAAAACCCCATTTTTTATTGTTTGTCTATTGTTTAGTTTGTTTTTCTTATTTTTTATTGATAAACAAAAACTGTGGAAGTCATCGTTCTATAAAAAATAAGTTATAACCAAATAAAACGGAAAATATGGCTGACAAAACTAAAGCACCCCTTCATACAAAATAAACAAAGACAACTTAAAATTAATAATTTGTTGCAAATTTATTCCATCCCTTATGATATCACAGGACTTGAATATATCAATAATTCCATCAAATCTATGAATAAGCCGAATTCCTTGACCAGAGAAGCAATCCCAGACCATTAAATTCCCGCTTCCGTGTTTTACCTTTGTTTTGCAATACTTAAATTAAAAATGGTCTGGTATTGCTTCTCTGGCCAAGGAATTCGGTCGATTCATAGATTTGATGGAATTATTGATCTATTCAAGTCCTGTGATATAATAAGGGATGGAATAAATTTGCAACAAATTATTAATTTTAAGTTGTCTTTGTTTATTTTGTATGAAGGGGTGCTTTAGTTTTGTCAGCCATATTTTCCGTTTTATTTGGTTATAACTTATTTTTTATAGAACGATGACTTTTATTTGGTTATAACTTATTTTTTATAGAACGATGACTTCCACAGTTTTTGTTTATCAATAAAAAATAAGAAAAACAAACTAAACAATAGACAAACAATAAAAAATTGGGTTTTTATGACACAAATTATGATCTAAAAACAAATTCACTGAGGGGGTGCTTTAGTTTTGGCCGATACTGTATATTTGCCTGTCCTGCAATAACGGAAAAACGACTGAACCGTTTTTTATGAGATTTTCACCACAGATAATACAAACCGAGGCGGGAACTATAGGTCAGAAAAATCCGCGATCGGAAAAATGGGCGTAAAATGCCACGCCCCTTTGTACCAATCAGAAACTATGTCTGCCTGTTCCGCAATCACTGAAAAGTGATTTAACCGATTTCACTGAAATTTTTACCACAGATACTACTAACCGAGGCGAAAACTATGAGCCACAATAAAGGGCGATCGAAAAAAGGGGCGTAAAATTCCACGCCCCTTTTTGTTACACTGAAAGCTATTTCTGCCTTTTCCGCAATTACGCTTAAACAGTTAACTTGATTTTTATGAAATTTTCACCACAGATAGTATTAACCGAAACGAAAAGTATGATCCCCAATAGAGGGCTATCAAAGAAAGGGGGCGTAGAAAGCCACGCCCCTTTTTACTATACTGAAAGTTTTTTCTGCATGTTCCGTAATCATGCTTAAACAACCATACCGCTTTAAAAAAATAAATAAAATAGCACGCCCCTTTTTATTCAATTGAATGCTATTTGTGTCTGTTCCGTAATATAGCATAAACTGCTAAACCGGTTAGAATGATATTTTTACCACAGATAGTAAGTACTTACCTAGGCGGGAACTATAGATTAAAATAGAGCGCGTTTGGACAACGGGGCGTAAATTGACACGCGCCTTTGTGCTATACTGAAAGTGTTTCTGCCTGTTCCTTAATAACGCTTAAACGACTAAACCGATTTTAACAAAACTTTTTCCATAGATAGTACTAACAGAGGCGAGAACTTTAGTCTGTATCAACTGCCACGCCTTTTGCAATGTACGGAAATTTTTTTCTGCCATACCGTAATCACGCTTAAACTATGAACCCGATGTTGTTATAATTTTCACCACAGTTAGTAATTATTGAGGCGGAAACTATAGACACCACCAGACAAAGGCGTGAGTTGACACGCCCCTTTGTAATACATTAAAATTTATTTTTGCCTGATCCGTACTCACGCGTTAACGGTGAAACCAATTTTAAGCAAATTTTCACCACAGTTGGTACTTACCGCGGCGATCGGGCAAAGGGGCTTAAAATGCCGCACCATTTTGTATTAAATTAAAAAATATTTTTTCCTGTTTCGCAACTATATGCCATATAAAATGCGATGAGCCAAATTAAAGTAAAATGCCACATCAATTTGTAATATACAGAACGTTATTTCTAGCTTATTTGCTACCATGCAAAAACGGCTTAACCAATTCCTTTAAACACTACTACATATTAGAACCTGAAAACAGTTAAGCCGATTTCAATGAAATTTTCAACACAAATAGTGCTATAGGCAATATTTAACAGCGATTGATAAAAAAGGCATATAATGTCACTCCCCTTTGTACTTTTGTGAGTTAATATTGTCTGCCAGTTCCGCAAACGTGGAAAACCTGCTGAACAAATTTAATTGCAATTTTCATTAGGTGCTAACCAATAGGGAAACTATAGGTCACATGAGACCAAAATTGAACTAGATGCGTTAAATGCCACACCCACTTGAACTATTGTGAAAGTTATGTCTTTATTGAAGTTTTCACCACATAAAGTGCTAACCGAGGAGGGAACTATAGGTTCCTTTTAAAAGCCATTAAAGAAATACATTAATTTTGGGGTGGGGCGATTATTCGTTTTTTCTATTTCGCTTTGCGTCGGGGTCGTAACAGTTGCCTTTTATGGTCAATATTAACTCACAAAAGTATTGCACCTGCTGGGCAATGTCTTTGGGTTCCTTTTTTGATTTGAAATCGGGAAGTTCCAAACAAGGTGCAATAAACGGTTTGATTTTTTTTGTTAAAAAAAACGTTTTTGATTTTTTTTTGTAAAAAAGGTTTTTATGATGGTCGAATAATTTTTTTTGAACGGCCTGCATCACACACTCCACCCAACCAAGAAGGTTTGTTCCCATGACGGAAGAACACGTACGCACAATGTTCCCGACGCTAAGCGAAGTCGAAAAAAATCGACCAAACCTCAGGAATAGGTTTATATTCACCAGTGAAAAGTCATGAAGCAGTAGATAAACTGACTAATAAAAAACTCATTCATTATATAATATTTTTTTCAACCCGGGCAACGCCGGGTGCAAAACAGCTAGTAAATTATATTTTTAGATGATTATGGAATATATTAACGTAATTATATGGGGAACAATTTTTAATTTGATAGTTTTTCTTTTTGAAGGTTAAAAAATATATATTAGGAAAAATTATTCATGATTTTCAGATTATAAAAGAAAAATTTTTCAAACAAAATTGAAACTGTCTGTGTAATAAACACTACACAGACAGTTTCAACTTGTCAACATTTTTAGTAACAACCAAATTCAAAATTTGAAGAAGTTAAAAAATATGGTTTGAAAACAAAAAAATAGAAATAAATGGAAGAGCGGCCTTCGGATGCCCCGTGCCAGTTGCCAAAATGAATAAAAAAAATCTTTAATATTTTTGTTTTTCTGTAAAGACAGTTGAGCTCAGGCTCTAATTATAATTATGTACACTCAGAAAATTATGTAAGTTACTACATGTTAGTTGTTTGGATATTTTACAGTAATTAGTTGTTTTCAACTAAAAAGTCAGTTGTTTTTGTATGAAAAATATCAAACAACTATTTCTGTTAGTTATTTTAAGTCGTTTTTTTGAATAACTTACAAAAAAGTACTGTAATGTAGTAACAGTTATTTAAAGTAGTAAATTTTATTTTTTTATCTCCGAAAATTTTTTTAAGTTTTTTTCCAAAAAATTAAAATAAATTTTGGTTTTTTTTAAAAAAAAAAAACTTGGAAAAAATTTGGTCTTCAGTTTTTTTTCTAAAAAATTTTTGAAAAAAAAAATTATATATTGATTATTTTATTTTTACTACATTTTAGTGTTTTTGACTACAAATGTAAGTAGTTTTTACTACATAAGTCAGTTGTTTTTTGTCAGTTAAAATAACTAACATTGTTAGTTGATTTAACTGAAAAAGTAGTTGACCCCAAAACAACTTACAAAGTAGTTATTTTAACTGACATTTTCAGTTGATTTTACTAACATAATTTTTTGAGTGTATTATAATTTTTTAATCATGTTATATGTGGTTTGAATTGAGAAAGGTGTGAAAGAAAAATTGATTTTTCTAAAAATTTAAGACATCCTGGTTCGTTTTTTACTAGTTTCATATAATCCAGTTATTCATTCAGTATCAGAAAAACTTTTAATGTCAAATTTATTCAGTTAATAGTCAATTTTATTCTATATGTGAAAATTATTAACAGATCGCAGCCGCCAGGGATTGAACCCATGATCTGTAATGTTTTTGCTATTAACTGCCTCTTAGGTACGATCACTCTAGACCGATACGCTAAGTTGGCTGTTAAGCAAGTATCAACTAAATCATGGTTTTTCAATTTCTGTGTGGTTGTTACTATGGTTTTTTAGTACAGAAGAAGGTGAAATTGCATTATGGTGAATAAATTCAATTTTTTAGTAATCATCCTCCTCTCCTTCATCAACTCTGATCTAAGTACTTATTTTGCAACCTTGCCAGAACATGGTCTATATTTTGTAGACACAAATGTTAGGTGTTGCCATTTTCCAAAGATACTATATTGCCACTTAGGCCGACTTAAAGTCGTTATTTTCAAATTTTTGTTTTTCTGTAAAGACAGTTGAGCTCAGGCTCTACTTATAATTATGTATTATAATATTTTAATCATGTTATATGTGGTTTGAGTTGAGAAAGGTGTGAAAGAAAAATTTGTTTTTCTAAAAATTTTAAGACATCCTGGTTCGTTTTTTACTAGTTTCATATAATCCAGTTATTATAATCATCAGAAAAACTTTTAATGTCAAATTTATTCAGTTAATAGTCAATTTTATTCTATATGTGAAAATTATTAACAGATCGCAGCCGCCAGGGATTGGCGTATATCATATAAAATGGCACATTTCTAATAAGTTGGCATTACTGATTGTGCTATTTTAAAGTTAACATCACTGTCATTTTTTAAGTTAACATCACTGTTAACTTTAAAATAGCACAGCAACTTATTGGTAGAAACATTTTCCAGTTCTGAGTAAGTTTGAGATTTTATGCATAACTTTAAATTAACATTTGTTGGACTCCAAGTCATTATCAAAATGTTTAAATCAATAGAATTATTCTTACGAATTTCTATCGCCAAAAACGCGTTTTCAAATAATTTTTTAATTGAAACTCGTCCGATGAAGAAAATTGTTATATCAACCATCAAATTGTAGGCGACTAATTGATTTTTTTTTTTCAATCAAACACTTTTTCGATTTTGATCACAAATTTAATACACAGTGCAACAACCCAAATCGGAAAGGGATGAAACCAAAAGCAAATAAAAGCTGACATATTCCATAACAAGGCCCTTAAGGCGTTTTTTTTTAGTTCAGCGCTAGTTTTTTTTTAGAAGCATTTGAAATTGGTGAACTTTAATTTTAATTATAATAATAACACTATGCTAGTCGCAAAAATTAACAAGCTGGACACCCTGCTGGTAAAGCTAATTCGGGTACGCTGAACTCAATAATGCTAGCCGTTTTTCGAAGTTAGCGATCGTAGTCGCGATATTCGCGATTTAAAATTGCCTAGGTACTACAAAAAATTAATTTTTATGCTTTTGGGATAGTTTTTAAATAAAAATTTGAAAAATCCATTTTTTTCGCGAAAAAAAAATACGAAAAAAAGAAAAAAATTCCGCGAAAAAAAAAATTCGCAAAAATTTTTTTTTTTTTTAAATTTTGTGTATGTAGTGTATCGTATTCTATTCATTTTCATAAATTAACAGCAAAATAAAAAAAATTCGAAAAAAAAATTTCGCGAAAAAAATTTCCGCAAATAATTTTTTTTTTTTTGTATATTTAATAGAGTTTAGATGATAAAAATTCAGCAATTGTCTAAATAATATAAAAAAAATATTTTTTTTTTAATTAAAAATAAAAAAATAATCGCGAATATCGCTAATACATACGCTAACTTTCAAAAAAAAATTATATTACAATGGGATTTAGTGTACACGAACTAGATTTACCAGATTTCTGTCGTAAATTCAAATCAAACTAAAAATATTTGCATTGAACCAATTTTTTCACAACAACAAAATATTGTTTCGCGAAAAAATTCACGGTATTATAGTTTGTTGTGTTAGTTTAACAGATTTGAATGGTTTTAAATTTAAAAATTATCGCAAAAGTTTAAAAATATCGTTTTTATTGTACTTAAGCGTCATAATTTTAAATCGCGAATATCGCGAATACGAGCGCTAACTTCGAAAAACGGCTAGCACCATTGAATTCAGCATAACCGAATTAACTTTACCAGTAGGGTGACCAGCTTGTTAAAAAAAAAAGTGTCAAATTCGAGCACAGTGTAATTGCTTAAAAACTGTATAAGGCGTATGATTAATTTTGTAATTGCCTTTAAATAACAAACATACGCAACGATGCACAGTGGTTTATTTTTAATCATTTGTCTATCAGTATGTAGGCAATGGATCGATTGTATCGAAATTCATACTGGTTAAAGCTAACGTAATTTCGAGGTGGAATTTGGTTGCTGAACCCCACATGTCCAATAAGGGCATCCCCAGGGGACCCTAAAGTTGGACCTGTAAACAAACACTTTAAATTCTAAAAAAATCACCAACTTTAAATGCGTGCAAAAAAAATTTAGCGTTGAACCAAAAAAAAATTTCTTGAGGGTTTTGTTATGTAAAATGTCAACTGTCATTTGCTTTTTGTTTGATCCCATTCCGATTCGAAAAGTTCGATTTTGTACCGCTGTGTAATTTTTTGGAAGATTTGTGAACTATTTTGTAAGAAATTTGTTTCAACATTTTTATTGTCTTTTTTATGTTGTCTTTATCAATGCAGAAGATATTTTTGAATTTAAAATAAAATTTTGAAATTACTGACTTTTTTAAAAGTTTACACCGTCCGACAAAAATGAAAAAAGTCGTTACACTCAAAAAAAACCTTCTAAAATTACAAGAAAAACGTATGACTTTTATATTTTGCTACCTCCTGTTTGACAAGAATTTTTTGTAATTTTACAAGCTTTTTACCAATAATTTTGTAATTTTACAAGCTTTTTACCAAAAAAAAATGTAAATTTACAATTTTATTGACGCGATTAAACTTACAAGGAGGTTTCGTAATTTTACTAGATTTTTTGCTACCTACTATTTTACGAGAATTCCTAGTAAAAATTACGAAATTTTTTTGTAATTTTACAAGCTTTGTACCAATAAAATTGTTAATTTAGAACTTTTTGGCAAAATAAAACTTACAAGAAATTCTAGTGAATTAGCTAGATTTTTTTGTAAAAAAAAGTTGAAAATTTGTAAAATTACTAAAAAAAATTGTAAAATTACAAAAAGATAGTGGAAATTTCAATCGAAGATTTTTTGTTAAAAAACAGGGACAACAGTCAAATATTTGAAAAATGGAATTACAAGACTTTTTCTGGTAATTTTAAAAGGTTTTTTTGTGTGTAAACACGAACTGGATAATATTAGTTTGAAACCAGAGACAAAATGCAGTTAAACTGCATTTATAGTTTTTCTTTTCGTGATCCTGTTTCCTTTTAAAATGACTTAAAAGTTTTCGAGAATTACATTTTATAAAGTATTTTTTTTTTTTGATATTAGTATAGGGTGTTTTTTTAGAGGTTCACAACTTTGAATTGGTAATACTGCTTTATTTGACAACCGATCTAACTGCTGATAGTTGTGTTTTGTTAAGTATGGTTTGACATTTTATCATGCAAAGACTTACATAGGAGCAACGCTTCCAAATTGTAGACATTTTTTATCAAAAGAATGATTTTTTTCGTCGAACTTAAATTTTATTCAAAGATCCTATTAATTGGTTACCAATATCGTTGGATTTAACCCCATTTGATTATTTTCTGTGGGGATATGTAAAGTAACATGTCTTGTCCGATAAATTAGAGGCAATTAAACACCTGGAAATAAACCTTCGACGAGTTAATGGAGAAATTCGAGAAACAGCCTCAAATTCTGTAAAAATTGTGTGAAAATGGAGGTTCAGATTACTCCATTTACGAGCCATTTTTGGTATCGATATGGCTCCAAATCATTTTTAAACATTAATGTCATAAAATTATCTATCCAATAAAATTAGTTTGATTGATATTAAAAAAAATTTTCATTACTTTATTTTAATTTAAAGTTCGGTAACAGTAAAAAAAAACACCCTATACTTGTCCTAGGATGTCCCTAATGGTAGCAAATGAAAGAGGAGGATCTCCCATAATTTTTCTATTTTATTATTTTTTACATATCAGTAAAAAGGAGGTAAGTTTCAAAAATGTATCCTTAAATATCATTCAAAATTTCAACAAAATATTTTGATAAAGTTTTCAAATGACTTTAATCACATCCTTATATTCTGAATGGCAAAATAAAAACATGGAAAATTATGGGAGATCCTCCTCTTTCATTTTCCATCACAATAGTCATCCTAGGCCAAGTACAAATATTTCAAAAAAATTTACAATTGTATCCTTTGAAGTCCTTTTGAAAGGAAACAGGATCACGAAATGAAAAACTGTAGATGCAGTTTTACTCCATTTAATCTCTACTTTCAGACATATATCATTTGGTTTGTATTTAATACTGCACTCAGAGAAAAATGCTTCATAATATTTATGACATGATTTCATACATACTTTTGTCATAAAATTTCTTTATATTTATGAAATCTTCATATATAAAATAAAGTTTTATGGAAAAAGTTTATGAAATGCAGTTCATTAAATTCATGGTTTCATAAAAAAAAATGATAAACGTGTCATATGATTTTTTATAATATGATTAAGAAATTGAGAAAAAACAATTATTTTTTTTTTTTTTTTTTTTTAAAGAAACAACACTCAGGCAATGCTGCCTATCAATTACTACTGTAACCGTGATGTTTCTTTCGGAAAGGGGATAGAAGAGAGATGAAAGATTTGAAAGATAGAAGGGCTTTAGTATGGCAACACTGTAATTGCGCGTGTTGATAATTTTGAGTACAGTTGTTGCATCGCCATCTGTTATTGATCTGGCGAATTATTTTTGAAGCTGTGTTTAATAGCCATTATTTTATTATTTTACTTCGTTGACGTTTTTTTTTAGTGCTATTTATCAACGAAGGAGGGTGCTGCGATAGATATTAGTTATAAATAGAAACTAATAAATATCTGAAAAAAATGTTGTTCTGCCTGAGCCGGGAATCGAACCCAGGCTTGCTGGCTAGTAGTCCAACGCGCTAACCACTAAGCCACAGCACCCTTAAATTATAGCTCCTGAAGTCGATTTTTAAAATTTTAATTACATTCTTCGAATGTAAATATCATAAATTTTATTTGTAACAAAATAGTGAATTTGCTTTATTAATGAAACATTTCATAAGTACTCTGAAATGTTTTCATAAATATAATGAAACTGTCATTAAAGTTCGTTCAATGTAACTGTTTCATAAATATTATGAAACATTTCATAAAAAATACTATTTTTTTAAGTATTTCATTATAAATATGGAATTATTTCATACACCCAAAAAAAAACGTGGGTATTCAATACTAAAAATTTTACTAATGAACTAATTTTTTAGTTCAAAATAATCTAGTGCAGGCGTTGGTAATCAATACTAAAATTTTTTACTAATATTATTCAAAACCGGTAAAAATTACTAATTTTAGTACTTTGAAGATACTAAAAAACTACCGTACTACTGGTAATTAGTAACTTATTAGTAGATTTTGGTACCAAATCACTTACTAATATTTTTACTGCAGAATTATTTGGAGTGTAGTACCAATAAAGGGTTTGTAAATACTATGAATTAGTTTCCTAATATGATAAAATATTTAAGAAACAATAAATTAAATCTATAGTTTTTCATTGTATTTATGAAACATTTCATAATATTTATGAAGAGTTTCATAAATGTTTTTGAAATTTTATTCATTATATTTATGAAAGCTTTAATAAATATATTGAAAATTTTCATTAATATTGACCCTATGAACAATTATGAAACTGTTTCATTGTATTTATGAAACTGTTACGTTGGACGAACTTTAATGAAGATTTTCATTATATTTATGACAGTTTTCATAAATATAATGAAGTTTTTTCTTTGTGTGTAGCTGTACGACGGTGTTATAACACCCCACAGTTAAAATCCCCAAATATTTACTAATTGAATAATCAATTTTGTGCCATAAATGATCTTTGATCTTTTTTTTCAAAAACATTTAATGATCAGAGATTATTTTAAGTAATCATTTCATAACTCATTTACAAAGAAATTCTGTATTATCTTAATTTATCAAACATCAATAAATTGTTTTTAGTATCTAATAATTTTTTCTTAAATAAACATTTCAAAATTTTAAGACATTTTTATGGCTTGTATAACAGTTTAAATTGAGATATTGCCTGAATGTGTCTACATATATAATTCTTTCATATTTATTTTACCAGTTTTTTTCTCGTCCAATAAATAAATGACAGCCTTTAAGGCATTCGTGTTCAATTAGTTAAGCATGCAGTCATAATAATAAAATAAAAATTTGATTTCTGTACAAACAAAAATTTTTAGGAATTTTTTTCCGTAATCTTGAAAATTTAATAAGAGGAAAAATAAAAGCTACAAAAATATTTAATGTCATTTTAATTTTAAGAAACTGTGTATGAACGAATTTAGAATTGTAACTGAAAACACATTATTACAAATGGTGTGTAATAAAAAAAAAATAATGGATGGTTGAGTGGTTTGAAATGGTTTAAAAATATAAAAACTACTGTCATGATTTTTTTTAAACAATTTTAAAAATTGAGGTAATAGTTTTAATTTTAACAAAAAAAAGAAAAAATGCGCAGTTTTATTGTAAATGTCATAATTTAAATCATCATTATTTACAAAAAATAAAGTAATTGTATTTAAATTTTCTATACCAGGCACGACAGCTTACAAGATGATTAATATGTATTAAAAACAATCAAATTGTATTATAAATTTAAAATTATATCACTATAAAATTCTCAACCTGAACACGCCCTATTTGTATTAAAATGTTGTTTTGATTTTAAGAAATATTTTATTCATATTTAAAATAATTATAGTCTTAATATTTTTTTTTTATTTAATTAATGTTTTCTTTGTAATTTGTGTATTTCAGCCGAAGCCATATTAAAATGTTGGCGTTGTTCTACAGATGTCTCAAATGGTGAATTTTGTAATGATCCCTTTGATCCAAATGCGATAACAGAACAGCAGCGTTATTGGAGTTATGTTAATTGTACCTACTCGGTTGGTGTGAAATCGGTTAATGCCCGTCCTGTTTGTAAAAAATTGGTACAAGAAGGTGAGTTACAGAACAAAATACGAAAAATACTGGTAAAAATACTGGTTTTTAAAAAGTTACTGGATGTTTATCAATAGCGTGGCATTTTTTTCAACTTTTGATTTTCACAAATGTCCGGGCAAATTTTTATACTACTAGACCTTAAAGTTATGTGGTACAAATTTGAGGCCATGCGGATTAAATTAACCCGTGGCGTTCAGCAATCAAATTTTTGGATATTTGAAAATTTAAAGAAAACAAGTAGAAAAGTTAAATTCGACTTGGCCGAATCTATGAATACCCTCCACAATGCCCTTTTTAAGTGATAGTAAATTTTCTAACGTGAAAAAAGAAAATTTTTAATTAGAAATATTTTATTTGTGTAAAAAAACTTTTTGTTAAAATAATTTAATTTTGAGTGTAAAATTTTTTTTGTGTGTAAAATTTTTTTCGAGTGTATTTTTTTTAGTGTAAAAATATTTTTGAGTGACAACAATACGTTATTAAATATTTGTGTGCCTTACCAATGTTTTTAAAATATGTTTAACGGGTTTTCAACGCGTGATTTAGTGCACTTAAAAAATTATGTCATTAATAGGGATGAGATTTCCATGCAAATGCATGTTTTTTGTCGATAGTCTAAAAACGATATTGACCAATTATCTTTCCGAATCAAGAAATTTGCGTTAAAATGGCATCGATTTGTTTTTGCATATTTTGGTGAAAATGCATATTTTTGCATATTTTGGTTTTAAATGCATATTTTGTGCATATTTCCAACTTTTAAGTACATATTTTTGCATATTTTGGCATAAATTAGCAAAAACACAAATTGAATTCTACTTCTTTCTAAAACTATTTTAAATTTTAAAAATTTATTTTGGAAATAAGAATTATTTTTTTTTCTTTAAATTTTTTTTATAGATTGTCTTAAGTTCTAAAAAATCTTGCTTATATAAAGTTTTAAATGTTACTATTTAAACCCGGTGTTACTTTTTGCTTTTAAAGAAGTTTTTCCTATGAAAACAAGATTTTTTCCGCACATTTTATTTTTTAGTGCATATTTTTAAGTTTTTTAGTGCATATTTTGAGTTTTTTAGCGCATATTTTCGATTTTTTAGTGCATGAAAATCTCATCCCTAGTCATTAACTGTTTGTAGTTTATTTAAAAAATTTTACGTTTAGTCGTTTTTAAAAGAAAAAACATTTGTTTGATGTTTAGTTTTTATTAATGACTACTTCTGTCCTTTGTTTGAAAAATAACACACTAAAAAATAAAGACTTTCATTAACATTTAATTTTTAAAGTCATTTATTTTTGTTCTGTAAGTAAAAACTACTGATTATTCTATAAATTTTTCATGATTTGTGTAATTAATATTTTTTTAAATTGTTGGTATTTTTTAATGATATATCATTAGTTTTTACCTACACAAGTAGGTTATTTTTTGTAGGAAAAAAAATTAAAAAAATTATTTATAGAAATATAAAAACATATTTGTATCAAGTGATTTTGGCACGATGGGTAAAGTGTCTGGCCAGAATGTAGTTGATTGCGGGATTAACATTTTATTAAAAATTTTTAAAAAAATATTTCAATAGAAAATTTCAAAAAATAACCTACGAAATCATTAATTTTTAATGTTTTCGTATGTTATTTTTGGTAAAAATAACAGAACTATCATTAGTTGTTAATGTTTTCGTAGGTTATTTTTTTCGAATTTGTTGGATGAAAAAAAACGTAATTTTTTAATGTTTAATGTTATTTATTTTAGAAAATTTTGTCAACAGTAAAAAAAAAAATGTTGATGTTTGTTAAAACAAATGAATAATTACTGGAACGGTTTTCAAATGTTTTATCACTTGTTTTAAATATGTTTTTCATTTGTTTTTGCCTACAAAATATTTTGAGTGTGTGAACATAATCTGAAATTCACGGTTTTGTAAAAACTTTAGAGTTGTGTCGTTCACGAACGAACTAGTTCAATTGAACTATTCACTTAACTGAACGGTTTATCTAGTTCGTTCATTTCAGCTCTTTTAGGGCTTTTCAGGTCAATTGGTCATTACTTCATTTTGATCTTTTAGTTCGGCCGTTCAATTTTTTTTTGTTAACTTTATTAGTTTTCTCTCCTCTTTAGGCACGCTTTCTCATAAGTTATGTTTTTTTACAAAAATTGTATATATTTATTTTAATTAATGTTTTTATTCAACATTTTTTTGTATTTTTTGAATGAAAGCCAAAACAACAGAAATGATCAAAATGATTCGATCACAAACTGTTGAACGACAACAAAAATTGACCGATTTGAACTAGATGAACGACCAACAGACATGATCAACATGTTTCGTTTACGAACTGTTGAACGAAAACAACAAAAGAGCGATTGAACTAGATGAACGAACTAGGTCTTTTATCTGAAATGAACGAAAATGAGCGCTCACTCAATTGAACGATTAAGCACAAATCTAAAAAACTTTTGAACCACTGAAATTCAATTCGAACCAGGTCAGGAGAAACACAAATATATATGCCAAGCTTCTGCATCCTCAGAATTGCCTTTCGAAAGTTGGCGTGTTTTATATCTCGTAAATTCACGAAAAATCCTTGCCAAAATTCAGTCTTTTGATCATAACTTTTGAACCACTGGACCGATATCGCTGGATTGCAATGCCAACATGACCAGGTAAATACCCAACATATATGTCAAACTTCAGGAGCCTCCGTAGGTCTTTCAAAACTTACACAGAACAAATTTTGTACATAAATAGTATGAATTGCTTTCATTGATTTCAATTCATACTATATATGAAAAAAGTTATACTATTTATGAATAAATTAATTAAATTTCAGTTTTTAAAAAAATTAAAAAATCTAAGTTAGTTTGAAATAAAAAATAACAATTGTCAGAAATTTTTTTTGGAGGAAATAATAATTTGCTATTTTTGGCAAAAGAAAGGTATGTAAAATATGATTGTTATTATTTTTATAAAATTCAGCATCTTTTTTAACACAAATATGTATTTTTTCAGAAATTTAGCCGAATTTGTAATATGCAACATATCAAATACAATTCTTAAAAATATCATCCGATAGCACCCTCAAAACACCATCAAGGAGTACCACCAAAATAAAAGCGGGTTCTTCAATCATTTTAAAATTATTTTCAGAAGAAATTTAGCAAGAATATTCGCATTTATGTGTTTCTCTTAAAAATTATGTACCATTTATATGTATTTGTAATTAGAAATATAGTTTATTTATTAATAAAACCGCAGGTATCCATCCATTTAACTGTCCACGTATTATTATTATTGATTAAAATGTACATTTAGGGCAAAGATAAAAGCAAATCTATAAAAAATCCAACAGGAATTTGTTCATACTATGTATGACCAAATTCATAAATAGTATTAAAAAAGTTTGGGAAAAAAAAGTCATGTTGGATTCATAATATTTATGAATAAATTAATTCCAAGTATGATTTTTTTTTTTTCTGTGTAGCGTGTTTTCAACAGACAGACGGACGGACACCGCTAGATCGTCTTAAAATCGATCGAGGATCATGATTATATACACAGAGAAAAATAAATTTCCAACTGAATTTTTCAGTTGTATTAACTCAAAATTCAGTTGCTGCTACTACATTTTGATGTGGCTAACGAATTTTATAGTTGTTTCAATTAAAAGACAGTTGTAATAACAAAATTTTGTTGTAACTACCGATATTTAGTTGTTTCAACCTTAATTCAAATGCATCCACCGATTTTTTGTTGTAACAACTGAATTTCAGTTGGAAATTAGCAAAGTTGTTTTCTGTGTGTATACTTTATGGGGTCTTAGACCAATATTTCAAGGTATAACACACGGAATGACAAACTTATATATACCCTCTATCACTAGAGTGGAGTGTATAATAATTAAAAAATATTATCTTTTGAGTAGGTTAATTCTAGCACAAGGTCATAATTTCCTTTACTAATTAAAATTAAAACCATTTTATTCTCATAGAATAATTTTCAAAAAAAATATTTTTCTGTTTTAAATTTATTTATGTTGGTCATTTTTGTAAGAATTAATCGACATGTGTTTCGGAATTTGTCAGATTCTATTGTCAAGATTATTTAGCAAATATAAAAACCTTATACTACATGTAGCAAAGGGAATTTAAATGACATATCGGTAATGTTCAAACTAAAATATAAATACAAATTCAACTCTATTCCCATTGGGAATTAGAAGACGAAAATTGTACAATCGTAGTAAGATGTCGATCGTCAAATAAGCAACGATCGTGATCTTACTACTATTTATTTGTCTGTGCTATGAATTCTTTATAGATGTTGAAATAAAGAATACGCACCGTATACTTAAGTAATAATGCTAAAATAAAACAAATAATTCAAAAATCATCTTATTCTGTTTCAATTTATTTTGAATATTGTTTATTGGATGTATATTGCCAATTAAATGTTTATTTAAAACATCAGTTACAAAATTCATTAATAACGGCAACTCGCGGGGTACCCCGCTTGTAAATAATTTAACAACTAGAACATTCTTATTATTCATCTCACAAAAAGTATTACAAGTTGTAGGAAATTACGACTTTATTCAAATGCTTTATTATTAATATGGCATGCTTCGGCTTACCCTTTATCAATATTAATTAGCAATCTTACTATTAAATTTAAATTAATTTAAACAGTGTAAATAAAAATAAGAAAGATTACTATCAAAATTGCGCACTTGTTAAAATATTTCACCATTATATTGATCGTAAGCTTAGTAAAATCATTAGCAGATAGATGAAAATAGGATAGTTACACTAAGAAATAAACTAAATAATGGGAAAATTATCCATTTTGGATTTTTATACGCTCCAACTATAGTTGGGCGTAAATTGACTGAATTTTCCTAAAATTTAGTTAAAAAAACTTTAGTTCATTTACTTGTAAGTAGTTCATGAACACAAAAAAACTTGTAAAATTACTAGAAAAAGTCTCGTAATCCCATTTTACCAATATTTGACAGTTTTTCTTGTTTTTTTAACAAACAATTTTTGATCGAAATTTACACTCAAAAAAAAAAAAACCTTGTAAAATTACAAGAAAAACTTGTAACTTTTTTTGTTTGCTACCTCCTATTTGACAAAAATTCCTAGTAATTTTACAGGCTTTTTAAAAATAATTTTGTAATTTTACAAGGTTTTTACCAATAAAATTGTAAATTTAAAAATTTTTTGGCACGATAAAATTTACATGGAGGTTTCGTAATTTTATTAGATTTTTTGCTACCTCCAATTTTATGAGAATTCCTCGTAATTTTACAAGCTTTTTACCAATAATTTTGTAATTTTACAAGCTTCTTACCAATTAAAATTTTAATTTACAGTTTTTTTGCGCAATTGAAATTACAAATATTCTCGAGAATTTACTAGATTTTTTTGTAAAATTATCTAGAAAATTTGAAAAATTACAAAAAAAATTGTAAAATTACTAAAAAAAATTTAAATTTCGACCCAAATTTGTTTGTTAAAAAACAAGGAAAACTGTCGAATATTGGTAAAATGGGATTGCGAGACTTTTCTTACACTCAAAAAATTATGTCATTAACTGTTTGTAGTTTATTTAAAAAGTTTTCCGTTTAGTCGTTTTTAAAAGAAAAAACATTTGTTTGATGTTCAGTTTTTATTAATGACTACTTCAGTCCTTTGTTTCAAAAATAACACACTAGAAAATAAAGACTTTCATTCACATTTAATTTTTAAAGTCATTTATTTTTGTTCTGTAAGTAAAAACTACTGATTATTCTTTAAATTTTTAGTGATATGTGTAAGTAATTTTTTTTTAAATTGTTGGTATTTTTTATTAGTATTAGTTTTTACCTACACGAGTCAGTTATTTTTTTGTAGAAAAAAAAAAAAAAATCAAAAAATTATTTATAGAAATATAAAAACATGTTTGTATCAAGTGACTTTGGCAAGATGGGTAGAGTGTCTGGCCAGAATGTAGTTGATTGCGGGATCGATTCCCCAAAAATTTTATTAAAAATTTTTAAAAAAATATTTCAATAAAAAATTGTAAAAAATTACCTACGAAATCATTAATTTTTATTGTTTTCGTAGGTTATTTTTTTGAAATTTGTTGGTAAAAATAACAGAACTATCATTAATTTTTAATGTTTTCGTTTGTTATTTTTTTTTGGAATTTGTTGGTAAAAAGAGTGAAAAAAACGTAATTTTTTAATGTTATTTATTTTAGAAAATTTTGTCAACAGTAAAAAAAAAAAATGTTGATGTTTGTTAAAACTAATGAATAATTACTGGGATGGTTTTTAATTGTTTATTCACTGGTTTTAAGTGTGTTTTTCATTTGTTTTTGCCTACAAAATATTTTGAGTGTAGTAATTTAACAAAGTTTTTTTTTGTGTGTAGGAATTACTTAAATATTTGTTAAAAAATTACTTTGGTCTATAACAGCCAAACAATTAAGATTTCAGATGCAATACTTGGACAAAAATTGTAGCCAAGATAATAGTTAAGAACTCTCTAGTACAACGCAAAAGCATTGGAAAGCTCCTTCAGGCAGTTTTGGCCTTGTGAAAATGCAAAAATTGACTTCACAAGGCCAAAACTGCCTGAAGGAGCGTTCCAATGCTTTTGCAATGTACTAAAGGGTTCTTAACTATTGTCTTGGCTACAATTTTTGTCTAAGTATTGGATCGAAAATCTCAATGGTTTGGCTGTTATAGGCCAAAATATCAAAAAAAAAAAGTGACAAAAAGTGGTGAATTTTCTAGATTTTCACACTCAAAATAATCACTCTGTTAAATTACAGAGATACTCTGCTGAGACAGCAGAAAATACCATAGATTTCCAACCAGCAAGATTTTTTGTTATTTTACAAAGAAAACTCTGTAAAATGATTTCGATAAAAAAAAACTGTAAAATTTATAGAATTATCTGTAAAATATATTGATAAAACCGAGAAGAATTTTACCAAAAAAACTCTGTAAATTTACAAAGTTTCAGTTAAATGGCTTTTATGAGTTCAAAATTTTACAAAAAAAACTCTGTAAACTTACAAAGTTTTAGTTAAATCCATTTATGAGTAAAACTTCTCTGCATCAAAAACATTAATTAAAATTAAAAAAATTAAAAGTAAAATTTTGTTAAATTTGCCCGCTTAAATGCTTCCAAATTGTAAATTTACTTTTTTATTTTTGTGAATATTACGAGTTTTTAACAAGTAACTCCAAATTTTACACGTCGTAATTTTAGACACTTTTTAAAGAGGGGTTTATCGGTCATATTTGGAAGTTTTTTTAAGTGATTTTTATTTTTACAGAGCAATAAGTAAAATTACAAATGAAATTTAGTATTTTGGTTGCGAAAAAAAAACAAAATATTTTTTCTAAAATACGTATTTTAACAAAAAAAAACTGTTTATTATCTGTAAAATAGAGATTACAAAGAAAAAAGTAAAATTACAGATAAAATTTTGTTTTTGGTCACAAGAAAATACAAAGTATTTTCTTAAAATCTGTATTTCGACAGATAACTTTGTCAAATATCTGTCGAATTGAGATTACAGTCATTTTACAGAGTATTTAACAGAGTAATTATTTTGAGTGCAACATTTTGACCATGAAAACGAAGCTTTTTCTAAGTACAGTCAAACTCGTTTATAACGAACTCGGTTATAACGAATTCTCGGTTATAACGAACTAATTCTAAAGTCCCGACGTTTTGGCATCAATTTTCACACAAAATACTTCTTTTATAACGAACTCGGTTATAACGAATCCTTGGTTAAAACGAACTGCTTATTATGGTCCCACGAATACAATTTCATGTGTATTTACCTTTTTATAACGAACTACCATAAATATTTTGAAATAAGCGGCAATCATGTTTACCAAACTCACAAAAAAGTAGAACTTCTTGGTTAATACTATAATTTTTAAAGAATTTATTTATATTGTTAATGTTTTCTTCTGGATAAGTAGTTAATTTATGAAAAAAACATCAAATGAAAAAAATTTGGACCTTTTTTTGGAAATAACACTGGGTTGATATAAAATATACCCCGCTTATAGTGAACTTTGCATATAACGAACTATTCTTACTGGTCCCCCGGAGTTCGTTATAACCGGGTTCGACTGTAATATGTTTATTGTAGCCCAACAACAACAGCTAGCCCAACAACAATAGCTACAAGTTTACTTTTGAAAATAAGTCAAAATTTCAAATAGTTTACGAAATATGAGCCCAAGAAAATTTGCAAATTTTCCAAAAAAATAAAGTCTGAGAAAAAACTGCAAGTCAAAAATTGGAAGCTCGATTTTCACCGTAGACGTATGGTCTAGTGGACTTTTTTGCTCAGTACAATCCCAAGAATCAGAAACGCGAAGCGCCCATTAAGATTTTTTTCCTTCCATACTAATCGCCCTACCCTAATAAACATTTTTCATTTCTTTAAAAAAAATATAAAAAACACGTAAAAATATCGTGTTTTTCAGGGGTCGGTTTTCCCCCTAGTTCGATTTTGCCCATTTCCGAACTTAGCCTGCCCAGGACCGTAGCGAGCTATTTTATTTTGGACTGCATCATGCCATCTACAGACATACGGACAGACGGACATTCACAGAATGTCTTAGAATCAATCACATATCAATAATATGCAGACTTTATGGGGTCCCCGACCGATATTTCGATGCGTTACAAACGGAATGACAAAGTGAGTATACCCTCATACTGTGGTTGGAGGGTATAAAAAGTCTTAATTCACGTTGACTTAAAAAAATACTGGTTTAGAAATAATTTTATAGAAATATACTGGTTTTCTAACTCAAATTAGTTTTAAACAAATTTCTAAGCGTCCAACCTGAATCAAATTACGTCGCGTAAGGCGTAACGCCCAATAATTTTTCGTTTCTAATATTTAAATGTGAGTAACCTTAATCAAACGGACGTAAAAATTTCAAATTTAATGTGTTTGTTTTTTTTTTTTTACGTCTTGCGCTACGCATTTAATTCTGGTTCGACCCTAAGAAATACACAATATCTTGACAAATTACATTAAAAAACTCTTGAACCAAATCGAAATTTATTCAAATTACGTTTTAACAAATTTTATTATCGTCATTGCGACAAGCGATGACTGCAACCTAATTGTAACTCTGATCTAGACTTCCATAATGTCTTTTTAATGCCATATTTCCAATTTAAATATGATAAATTATTTTTGTGTAACTTCATATTGACATGTTCGTTATAAAAAATTTACCCTCAAAAAAAAAAAATAAAAATACACATTCGAATATAAAAATACAGATTTTCCAGACTGGGTGTTGCTTAGATTTTTTCTGGTATAATAAAAAATCAAATCAATAAAAAACCAGCTTTACTTTTCCTTTTTACAATATTTACATTTGCTTTTTATGTTTATTACTTTATGTCTATTTGTGTGTCTGCCTAGTTAGTAATGTGTCTAGACTGCAAAACAAATACATTTTGAAAGAGATTTGATAAAATCTAGTAGATTTGTAATTCAAAAGGGTCATTAAAACTTACACGAAATTTTTTAGGAACTTTAAATACAACTCAAATTAGAAAGATTGTAAAAAAATATATTTGAAACACACAATTCGCTATTGTGAATATATTTTTTTGTTTACTTAAACCCATTGTGAATAAATTGTAAGTTAAATTGTTGAACGATTTAAACTCGTCGATGAGTTAATGGCATATTTAAGTTTTATCCTTTTGAATTAAATATTTTACCAAATTGAGAGCTGTTGCTAAATAATTTGTATTCTCATAGAAAATGTTTCTCCAAATTCTCCATTGTGAATGATTTATTTTATGTTTACAATCTTAAGTAGTTCTTCATTCAGTCTAAACGCCTTAAATTTTTATTCTATAGTATATGCGTTTTTTTATATACATTTTATTTTATTTTTTTTTTTTCAAATCACTGCAAATCATTTTGGTATTTTTCCAGCCTATTGCTGTTTAGAAAACTTCATACAGTGAATAGGTTCAAGGTTTATCTTGCAAGAGTTAATGCTTGTCTATTTTTTGGGTCTACAATAACTCAATAATAAACAACATTCAACAAGTTTTAAATCAAAGATTTTTTTTTTTAATTTTATTTTTTTTTTTTATCTACTAAAAATTAAATTTAATCTTAAAAATAATTTTAGTAGAGAACAAATTTGTTTTAAAAGAAAACTAAACTATTGCAAAAAATTGTTTAAATTGAAGAAATTTGAAAAAATAATTTAAGTAGAGAACGATTTTTTTTTAAAAGAGAACCAAATTATGGCAAAAATATCTTTAAATTTTAGGAATTTGTAAAGGAATTACATTGTTAGTAAAATTTAAAGGTTTAAGTAAACAAAATATTTTAAAATTTATATTTTTTTTTAAATTTCACAACTACAGTATATTATGCTCACTTTGTTATTTATTGATTAATTATCGATTTTAAGGCATTTTATGAATGACCGTCTTTGTAAATCACAATAAAGTTCAAAATTAAAGAGCTAGACTCCGGATATTTGGCACCAATACTTTTTATGACCATAGGCTGGTTAAGTTCGGAAATAATGCAAATCACATTCGGGGAAAAAAGTTCCCCTCGAAGAACTTAAAACAACCTCTAAAAGAAAGTCATATTTTTTACCGGTTTATTTTTGTTAAGTAAATGATAAAAAATACATTTTTTTCGGTACGTCCCCTTTCGAGGACGTTACACTCAAAAAAGTAAACTAAACAAGTAGAAAAGTTAAATTCGACTTTGCCGAATCTATGAAACCCCCCACAATGCATTTTTTTAAAGGATATTACATTTTTAACATGAAAACAATTACAAATTTTGATTAGAAATATATATTTTATTTTGAGTAAAATACTCTTTTTTTCGTCATTTTTAAAACTTAAGAAAAATTACTAATTTTTTTTTTTTGAGTTAAAAACTTTTTTCGAGTTTTATGTTTTTTTTTTTACTGTAAAAATATTTTTGAGTGAATGCACGTACGTATGTACACAAAATATTGTCATTTTTGTAAAAAAAAGCTAAATTTTTTTTGAGTGTAAATTTTTTTTGAGTGTAAAATTTTTTTTGAGTGTAAATTTTTTTTCGAGTAATTTTTAAGTTGCCAATGCCTTTAAAACTAAACAAGTTTAAAAAGCATTGTTTTAAAACTAAACAAGTTTGAAAAGCATTGTAAAGTTACCACCAATGCTTTTAAAACTTGTTAACACGTGGCATTTAAGATGAAACCAATCTGCCATTCAGGGTTTTGCTTATAACTAGGGTATTCAATCGATTAACCGTTAATCGGTTAACCGATTAATTTTGGTCGATTAACTGTTCCAATAATTTAAAATTGGCAATTTTCAAATAACAAATAATCCGATTAATTTGTGTCGATTAACCGATTAACCGAAATCTCTTTTTTTAAAAATTTTTTTTTTTTGCTTTATTTAGCGTTTTGATGTTTCATTTTTAATTTAAATTACGGCTCTGCTGAAAGAAGTTTAGGTCTAAAAAACTTATCAAACTCTCTTTAAAAAATGTGTAAAAACGTCGTCTAGCAAATATTTTATCGAGGTCCTAAAACAATATTTCATTAAAAAACAAACAAATTACAATTAGTAATCCTAGCCAATTTTTTATAGATTGCCAACAGTATATATTTTTCTAATAGTTTTTCATGCGCTTAATCCGAACCTGGCCTTAGAATGATTTATCTCATGTTGAGATATTTAGATTTTCGATTGACAGTACTGCATAAACTCAGATATTCGCAATGTTCGGGACCTTATAAAACCGTGAATTATTTTGTGATGTATAATTAGTTCAGCACATCTAAAAATACTTCGCTTAAGGCCACTACAGATGATTCAATATTATGTACAATCTGCATGTATTTTTTCAGTTCAATATTTTATACAATATTTTTATGTATGCCATTTGTGGGAAAACGTCCAAAATATTGTGCATAATATTGCGTCGTCTGTAGGTACCTTTATTCTTCAAAATACTTTGGCAGTCCTTAAGATATCGTTTTTCATTACGGAGATATCGACCAATAAAATTATTGCAATTTCGGCCCTAAAAAATAAAAGAAAACAAATTTGGAAATCAACCATTTTTTTTGTTGATATTTTTAGTACCGAATTCTATTAGATGTGCATCTAATCCCGGCAGCAATTTGGGTAAATTTTTTCTTTTTACAAAAATTGCTTTAGTTTTTTTGAAATTTTTTCGCATTAAATTAGGGCCAATTCGGATTGGATTTTTTTCAGGGTGCCATACAAAAATTCTTTATTTGGGCTAACATTATAGAGGGTATTTAAAACTTCGCCATAGCGGATAAAGATTTCTTTTAAATAAAATTAATAAGATTCTTTAACTTACATACAATACTTGGTTTTATATTCAATTAAAATTTTAAATTTATATTATTCGGTTAACCGAATAATTCAAATTTATCCGATTATTAACCGATTAAATCTCAACCCCGATTAATTATTTGCTCGATTAACCGATTAAACCAAAACCTCGATTAATTGAATACCCTACTTATAACTGATCCACTGAACCGATTGAGCTGAAATTCAATACCAAACAGACTTGGGGAACGGCAAAGATACATGCCAAGTTAGAAGTCTCATTATTGTCTTTCTCATTATTGTTTTTTATCTCGTAAATTTGCGAAAAACCATTGCCGAAATTTACTCTTTTGCTTATAACTTTTGAACCACGGGACCGATTTGAATAGATTGCAATACCAACCTGACCAGGTAAATGACCAACATATATGCCAAACTTCAGTAGTCTTTCAAAAGTTAGCGTGTTTTCTAAGGACGGACGGACATAAAAATATAAAAATAGGAAAATTAACTAAATTTTGAGAAATAACCGGAATGATTTTTAGCCAAAGATTTTTTTATTCGTTTTAGTTCATATTTTTCTCAAAAATAAGGAAAACAAATTTAATTTTTCCAAATTTTAACTAGAAATTAAGAAAAATTTTAAAAACTTTTGAGTCCCATAGATTTTGATCCAAAAACTTTTGTCCATTTCGCTCTGCCTTGTTTAGTTTATCTCGTGATGCTAACAGCGCACAGTGGAACAAATGCCTTATCTAGCGTGCAAGAGAGTATAATTCGGCTTTCAGAGCACCTACACTCAAAATAATAACTCTGTAAAATACTCTGTAAATTGACTGTAATTTCAATTCAACAGATATTTGACAGACTTTTCTGTCAAAATACAAATTTAAAGAAAATACTTTGTATTTTGTTGTGACAAAAAAACAAAGTATTATCTGTTATATTACTTTTAACTTAGTAATCTTAATTTTACTGATAATTAACAGAGTTTTCTGCTAAAATGCAGATTTAAGCGAAATACTCTGTATTTTTATAACCAAAAAACTAAGTTTTATCTTTATTTTTACTTATTTCTTTGTAATCTTAATTTAAAAGTTAAAAACAGAGTTTTCTGTAAAAACACCAAAATTTTATCTGAATTTTTTTTTGAGAAAAAGTTAAAAAATTACCAAATTTTACTAAATAATATGTATTTTACTAAACTGTAAATTTACTGTGTTTTTTCGGAAAAGTTTTGGTTTTGGTTGTATCAAATGCATTTTACAAATATAAATGTACAGATTTTTTTTTTTTGAGAAAATGTTAAAAAAGTACCAAATTTAACAAAAAAACATGTATTTTACTAATCTCTGTAAATTTACAGAGTTTTTTCTGTAAAGTTTTAGTTGTATCAAATGCATTTTACTAATATATGTAAATGTACAGAGTTTTTCTTTGCTAAATGGTGTCTTATCAATACTGTGTAAATTAATCGTTTATTTTTTGTCAAAATCATTTTACAGAGTTTTATAGTAAAATTACCAAGAAATATTGATAGCTGGAAAAGTATGGTGTACTCTGTTAAATTAGCAGAGTTTTTCTATAATTTAACAGAGTTATTATTTTGAGTGTAGAAATATGAAATTTAAAATACAACAAGAAAATGAAATGAGCCACTATATCATTAAAATATGGGCGGTATTTGAAGGGGAGTGACACTGACTTTACAATAGTGCAACTTTGCCCAAATCAAATATAACTAAAGTAGAGATAATCCTAAGCAGAAAAATTATTTTTTTATAACGTAAAAAAAAATGTTAAACAGTTTTGAAAAAAAAAAAAATTTCGAGTGAACATTTTTTTGAGTGTAAAATTGTTATTTTGAGTGTACAAATTTTTTAAAATGACAAAAATACTTTTTATAATGTGTTTTTGGCTTACCAATGTCTTCCAATGCGTGTTAAGTGATTTTTTAAACACGTGAATTCAAGGCGAAAACAATTTGAAATTCACGGTTTTGCGCATAACTTCTAAAGCACTGGACCGATTTCGTTGAATCGTGTTTTCAACGGACAGACGGACGGACATCGCTAGATCTACTGAAAATAAATAACCCACAAAAGCTCGCAGCAAATCTTTGTATTATTTTGAAGCCTAACAGTTATTCTTTCAAAATTTTTTGAAATATCTGTAGAAGTCAGCGTTATTTGCACCTAAATTTATTAACAAAATTCCAGTTTGCTTGAAAAATAATTTCATTACAATATTTTCATTACATCCACGTTTTTTAAGGATAATTGAATTTGGGTGTCCCTTTATGACGACAAAGAGACCTTCCTTTGTAAGGTGAATGTAAACTCCGTCAACAAAAAATCATAAAATTGTCGATAAAATTTTTTGGAACATTTTGTAGTACAGATTTTTTATAGTTTTATTAGTAGTGGTACTGTTTCCAATAAATAGTTCACTAAAAATTCAAATTTTTTGTTTGCACAATTTTTCCTTAAAAACACTGACATTTTTTGATTTCACCCAAATGTTTCATAGATTTAAGAAAACCACGGACTATTTATAAGTAAATGAACTCATCTTTTTTTCTCAAAGTTAAGAAAATGTCTTATTTTTTAGTTAAATTTAACTAAATTTTAAGAATTTATGAACTATTTTCAAAGAATTTTTTTTCTTAATTTTAGTTATGTCTTTTTTTTAGTGTGGGACTACGACCGAATTTTTTTCCAAAACGGTCATAACCCCAAAGGAAATACTGTCCAGTACATTGGGGAATACGACCGAAACTTTATCGGTCATTACCCCAATTTATAAATATTTCCAATTCCTCAAAAATAAAAAAGAAGTCAACAAAAAATTTGTAAAAAAAAATATTACGGTAATTTTGATACCTTGAAAATCTTAAAAGCTGAATAACTCAAAAACCATTGTTTAAAAAGCTTTTTGGTATTATACGGTTGTGTTCTACGAGTCAAGAGCAACAAAAATGTTGTTGGAATTTTTGTCGTGTCAGCAGTATTTATTAATACATTTGCAGTTTTTAAATCTCATAAAAGCGAAATTTAGATTCAAACTTAGGGTTCCAGATATGAAGGCTATTTAGTATTTTTTCTTTTTTGTATTTTCTTTTCAATATTTAATTTGTTAAGCTCTATTTTGCTTAGTTCTCGAGATATCGCCATATTGAGTTTTTAACTAAATTCTTAGAATTCGATCTTGACCGACTTTAATTTTCATACTTGGTTCAAATTACAGTATTATTTTCATTTAAATGAGGAACATGCTTTTGTAAAATTTTCTATACACTCAAAAAAAACAACCTTGTCAAATTACTAGAAAAAGTCTCGTAATCCCAATTTACCAATATTCGACAGTTTTCCTTGTTTTTTAACAAATAATTTTCGATTGAAATTTACTTTTTTTTTGTAATTTTACAGTTTTACTTGTAATTTTACAGATTTTTAAGATTTTTTACCATCAAAATCTAGTATATTTACGAAAATTTCTTGTTAGTTTTATTTCGCCAAAAAAAGTTATAAATTTACAATTTTATTGGTAAAAATCTTATAAAATTACATTACAAAAAATCTAGTAAAATCACGAAAACTAGTTGTAAGTTTTATAGCGTGAAAAATTGTAAATTTACATTTTTTTTGGTAAAAAGCTTGTAAAATTACAAAATTATTAGTAAAAAAAGCTAACAAGGAATTCTTGTCAAATAGGAGGTAGCAAAAAAGGATTTTTTGAGTGTATCATTTTGTTTTAATAATTTCAATTATAAAAAAACAATAAAAAACAATTTCTATAAACAAGACAAACCGACATTTAAAATCCTACTGATGATAACACTAACTGGAATGTTTGAAACCGGTATGGGAATACCAGAAATGTCTATAATTTTTATAAATTAAATTTTTCTTCTGCATTTTTTCAACTTGAACCCTTATAAAAAACCCTATTGTTGAATTAAAACCCACTTAATTGACCCGCATTTAAGATAAGTTTTAATAATTGAGAAGTTAAAATAATCAATAAATATTACTAATATAATATTAAGATAGCTTTTATTTTCAATATATTTATTTTTTCTATTCATTTGTTACGAGCATAAAATTAAATTGTTTTTGATTTCTATCATTAAATTTAGCACATGCATGCAGTCATATTGTCATGCATAACTAGACAAACTTGTATAAACATGAAGAAAATTTTAAAGCCACAAAAGATATTGTCACATTATAAAGAGTGAATAAAAATACGCAGAGAAAAATATACGAAATGTAATATAACTCAGAAAAAAAATCTTGTAGGCTCGTTGTATATTAAAACGTTGTCATATTAACAATTAATTTAATTGCATTAACAAATTGTATCGTTAAAATAAATCAATTATTTGCTTTGTCAATACAATTAATTTTTTGGTCAATATGACAAAATTTTTATTGAAAACATGACAATTAATAGTGTCCGACCGAACAGTTCGGCCAAAAAACGTCATTTAATCAAAAATTTGGTATTTGGAAGTACTTTTAACAACTTTTTTTGTATAAGGTAGAAATGATGAGGCGATGGAAGACGATTCTGAGTGTAAAATTAAAGAACGAGTACGAAGTTAAGCCCCAATATCGAAGTTCGGTAACCGAACATTTTTCAATTTGGCCGAACGTTCGGTTACCGATCATCTAAAGTGCTGCTTAATTTCGTCCTCGCCATTAAATTTGAAAGTCAGAATAGTCTTCTATGGCCTAAACAAACACTTAAAAAATTATGTCATTAACTGTTTGTAGTTTATTTTAAAAATTTAACGTTTAGTCGTTTTTAAAAGAAAAAACATTTGTTTGATGTTCAGTTTTTATTAATGACTACTTCTGTTCTTTGTTTCAAAAATAACACACTAAAAAATAAAGACTTTCATTAACATTTAATTTTTAAAGTCATTTATTTTTGTTCTGTAAGTAAAACTACTGATTACTCTTTAAATTTTTAATGATTTGTGTAAGTCATTTTTTTTTAAATTGTTGGTATTTTTTAATGATATATCATTAGTTTTTCCCTACACAAGTAGGTTATATTTTTGTAGAAAAAAAGTTAAAAAAATTATTTATAGAAATATAAAAACATGTTTGTATCAAGTGACTTTGGCACGATGGGTAGAGTGTCTGGCCAGAATATAGTTGATTGCGGGATCGATCCCCCAAAATTTTATTAAAAATTTTTAAAAAATTATTTGAATAGAAAATTGTAAAAAATAACATACGAAATCATTAATTTTTATTGTAATTAATAACCTACGATATTTTTTTGAAATTTGTTGGTAAAAATAACAGATCTATCTTTAATTTTTAATGTTTTCGTAGGTTATTTTTTCGAATTTGTTGGTAAAAAAGAATGAAAAAAACGTAATTTGTTAATGTTTATTGTTATTTATTTTAGAAAATTTTGTCAACAGTAAAAAATAAATGTTGATGTTTGTTAAAACAAAAGAATAATTACTGGGATGGTTTTCAATTGTATATTCACTGGTTTTAAGTGTTTTTCATTTGTTTTTGCCTACAAAATATTTTGAGTGAACCAACGGCCATCAGAAAAAGCTGTTAAAAATGCTTGCAAATATTAATTTTTGGCCAATACCGTTTTTTGGCCGAACTGTTCGGTCGGACACTAACAATGAAGGGTGAGATGTGCTATGCTTTTTGTTTAACTTCTATTTCTAAATCACATATCATTTTAAATTTATCAAATAAATTTCAATTTGTGTTTTTGCTTATTTATGCAAAAATATGCACCTAAAAGTTGGAAATATGCACAAAATATGCATTTAAAACCAAAATATGCAAAAACATGCAAAATATGCAAAAACAAATTTAACGCAAATTTCTTGATTCGGAATGATAATTTGGTTGATATCATTTTTGGCTATCGACAAAAAACATGCATTTGCATGGAAATCACATCCTTAGTCATTACTAGGGATGAGATTTTCATGCACTAAAAAATCGAAAATATGTGCTTAAAATATGCGCTAAAAAATTCAAAATATGCACTAAAATACCTAAAAATATGCACTAAAAAATAAAATGTCTGCAATAAAAGTCTTGTTTTCATAGGAAAAACTTCTTAAAAAGCAAAAAGTAACGCCGGGTTTAAATAGTAACATTTAATTTAAAACTTTATATAAGCAAGATTTTTTTTAGAAATTAACACAATCTCAAAAAAAAAAATTTTTTCTTATTTCCAAAATAAATTTTTAAAATTTAAAATAGTTTTTGAAATATATACAGCCTTACCACAAGAAAATAAAATAAATTTAAAATGAGCTTTTAATTCTATTTCCATACAAATTGTTTTTGTTTTTAAAATCGACTTTCAAAAAATGTATTGAAAATTTGAAATTTAAAATAAAACTTTTGTTAAAAAAGACTTTTTGTTTTCTTGTGGTAAGGGCCATAAATTTTAATTTGGGTTTTTGCTTATTTATGCCCAAATATGCAAAAATATGCACTTAAAAGTTAGAAATATGCACAAAATATGCATTTAAAACCAAAATATGCAAAAATATGCATTTTCACCAAAATTTGCAAAAATATGCAAAAACAAATCGATGCCATTTTAACGCAAATTTCTTGATTCGAAAAGATAATTGGTCGATTTCGTTTTTAGGCTATCGACAAAAAACATGCATTTGCATGGAAATCTCATCCCTCGTCATTACAATGATATTGTTTGTTTTAATAGGTTAGGTTAGGTTTTAATAAGTTTGTGACCTCGAGCTAGAATAATTTCTATCAAAATAGAATTGATAGGTCCACTAATAACTAAATTTTATTAATTTGAAATTCTGGTGATCTTTCTTAAGGGGCATGTCACAGACTCAATTCCAATTGGATTTGAAAAAAGTAGTTTACTCGTAAAACGTAAAGCAAATATTTTTTTTTTTCGGAATGAAACCACTTTTATGAATTTCAATTCCACTTTGATTTTTGAAAGTGATTACAAGTAAACCACTTTTTTCAAATCCGAACGGACATGCCCCTAAATTTCGAATTTCTTTGATCTTTTTATAATTTTGCCCTTAAAACTTTTCTTAAAATTTAATAATATTGTAATAATGCAATTTTCCAAGTGTAAAAAATTAATTCCAATTTAGACAGCAAAAAATAATTGCAACAATTATAGACATTTTTCAAAGCAACAAATTGCAACAGACATTTTATTTATTTTTTAATTTTTTTTCTTCAAAAATTTTCTTATATTCAAACCTATTAATGGAAAAATGTTTTTAATGAATATGGCTTATAAAAAAAAAAACAAAAATATAAAAAAAAAATCAAAAGGCGAAATATTAATAATTAAAAACTAAACATTTACAGACACCAACTATGAGTAAACTGAAAGAAAAAAAAAATCATAAAAATAATTAAGTTGTTTTATTACATTTACAGTTTTAAAATACATTTGTTTTTGTCAAATTAGTTAAAGATTATGAAAAAATAATAACATTTTTATAGAGTCTTAGTAAGTATTTTTGCAAAAAAAAAATTAATCATTTTTTTATTTAGTATTTTTACTAAAATCAAATGCTAAATTAATTACTATTATATTTGGTCTTCAGCGTTTTAATTTTTTTTGCATTATGAATTCTAAACATGATGAAAATAGTTGACAAAATACATAGTAGAAGATTGCATCATTTGGTCTTTAACTATGTTTAGGCCAGTAATGGAGGAGTCTTTATTATTTTTTGAGTGACACACTGCGAATGCGCATGAAGTTTTAGTTAATTGAGGTACAATGATCTTTTGTGTCTAAATGGATTGTATAGATAATCATAAAAAAGTATTGGTTTGGGGGAAAAAGATATTTCCAGAAGTTGTATTTTTAACATGATAATGTTTTTAGGCTAGTGTCTAATTTTAAAAAAGTTGCAGGAAGCCACCTCAGTCTGACTATATAAGCTAACAATTAACGAAAAAGAAAACAAGAATTACTATTTTCATTTTCTTAAAACCAAAAATTTTAATAATTTGGGTTTTGTAACTTGGATTATAATTCACCTTGTGGTAAATAAAATCGTTTTTCACCAGGTAGTGAATAAAACGTACCATAATTGTTTTTCAACAAAAACAATTTTTTTTTTCATCAATTTTTTTTTATCAAATTTTTTTTTCATTATTTTTTTTTTTCAAATTTTTTTTTTTCATCAAAATTTTTTTTTCATAAATTTTTTTTTTCATCATTTTTTTCTTTTTTTCATTTTTTTTCTCACCAAAAATTTTTCTTTTTCATCAATTTTTTTACATCAAAAAATTTTTCTTACATCAAAAAATTTTTCTTTTCATCAAAAGAGTTCACTAAAAAATTTTTTTTTTATTAAATTTTTTTTCACCAAAAATTTTGGGTTCATTAAATTTTTTTGAACATAATTTTGTTTTTCGTGAAAAAAAATATTTTTTTTACCAAAACTACATTTTCACCAAGTCGAAGCTTTTTGCATAAAAATTTTCCATTTGTTTAGCAAATGTACATAAAACAAGTGAGAGTGTTATATTCTTTGGTGCCGAATCTTTTACACTTTCCATAATGCAAAAACACTTTTTTGCACTTTTTTTTTGCACTCACTTACGAAATGTACAGCTCTTTTGGCTTTTTAATGGGGTCCTCGACTGATATTTCAATTCGTTTTGCATGGAATAGCAAAGTAATATAACATTATTTTTTCTAAAAAAACTTTGCTTTGGCAAGTACACCCAAATCTTCCGCAAAACATTATCATGATTTAATGTTTTGGGTAAGAGTTCAAAATTCGCAGGCATTTTTTAATTTACAGGCAGGTCTTGTAAAAATTGTACTAGTTGAAATTCTTATATATTACAATAAAAAAAATCTTGTAAATTTACAAGAAAAGTTTGTAACTTTTTTTTTGCTACCTCCTATTTGACAAAAATTCCTAGAAATTTTACAAGCCTTTTACAAATAATTTTGTATTTTTACAAGCATTTTACCAAAAAAATTGTAAATTCTTTTGACGCGATAAAACTTACAAGGAGGTTTTGGAACTTTAATAGATTTGTTGCTACCTCCTATTTTACGAGAATACCTAGTGAAAATTACGAGCTTTTTTGTAATTTTACAAGATTTTTACCAAAAAAATTGTAAATTTACAACTTTTTTGGCGAAATAAAACTTACAAGAAATTCTCGTGAATCTACTAGATTTGTTTGTAAAAAATCTGTAAAATTACAAGAAAAAAACAAGGAAAACTGTCAAATATTAGTAAAATGGGATTACGAGACTTTTTCTTGACAAGTTTTTTGTAGGACAAATTTTCTATGGAAAAAATCTCGATGTATACAAAAAATAGTGGTCTTGACCGACTATAATTTTCTTTCTTGATTTTTATACTCCACACCACACTTTGGTACAGGGTATAATGAGTTTCTGCTGATGTTTGTAACTACCCGAAATATTGGTCCTAGACCCATCTTTAAGTGTACCGATCGATTTAGAATCACTTTTTGAGTCGATTTAGCGATGTCCGTCCGTCCGTCTGTGTGTCCGTCCGTCCGTCAGTCTGTCTGTCCATGTAAACGAGGTAAACACGATACAGGTCGCAATTTTAAATCAATTGACTTGAAATTTGAAACTTAAGCCTCTCTTGGCCCAAGGACGAAGCCTATTGAAATTTAAAAAAATCGGTTCATATCTAGACCTAGCCCCATGCAAAGGTCCTCCTTAGTTGTTGCTAAAATGACTCTAATAACAGTATTTTAAAAGGTATATTTTTCGAGATTTGTCTTCACAAATCACCATTTGTGAAGAATGGTGATTTCCCGATTTTCACATAAATTGCTCAATTTTCATGAAAATAAAATATATTGAATTAAAATTGTATTTGCGTGTGTTTAACGCGTACTTTAATAACCTAGTCAAATCTGATTATAATCGGTCCATTTTTGGACTTAGGCCCCATATGAAACTTTCGCCGATATTCAGTTAAATCGGTTTAGTGGCCACAAATAGAAGCCTATTTCACCAAAATTTGGTTTGTGAGTGTTTTTCGCTCTTATAAAAGATTTGACAAAAGGTAGATCCAGTCGGTCCATGTTCGAACTTGGGACCCATTTTCCGGGAAACACTGGTGTAGGGTATTATATGGTCGGACTTGACCGACAATAACTTTCTTACTAGTTTTTTATAATTTTTTTCCAAATATTTTTTCACAAAAGTTTTTTTTTAGACAATTTTTTTTCTAATTTTTTTATAAAAGATTTTTTAACAAAAAATTTTTTTGGACAATTTCTTTAAAAAAAGTTTTTGTACATCCATTTTGAGCTATATGAGAAATCTGTGGGTTTTTAGGGTTGTATTGATGAACACAGCGCAAAACTTTTGTAAGAAAAAATTTTTTTGGAAAAAAAATAAAAATTTAAAAAAAAAATTGGTAAAAAAAGCAGTGTTGGCTACCGTTACCCTTTCAATACCGTTACCGATTAAAAACCCTTTAATATTGACTACCGTTACCGTTACCAATACCGAAATAAAAAAATTTAAATACCGTTACCGATAAAATACCGTTACCTTTATTCGCATTTTTACCGGTATTATATAGGTTTTGTTTCGGTTGTATTAATATTACTTATTTTATTTTTACGTGGATTAAAAACATACATAGTAAAATATTTTAAATATAAATAATTTTTGTTCATTGCAAATCCAACAAATGATCACATTCGCAATTAACTAAATTCGAATATCGATCTTGCACCTCACAAGTGATGTTCGTCTGTCCGTCTGTACACCCAGAAAAGTTTTACAGTAACTATTTACGGTTATTCCAAAAGTTTCTAGTTAAAGTTGTTTTAAACGTTTTATCGTTTGTTTTTCAAGGAAACCGAAATATTTAATTATTTATACAGTTGTTTAAAAAATGAACTACAAAATTTACGGAAAAATATTTTATCAGTTAAATTATTTCTGACTAATTATACCGTGTAATTTTACAAAAGTACGGTGTTTGTAAACAGTTAAAATAACTGAAATATTATTTGTTTTTACGGAATGTCTAGTCATTTATTAACGTTTAAAAATAACTGGAAAAGTATGTTGTTTTAAATGAAATATAAGTGGTCCGTTTTTTTTAAGGAAAACGATTGCTTTAAACGTTTTTCAGTTGAATTTACTTACAAAATATTTTGTGTTTAGAAAACACGATACAGTCCAAAATAAACGAGCTACCCTGCTGGTACGAATACGTCTTATTGTCATAGGCTGGTTAAGTTCCAAAATGGGAAAAGTCGGACCAGATGAAAAATAGTTCCCCGCTGAAAAACTTACACAACCCCAGAAAATATATTTTATTTACTTTTTTGTCTTGTGAAGTTTATTGACCAAGATAAGAAAATGTGATTGAAATGAGGCTTGTAAATATTGATAAAATTGTATTATTTAAACAGGACAATTTTGATGTTCACGCTGTTTTTTCAGATTTTTTTGCAGTCTTGGATTATCCAGACAGAAATTTTTAGCAAACCGCGTCAGCTATAAACAGCAGATTTTTCAAATGGCAGATTTCTCATATAGCTCAAAATGTAGAATTTTTGCTTGTTGAACAAAGGTGTCTCTACGAACATGAGTTCGTATTTGTTGAATTACAATATTGCGTTAATGTTTTAATTAAATTCTGAGTTAATGCATAGTATTTAATACAAGTAAAAATATAATTATGTGTAGAAATTGTACTGAATTTAACAGTTTTTTAATTTTAAAATTTTTTTTTTATTTTTTACGTGTTGTTAACAAATTTATGACTTGTTAACATTTTATTTATAATACCGGTACGTACCGGTATTGATGTTTCGGTAACGGTTCACCGTTACCGAAATGATCGAAAATACCGTTACCTTTACCGTTACCGATATAAATAATATGTAATACCAATACCGTTACCGATACCGTTATTCGTTTCGGTTGCCAACCCTGGAAAAAAGTTAAATTTTGGCGAAAAATTCGCTTCAGAGTAGGTACAGTATTTTAAAATATTCCTAATTCTAAGATTCCTTCATTCGTTTTTTCTTTTCATTGAATGCATAGAATAAATTTTTCATTCGTTTCAAAGTGATAGAATGATTTTTTCATTCTAATTTTTTAGAATGTCTCTAAATCACTTTAAATGCATTTTCGCACATGTCTGGTGTGTAAATCATTTATTAAAACAGCTGCGCTGTTATGACAGCTAAAGTCGATCTTGCAAAAAACCTAAAAGTAAAAGGAATTTATAAAGCATACTTCCTATACCGAGAAAATCTAAAAATTTAGCTAAGAAAAATAAAGAAATGTCTTGTTCCCTTAACCGATATCCTCAGTTATAGTAATATATATGGCAAAGTGCGTAAAGTTGTTGTTACTGTTGTTTAGTGAGTGAAACCATAATTTGGGAATATTTTGGTTTATGCCGGTTACAATTTATGGTCATAACGAGATAAAGCAACTATTTATGTTTTCTTACATTTCAGACTGTATACATTTCGTGATAGAAATCAACAAAAAAAAAATCAATGCAATTTTTTTTGACGTCTTGCAAGCAACAAAAGATTTTTAATAGGGGTATTCATAATTAAGATTTTGCTATTACAAAATTTAAAAAAAAAAAATGCGTAAAAAAATTAAAATTTTTCAACATCCACCTTTGCAAAAATTTAATCTTTGTGACGACAAGTTTATAGTCAAACTTATTGTCACACCCTGTTTGAGTACATGCACACTCAATCATACAAATAGTCACGCATAAGTCAACATACAAAAGAATTAAGATCAAGAATTTGTTTACTGCTTGTACTAAACCAAGAATGTACATACAAACAGATATATATACAAACACACACAATATTTCTATGCACATTTGAACACTGTTAGCCCAACAACAAAATGCATTGTCTTGTGCGTTTGAATTTGAAACAGAAAAGTATAAAAGCAGAGGAAATTACAAAGCAGGGATCAGTCTTGGAATATCATCGAAGGAGATAACAGCAACGTAAGTCAGAGTTTCCCAATCAGTGATTTACTAGTCACAAACAACGTAAGGCAGAGTTTCCCAACATATTTTTTTTTAAAGTGATTTACTAGTCACTAACAATTTAACTTTTATATATATAAACCCGTAGATCGTTAGATTCCCAAGTGATTCAACTAGTCACGACGGAATAACCTATCTCGTAGATCGTTAGATTCCCAAGTGATTCAACTAGTCACGACGGAATAACCTATCCCGTAGATCGTTCGATTCCCAAGTGATTCAACTAGTCACGACGGAATAACCTCTCCCGTAGTACACTAGATTCCCAAGTGATTCAACTAGTCACGACGGAATAACCTATCTCGTAGATCGTTAGATTCCCAAGTGATTCAACTAGTCACGACGGAATAACCTATCTCGTAGATCGTTAGATTCCCAAGTGATTCAACTAGTCACGACGGAATAACCTATCCCGTAGATCGTTCGATTCCCAAGTGATTCAACTAGTCACGACGGAATAACCTCTCCCGTAGTACACTAGATTCCCAAGTGATTCAACTAGTCACGACGGAGTAACCGCTCCCGTAGATCATTAGTAACCCCTATAACTTACTTAGTGATTAACAAGTCACGAAGACAATAGCCCCCTAGTGATTACACTAGTCACGAAGGAGTGATATTTTTAATACTCATTAAAGATAGTTCATGTGTAGCTTAGCCCGGGAGTGATTTTCAAGTCACGAGCCAAATCAAATTATTTAGTGGGTAGACACTGGAAGCGAGTCACGACCGGAGTAAATATCAAGTCACGAGCGTATTATTCTACTCACGTAATCTGGCAGCAAACAACGGTGGTATTATTAACTTTAACCCGATCATTCCCATTGGAAGCCGTAGATATCAGGAATACACTGGACGAGGAACAAATGAACAACTCAGCACCTATATATGTACTTACATAAATTATACATTAAACTTTGTAAATAAAAGAATAAAAAAATAAACATACTCTGTTCAAACAACTGATTTATATTAAAAGGAAAAAAAATATCCGTGTAATTATTTCTTGTAACGAACCCCTGGACTTAGGCTGAGTATACCCCGGCAGAAAAGGTCGTTACATCTTGCAAATCTTTACAAGGCCTTGCAAGGATTTGTTTATTTATTTAACAATTTAGATTTGATGTGTAATGAAAGTAATGAACTAAAAATATTTTTTTGCAGAATATAATAATTATTTACTTGTTTGGTTTTGAATTTTGAAATTGCAAAATTGCAACTTACCTTGCAACACAGCGTTTTCAAAGTTTGAACATTTTGCAAGATATAGCAACTCTGATTACTATTAAAGTTTACGAAGGTGGTGTTTAACCTCAGCTATAAAATTTGTTCTGAGTTCTTTATAACCAGTCAAATGAAAATACAATTTTTCTTGCAACAGACACTTCTCTTAAAATTGCTTTTAAATTCTTTACTACGAGTCGAATAAAAATTCAGTTTTACAACGCTAAATGTTTATCACAGACACGTGAATCCCCCTCATATATCAACTATAACTTAAGTAGGAAAAACATATTTATGGCTTAAATATGTATAGATTTTTTTTTTATTTTGTATCTTGTTTAATTTTCTTAATAATAAAGTTGGCAGAAATAAAACGTGATTGGAATTATTAAAGAAAATTTTAATTAATATAAATTAAAAATATTTTTGTTTAAAATATTTATCATAAAGACAAATTTTTTTTCGTATGTTTATTCATTAAAAAATTAAAATTTATAGTATTTTATAAAAATTTTGATCACTTTTTTTGCTAAAATTTTTTATTTATTTATTAACCGCCTTTATAGTTTGCCACTCTATACAATACAACACAGTTGCTCAGTAGAATGTCAGCATTATTTAAATTTATTGCCCATGCAAAAATTTAAAAAAAATTTAATAACAAACATTTTTCGCAGAATTTTCTTTGGTAAGGCGTTTAGAGTGACTTTTTTTAAAGTAGATCGAGAATTAAAAAAATTGTTAAGAAATGACAAAAATTTTAAATTGAATAAATTGGATTTTGGTTATGGCGATCCTGTTAATTAGACATCTATTAAGGTGATCCTGCACAAAACCTGAAAAAAAATTCTTTATGGGCGATGTAAAAGGAATTTATGTGACTAAATTGTCATTTAAATATATTTGAAGGCAAATTTCAGCGACAATCTAACCACTTAAATGCATTTTTGTTTAGATTTTTTATTTTATTTTTCTATTTATTTAAACCCCCTCTGGTTTTTTGTGTAACTCTTTTTTTTGTTTTTTTTTTTTTAAGTCTGTGCAAGTGTGTGTTTTCTAGGGTCACACCTATGTTTAGTCGTATCATATCCGAAACACAAATGAGTGCCATGACACTCAAAAGTCATCTGGCAACTGTGACCGCTTGCATGTGGCGCTAATTTGTTGCAATTTATATAAAAATAGTTTCCAGCTATGTCGTTCGTCGTCATAGTGCGGCTGTGGTATGTTAGTTTCTGTGGTCACTATTATTACTTGCAGCAGCACAGTGTTTGATTTTTTTTTTAACATGATTTGGGGGTTTTTTTTTGTCCAGATGCTATAAATTTTGCATTTAACAACAAGTGCGTGCCTAACAATTGTGTCAAAAAGAATTCTTTACCTGTGCGCGCCCACATCACTCACCAAAAAGTATAAAATACATCAACCATATTGAGTTTTGACAGTTATCTAAGCATATCATTCATTTGAAAATCGTGTAAATGTAAATTTATTCACCTGTTGGTATTTTGAATACATAAATTTTATAGGAAAATTAAGTTTAGACATAAATATAATGGTGGAATTTAAAGATACAGTATGAAATTAATAAAAAAATATTGTACCTGCGGATTGTGAAGGAATTGGCTAAAAATACTGTTGTGATAATTATAACCTACACCATTTTGTGGTACAGGGTACAGTAACTTTAAGCTGATGTATGTGGGGTAGACTGCCCAGAAAAAAAGCGAAGTTTTTATTTTCTTGGGGGATACCTGCAAATTTTGTTCCTTTTTGTGCAAAAAAATTTCGGTTTTTTTTTGGGATTTTTAAAATAATATCAGGAGGTCGCGATCTCGCGTTTTATAACGATTTATTTTTTTTGAGTTTTTTATTATTTTAAATTGTTAAATATGATTAATATGATAAAATATTAATAATTTCAGACAAAAAAAAAATTAAATTAAAAATTAAATATCGCTCATTCCATGAGATGTCTCCCAGCATCTAATCAAATGTTCCTTAATTTATTTGAAATTTTGCACACATGAACACTATGAAGCTATTAAAATAAATCAGTTGTTAGTTCCGAGAAAATCCGTGAATTCGCGAATATATTCGCGTTCGCGAATTCGTGGATTTTCGCGAAACTAAAAACGAATTTATTTTAATTGCTCCATAGTGTACCTGTGTGCGAAATTTCAAATAAATTAAAGAACATTTGATTAGATGCTGGGAGACATCTCATGGAATGAGCGATATTTAATTTTTAATTTAATTTTTTTTTTGTCTGAAATTATTAATATTTTATCATATTAATCATATTTAACAATTTAAAATAATAAAAAACTCAAAAAAAATAAATCGTTATAAAACGCGAGATCGCGACCTCTAGATATTATTTTAAAAATCCCAAAAAAAAAACCGAAATTTTTTTGCACATAAAGGAACAAAATTCGCAGGTATCCCCCAAGAAAATAACAACTTTGTTTTTTTCTGGGCAGTCTAATGTGGGGCATTCCATGTGGAATCGGACACTTTGAAAAACTTTTTTTTTAGATTTTCCCAATTTGCTTACAGTTTTTAGTATCCTTCGAAAACTCCTTCGTGGTAAATTTTCAGATTTTTTTGATGACCCGTTCAAAAGATATCGAATTTTTAAAAATTGGTAGTTTGTTCCTTTACTCAAATTTCTTTTAATCATAACTTCTTCAATAATGGTCCAAACTTCAAATTTTTTTTTCAAAATTTTTGTTTTTTCTAGTACTTTCTAAAAAAAAATCCAAAAAAAATCTTGAGAGCGCTCTAGTATGCGATTTTTAAGTTTTAAAATTTAAATCTCATTTTTGAAAATGTTTGTACTCTTCGATTTTTTTGAAATTTTTTTGTGTAAAACTTCTATCAATTCTACAAATTTTTTGCCCAGGAAGATCGTGGGATAACGATTATTACTATTTTTTAAAATTTTTTTAAAAAATTTTATTGTAATTTTTCAATCTTAAAATCATTTCTACTGCTCCAATGGTGCGTCATAGAGGGGTCCTTTCTAAGACCGACCCCCATTTATTTTTACGTCTTAATATTTCTTTGGAACAAACTAATACCCTATCTCCAATTTCTAAGGGGGCTCCCACACAAAACGACATTTTTTAAAATTTGTTCCAACCGCTCTAACTGCCCTAATAGTGCCCTTAGAGCAACAAAATGTATGACCGACCAACAATATTTTTTTAGTCCAAACATTTTCTCTGAACACACCTATCCTCTATCTTTAACTGTTAAGGCGGTCCCCATACAATTTTTTTTATTTTTTGTAAATTTGTTTTATTTAATCAGCTTCTACCGGTCCAATGGTGCGTCCGAGAGGGGTCATTAATGAGACCGACCCCCATTTATTTTTACCCTACAACATTTTTTCAAAGCATACCTACGCCCTAACTCCACTCCCTAAGTAGGCTCCCATACAAAATTACATTTTTATAAAATTTGCTCCAACTGTTATTTGTGTGGGAGCCTACTTAGGGAGTGGAGATAGGGCGTAGGTATGTTTTGAAAAAATGTTGTAGGGTAAAAATAAATGGGTGTCGGTCTCACTAATGACCCCTCTCGAACGCACCATTGGACCGGTAGAAGCTGATTAAATAAAACAAATTTACAAAAAATAAAAAAAATTGTATGGGGACCGCCTTAACAGTTAAAGATAGAGGGTAGGTATGTTCAGAGAAAATGTTTGGACTAAAAAAATATTGTGGGTCGGTCATACATTTTGTTACTCTAAGGGCACTATTAGGGCAGTTAGAGCGGTTGGAACAAATTTTAAAAAATGTCGTTTTGTGTGGGAGCCCCCTTAGAAATTGGAGATAGGGTATTAGTTTGTTCCAAAGAAATGTTAAGACGTAAAAATTAATGGGGGTCGGTCTTATAAAGGACCCCTCTATGACGCCCATTGGAGCAGTAGAAATGATTTTAAGATTGGAAAATTACAATAAAATTTTTTCAAAAAATTTTGAAAAATAGTAATAATCGTTATCCCACGATCTTCCTGGGCAAAAAATTTGCAGAATTGATAGAAGTTTTACACAAAAAAATTTCAAAAAAATCGAAGAGTACAAACATTTTCAAAAATGAGTTTTAAATTTTAAAACTTAAAAATCGCGTACTAGAGCGCTTTTAAGAATTTTTTGAGATTTTTTTTTAGAAAGTACTTAAAAAAACAAAAATTCTGAAAAAAAAAATTTGAAATTTGGACCATTATTGAAGAAGTTATGATTAAAAGAAGTTTGAGTAAAGGAACAAACTACCAATTTTAAAAAAATCGATATCTTTTGAACGGGTCATCAAAAAAATCTGAAAATTTACCACGAAGGAGTTTTCGAAGGGTACTAAAAACTGTAAACAAATTGGGAAAATCTAAAAAAAAAGTTTTTCAAAGTGTCCGATTTCACATGGAATGCCCCATGTATATAACTGCCCAGATTATTGTTCCTCGACTCACCTTCAAGTGTGCCGATCGTCTAGGTAGCGCTTTTTCTGAAATCACTTTTTTTGTCCGTCTTCCGTTTATCTTTCCGTCTGTTTGTCAAGCGCTGTAAACCGATATCAATGAATTTGGCTGAAATGAACGGCATCACCCACAAACAATAGAGTGGTCGATTTTTAAAGCTAACATTACACAGATTTATATTGAGGTCTTCTGCAATACTAACAATCTTTTGGTTATAATTATGCGAAAAGTGCATTTGAAACAAAAGAAAGTGTGTAATGAAGAAGAGCACAATATAAATATGTGCAATGTTAGCTTTCAAAATCGACCACTCTCTTGTTTGTAATTGATGCGGCTCTGTTTTCTTTTCCAAAGGTATGGTGAATGAATTTATATTACTTTTCTAATCTTTTGCTTCCATTTGGGCTCATGTTATAAATAATTTTTTTCAACAAATTTTCCGGTTTGAATTCTGGTGATCAATTTTAGTAGACTTTGATCACCTGATTGCAAATCTGTACTCCAATTTTTTTTATCACGTTCAGATTTATAGTTATTCACGGGTTAAAATGCGAAAAATTACGATTTTTGCATTATTTGAAAGCCTGCACAGCAGCCATTGAGTGGAATACAAATCTGGTACAAAGCGGAAAAGTATAATTTGTCTTTGGTCTCCAACATAGACAAAAAAATTTTTCTAATTATTGCGTTTGGTTGGGTTACAATTGCGTTTTAAAATCACTCTGTTAAAATTATCATTTTTGTAAAAAAGATTAGGTAGGTAAATTAGTTTTTTTTTGATATTTTTCAAAGAAAAACTAAAAAAAAAAAAATATTTTACAAATTTAAGTTTTCTGTGTTATTTTTCGTATAAACCGGAAGATATCTTTAATGGGTTTAAAAGTCTATAAGAAAGAATGAGATTTTGTCTAAATTTTGAGCTCATCACACTAAAGATTGATCATCTGGTTTTTGTTTTAGAGCCTTTTAAAAATAGTGCTTTTTCTAATTTTTTTCACAGGGTTTTTTTTAAAATACGTGTTTGGCCAATAATAGTGCAACAACTTCAATTTTTTTTGATTATATATTTGAGATCATAGTTTAATTCTACTTTAACGCTTTATACCAAATTTTTATTCAATCCAGTGGCTGCTGTGCAGGCTTTCAAAATTGGCAAAAATCGCGTTTTTTCGCATTTTCAACCGCGAATAATTAAAATTCTAGACGTGATGGAAAAATTTGGGGCATAGATTTGGAATCAGCGAGTCAAAATCTTTAAAAAATTTGTATAAAACTTTAAACCGAAGTCAAAACCCTTCGATTTGTTGAGCAGTGTTATAGTACTTAGGTCACGACCGACCATATAATACCCTACACCGGAGTTTCCTGGAAAATGGGTCCTAAGTGCAAACATGGACCGATGGGATCTATCTTTTGTTAAATCTTTAATAAGTGTAAAAAAAACACCCAAAAACCAGGTTTTATTGAATTAGGCTTCTGCTTGTAGCAAATACACCGCTTTAACTGATTATCGGGCGAAATTTTTATATGGGTCTAGGTCCAAAAATGGTCCGATAATAATCAGATTTGATAAGGTTATTAAAGTACGCGTTTAATACATAAAAACAAAATTTTAATAAAATATTTTTAATTTTCATGAAATTTGAGAGATTTTTCTGAATATCGGGAAGGTGGTTTGTATGGGGGCTACAAGAAGAACTAGTCCGATTGCTTTAAAATGTACATACAAAACACTATTACCTGCCAAATTTCGATAGGATACCTTTTATAACACCGTTGTTAGAGTCGTTTGAGGCAAATTAAAGGGGACGTTTGTATGGGGGCTAGGTCAAAACATGGACCGGAATAGGCTTCGTCCTTGAGCCAAAAGAAGCTTAAGTTTCAAATTTGAGTCAAATCGGTTGATAATTGCGACCTGTATCGTGTTTAAACCGTTATATGGACCGACGGACAGAGAGACGGACGGACGGACCTAAATCGACTCAAAAAGTGATTCTGAGTTGATCGGTATGCTTGACGGTGAATCTGGTGCCAATATTTTGGGTAGTTACAAACATCAGCACGAACTCATTATACCCTGTACCACAGAGTGTAGGGTATAAAAATGTTGTCATTTGGAAAAATCGTAATTTTTTGTTGTACTCTAAAAATCGTCAAAGTTCGCAGTGCTGATTAGAGGGTGAGGCTTGTCTTTGTTTGTGTGCCGCACATCATATTTAGCAATGTGTCATGTGCCAATATCATGGCAAATGGCACATCTGAAATGTGCAATGTGCCCTAGTATAACACATGTCAATGCACACGGCATAACTGGCACATTGCAGAATTTTTTTTTAAATAATTGTTTAAAGAAATAAAACTCTTTTTTAAAAAAAAAATAGTACTTTCTAGAAAAAATAGTAGTTTATTTCAGAAAAAAAGTACTTTTGTACTCTTTTCTTTTTAGAAAAAATAACTTAATTTCTAAAAAAGTAGTACAAAACTACTTTTTTTTTCTAAAAAAAGTACTATTTTTTCTAAGAAAGTACTATTTTTTTTCAAAAGTACATTTTTTTTTTAAAAGTAAAATTTTTTCTAAAATAGTAAAATTTTTTCTAAAAAAGTAAAAATTTTTCTAAAAAAGTAAAATTTTTTCTAAAAAAGTACAATTTTTTCTAAAAAGGTACTATTTTTTTTTAAGTATTTTATAATTGAAAAATAAAGCATCTGAAATGTGCAATAATGAGCCCATAATTGGCATACGGCACATTTCAGATGTGCCAAATGTTCCTGAATGTGCTATGGGCTGTTGTAAGTTAAGAAATACGGAATTAGGATATTTCCCAAGAATGAAAAATATCCTAGCTTACAAGAAGGAGGAAAAAATGGCCTTTTAAATAAAGGATAAAGGATATTTCTCTTGGAGGAAAAATATCCTTTAAGAAATGTGTTAGTGTTTACCTATTGTTCTGTTCTGGTGCGGGTGTGTACCTATGGTTTGTCCGTTCTGCGCGGACGACGCCTGAACCGTCAGGCTTATAGAGCCTACTTTAAGAGAAAAAGGACCCGTCTTTTGGATGGTGGGGGGACTGACCTGAAAATCAAAAATAAAACAATTATGTTTTCTTTTATGCGGGGCGACAGCACTTCTGTCGCCCGCTCACTCATTAGTCCATCTTTATTTACTTGTATTTTCTCTATTTATACCTTAAAGTAAAACTTAACACTAGCTTAAAACTAGGTCAATAAAATAAATGGCTAAGGCAGCATAAATAATTTAAAGCTAGTTGCATAAATAATTAAAAAATTATTAATAAACAGAAATTATAAGTAACCTAAATAAATATAAAATAACTAAAACCTAATCAAAAAACATCTTTAACCCTTATGTGCTAATGTAGGAATAACTTAAAATAATAAAACTCTAAATGCTACACAACAGGGCACATGTGCCATTCCTTAACCTGCTAGTTACACTAGTTTACAGAGATTTTGATCCACAACATTTTGCATGTATTTTTCATGTAAAATATCGCGCTGAATCCGAAAATGAAGTCCGAAGTTTCAAAAGTAGAACAGCTTTCGTGACATTGCTAGCTTTTCAAGTTTTTAAAAAAGTGGTTTTACTTAATTAAAAATATCTCCGCATAAAATCAGGGGATTTCCATAACATGCTAAGTCGACATAACATGTTTTGCTGGGAGTATCATTTCTAAATTCGTCGTTTCTTAACTTAGATGCTGTAAAATTTTGGTACTATCAAAAGTTATAAGCACAAATGTACTATGTATAATTTAAAAAGTTTAAAAAAACTTCCTTAGTAAATGTTTTAAGTATACTTAGCATGATATGTTAAGATTTTTTAATTTTTTTTGTTTTATGCTAAGTGTTTATTCTATTTTTTGTTTTATGCTAAGTGTTCTTTCTTAGTAGTAAAAAAGAATTTCAATATTTTATTTTTTTTTTCAAACTAAAACATGCTATCTGAACTTAGAATATCATTGCAAGTTACTTTAATCTACTACAAATTTATAAATTTTTAATAAATTCTATTACAATTGTGATTCGAACACAGAGGTCTCAAGGTTCTATCTTATACCGTTCCCGAAATATCGTCAAAAAACTTTGAAGGCGATTATCTCAAAACTAGCTTTTTAGACTTAGCATGTTTTAGAATGGAGCCTTCGATATATGAAATTAATTTCTCACCTTACAGTTCAAGTCTATTATAAAGAAAAAAGGACGGTTTTTAAGAAAATCCGTTGAAAATTCTAAAAGTTACATGCATTTAAGTTAAAATGCAGAAAATCAGTTTACAAATTAAAAAAAAATGGTTCGATTCACGATATTTAACATTTATTTTCCATGTAAAATCGCGCACTGAATCCGAAAATGAAGTGAAAAAGTTCAAAATTAGAAAAGTTGCCAAATTCCACATTTAAAAAATAATTTAAACAAAATTTAGAAAAAAAGTAAATTCTATTGTAAATTTAATTAACATAAGTTAATAATTTTTAAAATTTTATTTCTATGTGCAAAGTTGAAGTCTGATTTATTACGAAGAAAATAAGAGCTTTTTAAATAAAATCCGTCAAAAATTATAGAAGTTACATGCATTTGAACAAAATTCAGATTTAAGCAACAACTGTTCTAATAGTTTATTTCGGGTTTGCCGAATGTAAAAACACACAATATAAATGTGTTTGCATACAAACCTAATTCTGCATTTTTACTCGAATGCACGCAACTTTTACATGTAAAATACAGCAGTGAAATCTTAAACAAGATGTGCTGGAGCGAAAATGGTTGAAATTAGTGATCATCCTTATAAATCTCCAAAAAATCATTTTCATATGATTTTTTTTTAATTAATTGCTATTTGTTACTTAACTTCAGGTTAACTAGAGCGAAAAAAGTTAAAATTTTGGATAATTGAACAGTTCTTGCGAATAAGGACGAATAGACCATTTGTATAATTTTACAAATGACGATTAAAACGCAGGAAACGGTTTAAAACTTATATTTTTGTGAACTTTTTTGCATTAATGGATTAGTGCATTATGCAAAAATGTTGGAAAAAATATTAGTTTTTAGCCGTTTTCTGCGTTTTTATCGTCATATGTAAAATAATACAAATGGTCTATTCGTCCTTATTCGCATGAACTGTTCAATTGATAAATTTTCAAAAATCCATTTTATATGATTTTTTTTTTTAAACTTTAATTTCAATTAAATTTTGAACTTGAGGTGCGGAAAAGCTGAAATCAAGGACATCGTTATAAATTTTAAAAACTCTATTTTATATTTTGTCTTGCATTTTATGGATTATTTATGGTTTCGCTGTTAGAGCGAAAATTGGGAATCATCGATATTAATTTTAAAATATCTATTTTTATACGCTTTTTTCTTAAAAGCTTTAATTGCAGTGTATTTCTTAACTAAAGCTGATAGAGCGAAAATAATTAAAATTGGTGATCATCCCAATAAATTTATAAATATACACTTTTTTTAATTTTTCTGAAAAAAACTTAAATTGTCTTATATTGTTGAACTAAAGAGGCTAAATCAAAAATACCTAAAATTGGAGATCAATGTTAATATATCTCTATTTTTTTAAAATTTATCACTTAAGCCCCTATGACACTACATTTTTTTTGTATTGATGGAATTTATGTGAACAGTGCAAATATATCACCATAGGAAATCTGAATAAGTGTGAATAGTAAAAGCATACTAAAAAAAAACAGTAAACGTCAAATTTTATTCTTGTGTTATCGATAAATTTGGTTATCAAATGATTGAATGTCAAAAAAAATGTAAAAATTTTACATTTTTTTTTGACATTTGTTCATGAATGATATTAAGTGTTGCCAACTTTTCTGTTTTTCATTAAATGAAGCGATTTTTTTGTTTTTTTGACGGTTTTTGGTATTTATTAAGCGGGTTTTTATTTAAATAAAAGTAATCATCACTATTTGTTTGTTTTTTTATGTTTCTTTTTCATTTCTTCTTTTGCTATTTCATTCTATCAATTAATAAAAAATAAAATACAAAAAAAATGTAGTGTCATAGGGGCTTTAATAAAAAAAAACTGCATAAAGTTTAAAGTTTCATATAGTTTATGGCTTGTTGAAATGTCAGTATATATAATTTGTTTAAAATTTATCCACATTGCAACAATATTGATAAATTTAACAGTCAATATTTTTCAATAAAGTGGCATTTCAAATGACTACCATTTTCAGACAAAAAATTAAAAAAAAAACGCTAATGGCTGTTTGAAACTATTAAGTAGAAACTGTTAAAAACAGCATCAAAAATTTGTGTATTTGTGGACACTAAACTAGATTTAGAATTTAAAAGCCTACACGCTAAAATATAAATTAAAAGTTCAAATACTAAATGATTTAAATTAAACGGTGTATATGAAAAAATTATTTAAATTTTCAAAATTGAAATTAAAAAAAAAAAAATTATTAACAAATCTTATATTGACATTTCAATATTTATGTTATAAAATCAATTGCACTGCTAGACATTAAGAAACTTTAATTGCTTTAAAAATGAAAAATGAGTTTTTATTTCAATATTTATTAATGAATAAAATTTTTATTGAATAATTTTTTATTTATTGGTTAATTTATTTTTATTTTTCATTACAGTTTATGGCAAACGTGTTATAACACGCTCATGTTTCTATGAAGATGTTGATGATCCAGCTGATAAATGTGGCCGTGATACTACATCGTCCTATATTAAAACTACCTACTGTCAAACATGCGATTCAGATGGTTGTAATGGTGTATCTGGTTTAGTTCCCTATCTATCAATAATTATGCTGACAACTTTATTAGTTAAATTAATTTAATAAAAATATAAATCAAATACTTTTTTATATAAAAAAAATATAATTAAAAAAAAAAAAAAATCATAAACTTAAGGATCGGATCTTAAATGAAAATGTTTTAAATTTTAATTCTGGACTTATATTCAACTCTTTTAATGAAATTCAAATTTGTAAATGAAATTCACCACAAATATACGACAACAACTTGACATTTTAAATTTCGTTGTCACGATAAATGTACAAAAAATGTGTTAACATTTTCATAAACTCTCTTAAGCTTTCGTGAGTAAAAATCGATTTGATATTTGATTATATATGATTGGATCAGATCTAATTGTATTACGAATTTGCCTCAACGCTGGCTAAATTCAGGATATAATAAGATCTCGATTTTGTACATCTTAGATACAGTTATATGCCATCTGATATGATCATATATAAAAATTTATAAACAGATCAGTTTTAAACAAATCAGATCTTATCCATTTTTACACGTAATAGTGGTGAATTCTGGTATCCCTAGTAAAAAAAAAGGTCATCCTAAATATGGCGGATACAATTACTTAAATAATTATATAGGGGTATATTTTATGATCCAGCGGGCTAACCTTATATATAATGTTAGAGAAAACTGATACGATTAAATACAATTTAAAACCATTATAACTGATCATATAATGCTCCTTATAACGTCATATAAGTTGGATAACATTATAAATAATTATATGCACTTTATGTAATGTTATATACAAAAATATGTTCATTATGCAATATCTAACCATACATATTTAAGTCTTATAGTCTCAATTTATTTTATATTGTATCAGTCCGGATCAAACTGATAAAACCAGATAGACCCATTTTACGTATCATATTATATATAAGACTATCTGTTTAGATCTTGTAGAATAACCGAAGATAATATTTGAAACAATTGTGTCCACCATATTTGGGATCTAATTTGTCTCTCTTTTTTACTCGGGATATTATAATAAATTAAATAAAATAAGATAAAATTAGATTTATTTGTTTAACATTTTTAAGAGGGTTATATTAAACACAAAAAGCTTCGTTTAACTTTTAAAATTTTCCAACTTTAAAGTTTAAATTATTTTCTTTTAGTTTCTGATCTTAAACGAAAATTCGAAAAAAAACTCTTTTAAGTTAAAAATAATAATATCTAGTTTATTTTATATTTTTTTAATTTTTTTTTAACGTTTTATAATTTAAAAATTATCAGTCTTTATCAAATTTATTTTTATGTTCTCTTTGTTTAATTTTAGTTTGTCTTAATAAAAAAAGAGCTTTAAAAAATATTAAAAAAAAAAAAAAATAAAAAAATATTTATGTATCAAAAATAAAGTTTAAATTCTAAGACAACCTCACTTTATATTCTTGATTAAAAAAAATTAAAACAAAAAAAAAAAATAATAAAATTAATAATAGCACTTTAATAAGTTTTATGTGTATTAATTTATTTTTATTGTACATTTTTTTTTTAAACGAAATTCATCATACATATTATTACGTACAACACACCAGACATAAGTAAAAAAAAATCATGCAATAATAATAAAAAAAATACAATCATATGTAAATTTTTTAGTATTATTTTATAAAGTTCAATAAAAAAATCTTAAAAAAATGTTGTTGAAATTATTTTTTTTTTAATTCTAAGCAAGGGTAAAATAAAGAGTTGCCCTGCAAATTTACGAATAAAAAAACGAAAAACAATAATTAGGCGAAAATATAAATCTTCTACGCGACTCATCCGATTTTAAAAATATTTTACCAAAATTAGAAAAAGTCCATCTTAGTGTACATAGGCTAGGTATCATCAAACGCACCTATTTCTCCTCCACTTTTGGCCAAAAAAACGTGTAATTTAAAAATCTCCCAAGCTACTCATCTGGTTTTAGAAATGTTTTCACCAATATTAGGAATGATCCTTTAGGGTCTTAAAGCTCGAATACTTATGAGGTAAGAAATTGAGGCCAGTCGGAATAAAATAATTAACCTCGAAAACTGTTTGACCGATTTTAAAAACATGTTTAAAATATGTCGATTTTCGAGATATCGCTGTTTGAAATTTGCAAGAAATGGAGGTTTTTTCAACCTTTAAACTTAAAAAAAATCTCAAAATCTCTTTCCCTTAACACTTTCATAGAACTTGAGACAATATTTTATTAACACTTAATTTGAGCTAAATTCAATAGTTTTAACTCATGGTGCCATTCGATAAAAATTTTAGATTTTAAAAAAATTCACACCAAAATTTTGTATTTTTTAATAAAAGAAAAATATAATAACTTTGGCATGCTTAACACGAAAATGAAAGAGTTTCTGAAATCGGTCAAGCGGTTTTTGAGATATCGCCATTTGAAATTTAGCGGTTTTTGCTACGTTCAAGAAATTAAAAAAAAACAACTATAAAAGTAAAATTCGGCCATGCTGAATGTATTGATACCCTCCACAATTTCATTAAGATTATTGCAAAAGACTTTATTTAAAAAAAAAAAATTTTGAAAAAAAAAAAATTTGAAAAAAAAAATTCCGCGAAAAAAAATTGTTAAAAAAAATCCGCGATTTTTGTGAAAAACTTGAGATAAAGGCCCCTACATCCCAAAAAACATTCTATAAAAAGAACCATTGGGATCATCCAGCGAAATAAACAAAATTTTGACAGAATTACTTTTTAGAAAGTTTCGAAGCCAAGAGGGTAAAATATGTACTTTGGTAGTTTTTCGTTCTCCAAAAATAATGATTAAAAGAAAAACTTGATTTTTAAAATGTAGAGTCCTCCACCGGAAGAAAAGATTTTGTAAAACGACTTTTAAAAATGTTTGATTCTATGATCGGAACAGAAGAAAAAAGTTTCACCCCTTAAAACGCCATTTTTTACATGTTTTTTTGTATATTTGTTCAACAAATGAATTATTTTTATGCCATATCAAAAAAAAAAATGCCACGGTGATTGGAAATTTAATTTTCATAGCACCCCCCCCCCCCCCCTACCCTTTTGTGGGCGTGGTAAGAAAATAATAGTAAATAGTGATAAAATTTTATTTTTTAAAGCGTAAATATTAAAATAAATGAATTTGTTAACATTTATATTAGGGGGAAGCTTCCCCACCGACATTCCCGGATTTACCAGATTTATGGTGATAATGACCACGTAACAAATGTCCACAAACCCCATTACACGGATTATGTCCACTATTCTATTTGGACATGATCCAAAAATTTGTATACTTTTTTTTTTTTTCAAAAAACAACGATTACGACCGAAATTGCTTGGGACAATTAGTCCCCATAATATGGATGGGGGTTATGACCGACAAACTTTCGGTCGAAATAATGTCCTTGGGTATTTATCCGGTCATTATCAAACTTTAACCAAGAAGTTGTTAAACAAACCTCAATGCCGATTTAACGGAGCCTTATGTCAAAATTTGTATGAAAAAGTTAAATTTAACGGAGAGTCATTTTATAACGGAGCATTGAGTAATCCAGCCTTAGTAGGATAAGAATTATAACTTCTTTACAAGTTTTTACTATTTTTATACCCTCAAACCACAGTATGGGGGTATACTCACTTTGTCATTCCGTTTGTAACGCATAAAAATAACGGTCAGGGACCCCATAAAGTATATATATTATTAACCTATGATATATTCTAAGACATTCTATGAATGTCCGTCCGTCCCACAGTGGTCAATTTCGCGAGATAGCGGTCAAAACTCTATAACTTTTGACCGGATTGGTATTTTTTTACGCAATTGGTTTTGTTTAATAGGAGGGACTTTAAGCTTCAATTTGCGTGTTCAAACGTAAAAATCGACTGATAGGAACGTAAGTAATGTGGAGTTAAAATTGCATTTTAATTTTTTGTTGAGTTTTCATATAAAAGTTGAATATTTTGACATTCTAAATAGGTATTTTTTTATAATTTCTTATTTTCTTCAATCGTATTTTACAACCAATACTTATTTATTATTCCTAAACTTAATTTTGGTCAGAAAATGCCAACATTTGGCCCCTGACATTTATTTAGTCTCAATATTCACAGGTCCTTTGTCCTTTTGATAGGTCCTAGGATAGGTGCTTTTGATAGGTCCAGGGATATGTCCTTTTGATAGGTCCTAGGATAGGTCCTTTTGATAGGTCCAAGGATAGGTCCTTTTGATAGGTCCTAGGATAGGTCCATTTGATAGGTCCAAGGATAGGTAATTTTGATAGTTCCTAGGATAGGTCCTTTTGATTGGTCCAAGGATAGGTCATTTTCATAAGTCCAAGGATAGGTCCTTTTGATAGGTCCTAGGATAGGTCCTTTTGATAAGTCCTTCTGATAGATTCTTTTGATAGGACCAAGGATAGGTCCATTTGATAGGTTCAAGGATAGGTCCTTTTGATATGTAAAAGGATAGGTCCTTTTGATAGGTCCTAGTATAGGCCATTTTAATATGTAAAAGGATAGGTCCTTTTAATAGGTCCAAGGATAAGTCTTTTTGATAGGTCCAAGGATAGGTCCTTTTGATAGTTTCAAGGATAGGTCCTTTTGACTGGTCCTAGGATAGGTCATTTTGATAGGTCCAGGGATAGGTCCTCTTTATTGGTCCAAGGATAGGTCCTTTTTGATAGGTCCTTTTGATATGCAAAAGGATAGGTCCTTTTGATAGATCAAAGGATAGGTCCTTTTGATAGGTCCAAGGATAGGTCCTTTTTATAGGTCCAAGGATAGGTCCTTTTGATATGTAAAAGGATAGGTCCTTTTGGTAGGTCCAAGGATATGTCCTTTTGATAGGTCCTACGATAGGTCCTCTTGATAGGTGAAAGGATAGGTCCATTTGATATGTAAAAGGATAGGTCCTTTTAATAGATCATGTTCCTAGGATAGGTCCTTTTGATAGGTCCAAGGATAGGTCCTTTTGATAGATCAAAGGATAGGTCCTTTTGATAGGTCCAAGGATAGGTCCTTTTGATTGGTCCAAGGATAGGTCCTTTTCATAAGTCCAAGGATAGGTCCATTTGATAGGTCCATTTGATAGGTCCTTTTGATAGGACCAAGGATAGATCCTTTTGATAGGTTCAAGGATAGGTCCTTTTGATATGTAAAAGGATAGGTCCTTTTGATAGGTCCAAGGATAGGTCCTTTTTATAGGTCCAAGGATAGGTCCTTTTGATATGTAAAAGGATAGGTCCTTTTGGTAGGTCCAAGGATATGTCCTTTTGATAGGTCCTACGATAGGTCCTCTTGATAGGTGAAAGGATAGGTCCATTTGATATGTAAAAGGATAGGTCCTTTTAATAGATCATGGTCCTAGGATAGGTCCTTTTGATAGGTCCAAGGATAGGTCCTTTTGATAGATCAAAGGATAGGTCCTTTTGATAGGTCCAAGGATAGGTCCTTTTGATTGGTCCAAGGATAGGTCCTTTTCATAAGTCCAAGGATAGGTCCATTTGATAGGTCCTTTTGATAGGACCAAGGATAGATCCTTTTGATAGGTTCAAGGATAGGTCCTTTTGATATGTAAAAGGATAGGTCCTTTTGATAGGTCCAAGGATAGGTCTTTTTGATAGGTCCAAGGATCCACATGTTATTTCCATTGGTTTTAAATTTATTTGCAATTTAAAGGTATTTAAGTTATGTAATATTAGATGGCAATAAAATCATTTTTACCTTTTCCAAATGAATTGCCAGATACCACATAATTTGAGAGTTCTATTGTCATTTTTGTCAAAAGTTTGATACACCCTTCTATGTGGACTAGGTCCAAATATGGGCCAACTTCTCCTAATTTCAACAGAATTATTTTTTGGGTCAATAAGAACTCTTGTACAAAATTTCATCAAAATATATGCATAATAGCCACTTTCACATACAAATAACTTCTCAAAAAATATGACGTGCATTTGTACCGAATATCTTACCTTGGGTCAGAAAAATTGCTGTAGCTCAAAAAGTGCAGTCCCGATGCATGGACATGTGTATATAGGAATGTAGGGGAGAGTTAGGACTACAACATAGTAAATTTGTGTTTTGACTCAGCTTGACTCACAGGAGTTGTGCTCTATGAAGTAGGAAATTTCCGAGAAATTTGACCTTTTTTAAAAAAAATATTTAAATTGTTCTGAAAACAGTAGTAGCTTCAATTTTTTTACCAGTAATAGGAAATAAGTTAAGTTACAACACAAAATTTATTTCGTCCAAAAATCTTGAAAAACAAAAAAGTTATGATCATTTAAACTTTAAAAATTAACTAAAAATATCATAAATTTACTAAATTCTGAAAAAGCCCATTTTGGACCACCCTGTTCTCAGTGAAATAGTTGAAATAGAGTTCTAATTTTTTGGCTCCCGAGGTTTACTACTGTCTACTTTCATATGAGTCTAATAACTTTAAAATCGGAGAACAAAAACCAAAAGGAGTTTTGGCCGCTATCTCAAAATATTAACCACAGTGCGTCCGTCCGTCTGTATAAAGCACGATTCAGTCCAAAATAAAAGATCTAGACTCCTGAAAATTGACATATGTCAATTTGTCTCATGACCATAGGCCGGCTAAGTTCGTTCTTTTGGCCGGCCCCCTTTTGTGGGTGTGGATTTAAAAAAATCATTAAAATAATAAGAAAATGGTATAACCAATATGCTAAAGCATAATAAATAAATGAGTTAATATTTAATGCGAGGGGGAAGGTATCCCCCAATACCCCCCACACCGAGCCCCTCCCAAAAAACGCACCAGGATTTTTTATAGCCGAATTTAACACTCCCACTAGTTTTTTTTTTTCAGTGTACACTTCTAAATTAGAATGTCACTGTCAGACTTACACATATGCATTCATTCTCAGCGGCTTGTGGATTAATTAAAGTCACAGATTTATGTTTTATTAAGGAACATATACACACATTTTTACCCTAAAGCTGAAATCAGCAATCAAATTCAAATAACAAAAATTAAATGAACATTAAAAAAATTGTCATTAAAACTAGTGGGATTTTATACAGTCAAAGAAAAAATATAATGAAAAGACTGCAAACAAATTGTATTTCAAAAATGTTTAAGGGAAATACTCGACCCCACTTGCAAGTTTTATAACCTTAAAATATATAAGGGCAAGTCTATGGAAAATTTAAATGAGGGATTACCAATTTTGTTAATTTTTAGATATTTAATAAAAATTTCAACAAATAAATTTCCAAAACTAGAATCACGTTTTTCCTGTCGCGAACATTACTGATTTTCAAATTTTGTTATTGGTTTTTTAAATTTTATTCAAGTTTGAAATGTTATCATAATATCAAATATTTGGCAATCCACACACTACGAAATAAAAATGAGTTACAATCACTAAAATGATTATATCAGATTCTATTTTAATTGACTTTGCACTATTTGTAAAAGTTTATTAAGGAAAAAGTGCAATTATTCTGAATGTGCGAAAGTTTAAGAAATCAATTAAAAAATTTAATTATATCAATTAAAAAAATGTTTCAAAACAAAATTGAGCTTGTTAAAAATGTTTCCCTAAAATTTTTTGAGTGCATCACACTGTGAAAATTTATTGTTCAACAATACAAAACACACGTCGTTGAAATTTTAATATTTTTAAGAGGACATTCCAGCACAAAACAATTAAATTTTTGAAAATCCATAATGTTTCTGACAGAAAAAAGGACACTCTAAAGTTTTTGATATTTTTTGATGAAATTTTTATTAATTCTTTAATTTCAAATCTCCATAATTTTATCTATTGTAACAGAAAGTTGTTTCCGTGCTTAAAAGTTAAATGGGGTATTCCATGTCAAATCGGGCATTTTGAGTTTTTTTTTTAGATTTTCCCAATTCTTTTACAGTTTTTAGTACCCTTTGAAAACTCGTTCGTGGTAAATTTTCAGATTTTTTTGCAGTGTTTTAAGAATTAAAATACTTTTTTAAGGAAACATAGTAGGTACTTTTTTAGGAAAAAAAAGTACTTTTTTAGAAAAAATAGTAGTTTTTTAGAAAAATAGTTCTTTCTTAGAAAAAAGTACTTTTTTAGAAGAAATAGTACTTGTTTAAAAAAAATATAAAAAAAGTACTATAACACCTTTAAGAAATAAACGTACTTTTTTTGGGAAAAAGTACTTATTTAGAAAAAATGGTACATTTTTCCTTAAAAGTGTTGTTTAAGAAAATATATTACTTTTTAGAAAAAATAATATTTTTTTCTAAAAAAATATTTTTTTCTAAAAAAAGTAGTACAAAAGTATTTCTTTTAGAAAAAAAAATATTTTTTTTTAATAAAAAGTACCTTTTCAACCTCAACATGTTCTGGTCCACGATAAAAGAAAAATGAATGACAAATGATGCTGTCATCTGCAAAAGAATAGACAATATTTGTAAGCCTCCAGATACCTAACAAGATGACATTTACCATGCTCTAAATCATCTTCGAGACCACTAACCATATTGCGATTGGCCTGTAATTATCAGGGTTATTAGCCGCACCCTTTTTAAGGATTGGATGAATATTGGCAAACTTCAAACACGAGGGAAATCGGTGGTATACCTGCCCTGGTGACTTATTTTCTTTCATTAGGGTTTTTGTTGTTACGCCAATTTCTGAAAGCTTCCTCGCTGGATCTGACTGCATTATTGCAAGTCTTGTTAAGCCAACAATTTTCCCTTGATTTAGCCGAAATGAACCTTCCCATATATAAAAACTGAACGCTTCGTTGCTACTTTCAAAACGTTACGAAGATCGGTGTACGAGATGGGTGTGATAATGATGCAATCGAAAATCCTATTAAAACTCACATCAATATCAATTTTTTTTTAGAATATCCGATTTAAAAAAGTCGATTAAAAATATCAACACAAAATTGACAACAAATTCGCAAAAAATCGAAAAAAATTTAATAAAATTTCAAAAAATGGGAAATTGGCATATCTCAATAAACCATATAACGATAAGTGATAGCGAACATAGTATCACATGTACGATACCGGTTACGGTATCACCTTAAATTAAAATTATGTTACCGTTTTAAAATTTATGAGATTTTGCTATCGTCATTTTTGGAAATTTCGATAGCGATATCGTTTTCGCCTGAAATAACAATATTTTTTTGTTAATTTTAGTTTATTCCCAATAAACCAAACGATAGCGTTATGATATCGAGGCAATATCCCCTAATTATCACATATTATACGAAAACGATAGTGTTTCCGTTCTCAATGTACCTTTCTTTATGATATCGTTTTTCCATTAAAATATGATTTCGTTTTCGCTATCGATAATTCCAGTCATAACGATAGTAAAATCGCCATTTTTCAAAATTTTTCGAAAAACTATCGTTGTTCCAGTCGATAAAGATATCGTTCCGATATGAAAACGTGATATTATTTTCGCTATGGAAATTTCCAGGGATGGCGATAGTTAAACCGCCTGAAATTAGAAAATGGTATTATAATATTAATTAACTATTTTCGTGATCAGTTATCGTTATTTGGTTTATTGGGTTGGGATTAGAAAATTATTTCTTATATCTAAATTATGTATGTATGACTGACATTTTCAATATTTCAAAAAACCCTTTTAAAGCTCAATTCATTGATTTATAAAAGCCGTAGATAGCCTGTGTTTGAACTGAAACTTTTTCCCTAGTGTAACTCTAACGCGTATGCACTTGACGGACATTCAATATAATGAGTGCATTACAATATTTTATTTGCGTGGTTGTTATAATAAAATTTTCAAAAGAATTAAAATTATTGGATTCTCTTGATTATGGTGTAGGGCATTAAATATAAATTTCTAGTAAATACAAACTTGTCATTTCATTTGAAACGCGTAAAAAAGGCGGGATTAAAGTGCCCTAACCTGGGGGTTTGCATCCTTCAAGTGCAGAAAATTCCGATTAAAAAAAATCAAGAAAAATTAAAAAAAAAAACTGCAAAAATTAAAAAAAAAGAAATGGACAATTCCAGTAATCTTAGGAAAAGCTCAAAAAATCTTAAAAATGTAGTTAAACTCAGAACAAAATTCCGGAAAATTCAAAAATTTAATAAAAAAAAAAATTTTATAAAAAAAATTAAGAAAAGTCAGAAAAAATTCGAAAAATTCGAAACAAATTAGAAAAATTTAGAAAAACTAAGAAAAATTTCGAAAAGCTCGGAAAAATATTAAATTAAACAACAAATTTAGACTATTTTGTAAAATTGTGAACGACAGTTTTGAATCAATAGATTTTTAAATTTTGAAGTGTATCAGAAGGTTCGACCGTTATTTAAATCCTTTACATGTCTCTTAATATTAACTGCAAAATTTTTTTATTATTGCAATTTTAATTTTTATATGTATGTTCACATTTTGTTTTAATTATTTCCGTTATCTTTCTCTTTCATTTACGATCCCCCATATTGTCTGGGAAAAGTAATAAAACAAATTTTAACTATTAAAATGTTTACAAAGTCATTGCCAACGGATGTATGATGCGACATGTATTCAAAAATTAAGAATTAAAAACTACAACTAATTGTGATTTTTTGTTCTTAATTAATATTAATCTTATAATTTTGTATATACTTGCAATTAGTTTTGATTCCGGGGAATGATATAAAAAATGTAAGCGCAAGTCTATAATTAATAATTATAAAACGAATGAAATTCGGGAAACAAATTTAGATTATTTACAAAAACATATGAATGTCATAGGAAAATCTAAATTAATCACTAAATAAATTGTCTCACAAGGGAAGTATCTCAACCCATATGAACCGATTTGCATGAAACGTAAAATATATATAAAAGGGACAATTCTATGGTTGGGGTGTCTCGGCTTATCGGCTATATCGGGGATTTAAGGGTTCAAAACATGGGTCAAAAAATGGCGAAAAAAAACGTTTTTTGGATTTTTCAGTCATTTGCTTCTAAGAAACTATATGATGTTTACATATGAGAAGAAACCCAGCAAAACTTTGGTAATGGGTGGTGATTATATAACACATTACCAGGTAATGCATATAACTTATTTGTAGCATTATTTTATAATGTCTTACCAAACATTTGTTCCACAACGTATTATTTTCAAGTGTCAAATAATGCATTACTAAAAATTTGCTACGTAATGCATGATTATTGGAAAAAATGTATTTCATATTTGTTATTTCTAAACATTAAATCATGGATGACTTATATTTGGTTACATTATGTATTATTTGAAAGTTTGAAATAATGTAGTATTTATAATTGGATGCACAAGTGTTTCTTCACAATACAGCAGCAAACAGCAGACAGCAAAATTTTTACATGTATTTTGTTGTTGGCGCAACAACAAAATACATGTAAAAATTTTGCTGTCTGCTGCTTGCTGCTGTATTGTGAAGAAACACTAATGCATTACAATAACATAAAAAATAATTATTTTATAAAAAAAATGCATAAGTTTAAACTGGAGATGGGCTCACGACAAGAAATTTCTAACGACAAACACTCACTAGCATATTATATCTACTTACACTCACTTACAATCACGTGAGTAAATTTAATACAAAATTACTTTTTCACTACTCGTAACACCTTATATATTACGTTCTGGTATGCTATATTATATACCTTACTCGTAACCTATAAAATATCATATATTTTACACCTTACTGGTATTCTTTGTTATAAATTTATGACTTATTTTATACCTTACTGGTATTCTATGTGATAATGTGGATGCATTACTTTGAGTCTCATCGCCTGTTAAAATCATCAATGCTGCAATGTATAAAATAAGAGATCCTATACCTTATTTTATACCTTATTTGGTAATCTAAGTTTTGCTGGGTAAACATGTCCTACTTTAAGGGCCCCTGATGGTGCCCTTATTGAACATGTTGGGTCCAGCTTCCAAACTTAAGCTTAAAATTACTTTAGCTATAACTGGTATGAATTTTGCTGCAACCGGTCCAGTGTTTATTTACTGAATAGCCAAATTATTAAAATAAACCACTGTACACTGTTGCGTATGATTGTTATTTAAAACAATTATTAGTGTCCGACCGAACAATTCGGCCAAAAAACGTCATTTTATCAAAAATTTGGTATTTGGAAGTACTTTTAATATATGGGGTAGAATTGTTGAGGCGATGGAAGACGATTCTGAGTGTAAAATTTAAGAACGAGTACGGAATTAAGCCACAATTTCGTAGTTCGGTAACCGAACTTTTTTTAATTTAGCCGAACGTTCGGTTACCGAACATTTTAATCGGTGCCTAACTTCGTTCTCGCCATTAAATTTGAAAGTCAGAATAGTCTTCTATCGCCTAAACAATCAAACGGCCATCAGAAAAAGCTGTTAAAAATGCTTGCAAATATTAAATTTTGGCCAATACTGTTTTTTGGCCGAACTGTTCGGTCGGACACTAACAATTATTAAAATAAACCACTGGACACCGTTGCGTGTGATTGTTATTTAAAGGTAATTACAATATTAATCATACGCCACTAATACAGTTTTCAAGCATTTATTATTATAATTAAATATAAAATTTCACTAACTTCAAATGCGTGTAAAAAAAATTTAGCTCTGAACTAGAAAAGGGTTTTGTTATGGAATATGTCAACTTTAATTTGCTTTTGGTGTCATCCCATTCCGATTTTGTGTGTTGCACTGTGTTATTTATCTAGCTTTACTCTGTCAGCAACCAGCGGTTAAAGTTGCAAAAACTACGTTTTTTGACCAACATTTTGAAAAATGGCGTTTTTCTACCAGAATTTTTTAACCAAATCCGGCTCAAAAATTAGGAATTTCTTAGACCTTATTTCAATAGAATAAGTTTCAACATCTAAGACTTATTTTCAACAGAAATTATCTTAGATTTTGAGGCCTTTTTTCTTTCGAAAAGTCTCAGATTCTGAGACATTTTTCCTATAAAATAAATCTCAAAATCAGACGTTCAGGAATCTTTTCATTTAGAAAAAGTATCAGATTTGTAGGCCTTTTTAGACATTTTTCCTATAGACAAAGTCTCAGATTCTGAGCCATTTTTTCTATAGATAGAGTCTCAGATTCTGAGACATTTTTCCTGTAGAAAAAGTCTAACAAAGTAAGTCTCCCTGGTGTCAGCATCCCAACTTCGTGAAATTTGAATATGTTTTTCAGAACAAAAAATAGTTCGACACGTGTTTTTTTAGTGGTCCAAACTCATTTTTAGGGGGTCGATTTGTACGGGGGAAAATTACCTTTTTCAGTTTTTAACGTTATACGCCTGAAAATTAACTAAAATTTTGGTATTTTACTCAATACGACGAAAAGTTGTGCATATTTGTGACACGTTATTTACACACTTGGATAGGATTTCCAAAGACCTTTCATTTGGTATGCAACATGACTAGATTTCTTTGCATAATATAGGAGATAAACGAAAAAACTGAAAGGCGTCTGTTTCTTCCTTTCGCATTTGCACACCCTTAATATGAATTTGGAGTGTGCCAAAATAAAACTAAATTTATGGTCTTTGGTTCAAATGCATGCAACTTCCACAATTTTTGAAAGATATTATTAAAAACCCCTTATTTTCTTCGTAATAAATAAGGCTTAAACTTTACATATAGAAATAAATTTTTAAAATTCTTAAACTTGGTCAAATTTACAAATTATGTAGGTACACTTTGCATACTTTCCATGTAAATTACAGGAAAACCCAACGATAGAATTTAATTCTGATGGCGGAATCGAATTCAGGAGATCAAAATACATAAAAATTAGTTGATCTGGCTTCTGGGTCAGAACCTTTTAATATTTTTGTGGGGCTGGTTATTTATTGAATATTTTTGAATTTCCACTTATCCATTTTCTTATTTTAAATGGACTCTTTTTATATTAATTGATCTTATCGCTTATCTTAGAAAATGTTTAAATTTTAAACTCCATTTTCCTTCAAAAAAAAAAAAAAACTTTTATTAAAATGCTTTTAACACTATTTAAACTGTCAACTACATGTTTCAAAATTTTTAATCACGCAAGTTAACCTCTAACTAACCCTTTAATTACAGCACTTCAAGCAAATGTTAATAAAACACATTTTAGTTTAAAAAAAACAGTCACTTTAACCACCAAAATTTAACCAAAAACAACACATTTAAAACGCCTAAAATCTTTTTAAACATATGTCGCACAGTGGGAAAAAACACCAATCTGGCAGGAAAAAAATCATATCTTCTAAACTATTGGTCTGATCCGATAACAATACTTGGAGATTTTATAGCTAAGGATATGAGCTTTTTGTATAATGAATAATAAGAAACTGTTTTTCAATACAGGGTGCCCCAAAAGGTGTTATATACGACTACCTCAGGAGTATTTTTTTTTGTACCTGTTAGCTGTGGAAAATTATGTTTAAAATAAGAATTTTATACTTTTTGAAAAGTAAGTGGGGTTATCAAATATTGTAAGTGAAATCTGATAACATTTGGACATACACCCTACATCCAGCATAAAACTAAAATAGGAGTCTTAGCACCTGATTGCATAAGCATATACGAATTTTTAGTTAACCTTTTGTCAATGTATAGTGCCACTTCTGGTGTGTATTATGTCGGTGCTTCAGAGGGGTAAAATACGGATTTTTTCATCTTTGTAGCACTTTTTGGTGTTTTTTTAATTTCATCTAATAATTGGGCTGCATCTCTCTTTCCAGATTTGTAGAGACTTACTTTCGTAGCGACCAATAATTATTCCTTGATGTTATTTTGTACAAGATCCGAAATACGACTCCTCTTGGATTTTTTTGTCGTTTCCAAAAAAGTCTTCAAAGGACGCCCTCGAGGTTGTGAAGGTCCTGGTTCTTCGTCTTCTACTATAAAATCTATATTTTCATTCAACCATATATTGTAATGATTTTCAAAACTATATAAATTGCGAGAAATACTGGCCCATCTACATTTGAATTTACTACATAAATCTCGCACACTAACAGTTAGTTTTTTATAGCTATCATTCTCGTTGCAGATGTTATTTCCAAGTTTGGACAAGATATAATTGATAATTGTTGAGTTCCGATCAGAAGCACTGTCGCATTTACGCCAAACTTCAAATATCTCTCTCCGTTGAAATGACATGTCAAACAAATTTAAATAAACCAAAGAGTTTATTAACTAATTCAAATATTAGTATTAAATTTATTATTATTTATAACAATATTTTTATTAAGAATTTTTTTCACCAACTGAATGCGACTTAAATCGGTTATTTAAAAATCATAAAATCAAAAATAATTTAATTCAGCACGAACTTTTTTCAAGATTTCGACGCTCTACTATGTTAAAAACAAATTACTAACAATCCTTCGCGATTCTCAACATATACGTGAGTCGCGTTCATCGCTGCCTAGGTTTAGAATTATAATTATTGAAAGACCAAAATTACAAAAATAATTTTAAAAAATCGCTACGCAGGCCTACGCAGCTAATTTTTTGAATAGTAATACTTCATTATATGTAGAATAATCTATAATTAAAGATTAAGCAGCATCTGACAGCGTTTTTTTTGTAGCTCCATAAGAATTTAAACAAGTTAAAAAAAAACATTGTTTATGTAATTCGTTACGGGGGAGCCTTCGCAAAACAGATAACGTATGGAAATTTATACATAATATACCTAATAGCACCCTTTAAAAGAAATCAAACACTTGGTAGGTAACGGCTTACCCTTTCTGATACACGGCGATGACAAGTTTACTATTATTAACAACTAACTGTGAGAGCCCAATAAATTGTCAACATTTCATCGTGTGTAATTCCCGAATGGGTTAACTAAACTTTAAGTTCTTAACGGATTAAAACGCAGTCACTATCCCACTTTAAAATTGCATTATAACTTTGTTAAAATCTGTTAGTTATATTTTGAATTATTTCCCGCTAGATTGGCAATTTTTCCCACTGTGTGTCGTTAATATTTTTAACGTTTTTTTTTTTTATTTTTCTTTCATAAGCTGTATGTTTGTGATATGTGTCATTGTTGCTAATCTTGGCTTTTAAATCTCGTTAGCCATTTTATAAAAAAAAAAAAAATGTTAATAGAAAATCAAAAAAAAAAAAAAAATGCGTGTGACGCAGCGCAACACGATTGGCAATACAATGTGTTTTGTAGAAAATATTCCCAGACAGGCAATGACAAAATAAATCCAAGTCGGAGAAACAAATTTTAAAGGTGGTAAAAAACAGCAGCTAATAATATATCGCACAAGAACATTTATACCAAATGGAAACAACGCAAAGAGAATGTAGACCATTACAAAAACAATAATGTTTATTAATTTTGAAGTGATAAACACGAATATCAGAAAATTTTTAAATTCGATTTTACGGTTTTCGAGATATCGCTGTTTGAAATTTTGCAAAAAATGGGGTTTTTCCTACGTTCCATCAGATTTTTGTTTTGATTTTTCTTAATTTTACTTATTTTTTCTAAATTTTGATGAACTTTTTTAACCTATATTAATTTTTTCTTAATTTTTCTAAAATTATCTGATTTTGGGAGTTTTTCTGAATTTAGCAAAAAAAAAAATTTAAATTGCTTTCAGATTTCTGGATTTTTTTATTTTCGCTTCAAACTTTTTTCGTTTCAAACTTTTTTCCGATTTTATCTAACTTCAATTTTTTTTTTTTAATTTTCAGAACTTTTTTTAACTTTTAACAAAGTTTTTGAACTTTTCAATATTTTTTCGAATTTTTTCGAATTTTTAAATTTTTCCTTTTATTAAAATTTTGTTATTTTTTTTCCTTATACATAAATTGAAATTTTTCTAGATCTTTCTGTTTTGGTGATATTTTTCAGATTTTTACAGAATTTTTTAGGTGTTCAACCATAGTTTATCGTATAAACAGTGCAACAACCAAAATCGAAATTGGATGAATCCAAAATCAAATCGTCGTTGCGCCTTAAAATGAAGTCATGTGTTTTTCAAATTTTTTCACAGAGGCCTAAGAAACAGCCTTTTTGGTCCTTTCGCAGTACTTTTTAGAAGTCAAGTTTTAATCAACATGAAATTTATAATATTGGTTTAATGTTTATGTGAAGTTATGTTTATAAAAGTTCCGCGAAAGAACCAAATTTGGCTGTTTCTTAGGCCTCTTCAAAAATAAAATTTTAACACATGACTCCATTTTTAGGCGCAGCGACGAAATGAAAGTTGACCTTTTCCATAACAAAACCCTTAAGGCTATTTTAAGTTTGGTGCATGATTTTTTTATACTCATTTGAAATGGACTATTACACAGTGCAACACACAAAATCGGAATGGGATGAAACCAAAAGCAAATGAAAGTTGACATATTCCATAACAAACCCCTCAAGGCTTTTTTCTAGTTCAAAGCTAGATTTTGTTTTACACGCATTTGAAGTTAGTGCACTTTTATTATAATTATAATAATAAATGCTTGAAAACTGTACTAGTGGCGAATGATTAATATTGTAATTGCCTTTAAATAACAATCATACGCAACGGTGTCCAGTGGTTTATATATTAATAAATGCCTTTAAATAACAATCATACGCAACGGTGTACAGTGGTTTATTTTAATAATTTGGCTATTCAGTAAATAGGTACTGGACCGATTGCAGCAAAATTCATACCAGTCATAGCTGAAGTAATTTTGAGCTTAAGTTTGGAAACTGGACCCTACATTTACAATAAGGGCACCACCAGGGACCTTTAAAAGTAGGACATGTTTAGTACACAAAAACTTTAAATGCTTTAAAATCACCAACTTTAAATGCGTGTAAAATAAAATCTAGCTCTGACCTAAAAAAAAGGCCTTGAGGGTTTTGTTATCCATCCCAATCCGATTCCGAAAGTTCGATTTTGTATCACTGTGTTATTATAGATACAATTACTTAAAAACTGTATAAGAGGCGTATACTTAGTTTTGTAAATGATTTTAAATAACAACCATACGTAATGGTGAACGTGGATTATTTTTTAATACTGTTTTTATCTAACGTAATTTTGAGCTAGGAGCCCTCAAAGTAGGCCATACTACACCGTCAAACAGCCAATATTAAACATGAACCGGATGATATTCGTCTGAAAGAAGAATGAAGTAAAAAACTGGATTTTCAGTTTTTTTCGTGACCCTGTTACCTTTTAAAAGGAATTCAAAGTTTTAAAGGATACATTTTGTAAAATATTTCTGAAATATTTTAACTTGTCCTAGGATGCCACTGGTGAGGGCAAATGAAAGAGGAGGATCTCCCCTAATTTCTCCATTTTTTATTTTGCCATATAAGGATAAAAGGATGTGAATAAAGCCTTTTGAAAACTATATCAAAATATTTTGTTGAAAATTTTGAATGATATTGAAGGATAAAGTTTTGAAAGGTTGTGACTTACCTTATTTTTTCTTATACACTCCAAAAAATACGTTAGTAGATTTACTATTTTTTTTTTTGCTAACGCTAGTTAGCTAACTTTTAGCAAATTTTTAGTTGAGATTAGCATGTTAGCAAAAAATTCTTGTAAACTTCATTTAGCACATTACCAATTTTAAACAAACTTTGAACTAATTTCTTTTGCTAAATTTGAAATTGAGTTGACTACATTTTTACAAGATTTTTTGCTAATATTAGCAAAATAAATGATAAATTTTTTTTTATTTTCAGAAAACTTAAAATGGCGCTATCTCGGAAACTAAGCCAGATAGAGCAAAATGGAGGCCATTTTTGGTTCTTAGTATCGCCGTTCCTCTTCACATGTGTGGACCCTAATGGGGCCTAACTTTGGATCCAAAAAAGTTAGCATTCCCGAAAATTTTAAAATGCTCATATCTCGGTAAATATTGTCGACACAACAAAAGCTCTCCGAGTAATATTTTTGAAGTTATCAAGTTTTTTAATTCTCAAGACCCCAGTGGTCCCCTATAATCACGTATCTCAAAAACTAAGCAAGGTAGAGCGAAACGGACACAAATTTTGGATCAAAAACTATGACGATTTTTAAGGAACCCAACTAGGGTAGGCCCATCGGGGTCTGGACCTATCGGGTCTGAACCCAATGGGATCCCCAGATGTGTATAAACTAAGTTAAAAAAAAAAATATTTAGTTAACTAATTATTGGCAAAACATTTTTGCTAACTTTAGCAAAAAAATTGTGGGTTCAAAATCAGCCAATTTTCTTGTAGGTTTACAAGCTTTTTTTGCTAACATTACAGTTTTTTTTTTTTGAGTGTATGCACCCTAAAAAAATGAGTCCAGTTTCCTACTATAAATTGGGTAAATTAAACAAATTCAAAAAATATACTTCTATAAATTGGGGCAAATCCAGGTCAAACCACACAGCATTCGGATTTGTCATCTCCGATTTTAATGAAATTCGCAAAAAATTTGACGTCGGTGTTAAAAACGATCAAAGTCAAAAATGTAGCTGTTATCAAACCATGAACAACAATATGCATAATGTTAATATCGGACTTAAAATGGCGCTGCAGTGAATAAAAAACTAAAAGGGCGACGGCCAGGGGCGTGGCAAAAAAAATGTTTTTTTTTGGAATTGTAAACTAATCTTTAATTGTAGGGGGAGACTGGCAAAACTGTTTTTGAACGACCCACCCTCATTAGAGTGGTCCTTATTTTGAAAATTTTGGATTTTCGTTGCTCCTCAAGCCTGGATTTGTTAAACGACCTAAAACTAGTACCCGATAAAATTTTGAGCCAAATCGGTTAACTCTCTGACTACGCTAAAATCGGTCAAAGTTCCGGGTTTTGGGGAAAAAGGCACTAAATTAAAAAAAAATAAATAAATTAAAAATTTTATGAATATGTTTAAAACAAAATATTTTTTGTTTAACATTTGGCCAAACATACTTAGATAAAAAATATAAAGATTTTGTAATGGGTTAATTTTCAAAATTTTATAATTGAATTGCTTTTATGCAGTTAAGGGTTAATTTTTAAAATGTTATAATTGCATGGCTTTTATGTATTTTAACAAAATTATTTTTCAGGTTTCGTCTTATTTATCAAACAAAAAAAAAATTTTTTTTTGGGCATTCAAGGGTTAATTTTGAAAAAAAATTAAATATTTAATCCTTTATCAATTTATGTATCTTTATAATTTAATTGGACCATATTTTTTTAATTATAAATTTATTTTTTTTTTGTTTTTATTCGTCATGGGTTTAGAAATGCCATTATTTTGACTACCGGTAAACATGGGTTAACAACGTCCTAGATATACAAAATTTTATAGTTACATTCACACATTCTATTAGAATACAGAAATCATCTTTTGATAATTTATTTCATTAATCTTCTATTTCTTAAAAATGTTGGCATGAAGCTCCAAATCTTCCATATTTTGAAGTGTAGACACCGGATCCTAATGGGTTAATAATGTCCTTGAATTTTAATATTTTTTTGCCTTATATTAAAAGGTCAAAGGAGTAATACAAAATTAAGTTTTAGTTAATATATAACAAAATGAGTTTTTAAGAAATAAATTCATTAAATTTTTCACCAAAAAATATATTTCCTTGAAATCCGCTGTTTTCAAATCGGTCTACACGATAATTTAAAAAAAGGATATCAATTTTTTTTTTTTAATTTTAAACTCGAACTAATACATTACAAAATTAATAAAAAATATCTAAGTTTACTGCAATTTTGTTTGAGAAAATTTGAAAAATATAATTTTGGAGATTTCAAAAATTTTGCAAATTCCAAAAATTTTTTTGTTACCAAATTTTTATGGGTTACCGATATCACAAAATCTTTATATTTTTTATCTAAGTATGTTTGGCCAAATGTTAAACAAAAAATATTTTGTTTTAAACATATTCATAAAATTTTTAATTTATTTATTTTTTTTTAATTTAGTGCCTTTTTCCCCAAAACCCGGAACTTTGACCGATTTTAGCGTAGTCAGAGAGTTAACCGATTTGGCTCAAAATTTTATCGGGTACTAGTTTTAGGTCGTTTAACAAATCCAGGCTTGAGGAGCAACGAAAATCCAAAATTTTCAAAATAAGGACCACTCTAACCCTCATGTATAGCAAACATAAGCTTTTGCATATGAACTCAACGAGAAAATTTTGTCTACAACCACGTTTTCCTCCATGACTTTTGAACCAAATGAGTGTCTACCATAATTTTTGGATACAAATGTAGGGGAAGCCCTAGTTATTAACATATATTTTTTTTCAGAATTTTATATAATACGGATTTTGAGATATGGGTCTTAGAACATTTAACTTAAAAAAATGACCTTTTAATCCAAAAACAATTTTAGGATGACATTTTAAAGGTAATATTCTCACCTTTAAAATGGTACCAATATGAAAATGTTATGTTGTATACTTTAAAAGTTATGAGCGACTTTGTAGGTCACTTTTTTGAAATTTTGACGTTTTTGCCAATTTTCAAGACGTCATATTTCGAAAACCGAAAGGTGTTGGTGTCGGAAGTTTAATGTTTTTATGCACACAATATTTTTGGCGAATTTCATTAAAATCGGAGATGACAAATCCGAAAATGACAGTTTCTGTGCGGTTTAGCATGGAATGGCCCATTGAGTAAATTTTCAATATTTTTGAGTAGAATTACGCAATTTGTGTAAATCTACCCAATTTATTTTAGTAGGAAACTGAAATCATTTTAATTAGAGTATGTAAAAATAATAAAATAGAAAAATTAGGGGAGATCCTCCTCTTTCATTTGCTAAAAAAATATTTTACAAAATTTAATCCTCTAAAATTTTGAAGCCCTTTTAAGAGGAAACAGGATCACGAAATGAAATACTGTAAATGCAGTTTTACTAAATGTTGTCTCTAGTTTCGAACGTATATTATCTGCGCTGTGAAAATATTCTCAGCGGCTAATAGCCGCTCACTTTGAAAACCACCTGACTTAAATCTTTATCACACATGCAATTATTATTCAAGCAAATGTTGAGATTTGCATATTAAGTAAAAAAAAATTGAAGTGTTTTTTATAGATTTTTTTTAAATAAAAAAAAATTTAAAAAAAACTTTTAACAAAATATTAAAATAAATGGCATGTAATATCAAACAGAAAACAGCAATAAAAAACAACAACAACTGCAACATATTATTGCAAACATACAACATCAAGTACCAGCAGCAGCAACAAACAACAACAATTATTATCAACTTAATTTGGTTTAACTACCAGATTTGGCAGTTTTAACAGGTTTAAATGCGTTTTATGGTAATTTTTTTTTTAATTTTTTTTTAATAAATAAAAATAAATAAATATGGTGGCAAAAAAAACTTTAGAATAATTGTGTAAAATTAATAAAAACTTATGGGTTTAATAAATTTAAAAAAAAATTACACCTTCTGGGGGAACCCCCTTTGCTAAAAAATATGCTACGCCCCCTTAAAAAAAAAGATAAAAACGCGAAAAATCCAATGGTAATTTCACGGTTTTTCTTATAACACTACTCTACAAAAAACAACTTTTTTTTAACAGACTTTTAGAGTACATTTTCTAAGTTGGCCTCCTTAACACGAATCTGTCATCATAAAACTTGTTTCAAATCGCCTTCTCGAGATATAGACATTTCCATTTTTTGTGGACCAAGCCCTCAAAACGGACAATTTTTTTTAATATTGGAAAAGGGTATGTTACACTCAAAATAATGCATTAGTTGATTTACTTATTTTCTTTGCTAATGCTAACCTTTAGCAAATTTTTATTTGAGATGTTAGCAAAAATATCTTGTAAACTTCATTTAGCGCATTAGCAATTTTGAACAAAATTTGAACAAATTTTTTTTTTGCTAAATTTTAAATTGAGTTGACCAAATTTTTACAAGCTTTTTTTTGCTAATATTAGCAAAAATAAATTGTAAATCTTTTTTTTAAGAAAACTTAAAATGGCGCTTTCTCGGAAACTAAGCCAGATGGAGCAAAATAGAGGCCATTTTTGGTTCTCTTCACATCTTCACATGTGTGGACCCTAATGAGTCCTAACTTTGAATCCAAAAAAGTTAGCATTCCCTAAAATTTAAAAATGCTTATAACTCGGTAAGTATTGCCGACACAACAAAAAGTCCAAAAGCATTTTTGTAGCTCTCAACACGTACACTCAAAATAATTCTACAGTAAAAGGTTTAGTAAGTGATATTGTACAAAAATCTACTAATTAGTTACTAATTTTAGTATCTTTAAAGTACTAAAATTAGTAATTTTTACTGGTTTTGAATAATATTAGTAAAAAATTTTAGTATTGGTTACCAATTTCTGCACTAGGTCCTTTTGGACTAAAACTTAGTTAAATTTTTAGTATTGAATACCCACGTTTTTTTTTTTGGGTGTAGAACAAGACAAGTTCTCCGAGTAAAATTTAAAAGTTATGGAGTTTTTAATTTTCAAAACCCTAGTGGTGCCCTAAAATCACGTATCTCAAAAACTAAGCAAGGTAGAGCGAAACAAACACAAATTTTGGATCAAAAACTATGACGATTTTTAAGGAACCCAACTAGATCTAGGTCCATCGTGGTCTGGACCTATCAGGTCCGAGCCCAATGGGGTCCTCAAAGGTGTATGAACTAACAAGGAAGGCCTTCACAGGGCACTCACCGATTGTCCTGGAATTTGAATATTGGAATGAGGGGAGAAAAATAAGAGTTACCTGTTTTTTTAGCTGCCCAATCTCAAATTTAAACAAGTAGAAAAGTAAAATTCGACTTGGCCGAATCTATAAATACCCTCCAAAATGCCCATTTTAAGTGATAATACATTTTCTAACGTGAAAAAATAACAGTTTTGATTAAAAATATTTGATTTTGTTTAAAAAAATTTTTGAATTTTTGAAAAAAAAAAAAAATATATTACTAATTTTTTTTTGAGTGTAAAATTTTTTTTGAGTGTAAAATTTTTTTCGAGTGTATTTTTTTTTTGTTTTGGTATAAAAATATTTTTGAGTGACAAAAATACGTTGTAAAATATTTTTGTGACTTACCAATGTTTTTAAAACAGGTTTAACGGGTTTTCAACACGTGAATTTTAGGTGAAGCTAATCTGAAATTCACGGTTTTGCTAATAATTTTTGAATCAGTGGACCGATTTGGCTGAAATTCAATACGAACGAGGCTGGAGGAACGCAAAATATATATGCCAAGCTTCAGCATCCTCAGAATTGCGTTTCGAAAGTTATAGTGCTTTTTATCTCAAAAATTCACGAAAAACCCTTGCCAAAATTCAGTCTTTTGCACATAACTTTTAAACCACTGGACCGATTTCGCTGGATTGCAATACCAACCTGACCAGGTAAATGCCTAACATATATGCCAAACTTCAGGAGCCTCCGTTAAGACTTTCAAAAGTTAGCGTGTTTTCAACAGACAGACGGACGGACGGACGGACATCGCTAGATCGTCTTTAAATCGATCGAGGATCATGAATATATATACTTTATGGGGTCCTAGACCAATATTTCGAGGTGTTACAAACGGAATGACAAACTTATATATACCCTCTATCACTAGAGTGGAGGGTATAAAAAGGGTTGCCACCTTATGAAAAAATTAGGGCTTTCGGGAAAACCCGTATAAAAGACGAACTAATAGGAATTTCGCCAAATGAAAAACACGGGTCAGCTTAATTTTAATAAAGATTATTTCATGTGATTTTGGCGGTCATACGTATGTTCCCCTCCATATAAACTACCCCTACGATTTTACATTTTCAAAAATATGAGCTTAACGAAGCTGAACTTGGAAACGGCCGATACGCCATTGGATAGGCCTTCAAAAAACCTATCGATCTGTATAAAAAGTTTATATAGTTTCTTCTGAAAAAATGTGAAAAATCGTAAAAAAAAATAAAAAAAATCCCGTTTTCCCTCCTCCCCTTTGACCCGCTAAATGTAAGATTGGGCAGCTAAGAAAAAACAGGTAACTCTTATTTTCCTCCCTTCTTTCCCATATGCAAGTTTCAGGGCAATCGGTAGGTGCCCTATGAAACCCCTTCCTTGTAAATTGAAATAAAAAAATTTCAGTTAACAAATATTTGGCAAAACACTTTTGCTAAATTTACCACAAAAAATTGTGGGCTTAAAATCAGCAAATTTTCTTTTAGGTTTACAAGCTTTTTTTGCTAACATACAGTTTTTTTTTTTAATTTAGATTCTGAGGCATTTTTCGTACAAAAAAAAAAATCAGATTCTGCTACAGTTTTCGTATAGAAAAATTCTTAGATTCTGAGACATTTTTCGTACAGAAAAAGTCTTAGATTCTGAGACATTTCCGCACAGAAAGAGTCTCAGACTCTGAGACATTTTTCGTATAAAAAAATCTCAGATTTTGAGACAGTTTTCGTATGGAAAAAGTATCAGATTTTAAGACATTTTTTCCATAGAAAAATTCTTAGATTTTAAAACATGTTTCGTATAGAACACGTCTCAGATTCTGAGACATGTTTCGTATAGAAAAATTATCAGATGCTAAGATATTTTTTGTATATGGGGCATTCCATGTGAAATCGGACGCTTTGAAAAACTTTTTTTTTAGATTTTCCCAATTCGTTCACAGTTTTTAGTACCCTTCGAAAACTACTTCGTGATAAATTTTCAGATTTTTTTGATGACCCGTTCAAAAGATATCGAATTTTTAAAAATTGGTAGTTTGTTACTTCACTCAAACTTCTTTTAATCATAACTTCTTCAATAATGGTCCAAATTTCAATTTTTTTTTTCAAAATTTTTGTTTTTTTTACGTACTTTTTAAAAAAAAATCCCAAAAAATTCTTAAAAGCGCTCTAGTATGCGATTTTTAAGTTTTAAAATTTAAATCTCATTTTTGAAAATGTTTGTACTCTTCGATTTTTTTGAAATTTTTTTGTGTAAAACTTCTATCAATTCTACAAATTTTTTGCCCAGGAGGAGCGTGGGATAACGATTATTACTATTTTTTAAAATTTTTTGAAAAAATTTTATTGTAATTTTCCAATCTTAAAATCATTTCTACTGATCCAATGGTGCGACATAGAGGGGTCCTATATAAGACCAACCCCCATTAATTTTTACGTCTTAACATTTCTTTGGAACAAACTTATACCCTATCTCCAATTTCTAAGGGGGCTCCCACACAAAACGACATTTTTTAAAATTTGTTCCAACCGCTCTAACTGTCCTAATAGTGCCCTTAGAGCAACAAAATATATGACTGACCCACAATATTTTTTTAGTCCAAACATTTTTTCTGAACACACCTACCCTCTATCTTTAACTGTTAAGGTGGTCCCCATACAATTTTTTTATTTTTTGTAAATTTGTTTTATTTCATCAGCTTCTACCGGTCCAATGGTGCGTCCGAGAGGGGTCATTAGTGAGACCGACCCCCATTTATTTTTACCCTTCAACATTTTTTCAAAATATGCCTGCGCCCTATCTCATCTCCCTAAGTAGGCTCCCATACAAAATTACATTTTTATAAAATTTGCTCCAACTGTTATTTGTATGGGAGCCTACTTAGGGAGTGGAGATAGGGCATAGGTATGTTTTGAAAAAATGTTGTAGGGTAAAAATAAATGGGGGTCGGTCTCTATAATGACCCCTCTCGGACGCACCATTGGGCCGGTAGAAGCTGATGAAATAAAACAAATTTACAAAAAATAAAAAAAAAATGTATGGGGACCACCTTAACAGTTAAAGATAGAGGGTAGGTGTGTTCAGAAAAAATGTTTGGACTAAAAAAATATTGTGGGTCGGTCATACATTTTGTTGCTCTAAGGGCACTGTTAGGGCAGTTAGAGCGGTTGGAACAAATTTTAAAAAATGTCGTTTTGTGTGGGAGCCCCCTTAGAAATTGGAGATAGGGTATAAGTTTGTTCCAAAGAAATGTTAAGAAGTAAAAATTAATGGGGGTCGGTCTTATAAAGGACCCCTCTATGACCCACCATTGGAGCAGTAGAAATGATTTTAAGATTGGAAAATTACAATGAAATTTTTTCAAAAAATTTTAAAAAATAGTAATAATCGTTATCCCATGATCCTCCTGGACAAAAAATTTGTAGAATTGATAGAAGTTTTACACAAAAAAATTTCAAAAAAATCGAAGAGTACAAACATTTTCAAAAATGAGATTTAAATTTTAAAACTTAAAAATCGCATACTAGAGCGCTTTTAAGAATTTTTTGGGATTTTTTTTAAAAAGTACGTAAAAAAACAAAAATTTTGAAAAAAAAAATTTGAAATTTGGACCATTATTGAAGAAGTTATGATTAAAAGAAGTTTGAGTGAAGTAACAAACTACCAATTTTTAAAAATTCGATATCTTTTGAACGGGTCATCAAAAAAATCTGAAAATTTACCACGAAGGAGTTTTCGAAGGGTACTAAAAACTGTAAAAAAATTGGGAAAATCTAAAAAAAAAGTTTTTCAAAGTGTCCGATTTCACATGGAATGCCCCATATATGGTCTCAGATTCTGTAAAATTTTTCGTATAGAAAAAGTCTTAGATTCTGAGACAATTTTCGTGTAGGTAAGATCTTAGTTTCTAAGATGTTTTTCGTATTGAAGAAGTTTCAGATCTGAGACGTTTTTCATATAAAAAAATCTCAAATACTGATACATTTTTCGTACAAAAGTATTCTCAGATTCTGAAACATTTTTCGTCAAGAAATTGTCGCATGTTCTGAAACATTTTTCGTAAAGAAAAAATTTCAGATTCTGAAATATTTTTCATATCGCAAAACATTTTTCGTATAGGAAAAGTCTCAGATTCTGAGATAGAATAAGTATCACCAAATTGTTCTACACAAATGTCATGGTTTTTATTGGTAAAGAAAAATGACCTCGAGCTAGAATAATATTTTTTTAACATGATAATGTTTTTAGGCTGGTGTCTAATTTTAAAAAAAGTTGCAGGACGCCACCTTAGTTTGACTATAAAGCTAACAATTAACGAAAAAGAAAATAAGTAATACTATTTTCATTTTCTTAAAACCAAAAATTGTAATAACTTGGGTTTGTAACTTGTATAATAATTCACCTTGTGGTGAATAAAACCGTTTTTCACCATCTGGTGAATAAAAAGTAACATAATTATTTTTCAACAAAAAAAAATATTTTTTTCATCAAATTTTTTTTATCAAGTTTTTTTTCAATCAAATTTTTTTTTTCATCATTTTTTTTTTTTCATCAAACTTTTTTTTAATCAAATTTTTTTTCATCAAACTTTTTTTTTCAACATTTTTTTTTATCAAATTTTTTTTTTATCAAATTTTTTTTTTCATCAATTTTTTTTCATTCATTTTTTTTAATCAAATTTTTGTTTCATAAATTTTTTTTCATAATTTTTTTTTATCAAATTTTTTCATAAATTTTTTTATCAAATTTTTTATTATCACTTTTTTTTACATCAAAAAATTTTTTTTTTCATGTTTTTTTCATCAATTTTTTTTACATCAAAAAATTTTTCTTTTCACCAAAAAAATTCATCAAAATCTTTTTTCATCAAAATTTTCTTTCACCAAAAATTTTTGGTTCATTAATTTTTTTTAACATAATTTTTTTTTCGTGAAAAAAAAATATTTTTTTTTTTACCAAAACTACTTTTTCACCAAGTCTAAGCTTTTCGCATACACATTTTCCATTTGTTTATCAAATGTACATAAAACAAGTGAGAGTGTTACATTCTTTCGTGCCGAATCTTTTATACTCTCCAAAATGTAAAAATACTTTTTTGCACTTATTTTTGCACTCACTTACGAAATGTACAGCTCTTTTGGTTTTTTAATGGGGTCCTCGACTGATATTTCAATTCGTTTTTCTTGGAATAGCAAAGTAATATAACATTATTTTTTCTAAAAAAAACTTTGCTTTGGCAAGTACACCCAAATCTTCCGCAAAACATTATCATGATTTAATGTTTTGGGCAAGAGTACAAAATTCGCAGGCATTTTTTTATAAATCATATTTTCATATTTTGGTCATGTTAACAGGACTTAAAACAATTGCATTCACCTAAAAAATGTATCCGCAACATTCGCTGAATTTTTTATTTTATCTTTGAAAGCACATTTGTATTTTTCGGCCAAATTTATATTCTTTTAAAGATTTCTTGTTGTGCTTGATAAATTATTTTATTTAAAATTGACAAAGAAATAAAAATTTTCAATATTTTTTTTGTTTATCGCCAAAATATCGCTCGTATGAAAAAACGGCGATATAATAAAAATACTACTTTGATTTTTTATTGAAATGATAAATTTTCGTATCGCCGCAATATCTTTTCGGCGATATATCGCCCTTTTGTTTGCAGGGTTTAATTAAAATTTTGTTTGTGTGTGTTTAACACTTACTTTAATAACCGTATCAAATCCGATTATAATTGGACCATTTTTGGACTTAGAAAAATTTCGCCCGATATTCAGTTAAATCGGCTTATTGGCAACAAATAGAAGCCTTATTTACTCAAATTTGGTTTGTGGGTATTTTTTACACTTATTAAAGATTTGACAAAAGAAAGATCTAATCAGTCCATGTTTGAACTTGGGACCCATTTTGCGGGACACTCTGAGGTAGATTATTATATGGTCGGTCTTGACCGACTAAAAACTTAAGAAAGTTTTCTTAAATAAATGATGACAGAAAACTATATCTGTAAGACTACAAAATAATCTGCTAAAAATATGGTTCAACATTGTTTTGATTGCATAAAAAAAAAAATTAACACTTTGAAAACAAAAACCTTAGAAAATTTTCTTGAAAAAAGAATGAGAGCAAACTATTTCTGTAAAATTTAAAAATAATCTGCTTAAAATATTTTCAAAAATGTTGTTTTTTTATTTTTAGTACCAAAAGGTACATAAAAATAAAATGCATTTATTCGGCCTTTATATATGTATATATATTCGATTAGAGTTTTATTCTAGTTCGAGGCCCAAAAATATTTCTATATATGATATTGTCATAATAGAGTATTTAGTAGAGTTGTCAGTCGATTAAGAATAATTCGATTAATCGATCAAACAAAACCCAACTCTTGTTCGAATAATTCGAAAATGACGATTTTCGAATAACGAATAAATCGATTAATTAATGTCGATTAATCGAACAAATTTTTTTATTAAAAAATTAAATAAATGCTTAGAATTTTTAAAGATTTTATAAAAAATGTAGGAAAGTTAAAATATATTGTAGCCATAGCCCTGGATAGCACATCCATTATAAAATTAGAGGGAGTTATCAAGTTTTTATTAAATAATTTAGAAAAAATTAATAATTCGTTTGCATCAAACTTACTAAAACGTATTAAAATAAGAATTAATGAGAGACGTTTAAAAGTGTTAAATACGTTAATAATTTTTCTAAATTCTGAAAATTTTTCAAGCAATGAAAGTTTCTTAATATTCTACAAAAAGCGAAATAATAGAATATGCAAATAAATTATACTCCAGATAAAAGTATTGAAATAGAGGAAGTTATTAGTAATGAAAATAATAATCTTTTATGCGAGTTAAATAATTCAATTCAAAGTATTAAAAATTCAGAAAATAAAAAGGACTTCAGCAATATATCAGACGTAGGGTATTCAATCGATTAACCGTTAATCGGTTAACCGATTAATTTTGGTCGATTAACTGTTCGAATAATTTAAAATTGTCAATTTTCAAATAACAAATAAACCGATTAATTTGTGTCGGTTAACCGATTAACCGAAATTTATTTTTTTAGTACTTTTACCTATTTTTTTTTTTTGCTTTATTTTGTGTTTTGATGTTTCATTTTTAATTTAAATTATGGTTCTGCTGAAAGAAGATTAGGTCTAAAAAACTTCGTAAGGAAAATATTTTATTGAGGTCCTAAAAAGATAAAAAAAAACAACTTAGTAACCCTACCCAATTTTTTAAACATTGCTAACAATATACATATATTTTTCTAATAGTTTTTCATACGCCTAATTCGAATCTGACCTTAGAGCTGATCTGTCTCATCTTGAGATATTAAGATTTTCGATTGACAATACTGCATTAACTCAGATTTTCGCAATGCCCCTATAAAACCGCGAATTATTTTATAATATATAACACCGTCCGACAGCCAATATTAAACATGAACCGTATGATATATGTCTGAAAGTAGAGATCAAATGAAGTAAAACTGCAAAGTTTCCCAAAGTTTTAAAGGATTACATTTTATAAAATTTTTATAAAATATTTTTTTAATATTTGTACTTGTCCTAGGATACCACTGGTGTAGAGTTTCTGTTTCGGTTATAACCGTAACCGAAACCGTGGTTATTCAAGCCATTAACCGAACCCGAAACCGACCCTTATTTATTCGGTTATCCGAATTTTATAGATTTTTTATATATTTTTTGGCATTTAAAAAGATTAATTTAAATTAAAAAATATTTACAAATGAAGGGCTTGTTGTGGAAACTCGATAAGCAACATTTCATTTTATAATGGCTTGTGGCTTAATTTTTTTTATAAATAATATAGAAAATATATCTTTTGAAGAACTTTTATACTCAAGATACTTGTACGAAGGGTTTAAGCAAGACTTCTGCCAAAAATCTTTCAATGAAACATCAGTAGAAAGCGAAAAACATCAAAAAATAAATTGTTGCTTACAAATTGTAAGTTTCAAAGTAAGGCTTTCATACATATTTTATGTTTTTCGTTAAAAAAATTAAATTATTAACTTTTTTGATGACATAAGTGAAATTTCACTGCTACGCAGTCACTTTAACATTTTAATGTTACAGTGACTGTATGATTTATATTAATTCACATTTAAAAGAACTGCCAAAATTTTTACTCGAAATTTTTAGTAAAGGAAAGTAAGGCACTCGTTTTATTTTGATACTAAGAACAAAGTTACTAAAACGCTTGTGCCAAGTTTGCCCTTTTAATAAAAATAAGTGTGAAAAAGTTAATTGCACGTTTTTTGTTATGAGTATAGCCGTTACAGCTTGATTTCTTTATTTTTTCAGATTCAAAATTGAAAAAATGTGGACACACTCAATCTTTGGAAGATGAATTAAATTCAGCTTTTTACAAGACATAAGCGGAAGCTAAACCAAAATGGGAATTTAATCTGAATTCGATTATAATAAAAAACTATTCAAAAATTAAGTTTTTCTACAGGAATAACATTTTTACTGATAACCGAAAATAACCGAAACCGATCTGTTTTTCAATTTTTGATAACCGAAACCGCGGTTACTAAATTTATCGGTTATTCAGAAACTATACACTGGTGATGGCAAATGAAAGAAGAGGATCTCCCCTAATATTTTTTAAAATTAAATCCTCTAAAACCTTGAAGTCGTTTTAAAAGGAAACAGGATCACGAATTGAAAAACTGTAATGCAGTTTTACTAAATTTATTCTCTAGTTTCAAACGTATATTACCCAGTTCGTGTTTAACGACTTTTTTAAGTTTGTCGGACGGTGTAAATATTCAGCACATCTGAAAATACTACCATTTTCTTCAAAATATTTTTGGAATTTCATTACGGAGATATCGACCGATAAAATTATTGCAATTTCGGCCCTAAAATATAAAAGAAAACAAATTTGGAAACCTAACTATTTTTTTGTTGATATTTTTAGTATCGAATTCGAAACTCTTTTATAGGTGCATCTAAGCCCGGACGCAATTTGGCTCAATTTTTCCTTTTTATAAAAATTGCTTTATTTTTTTGAAATTTTTTCACATTGAATTGGGGCCAATTTGGATTAGGATAATTTTTCAGGGTGCCATACAAAAATTCTTTATTTGAGCTAACGGGTATTTAAAGCTTCGCCATATTGGATATAGATTTCTTATTAATAAAATTCTTAAAAGTATATACAACTCGTGGTTTTATATTCAATTTAAATTTTAAATTGATATTATTCGGTTAACCGAATAATTAAAATTTAACCGATTATTAACCGATTAAATCTCAACCCCGATTAATTATTTGCTCGATTAACCGATTAAACCAGAACCACGATTAATTGAATACCCTAATCAGACGATATGGTATATTTGCGAAAATCTGAAAAATGAAGAGAAAAATTAGACAAACTTTTACTTCAACAATTAGCGAAAGACTGTTTTCTAAATCTAATTTAATAAAAACAAAAATCGTTTGAAAGCAAAGAAATTGAGTCAACTTTTATTTTTAAAAGATTATGTTCTTATCTAAATTGTCTTATTTGACAAAAATTAAAATCATTTATGATATATTTTGTCTGAATACTTCAAATAATAATTTGTATTTGAATTATTTCTCAACAAGTATTAAAATCGACATACATTAATCAATCTCTGTTATTCAATTTTTAAGTTTTTTTTTAACTTTTAACTATTTTATTTTTAAGTTTTTTATGCATTTTTTCGTTAATAAAACTTTTAACTTTCTTATTTTAAGTTTTTTATATGAATTGTTTATTTTTTTGTTAATACAAATATTTTTTAAAATAATTTTTTTATTCGTTATTCTCTTCGATTAATCGAATAAATTTTGATCTTTAATCGTTTGATCGAACGAGGAAAAACAATTATTTGAATTATTCGAACAAAATTAAAAGTCGAATAATTGACAACTCTAGTATTTAGTATTAAAAATACTCTATTATGACAATATCATATATAGAAATATTTTTGGGCCTCGAACTAGAATAAAACTCTAATCGAATATATATACATATATAAAGGCCGAATAAATACATTTTATTTTTATGTACCTTTTGGTACTAAAAATAAAAAAACAACATTTAACACAAAGTTTAGTACGACTTATCCTACCAACACTATTGTTTGGTTAGGTACCGTTGTTATTGTAAAATAACAGCAACACATAAACAGATTTCGGACCTTTATAATAGTATTTCTCAAATAACTTGTGAAATATATCAAATATTATGTCTGGTTTGATGTTTGATTGACCAACGATGATTCTCTAAAGTCTGCTGAAGATTCCTTAGTGGGGATGAAACTGATCAGTACAGACATACTATGAGATGAGTAACTTTTTTAAAGCAATAAATTAAAAATACTCTATTATGACAATATCATATATAGAAATATTTTTGGGCCTCGAACTAGAATAAAACTCTAATCGAATATTTTCAAAAATATTTTAAAATAAAGCAAACAGAATCAGTAAAACACTCAGTAAAATTCATGTTATTTAGTAAAACTGAATGACAGAGATTTTAGTAAAAATATTAATTTTAGTAGAAACATTTTCAAATTGAAAGTCGTTTTAAAGATTTTTTTAAAGATGATAAGTATGTTATGTAAAAAATATAAAAAATAAATATAAAAACGGTATTTTGGCCCAAAAATGCTAATCAGCATCCGTGGACCAAAATCGAGCTTTTTGAGATTCAAAAATATATTTCCATGATCTACACAAGATTTCTAAACATTTGAGCCATGTATTGCGAAAAAAAAACTCAAATAAGAATTTTAAACAGAGTACACAAAATCGTGGTTTTGGAATTTTTTAAATATTTTTGCCATAAAAATTCTCTATATTTGAGCCGGATTTTGCAAAAAAGTTCGGTATGAATTTGTTCGAAAAATTCCACTTTTTACCGATGGTTGCCGACTAAAAAAGCCCTTGCAAAATTTTTTCATAAATTTTCCCACAATCAACTTTTCCGTGGCCATCATCAATTTGAAAGCTTAAAATTAACGGGACACCCTTATATATACATAAATAAAACAATTCGGGGACAAATAAAATAATTTGGGATATTTTCTTAGAGATTTTTATTTTAAAAAGGGGATTTATCTGGCAACAACGGTGGTCATAAACACAATTGTCTGGAGTAATCTATTCCGTACAGCAATGCTTTTTAAACTACAAAATCTATAAAGCACAAACAAAAATTACAACCGGAAATAAACAGTTTTCAATAATACCAAACAAATGTATAGAACAACTTTTAAAAAAAGCTTTAATAACAGCAGTAAATACAAAAAAGCTTTCAGACAGCTTTTTTTATTAGAATTTACTGTTGCATTTAACATTGGCGCCAGTATGGCTACTTGATATACACACTAAGCTACTAGACGCCAATTTGGCGCCAAATTTATCCTTGAGCTTTTTTATGTTTTTGCAAAAAATCACACACACGCAAAAAAATCCTTATTGAAAAATTCCGTTAGCTAGTAACTGAACAAAACAGTTGTTATTGGTGTCTGTACCACATAGTGGGGGCAGTAATAGAATTTTTAGAAAAACAACAACTTATGAGAACAACACGCATCTTCTTGCCTCATTTTCATGCTGTTTTAAAAAAAAAAAAACTTTTCTTTTTTTTTTCCAACACGAAGGGTTTCCATATTGTACGTCATACACACGAATGGAAAAACAAATATCAACGATTTTGGTTCCGTTTGAGCTTCTACCGCTATCAATGATGGCCATTACAATCAGTTGCTCTACAATTTAGTTAGTGTTTGCATCGTGCAATAAATTTAAAAAAAAAAAAAAGTTTTCAAAAATTAATTCAAAAAAATCAGAAAAATTTGGAAACTTAATAAATTAACAGAAAATTGTTATACATAAATAAACAAATTAAAATTTTATTGTCAGTACAAAAAGTGCATGTTTGCAAATAATTTTATTTGTCAATAACTTTTGCAATTATTGATAATTTTTCTAATTTGTATTGCAGTTTTGACACAGCAAAATAAACGCAAAACAATTAATTTAAGTGCGATTGTTAGTGGTAGATACAACAGTTGGTGTTTATATTTAGATCTTATTTTTCAAAATATCTAAAGTGTCAATCTCAATTGTTAAACTACAGACTGAGTAGTGAAAAGATATTGAAAAAAGAACAAATTTAATTTGAAAAAAAAAACAAGAAAATAATAAGAAATATTCATTTTGTTGACACAAGTGTTGGAGATTTTTGAAAAAATAAAACTAAATATGAAAGTTATGGTTATGGGACTTGTCATTTTGACAGCTGTTTTGAAAATAAAAGGTTGGTAAAAAAAAAAAAACAAATTTATGTATTTTTAATTAGCAACAAAGTAATTTTAAACATTAACTAAAACAAGAATAAGTGTAACATTTGGCAGTGCCAAATATGAAGATGATTTAGGGGTTCCACTATCCTATCGTGAAAACCATTTCCATATCTATTTTTATATCCTCCAACCACAGTATGGGGGTATACTGACTTTGTCCTTCTATTTGTAACGCATCAAAATATCAGTCGGGGACCCCATAAAGTAATAAATTACACAGTGATACAAAATCTAACTATCCGAATCGGAATGGCATCAAAAGCAATTGAACGTTGGCATTTTTCATAACAAGTCTTTTTTAAATGATTTTAAAGCATTTAAAGTTTTTGTGTACTTTTCGTGCCCTTCTTTAGGGGCCCCTAGTGGTGCCCTTATTGCACATGTGGGGTCCAGCGTCCAAACTTAAGCTCGAAATTACGTTAGCTAAAACCGATATTAGTTTTGCTGCAATCGGTCCAGTTCCTACCTACTGAATAGTCAAATTATTAAAAATAAACCACTGTGCACCATTGCGTATGATTGTTATTTAAAAGCAATTACAGAAATTAAGCATACGCCACCCCAAGAGTGTAAAAAAATCTACCGCTGAACTAAAAAAAAGCCTTGAGGGGTTGGTTATGGAATATGTCAACTTTCATTTGCTTTTGGATTCATCCCATTCCGATTTTGGTTGTTACACTGTGTTATTGATCCATGATCGATTCTAAGACGGTCAATGAATGCCCGTCTATAGATAACACGATGCTGTCCAAAATAAAATAGCTAGAATCCTTTTTAGTGTAAAATTTTTTCCGAGTGTAATTTTTTTTTAGTGTAAAAATATTTTTGAGTGACAAAAATACATTGTAAAATATTTTTCTTACTTACCAATGTTTTTAAAGCTTGTTTAACAGTTTTTTTTTAACACGTGAATTTAAGGTGAAACCAATCTGAAATTCACGGTTTTCTTAATAACTTTTAAACCACTGGACCGATTTGGCTGAAATTCAATACCAACAAAACCAGGGGAACTACAAATATAAGTGCCAAGCTTCAGCAGCCTCAGGACTTGTCTTTCGAAATTTAACGTGTTTTTTAACAAATTTGCAAAAAACCGTTGACGAATTTCACTATTTTGCTAATAACTTTTGAACAACTAGACCGATTTTGCTAAATTGCAATATTAACCTGCCTTGATGAATGACAAACATATATGTCAAACTCCAGCAGCCTCAGTAATGTCTTTCAAAAGTTAGCGTGTTTTCTACAGACAGACGGACGGACATAGATCGACTTAAAATCGATCGAGGATCATGAATATATACACTTTATGGGGTACTAGACCAGTATTTCGAGGTGTTACAAACGGAATGAAAAACTTATGTGTACCGTCCATCACTAAAGTGTAGGGTATAAATTGTAACGCGATGATATTTCTTTAATTTCTCCATTTTGAAAAATCCAAAACTTTGGTAGTAATTTTTCGAAAAATCCAAAACTTTGATCGAAGGGCGCCACGGGTTAAAATGATCGGATTTACCTCAAATTAAGTTTAAATGAAAGACTGTCCCAAGCTCTATGAAAGGGCCAAGGAAAGAAATTTTCAAATTTTTTTCCAAAAATTTCTTGAACGTAGGAAAAACCGTAATTTTCAGCAAACTTTAAATAGCGATATCCGAATTACCATCAAAAGTCGGAAGCATATTTTTTTTTTTTTAATTTTCAAAAATCCAAAAATTTTATCGCCTGGCGCCACGGGTTAATTTAATTTTTTAACACATAAGTTTTAGTCCTCGGAGAATAAAAATTTGCCCGGATGTTCAAAATCGAAAGATTTTTTTTTAATAAAAAAATGGCAGTTCGCAAATGGGCCCAGGACAAAAAAGTTCCCCCTTGAAGAACTAAAACAACCTCTGAAAAACGCTATTTTTTACATATTTTTTTCGTATTTTTGTGAAAAAATTTAAATTCTGATTAGTTTTTTTTTTTTTAAATAAAAATTGTTTTATTTGATCATTAAAATATTATATTTTGAGTAGGTTTATCCTAGCTCGAGGTCATTATTTTCTTTACTAGTTACAACAATGATATTTTTATAGAATAATTTTCTTGAATAATTTCTGTTTTAAATTAATTTATGTTGGTAATTTTTACAAGAATTGGGAATTTTTCAAATTTTGGGAATTTTTCAGATTTCATTGTCAAGACTATTTAGCAAATATAAAAACCTTATTTTTCAGATTCCAATGTCAAGATTATTTAGCAAACATAAAAAACCTATACTACAAGTAGCAAACGAAATTTAAATGACGAATCGTTTATGTACAAACAAAAATACTAATACATATTCAACTTCTTCTAATTCTCAATGAGAGTAATGTCGAATATGTATCATTATTTTAGTTTGAAAATTTTTTTGAACATTTAAATTCCCTTTGCTACTTGTAGTATAGGGTTTTAATGTTCTGTAAATGTCTTGACAATGGGGTCTGACAAATTCCAAAACGAGTGTCGACTAAGTCTTGCAAAAATGACCAACATAGATTAATTTAAAATATAAAGATACTTTTTTTTGGAAATTATTCTAAAAAAATATTACAGTTTTAATTAGTAAAGGAAATAATGACCTCGAGCTAGAACAGACCTACTAAAAAACAAGTAAGAAAGTTATAGTCGGTCAAGACCGACCATATGATACCCTACACCAGTGTTTTCCGGAAAATGGGTCCCAAATCTAAACATGGACCGTTTGAACCTATCTTTTGTTAGATTAGGAATTGGTTTATTTTTTTTGCCAATAGACCGATTTAACAGTTAAATTTAAATTTTAACTGAATATCGGTCGAAATTTTCATATGTGGGACTAAGTCCAAAAATGGTCCAAATGTATTCCGATGGGATTAGGATACCGAACTACACGTTAACACCTACAATTTAAATCAAATATTTTCATTTTAACGAATTTTGAGTAAATTATGTGAATATCGGGAGGGTGGTTTGTATGGGGACTACCAGTCTGGTAGTACCAGAAGGACTGACCCGATTCCTTTGAAATTTGGTATGATTATTTGTGCATTAAAAATTTTATTACCTGTTAAATTTCAAAACGATATCTATTATAATACGGTTATTGAAGGCATTTAAGCGAAGTTCAAAGGGGGCGTTTGTATGGGGGCTAGGTCTTAACATGGACCGATTTCAATAGGCTTCGTCCTTGGGCCACAAGAAGCTTTAGTTTCAAATTTCAAGTCAATTGATCAAAAATTGCGACCTGTATCGTGCTTAAACCGATAGATGGACAGACGGACAGACGGACAGACGGACGGACGGACATAGCTAAATCGACCCAAAAAGTAATTCTGAGTCGATCGGTATACTTAAAGGTGGGTCTAGGACCAATATTTCGGGTAGTTACAAACATCAGCACTTACAAGGGAAGTCTCCCTGGTGTCACCCTCTGATCTTCATGAAATTTGTATATGTTGTTAAGAACGAAAATTAATTCGACACGTATTTTTTTTAGCGGCCCAAACTCATTTTTAGAGGGGGTCGATTTGTATGGGGGGAAATTGACCTTTTTCAGTTTTTTACGCTTTACGCCTATTTAAACAAAATTAATATAGGCATGTGTGGTATTAGATTAAAGGTACGTACGTATCTCGTGGTGCTAACAACGGGCCAAAGAAGTTAAAATTTTTCGACTTATTAACAAAAATGTCCTAAAATTTTGGTATTTCACTCAATATGACGAAAAGTTGTGCATGTTTGGACACGTTCTTAGCACGCGTAGATAGGTTTTCCAAAGACCTTTCATTTGGTATGTAACATGACTAGGTTTCTTTGCATAATATACATAGGTGATAAACAAAAAAACTGAAAAATGGCCTTGTCTTCCCCCCTCCTTTTTACCCCCTAAATATGAATTTGGGCCGCTAAAAAAAAAATACGTGCCTCTTTATTTTTTCTGATCTACAAAATAAAACCAATTCCATAAAGATCCGCGGGTGACACCAGTGAGACTTCCCTTGTCAGTCATTATACCAGTGGTCGGCAGAAAGAGGGAAAATTTTTACATTTTTCTAAAACATAGCTTCATCTACCCGCTTCATTAAATGCTACCATGACACTAAATAAAATATTTGTATTTTTAATGCTGTCAGTTGTGAGTTTCGTTGACATTCGCTTTGTCTACGTGCAAATAGCCAATTTCATAATGCACCTGCGTGCAATGGCTGCCGACCACTGCATTATACCCTGTACCACAGAGTGGTGTAGGGTGTAAAATTTTTTTCGAGTGTAATTTTTAAGTTACCAATCCTTTTAAAACTAAAAATGTTTAAAAAGCATTGCTTTAAAACTAATCAAGTTTGAAAAGCATTGCTTAGTTACCCCCAATGCTTTTAAAACTTGTTTAACAAGTGTTTAGATGAAACCAATCTGAATTTCAGGGTTTTGCTTATAACTTTTGAACCACTAGACCGCTTGAGCTGAAATTCAATACCAAATAGACCTGGGGAATGGCAAAGATTTATGCCAAGTTTCAGCAGTCTCATTATTTTCTTTCGAAAGATATCGTGTTTTTTATCTCGTAAATTCGCGAAAAACCCTTGCCGAAATTTACTCTTTTGCTCATAACTTTTGAACCACTGGACCGATTTGGCTGGATTGCAATACCAACCTGACCAGGTAAATGACCAACATATATGTCAAACGTTAGTAGCCTCTGTAAAGTCTTTCAAAAGTTAGCGTGTTTTTTTTTTTACGGACAGCCAGACAGCTGGACAGACGGACATCGCTAGACCGACTTAAAATCGATCGAGGATCATGAATGTATATACTTTATGGGGTCCGAGACCAATATTTCGATGTGTTACAAACGGAATGACAAACTTATATATACCCTCTATCACTAGAGTGGAGGGTATAAAAAGTTTTCGTTGATCCTTTCACAAGCTTAAGACAATCTTTCAATTAAACTTAATGTGAGCCAAATCCGATCATTCTAACATGAAGCACCCTTGTATCAAAATTTTTGATTTTTAGAAAAATTAAACCAAAATTATGGATTTTCACAAAACAAAAAAAAAATTAATAATAAATAAAAAAATACAAAAAAAAATATTTTTTATTTATTTTGGCATGTAAAATACGAATATCAAAAAATATCTGAAATCGGTCTAGAGCTTTTGCAGATATTTCCAAAAAAAATGGCGCTGTTTTTCGTATGCTCAAGAAATTTTTTACAAAAAATTTAAAATTTTTTAAAAAAATGTTTGTAAAATTTCTTTAACTTTGATCGCCGGCGCCACAGCTTAATTTAATCCGATTGGTCTCAAATTTGTACAACATAATTTTTAGGTCTAGTCGGATAAAAATTTGCCAGGACGGTTGTGAAAATCGAAAGATAACGAAAAAATGCCACTCTAATGTATAACAACAAATTTTTTCTGGGTGATTCATTTTCTTAATACAATTAATTTCATAAAAAGTCACTTATTTAATAAATCATATTGTGTACAACAAATTACTCAGTGATACAAAATTTAACTTTCCGAATTTGGACATGTTGGGGGCCAGCATTCAAACTCGAAATTACGTTACGCAAACGGTCCAGTACTTACTGAATGGCCGAATTATTAAAAATAAACCACTGCGCACCGTTGCGTATGATTGTTATTTAAAGGCAATTACAAAATTAAGTATACGCCTCTTATAAAGTTTTCAAAGGCATGTAAAAAATCTGCCACCAAACTAAAGAAAAGCCTTGAGTATTTTGTAATGGAAAATGTTAACTTTCATTTGCTTTTGGTTTCATTCCATTCCGATTTTAATTGTTGCACTGTGTGATTAATTCCCTTATTTACAATTGTAAACATTTGTTTCTTTTTTTCATAATTAATTTAAAAAAGGTTATTCAGGTCAAATTAATTTCAATTACAATTAATAAACAACAACACGTGAATAACATTTTTTATATTTTTTTTTTGCAATTTTGTAAACAAAACTAAAATTTAAAATAAAATATTTTATTTTATTTTTTGTTTAAATTGTTAAATGTCAGAATAAATCAAAAGTTTACAATCTGACTATGTGCTAAACATCAAAGATTTCAACAAGAGATTTCATATCAAAAAAGCTCCAACTACCAAAACTACCCACTTCTATTAATAGTTTTAAAAGAAAATTTTATTTAAAATAACAAAAAAATAAAAAAGAAAAACATGACCACAACAAGTGAATAAATATCAGGTGTTTATAAATTAAAAATTTACACCTAGTTAAGTATCAACAAAAAGAAAAATTAAAGAAAAAAAAATCTAATTAAAAATTTGTATTAATTTGTAATAACATCTACTCTAGCAAGGTCAATGTTAATCACCTGTTGGTTTTTAAAAATTTTTAAAAAAATATTCGAAAGATTTAACAAATTAAAAATACACTTTAAAGCATATTTAACAAATTGCAAACAAAACGAACCAAATTCGTATGAAAAAAGCAATATTACTATGGTGACCCTTATTTTGCATTTTTTATATCTGAAGCGACAAGACCTTCATGGATTTTACAATTATGTTTTAAGCACCTAAAATATGCACTAAACATTTTTAAATATGCACTATTAACTATAAAAATATGCAATTCAACTATAAAAATTATTAAAAAATTATGCACTTTTTACTTTTCAACATTTTTTTCACGATTTTTCTTTTTTTTCATTTAAATGCTATTTTTCTTTGTTGGCTTTTTGACGAAAAAAAAAATCATTTCGACCGGACATCTATTTCGGTCCCAAAATTGAACACGAAAAAAATTTGAAGCAGGCAAATTAAAAATGTTTCCAAAAAAGTTAAAAAAATGGAAAAAATAAGCTAAAACTAAAAAAAACTATGACCCAAAAATATGCATTTATATCAAAATGTGCATTTATAGCACAATGTGCATTTATAGCAAAATGTGCATTTATATTAAAATATGCAAAAATATGCACTAACTATTCGATGCCATTTTAAAGCAAATTATTTTATTCGCAAAGATATTTGGTTTATGCTTTTCTAAGACTAAAGAGAAAAAAATGCATATGCATGAAATGCATGTAAGAGAACAGAAACTGAAATATTGAAATTACTAAAAATAGAATTGTTGTTGTTAAAATTGTTTAAAAAAATCATTCTGTATTAACTATTAGTATGTAAACACAACAGTTATTGAGCAAAAACCAACTATTTTTCAAAACATATCCTATTAATGTGTTGGCTGTATCGTCTAAGATGGCGGTAAACCTGTATTGTTAGTGGTAACAAAAATAACCGTGGTTCGATTCTCGGCTGGGGTAGATTTTAGTAAAAACTTACCTACATGAAAAGCAATCGCCAATTAACAAATCTAACCGACATATATGTAACTGGAGTGTTTGAAATCGGTATGGAAATAACAAAAATACCTCTAGAGATAAAATTTTCTTCTGCATTATTCAAATTAAAATCTTTTTCCTGATTTTTCGAAATTTTAAAGGAAATTTTTTCAAACAAATTTAGAAAAATAATTTTTTACCTTATTTAGAATTTTTCTTTTTTTCATTGATTTGTTGAAACTTGCTGATATTTTCTAAATTACATTGTTTTTTTCTTAGCTTTTGAGAATTTTAGAGAATTTTTGGTAGTTAAAAAAAATTTTAGCTTTTTTGAATTTTCCGAAAATTTCTGATTTCTTTTTCTTTACTTTTTAGTGGGGGACGTTGAGAGCACCTTCCCATCCCGATAAATATACCAAGTGTTTCATTTATTTAACAAAAATACAAAAAACATGTAAAAAAAGTATTTTTTTCAGAGGTTGGTTCAGTTCTTCAAGGGGGAAATTTTTTCCCTGGGCCGATTTTGCCCATTTACGAACTTAACCTGCCTAGGATCATAAGACATATTCGTGCCAAATTGCAGCAGGCTAGCCTTTTTATTTTGGACTGCATCGTGCCATCTACAGACAGACGGACGGACTGACGGACGGACAGACGGACATTCACAGAATGTTTCAGAATCGATCATGGATCAATAATATATATCGTCGAACTATATTCAATAAATGCCAACTCGAAAAAGCTTACTGTTCAGGAGAGGTAAAAAACTAGTTATTTCGCATATTATTGCAATAATAAACAATGTACCTTCCACAAGATGGTTTAAATATTCTAAACAATTTTTACCTATGCAAAAATTTTCATATTTTGCACTTGTTTGCGTATTTTTCAGAGATGGCATTTATTACTATATCAAAAAACAAATATTTTTTTAGAGTTGGCATATTTTGTCGGAAAATAAAAATACATTTTTTTTGGAAAAATTTTTAAAATTTTGTTTTTTTTGGTTTTTGTTATCCTTAGTACGGCAGTTGCAAAAACTGAACAAAAAATTAAAAATCTTTGCATATTTTTAAAAGTTACTAGCTCCGAAAGCCTTTTAATCTCAGGGTGGTCAACTTTGGCACTCTGTAACTCACGCTGTATTGCAATAGGGTCACTCCAAACTAGCTATTTTGAAAGCTTATATTATTGACTTTATTTGCCCCATTCATAATGTTTCAATCTGATAAATAGTTTGAAAGTTACATAAATATAAGCAATTTTTTTTTTGCAAACACTATTTACCGATATTTTCAAAATGGCAATATCTCGAGAACCAGTCATTAGATATCAAAATCTTTACAAGATTCGTGTTTAGCATGGCAAATGCAATAAGATATGTGGTCTAATTTTTTTTTTTTAATTTTTTGAAAAATTTTTGGAAATTTACAATGGGAGTTGGCATTTATTTCCACCAAAAAAATATGTACTTTGAGTTAGCAGAATAACAAAAATGGATGTAAAACGACAACAAATTATTTTTTTGCTCTGAAATTTTTACGGCAGATAGGTATTACATAGGGGAGCTATTTGCCATCGGAAACTCATTTCCGTCAAATTTGGTTGGCATATTTTGAATATAGGTTCACGATATACTTTATGGGGCCCCTGACCGATATTTCGATGCGTTACAAACGGAATGACAAAGTGAGTATACCCCCATACTGTGGTTGGAGGATATAAAAAGATCAATTTTATTAAGAAGCAGATCATTTGTAATTCGAAGATTATAATTGTAATTCCAAAAAAAATAATTGTAATTCGAAATAGATTAATTGTAGTTCAAAAAATATCAATTGTAATTTGAAAGAAGAATTGTAATTCAAATATAATCACTTGTAGTTCGAAAAACATCAACTGTAATTAGAAAAGATTAATTGTAATTCGAAAAATAAAAATTGTTATTCGAAAACGATCAATTGTTATTCGAAAAAATCAATTTTAATTCAATGATTCCAATAGTAAATTCACAATGGTCCTTTTCGAATAACAATTGGAATTTTCAAATTATCTTATTATTATCACAATTGATCTTTTTAGAATTGTAAATAATGTTATTCGAATTACAATTGATCTATTTCGAATTACAATTGATCTTAATTGAATATCAATATTGATATTTTCGAATTACAATTGATTTTTTCGAACAACAATTGACCTTTTTCGAATTAAAATTGAATTTTCGAATTAGCAGTTAGATCATTGAGTTAAAATGAAATCCCCGAATTACAAATGGAATCTTCGAATTACAAGTAGAATCTTCGAATACAACTGATATCTATCGAATTGCATCTGTAAATAATGTAGAATATTTTTGATTTTTCAATTTTTTTTTTATACCTTCCACTCTAGTGATAGAGGGTATATATAAGTTTGTCATTCCGTGTGTAACACCTCGAAATATTGGTCTAAGACCCCATAAACTAAAAAAGCACCTGATTTTGAACCTACTAAATTTCTAGTTAATTTAACTAAAAATATTTAGCTATAGAATGAATGTAGCAAAAAAAGCCGTAACTTTAACCAAAAATTCAGCTGAAAATTTTGTAACATTTTTATGTGCATATTAACAAAAAAATTAGTTGAATTCAGATAAACTTTTTGTTACTTTTTTGTAAAAAATTGTAAGTTTGTTAAATATTGGTTTTAACACTTCACTTATTTTTTTCTTTTTTTCACAGCATTAAGTTCAGCTTAAGTAGAACTTATGAGATTTGCATAGGAGGCTACATAAGAAATATATAAAAAAATGTCACTTAACAAATATGTTACGAGAAATCAACAAATTAATTAGTAAAAATTCGTAAACTCAGTTTAAAATTCAACAAAAAAAAATTAATTCAAATTTTGTTCAAAACTAGTATTTCCGTAAATTGAACTTAACTCAAAAAAGAAGTTAAAATGCTGATTTTATCTAAAAATTTGCTAAAAAGCCAGTAAACTCGAGTTAACAAAAAAAAATTTGTTAACTTTACAGTTTTATTTTTTTGAGTGTATTCATGATCCTCGTTCGATTCTAAGACGATCTAGCGATGCCCGTCCGTCCGTCTGTCTGTCTGTTAAAAAAAAAACACGCTAACTTTTGAAAGACTTTACGGAGGCTCCTGAAGTTTGGCATATATGTTGGGAATTTACCTGGTCAGGTTGGTAATCCATCGGTCCAGTGGTTAAAAAGTTATGAGCAAAAGAGTGAATTTCGGCAAGGGTTTTTCACGAATTTACGAGATAAAAAACACGATAGCTTTCTAAAGGCAATTCTGAGGATGCTTAAGCTTGGCATATATATTTGTCGTTCCTTTTGGCTGTTTCATATTGAATTTCAGTCAAGTCGGTCAAGTGGTTCAAAAGTTATTAGCAAAACCGTAAATTTCAGATTCGCCTCACCTTAAATTCACGTGTTGAAAACCCGTTAAACATGTTTTAAAATCATTGGTAAGTCACAAAAATATTTTACAACGCATTTTTGTCACTCAAAAATATTTTTACACTAAAAGAAAAAAAAAATACACTCGAAAAAAATTTTACACTCAAAAAACATTAGTAAATTATTTTTTTTTTTTTTATAAAATTAGTTAAAAAAAAAAGTTTTTTTCCGCAAAATAAAATATTTCTAATCAAAAATGTTATTTTTTCACTCTAGAAAATTTGCTATAACTTAAAACGGGCATTATGGAGGGTATTCATAGATTCGGCCAAGTCGAATTTAACTCTCCTACTTGTTTAATTTTGCATTGTTTTTTTTTAGAATTTTTTACTATTTTTCTGAATTTTCTAGAACTATTTCTTTGGTTTATCTCAAATTTTCTTAGTTTTACGGCAGTATTTGATATTTTTTAATTATTCTGAATTTTGAAAATTTTTAAACATTCTTCAAAATACTGTTTTTTTTTTGAAAATGAAGAAACTTCAATCACATTTGTAACCGACACACTTTCAAAACCGTTTCTGACTTTGTGCGGGTTAGAATAGACTTTTCAAAAATATAAGAGACACCTTAATATACTCGGAAACTTTCTTAATGATACCGCAAATTTTGAAAAATTAATAGTTTAAACAAAAATATAAAATTAAAGTAAACATTCTTAGTTTTATGAACGAAATGTTTTCATATTGTTTTTGTTTTATTAAAATGAATGAATATTTTATGACTTTAAGTAAATAAAGACTATTTGGATCGCTACACAGAAAACGAAGGTACGAGTATTATTCAGATTGACCGAATCCATAAAATTTACAAATAAATTTTGAGTAGAAATTTAATTTGTTTTTAAAAATAAGGCTAAGTTCACCTGATTTGAGATAAAAAGTGACCAATTTTAAATTTTACTGATATTTTTATAGAGTTATTATTTTTAATGTAGGGTATTTTTAACTAAATCAATACTTTTTTAAGTAGTTTTCAAGAACTTAGATTTTGCTATTAAATTTTTCATGTTTTTTTTTATTTGTTTAAACAAATTTTAATTTGTATTAAGGAAAATACAAAAAAAAAATATTCTTTTAAAGTATGAGAAACAAAAAATACCACTTTTTTAATGATTTATATGAAAATACTAGCAAAAAATAACAATAACTAAAGCAAATTTACTTAAAATTAATTAGAAAATATTCTGTACACTTTCATTATGAAGAACTTTTTAACAAATAGAATATACACTGCAAAAAATATTTTAATAGATCATATTAGTAATTTTATTTGAAATTTGAAGATTTACAAATGTTCATTTTATATCCTCCAATCGCAGTTTAGTTGTATACTCACTTTGTCTTTATGTGTGTAACGCATCAGAGTCCCCGCACAACAATGTCGGTGACGTTTTTTTCATACAAATTTGGCAAGAAAAAACGTTCGACCGAAAACCGCTTGAATAAAATCAATTTTATTTTTGTGTCGGTTTCTCTCTCTCTTCAAATTTTTGATATGAAAATGTTGCCACATTCTTATAAATATTTCGATTATTTTCGATAAAAAAGTGATCTCTAAAAAAAAAATATTTAAAATTCTGAAAAAACACAAAAAAAGGAATCAATATGAGAAAATCAAATTGATATTAAAAAAAAAACAATAACATTAAATAAAAAAAGTGTCGAAAAAGTGAAAAATTGTGTAAATATCAACGAGTGAATGAATTCACCGCTGCCGCCTTTGTTTTGCGCCTATACTCTCTCATGACCGAAAACGTCAACCGCCCCGACATTGTTGTGCGGGGACTCTCAATGGGGAAAAAATTTTCCATCTGAACTTTTTTTAAACCAATTTCTAAAAAATGCAACTTATTCTAAGTTTTTTTTTTAAAACTTTTGTTAAACATATGAAACATTTTTGTGGACACCTCTCTTCAGCCAAGTTATGGTTTTGTTTAAATGGTGACAAAATCGGGTAATTACTTTTCATTCCTCTTTATTTAGAACTTTAAAAATCGTTAAAACTAAATACTGGCTGATCCTGTTCACGAGTTATTGCTAAATAATTACTCTTTTCGACGACAAAAATTCCCGCAATAAAACAATCCACTGATTCTTATAAATCTTCTGATTTCAAATCCGCAATCCAAATTTTTCTAGCACGTACCGTTTTTGAAATATTTGCGTTCGAGATTTTCGCGTGAAAAAAATTTTCAAACGCGAATATCTCGAAAACGGAACATGCCAGAGAAATTTGGATTGCAGTTTTGAAATCAGGAAATCCATTTTAAATGAAATCAAGTCCTATTTTTGGAAGAATCTGTAACAGTGGACCACCAAAAGTGCAAAGTTATTGTTTTTTTGACTTTATAACAGTGACGAAAAAATATAAAAAATCGAATGACAGAGTTGGAATCAGGGGAGCAAAATGACGTTAGGGGGCACCTTCCCCTTGCGATTTTGAACTTCTTCTGAGATAAAAAAGTTGCATTAGCTTAGCAAAAGTACAAAAAACCCTACAAAAAATGCGTTTTTCTTAGGTTGGTTTAGTTCTCCAAGGGGGAACTTTTTTCCTCTTGGTCCGATTTTGCCCATTTCTGAACTTAACCTGCCTAGGATTGTAAGACATATTCGAGCCAAACTGCGGAAGTCTAGCTCTTTTATTTTGGACTGTAGCGTTATTCTACAGACGGACGGACGTCTTACACTCAAAAAAATACGTTAGTAGATTTACTAATTTTTTTTGCTAATGCTAGTTCGCTAACTTTTAGCAACTAATTTTTTAGCAACTTTTTTTGAACTAATTTCTTTTACTAAGATTTGAAATTGAGTTGACAACATTTTTACAAGATTTTTTGCTAATATTAGCAAAAGAAATGGTAAATTTTTTTTTATTTTCAGAAAACTTAAAATGGCGCTATCTCGGAAACTAAGCCAGATAGAGCAAAATGGAGGCCATTTTTGGTTCTCGAGCTCTACGTAGTATCGCCGGCCCTCTTCACATGTGTGGACCCTAACGGGCCCTAACTTTGGATCCAAAAAAATTAGCATTCAAGAAAATTTTAAAATGCTCATATCTCGGTAAATATTGCCGACACAACAAAAAGTCCAAAACCATTTTTGTAGCTCTCAGTACGTACAACAAGACCGCAAAATAGTCAAAAGCTCTCCGAGTAATATTTTTAAAGTTATCGAGTTTTTTAGTTCTCAAGACCCCAGTGGTCCCCTATAATCACGTATCTCAAAAACTAAGCAAGGTAGCGCGAAACGGACACAAATTTTGATCAAAAACTATGACGATTTTTGAGTATCCCAACTAGGTTTAGACCCATCGGGGTCTGGACCTATCGGGGCCGAACCCAATGGGGTCCTCAGATGTGTATGAACTAAGTTAAAAAAAAATAGTTAACTAATTATTGGCAAAACATTTTTGCTGACATTAGCAAAAAAATTGTGGGTTCAAAATCAGCAAATTTTCTTGTAGGTTTACAAGCTTTTTTAGCTAACATTACAGTTTTTTTTGTTGAGTGTAGCATCGATCATGGATCAATAATATGTATACTTTATGGAGTCCCCGACCGATATTTCGATGCATTACAAACGCAGTGGCGGGTACAGCTTTTGGGTTTGGGGGGGGAAATTTTTTTTTACTTCAAATGTAAAAAATCAAAAATTCACCTTTGTCAGACGAGCAAAAACAGGGATACGTTTTTTTGAAACAAAAGTGAAGGGAAAGCTCTAAAATTTTACATTTTCTATGTCTCAGATTCTAACACATTTATCGAATGAAAAAGTCTAAGTCTGAGAGTTTTTTAATAGAAGAAATTTTTATACATAGAAAATATCAGACTCTAAGACATCGGCGTACACAGAGGGGGGCCCAACAACAAAAAAATATTTTTTTTATATGTATTGGAAAACACAAATCTCACGAAAAAAACAACAAAAATTTTTTTGTTGTTGTTGTTGGGCCCCGAAAAAACAGTCCTGACATTTTTCTTAAAGAAATGCTTTTTCTATAGGAAAACTGTCTCAGAATTGGAGACTTTTTTGTAACGAAAAATGTCTCAGAGCATAGGACTTTTTTTCCATAGAAAAATTTTCGGATTCTAAGAACTTTTTTCCACACACAAAAAATTATTTGCTAAACATTTTCAATTAAATATATTGATTAACAAAATTTAAATGAGTCAATCAATGTTATGATTAAATTATTTTTTTTAACTGTCGAATTACAAATTTTTAACACCCGAGTAAAAAAAATAATTTTTAAGATCTCATTTGATCTCAAAATTGGCTGTATCAAGTTGGATCAAATAAATATCTAATAGTATTATTTTAGATACACAAATATAAAAAATGATACAATTAGATCCGAATTTTGGTCACATCCAAATAAATCCAGTTTATCTTATTTTATATAAATTAATGTAGATTTATATAATTACATAAAGTCATACATAATTATGTATAACCCGAGATAAGAAAATGGAGCCACATTAAATCTTAGATATAATTAGATCTGAACATATAAAAATTCATATATATTTTAATATGATTGTATCAAATTATATATTACTATATCAAAACTTTTTTACTAGGGCATATAAGATTTTTTTTGCTTTAATTTATTTGAATACATTCAAAATTATACAAAATAATCGGGTTTTACTTTTTTGTTGCTGGCAACATATAGCAAAAAAGATGAATTTTTTCATAATTTTTTCATATGCTTACAATTCATTCGTTCATCAATTGATTGACTATAAATAAAAATATTGATCAAATTTGATAAAATTTTCGATTGAAAAAATATTTAATTAATCACCTACAATTTGATGATTTGTATAACAATTTTCTTTACTGGAGGAATTTCAATAAAAAAATTTATTGAACCCGCGTTTTTGTTGATTGAAATCCGTTTCAAATTCTTTCTGTGAAGAAAAAGGCTCAGATTCTTAAATTTTTTACTATAGAAAAAAAAAATACTCTTAATCATTTTTGGAATATTTTTCACATAAAAAAAGCTTTAAAATTGTTAGATTTGCTTCGTATAGAACAATTTTTAGATTCTGAGAACTTTTTTTAATAGCAAAAGTCTCAGACTCTGAAACATTTCTCCTATAGAAAAATTCTCTCAGACTCTGAGGCTTTTTTTCTATCGAAAAAGTCTGAGATTCTGAGACCCTTTCCAATATAAAGTCTCAGATTCTAAGACTTTTTCCTATAAAATAAGTCTGAAATTCAGAGGATCTGAGACATTTTAGAAAAAATTCTTAGATTCTGAGACTTTTTAGAAAAAAGTCTCAGATTCAGAGAGATCTTTCCTACAGAAAAAGTCGCAGATTTTTTTCTATAGAAAGACTCAGATTCTGATACATTTTTCCTATAGGAAAAGTCTAATATTTCCCAAAGAAAATTTCTCTTCATAACAAGAACTTCTAGATTGACAGAAATTTTTTCCAAACAATTTTCAGATTTAGTCAAATTTTTCCTTTAAAAATTTTCAGATTTTCCCTATAAAAATTTTTAGATTTTTTGCTTTAAAAATTTTCAAATTTTTCTCTACGAAAAATTTTCGGATTTCAAAATTTTTTTCATTTGGAAAATTTTTTAGAAAATTTCGATCTTTCTTCTTTTCTTTTTTCTTCTTTTCCTTTTTCTTTCTTTTTTCTTTTTTTCTTTCTTTCTTTTCTTTTCTTTCTTTTCTTTTCTTTTTTTTCCTTCTTTTCTTTTTTTTCTTTTTAAAATTTGGTCTGAGGGGGGAAATTTCCCCTTTTTCCCCCCCTTGTACCAGCGCATGACAAACGGAATGACAAAGTGAGTATACCCCCATACTGTGGTTGGAGGGTATAAAAATGGTGACAAAATCACCCGATTGTGTCACCATTTTAACAAAAACTAAACTTGCTTGAAGATGGGTGTGTGTGAAGGATGATGTTGAAAGTCCATTTTTTTTCGGCCCACCCACTTAGCTTAGAAGTAAAATATTAATGGTAAAATTGTATAACTTAAGTGAAACAATTTTGATTAACGATTTTGTTAACGTTTATCGCAGGTGGGAAGTATCCTCAGCCGCCCCCTTCAAATAAAAGACGGATTTAAATTGAAATTTTTCAAATTGCAACTGATCTTTTACGAATTGCAATGAATGTTTTTCAAATTTCAATTGATCTTTCACAAATTTCAATTGAAATTTTTTGAATTTCAATAATTTTTTTAAGAATTTTGATCTTTTACGATTTACAATTGATATTTTACGAATTTTTGTTGGTTTTCTCGAATTTCAAAAGGAATTTTCGAGTTTTAATTGGGTTCTTCATACAAATCATCGAATAACATTGAACTTTAACGAAGTATAGAAGTTAAAACTGACTTATAAAACATTTCTGAGTGTAATTGTTTGAAATTTCTGTAAGATTTTATATAAATAATTCATATACAATTTTTTTTTTTTAGTGTGCTTTATAAATAATATTTTTTTTTTTTAATTTGTTATTACTTTTTTTAAATTTGCTTAAAATTTTGTTTAAGTAATACTGCACTTTTTTTGCCAAAAAGTCCATTTTATAACTCGGTCACACACATTTTATATAATTTTTTTTCTTGTATTTTTGGAATGTCTGCCAATTTATCTTTGGTTCATTGTACGTTTTATATCGTATGGACTTTAATTGAAGTGTGGGGATTATTGTATAATGGGCATACGTATGAAGAAATATTTAAAAATAATATATGAAATGAATTTAATTTTTATGGGTTATGAAATTGAAAGTAAGAGGAATCATTAAATTTACCTGATTTGAGATAAGAAAAACAGCACATTTGAAATGGATATAATACAAATACGATTTTTAACAAAAAGTTTATAAGACCAAAGAGCACTGGAGATAGTAGAGTGTGTTACGAAATATTATGTCTGGTTTGATGTTTGATTGTCTAACAATGATTCTCTTAAATCCGCTGATGATCTCTTAGTAAGAATGAAACAGATCTGTACAGATGTACTATGAGATTAGTAACTTTTTTAAAGCAATGAATAAACAATCCATTACACCGTCCGTCAGCCAATATTAAACATAACCCGGATGATATACGTCTGAAAGTAGAGATCAAATGAAGTAAAACTGCATTTCCAATTTTTCATTTTGTGATCCAATTTCTTTTTAAAAGGACTTCAAAGTTTTAAAGGATACATTTTGTAAAATATTTGTAATTCTCATAGGATGACACTGGTGACGGCAGATGAAAGAGGAGGATCTCCCCTAAGTTTTCCATTTTTATATTTTGCCATATCAGGATAAAAGGATGTGAATAAAACAATTTGAAAACTTTATCAAAATATTTTGTTGAAAATTTTGAATGATATTAAAGGACACATTTTTGAATGGACGTAACTTACCTCCTTTTTCCCGATATGTAAAAATAATAAAATAGGGAAATTAAGGGAGATCCTCCTTTTTCATTTGCTATCAATAGTGGCATTCTAGGACAAGTAAAAATATAAAAAAAAAATATTTTATAAAATTAAATCCTCTAAAATTTTGAAGTCCTTTTAAAATGAAACAGGATCACAAAATGAAAAACTGTAAATGCAGTTTTACTACATTTAGTATCTAGTTCGTGTTCAACGACTTTTTTCATCTTTACCGGACGGTGTTATAGGAATATCATATATAGAATTTTTGTGCCTCGAACTAGAATAATACTTGAATAGAATATTTAACTTTTTTAGGAAAATTGACTCAAAATGTGAGGTCTTTTACAACCTTTTCCGGAAAAAGTCTTTGATTCTTAGAATTTTTCGATAGAAAAAGAATTAAGAATATAGAAAAAGCTTTATTTGGAAAAAAAAGCTGCAGACTCTATGCTTCCAAAAATATCCTTTCCCTTTGTTTATTTCCGCTTTTACATTAATTTTAACAACAACAAAAACAAATTACAAATAAATTCCGTTCCATAAATGCTCAACCAAATAATTGATTTACAATTTCTTTGGTTTCTTATTTAAAATTTACACTCGTTAGTTTGTTTTACAAAGGAGTGTCATAGCAATTTCATTTATGCTCTGTTTACAAGACATTATGGCAGGTAATCAGACCTTATGTTTACAGAACCTCGAACTATGTAGTTTGAAATATTGTATAAATGTGTAAAATAGAGTGAACGGGAAATACTAAAATGAAGCAAATGTAATATTCAAAAAATGTAATATAGACTTATATAATTTATATATTATATAAATATAGAAAAGTACCAAAAGTACACTTTTATACAGCCATAGAATCAACATTGGCAAAAGCACAGTCTTACGAGATCTTTTTTTCGGGAGGTAAGCCTACATTCCAAAATTTAAAGTTTCTAGAACCATTATTTTAGGAAATTTAAAAAGTACCAAAAGTAAAGATTTTACCCTTTTTACCCCCCTAGAATCAAAATAAGCAAAAACCCAAGTCTCTAGGACCATTATTTCCGGAACTATAAAAAGTACCAAAAGTACATTTTTTGAAAAGTACTTTTTCCAGAATGTTTTTTTAGCCATGGATCCTCTTTTCCAAGTTTGAAGTTTCTAGGATCATTATTTCAGGAAATATTATAAGTACTAAATTTTAACTTTTTACACATTTAATGACCCTTAGAAACGGAGTCGTTAAATGTATACAATTTTACTTTTTTACACCTTTTACGACCCTTACAAACGGAGTTTCTATAAAGGACTTTTTCTACAATTTGTTTTTTTACTGAAGGATCCTACATTCCAAATATCAAGTGTCTATGACCATTATTTCAGGAAATATAAAAAGTACCAAAGGTACATTTTGTTCCCCCTTTTAGCTATTAAAGAAACAGAATTTCAAAAAAAGTACTTCTTTCAGAATATTTATTTTACCGAAGGTTCCTACTTTGTAAATTACAAGTTACTGGGATTATTAATTCAGGAATAATAATAAATAACAAAAGTACAATGTGTTCCCCTTTTAGCCCTCTAAGAAACAGAATTTTCAAAAAAGAACTTTTTCCAGAATGTTTTTATTTACCGAATGTTTCTACATTCCAAATTTCAAGTCATTATATCAGGAAATATAAAAAGTACCAAAAGTACAAATTTTTAACCCTTTTACGAATATTTTTTAACTAAAGGATCCTACATTCCAAATATCAAGTTTCTGGAAGTATAAGAAGTACAAAAAGTACTATTTTGTTTCCTTTAAACCGGAATTTAAAAAAAAAAAACATTTTCCAAAAAAAAAAAAATTTCCGAAGGATCCTACATTCCCAACTTCAAGTTTCTATCACCATTATTTCAGGAAATAAAAAAAGAACCAAAAGTACACTTTTTAACCCTTTTACTCCTCTTAGACTCAACATTTGCAAAAACCCCTTACAAGGGAAGTCTTCCTATTGTCACCCGGGGATCTTAATGGAATTGGTTTTATTTTGTAGAGCACGAAATATAAAGCGAGTTTTTTTAAAGGCCCAAATTTATATTTTGGGTGTGCAAATGAAGGGTAAGAAACATCTCCTATATAATGCAAAGAAACCTTATCATTAGGGCGTCCCGTCAAAATTAAACTTTCGAATTTCGTGTCGTAGTACCTGCCAAACAATGTCCACGCTTGAGCTGAACATTGGAAAATTTATGAAAACATTTTACAAGATCTTAAAAATGTTTACAAAGTTGTGAAACCGCGATTTTGGTCCACAGATGATGATTTTTGAACAAAAAAAAAAATTTTTTCAGCAATCAGCATTTTTGGACCAAATAATTTTTTTATATTTTTTCGATAACATACTTAACATTTTCCATCTTGAGAAACCAATTTGGATTAAATATAATTTTTATGTTTAAAAATCTGCATCTGTGGGCCAAAAACGCGGTTTTGGAAGTTTTCAAATATTTTTCCAATAAAGTACGCAAAATTTCCGAATTTGTAAGCCGTATTTGGCTAAAAATTCATACATTTTCGTCGAAATACGTCTTTTTTCCAACTTTGACCACTGGTCACAAATTTTATGAAAAGGTATTACGAATTTCGAAAGTTTACATTTGACGGCACGCCCTTCTAGTCATGTTACATACCAAATGAAAGGTCTTTGAAAACCCTATCTATGTGTGTAAAGAACGTGTACAAACATGCACAACTTTTTTTGGCACGTTTTTAGCACCACGAGATAGGTATTTTAAATACTTTTAATCTGATACCAAATATGCCCATATTAATTTTAAATCAAGAGGCGTAAATCGTGCCTTGACATAGACAGACTTACAGGATGGAAATCGTAAAATCGACTCAAAATATAATCGGTACACATAGTTGTGTAGGTACGAGTACACAAAAGTTGGTTGTTTCTCCACATTGGATATCTTTAATTTTTCGCTTACTCTAATCTGTAAAAAGAGTATAAATTTACAATTTTTCATTTAGCTTTAGTATAATTTGTTCTGTTTGACACCATGACCTAAATTTTAAAAGAAAATTTCTTTACTTGGTTTTTATTTGCTTATGTTTTCATTCAAGGAAGTTATAAATATAAAGTTTCAAATTTCAATAGAAATTTTTTAAGGAAAAAATAGACTACATAAACACTAACAGGCCTATTCTCAGTTATGACTGGTTATGACTAATTTTATTATTTTGAAACCTCATATTCCCTGTGTTTGTTGTAAAAACAATTACAAAAAGTCTCAAAATTTAAAATTATTTGTCAATATTGAGACGATGTGGGTAGCAGGTCTTTATTTTTTTGAAATTTTCAAACAAAATTTGAATTTTTTTATGATTGTTTACAACAACCACATGGAAAAAATTGAGTTATGACTGAGTTATGACTTTTTTTGTGAATAGGCACCTAAATCTCCACCCTAAAATGAACAATAAAAAAATCCTTGACAAATCTCAATTATTTAAAAAATAACCCAAATTTCCAAATAATTTTGGCAGCATCCTACACAATATCTTAACATTTAAAGGTCATCTAAGTATATTGTTTTCTAACCCATTATTCATATTTTATTACTTAACCCTTCAATTGCTTATATATGCACTCAAAGAAAAAAGTTAACAGTTTCACAAAAATCTGCTAGGAATACTGAGGAATCTTTTAAAAATAAGTTTAAAACTTAATGAATACCAAACTTATGCTAAAAGTCCGCATCATATTAATAAATTACCAACCGCATTTTTAATTTTTACTGGGTTATTTTTTTAAGTGTAGTAACATGGTCAATTTGCAGTTATTATTATTATTGCGTAGTTTTTTGAATTTTTTTTTTGTATGACAAATATTATACTATATAATTTCATTATCAAATTGCACTTGTTTATATAAAATTTTATCCTGTTTTATGAAGAAAGATCCTTTTCAATATTATTGTTTTGTAATTTAAACTAACCACCAGGAACTAACCATTCATTCATTCAACCATCAATGTTTTACTACTGTCTCCAATTCTTGTCTGGCGCCATTTGGACGCCTGTTCTAGATAATAATAGTTGTTCACTACAAACTACCACTATTGATAGATAAATAACATCCCTTCTTGTATCTTCGAAATCCCCCCTAAAACATTATTCAGTAGCATAGCAGAAGCTGATACATACAATTTTTGTCATAAATATGGTGGTAAATTACAGTTGATGCGACAGGCTACCATACACAGTAGAAGGTTTAATAATAATTTTGAAAATAATTTAGAATTACCCTGCAGGAACGGACGCGACATATCACCCTTACAAAGTAAGGACATTTGCACCTCTTGGTAGTTCGGATCACTGCTCCATTACCGCATCCTTCTCGTACTTCAAACTTCATTTTAACAACAGTTTAAACAACAGCTACGAAGCGTAAAACTTCTTTACGAACGGCATATGCTCGCTAAAAGAATCAGGGAAAAAAATTGTTCTTCATTTAGAGTTTTTCACGGGAATTCCCGGGACGGGATTTCCCGGGAATTCCCGTAAATTTTCGATCCCGAAATCCCGGGAAATAGAGCGGGAATTCCCGGGAATTTTAGTTTCTTTGAAATTGTGGATTTTTTTCGACTTTTGTTGATTATTTTGTATGTGATTTTTTAGATATTTCATTAAACTTCTTGATAATTAATGACAGAAACTTACGCAGAGACCAGAAGATCCCAAAAAGTATTTAAAGACAGACCTTCTAACTAAAAAAGTCTAACTAAAAAAATCTGAGACTTACGAAATGAAAAAAGTCTCACAATATCTAAATCTTCGATTGGATGTAATTACACAGTGATACAAATTCCAACTTTCCGAATCGGAATGGAATGAAACCAAAAGAGCATGTCCTGCATTAGGGGCCCCTGGTGGTGCACTTATTGGACATATGGGGTGCAGTGTCCAAACTTAAGCTCGAAATTACGTTAGCTTTAACCGGTATGAATTTCGCTGCAATCGGTCCACTGTTCACTGTTGCGCATGATTGTTATTTAAAGGCAATTGCAAAATTAATCATACGCTTTATACAATTTTTAAGCAATTAGTAGTATTTTTATAATTGTAGTATAAGTGTACCAACTTCAAATGCGTGTAAAAAAAGTTCTACCGCTGAACCAAAAAAAAAAAAATTCGAGAGATTTTTTATGCTTTCAATTGCTTTTGGTCCCATCGATTTTGGTTTTTGCACTGTGTTATCAGAACCTGATACTTTTTTTCAGAAACTGAGAAATTTTCTTTCTGAGACCTGCATTATAAAAATTTGCAGTATGATTATTTGTTTCTATAGAAAATATTTATGTATCTGTAAATGATTGTTTAATGGATAAATTGATATAAAATCTGTGTAAGGAATGACTCTGAAATTAACGGGTTTTTCTTTTAGAAACCAGAATTTTTAATTTTTTTTTTTAATTTTTTAAATAATTTATTGGTGTAAATTTTCTTATAATTTCATTTCTCTGAAACAGTTACATTAAGTTTCAGCGACATAATTGAGAAATTCCTCTGAATCAGTTTCATTGTGTTTTAGGGGCAAAGCGTTGAGAACCAATTGTAAAAATGAACTGAGATGAATTAGAATAAATGGTGATTTTTTTTATTATTAAAACAGATGAGCGATGTGAAATAACATATTCCCTTAAAAATAGTTTTAAATGACTTTGCGACGTTTTTTTATAAAAACTGGGTAACAAAAGTTGTTCTTTTTTCTCGAAACTTTTTTTTTGTTTTAAAGGCACTAAATAAGACTTTTTTGGTGTTAATAATCATTATAAATAGTGTAATCGGATTCATAAGGTTTTTATATATTTTTTTAGCAAAAAATTTGGGTTTTCAGTTTTTTGCGGGAATTCCCGGGATCCCGGGAAATTTAAAAATGAATCCCGTTTTCCCGGGAAATGAAAAAGTCCGGGAAAAGAAAAACTCTATCTTCATTCCTGACTCTTTAAAAATACGAACAAGTGTTCACAGAACCGGTTGATAAAGATAATCTGTTAGCTGGCCTCTTTGCAAGAAATTCTTCCTGGCCAGAAATCAATCAACAACTGCCCGAACCCGAGAGAGTATCGCCTACTATAGGTTAGGTTACGTTCTAAGTGGCGTCAGCATAAGTGAATATTCAGTATAAGTGAATATTCAGTATTTATTTAATGTTTTGGTTAGTCATTAAATTAACATTTAAAATTGACTGTAATGTGTTTTTATTTTAAATGAAAAACAGTGGAATGGTTTTTAAATAAAATTTCATTTGTTTTAAGTGAATATTCACTGGAATTTACCTACATAATTTTTTGAGTGTAGACTCTGAGGTCCGTTGTGATACCACGGGACTGTAATAGGTTCGCCTATTAGTCTCTGAGGCTTAACCAATTTGAGCTTCTTATAAAACTCCTTAGACATAAAATTTTGACATCCGACCAACCAGAAAGACCGTGCAGCTCCTTAGATCCCAGTCCCAGTTGAAAAATGTGTCACTGAGTAAATTATAGTGATTAATTGAGAAAATGTCTTCAGGTTCTGACAAATCATAGGTTATCCTTGATGACATGTTCTAACATTGTCAACAATGAATGTATGTTTTAAGAGTGTGGACAATTACTCCAAGACATTGATAAGGCAATGACTTCAGGATAGCAGTATATTAAATTAGAATTCTGGGCAACTCTTCAATTTCCAAGAAAAAGACGACAATATTACCGATTTATTTAAAATAAAATTAAAATATTTAAAGTAGTATAAAAGTAATAAATAGACAAACAATTTTGAAAATAAAGTTTGGAACAAGCAGTTAGGTATGGGACTAATAAACTGTAGGTTTCAGGTTCAAATCCAGTTGGAGCTAAAAAGTCGAAAAGGTTTTCTTATGAGAAAAGATAATTTTTGAAGGGAAATGGATAAAAGTAAACACTAAGGAAAAACGAAATTTTTTTGTATTTTCAAATGACTTAAAGAAGTCTTAGGTGACATGTCCCAAGAAAGTCAGCATGCCCTGATTACTGCTGACATTGAGTGAGGACATTTTGAAAATTTATATGAAACTGTCCTCAAATCAGTACAGAGAGATGTCGTGCGGAGGTCAGCAGTGGCTCTGACGTGTCAAAGCGCTGTCACTGGGGATGGCTCGAGGACGTTGGCTCGAGGACGTTGAAGCAAGTCTCTGGCCAGAAAGTGCCGGGCAATGGCAGATGAAGTATCCGATAGTTTCAAACTCATATTTATCCATGCAACTCCGGAAAAACTAATTCGACGGCGCATTTAACCGACCTGCGTGCTTCCCTATAAGACAGTGTCCGGTAATTATAGCAACCACCGTCGAAATCTCTCCCCTTGGAAGCTGATTAAGAGAAGGTCAAATCTGTCGTGTTGTGTTAAACGTCCAACAAAGTCGTAGATTTGGCTTGCAAGTTTCTAGAGGCATACCAACACAATTCAAATCTTTTGGAACTGCAAGTAAGTTTCCAGTTTTCCAAGCTCATCTGCTTTTCTATTCTATTCTCTGGAATGTCTCTGTTCCATGTGACCCATATGAGTCGTACGTCAAACTGTTTGAGCATCTCATTTAAAGATGTGCGGCAGTTAAGGGCATATCTTATTTTCAGAAACATTGACTTTAGGGATATTTTATCGAGGGTTCTTGAGGATCTTAACGAAAATAAGTCACCGGGGCCGGATGGTATACCAGCACTCATGCTGAAACAGTGATGTTCGACGTAAGCACGTCCACTGGCTAACCTTTTCATTTCGTTATACCTTGCGGGAATCTTTCCCGCTTGTTGAAAGGTTGCCAATGTACAGCCAATCCCTAAACAGCGTGCGGCTCACAACTCTGATAATTACCGCCCTATTCGCAATATGCACAGCGCTCTCAAAGGTAATGGAGAGTATGGTAAATTGCCATTTTTTGTAGTATTTGGAGGCTTCGATTCTTTAAAGCAATCAACAGTATGGTTTTCTCAAGACTCGTTCTACGGTCCATCATTTTGAAGAAAGTTAGGTGGTTGCTTTAGATATTTCCAAGGCGTTTAATTGTGTGTGGCCTGATGCCTTTGGTGACGGTAATGACTTCTCTCGTTCTATATGTATGTATTGTAATCGATGGGTTCTCATCAGACGTGTTTCAGCTTTATTCAAGGTTATGTGCCTTAACCTACCCTTTTTCTTATTTTTCTTAACAACCTTCTTTGTCAAACTTCAAACCCTGTTTACTCTTTTGCAGAAGACAGCAACATTTTCCAGTCTTTCTCCTTTTCTTTTTCCGCAAGGTTATGTTTCTTCTCTTTTCTTAACGACCTTCGTTGTCCAACTTCAAATCCTATCTACTCTTTGGCAGATGACAGAAACATTTTGCATTCTTTTTAAACCCTCCAACTACAGTATGGGGGTATATTCACTTTGTCATTCCATTTTTAACCAGTGTTGGCTACCGTTACCCTTTCAATACCGTTACCGATTAAAAACCCTTTAATATTGACTACCGTTACCGTTACCAATACCGAAATAAAAAAAATTAAATACCGTTACCGATAAAAAACCGTTACCTTTATTCGGATTTTTACCGGTATTATATCGGTTTTGTTTCGGTTGCATTAATATTACTTATTTTAAATTTTTGTGGATTAAAAACATACAGCTTTACCACAAGAAAATAAAATAAATTTAAAATGAGCTTTTAATTTTATTTCCATACAAATTGTTTTTGTTTTTAAAATCGACTTTCAAAAAATGTATTGAAAATTTGAAATTTAAAATAAAACTTTTGTTAAAATAGACTTTTTGTTTTCTTGTGGTAAGGGCCATATTAAAATATTTTTAATGTACTTAAAATAAAAAAAACAAATTTTTGTTCATTGCCAATTCAACCAATGATCACATTCGCAATTAACTAAATTCGAATATTGGTCTTTGACCACATAAGGATTGTATATTAGTGATCAGTGATCGATTGTAAGCAAAGTTCGTCTTTCCGTCTGTAGAAGGCACGATACGGTCCAAAATAAACATGCCAGTCTGCTGGTACGAATACGTCTTACGGCCATATGCTGGTTAAGTTTCGAAATGGGAAAATCGGACCAGATGAAAAAAAGTTCCCCCTGAAAAACTTACAAAACCCCAGAAAAACATATTTTATTTAATTTTTTTGTCTATTTGCTTAAAAAATGAAACATTTTTATGCCGTGTGAAGTTCATTGACCAAGATTAGAATGCGATTTTTTTTGTTCGAACCTTTTGGGGGCTTGGATATAGCAATAATATTAAATATTGATAAAATTTTATTAATAATACGTAAATATAAAAAAAAATAATTTCTTAGCATCTATGGCGAGAGGAAAGGTGTTCCTCCGATACCGCCCGCCCTCCCCCTTAAAAACATCCCCTGAAACATCCTTGTCAAGTTTTTTATTCCTGCCTATTTTTTTTATCAACAGGACAAACAATTTTGATCATTTTAACAGAGAAATCAGCTGATTTCAAATAAACAGTTCAGGCTGTTTATTTGAAATCACCAGATTTCTTTATTAAAATCAGCTAATATTTCTGCTGTCTTGACGGGTTTATCATCATATTCTATCTGGATTATCCAGACAGAAATTTAGCAAATCGCGTCAGCTATTATCAGCACATTTCTCAAATGGCTCGAAATGCAGATTTCTAATATGGCTCGAAATGCAGATTTTTGGTGTTCTACGAACATGAGTTCGCATTTGTTGAATTACACTATTGCCTGAATGTTTTAATTCTGAGTTAATTCATACTGGGCTATTCATAATGAGTAAATTAAATCTAATGTAGGTTTATTTGACTGATATTGCATGAATATTTGTCAAATAAACCCACTTTAAGTACACTTTAAGTATTATGAATAAAGGCCTTAGTATTTAATACTAGTACAAATATAATTATGTATCGAAAATGTACAGAATTTAGCAGTTTCTTAATTTTTTTTAACAATTTTTTTATTTTTTACGCGATTTCAACAAAGTTGTGACTCGTTAACATTTCATTTATAATACCGGTACGTACCGGTATTGATGTTTCGGTAACGGTTCACCGTTACCGAAATAATCGAAAATACCGTTACCTTTACCGTTACCGATATAAAAAATATGTAGTACCAATACCGTTACCGATACCGTTATTCGTTTCGGTTGCCAACCCTGTTTTTAACGCATCGAAATATCGGTCGGGGACCCCATAAAGTATATATATTATTTATCTGTGATAGATTCTAAGACATTTCTAGAATGTCCGTCAGTCCGTCTGTATAAGACACGATGGAGCTCAAAATAAAAGAGATAGACTCGTTAAGTTTGGCAGGAATATGTCTTTTGGTCCTAGGCAGATTAAGTGCGTAAATGGGCAAAATCGGACCAGGGAAAAAGAACTTAACTAACCTCTGAAAAACGCCATATTTTCACAGTTTTTTTTTGTATTTTTGTTTAGAAAATTAAAAAAATTAATGTCAGACAAAGTTTAATGTCCTTCATTTGTACCCAGAAAATAAAAAAAAAATCATTGAATAAAATGATGATAAAATCGGATTTGAATAATAAATTTCATAATAATTTTGTAATTTTTCTTGTTCCAACATGGCGTAAGAGTAACAAATCAATTTAAAATAAAAATTTGCCCGGACAAAGTTGAAGAAAAAATGTCACTTTAATGGTGTATGTTCTTGTGTTAATAAAATAAAAAAACCCTACATAAATTTGTATTCATATTCCAAATACGTTTGTCAAAGTCATATAACACATAAAAGTCAAGGATTACTTTAAAATCCTCAAGGAATATTATCTTGTGTAATTGAAGTAGCATACAATTTAATTAAAACTCATACTATCCATTATAAATGTTGGACATGTCAAACTGATTAATACTAAAAAAAATTAAGACAGTTTATAAAATTAACCCTTTATTGTCCCACTCTTTCTATTTCACATATTATTATTTTTTTCACGTAATTCTTTTCTTTTGTTGAATTGTCATGCTAAATTAAAAATTGAGGGTCAAATTTAAATATGTTTATTTTTTATAGTTTTTTATTTTAATTTTAAATTTATTATTTTCCATTTTTTTATGATAACAAATTTTACATAAAACCATCAATATTTTTTTAAAAATTTAAAACATGAAATAAAATCAAAGAAACTCTTGCTGTGCTCTGTTGTATTAACAAATCGTTTTCCATCAATCTACAACTCAGTGAAAACAGCAGTACTTTATTTTTTTTATTATTAATCATTAGAAAAATGATGCCTGCCGTGTTTAATCGTCATTAAAATTAATTTAAATAATGTTGAAACAATAAAAACATATGAGGTATGTTATAAAAAATTACCAATTGTTAAATTATTTAAATGGAAATAAATATTTTCTATATATTTTTTATTTAAATATTAAATTTTCTATTGTACCACTTTCTAGTGTAGGGGCGTATGAGTGATAGTGTATTAAATGAATTTTATATAATACGGAGTTCACACTAGATAATTTTTACTCGTTTAAGCCACTTGTTTAAAAAAGTAAACAAAATCGTTCACACTACATTTTGCGCGTTTAACTTTGAGTGTTTAACGTTTGTAAACAAACGTACATAACCTAATTCTGAAAAAATTTGCAAAAATATTTCTAAAAACCTTTTAAACTTTGGCGGAAGACAAGATATTTAATTTTTTTATAACATTTACATAACACCATTACACGGAACACCTTTTTATTGACTCATTCCAAGTAAATAGGAAGATTTTTCTGTTTTTTGTTCCGGACCTGTCCGAAGCTGTTTGCATATTTATACTTCGATGGAAAGCAAAATTCACTATTAGTGCAGCTTTTCCAATATAATTATAAATAAAACACACACTTTTTTCTGAATTTTCAGTAGTTTTTATTAGTTTTTTAAATATTTATAATTTCTCAATTTTCCAATGTTTTGCTAAGAAAATGGCAGACAGATACAGAAGCTGGTTGCTATGAAATCTTTTTTTTTTTTTGGCATAGAATAAAGAAAAATTAAAAGGAAATATACCTAACCCTGCCTTTGAAATGTTTAGTGAAATGTTCAACAGGGAAACAAGTCGAATTTGATTGTTTAGCTAAACAACCAAATGTATGGGGGTACAAGTCAAATTTTGATTGTTTAGCGCTTAAACACTCATGAGATGTTTAAAGTCGGTAGTGTGAACTCCGTATAAATCATACGCAACCTGGGTCATACATAGAACAACCCAATTTGTTATAATACCCTCCATTCTGTGACAGAGCATTTATTAGGAAAAAAATTAAAAAAACATAATTTTGATACGATACCATCCAATGTGGAACAAATTGATCGGTAGTTTTTTTTTTGACAAATAAATTTGTTGAAAAAAAAGTTGGCGAAAAAATTTTTTGTCAGAAAACTTGCAAAACAAAAAAAAAAAAAAAATTAACATAAAACCATTTTGACAAAACTTAATTATTCTGTAAAATAAAAAAAGTAAATAACATTTTAGATTATTTTTTTAAGGAAATAAAAGATTTTTTGGTTGGAAAATAAGTTTTTACTTGTTTTAATAACATCCTGTATCAAATTTCGTTCGCTTGTGTCCTACAAGCAATTTTCATTTTTTGGTTATGGGCAATATACCAACATTTTCGAGGTTTCCTTACATTTTCGTTCTTAATATTTGGCAATATTATGTCCTAAATTTGGAAAATCTATTTCCAAAAAAGTTATACCCCTAATGCAAAAAAAAAAAATCTGAAATTATGTGCTATAAAATATTTATACTAATTTATTGTATTTTCTTAAAAAAGAAACTATAAATATCACTGAGTTACTTCTTATGTTTTCAATTTCAACAGGAAATCTTGAAGTCTAAAAAAAAAAAAAATCTTGATTATCATCATTAAATGCCAATTTATTGAAGACAAACAATTAATTGTGTGTGTTTTTACATATTTAAGTGTTTATTTTACAAATTATGTGTATTTGCAGAAGTGATTGATTGTTGGACAAAAGCGCCGCTAAGAGTAGCCAATAGTTTCTTTTAAAAACATAAATTTACAGAGAAATAAAATAATTCGAAAATTTAAACAAGTAGAAAAGTAAAATTCGACATGACCGAGTCCACGAATACCCTCCGGAATGCCCTGTTTAAGTGATTGTAAATTTTCTAACGTGAAAAAAATTGTTGATTCATATGATCAGCGATGCTGATGGAAATATTGGAAAATATAAATAGTATATTTACATAAAAAACTTCATAAAAACTTCAAAATATGCCAACTGAAATTTGACTGAAATGAGTTTCCGATGGCAAATAGCTCCCCTATGCAATACCCATCTGTGATAAAAATTTCAGAGCAAAAAAATAATTGGTTGTCGTTTTACATCCATTTTTGTTATTCTGCTATCTCAAAGTACATTTTTTTTTGGTGAAAATAAATGCCAACTCCCATTGTAAATTTCCAAAAATTTTTCAAAAATTTTTTAAAATAGACCACACATCTTTTTGCATTTGCCATGCTGACCACGAATCTGGTAAAGATTTTGATACCTAATCGCTAGTTTTCGAGATATTGCCATTTTGAAAATATCGGTAAATACACACAGAAAAAAATTTTGCTAATTTCCAACTGAAATTCAGTTGTTGCAACAAAAAATCGGTGATTGCATTTGAATTAAGGTTGAAACAACTAAATATCGGTAGTTACAACAAAATGTTGTTATTACAACTGTCTTTTAATTGAAACAACTATAAAATTCGTTAGCCACATCAAAATGTAGTAGCAGCAACCCAATTTTGAGTTAATACAACTGAAAAATTCAGTTGGAAATTTATTTTTCTCTGTGTAGTGTTTGCAAAAAAAAAAAATTGCTTATATAGATGTAACTTTCAAACTATTTATCAGATTGAAACATTATGAGTGGGGCAAATAAAGTCAATGATATAAGCTTTCAAAGTAGCTACTTTAGAGTGACCCTTTTACAATACAGCGTGAGTTACAGAGTGCCAAAGTTGACCACCCTGAGATTAAAAGGATTTCGGAGCTAGTAACTTTTAAAAATATGCAAAGACTTTTAATTTTTTTTTTCAGTTTTTGCAATTATCGTACTAAGGATAACAAAAACCAAAAAAAAAATTATAAAAATTTTTCAAAAAAAAAATGTTTTTTTATTTTCCGACAAAATATGCCAACTCTAAAAAAATATTTGTTTTTTATATAGTAATAAATGCCATCTCTCAAAAATACGCAATTAAGTGCAAAATATAAAATTTTTGGCATAGGTAAAAATTATTTATAATATTTAAACCATGTTATGGAAGGTACATTGTTAATTTTTACAATAATATGCGAAATAACTAGTTTTTTAGCTCTCCTGAACAGTAAGCGTTTTTTGAGTTGGCATTTATTGAATATAGTTCGACGATATATTATTTTATATAATATTTTATATGTATATAAAACCCTATAACCTCAAGTCAAAATAAACTCATCAAAGATCAACACAAAAGGTTAACTTAAAAAAAAATTTTGACAATTTTTATTAGAGATATTTTATTTTAAGTAAAAAACTTTTCATTTTTATAAAAAAAAATGGAATGTATTTTTCACTCAAAAATATTTAGTGTAAAAATTTTTTTGAGTGACAAAATAACCCCCTTCTCAATTAATTAGATCCTCAAACCAACTAACAAGGAAGGTCTTTCACAGGGCACCCACCGATTGTCCTGAAACTTGCGCATAGGAAAGAGGGGAGCAAAATAAAAGTTACCTGTTTCACATTTAGCAGGTCAAAGGGGAGGGGGAAAACGGGATCTTTTTCGTTTTTTTTTTTTTAGATTTTTCCCATTTCTTTAAAAGAAACTATTCGAACATTTTATACAGGTCAAAAGGTTTTTTGATGAAATCGTTGGGGTAGTTTATATGGAGATGTATATACGTACGACCACCAAAATCATATATAATAATCTCTATCAAAATTAAGCAGACCCGTATTTTTTGTTCGGTGAAATTCCTGATTGGCTTTTATGCGGATTTTCCCGAAAGCCCTTATTTTTTTATAAGGTGGCAACCCTTTTTTTAATTTGAGATTGGGCAGCTAAAAAAACAGGCAAATCTTAAAGCGTTTTTCACCATCTGGTGAATAAAAAGTAACATAATTATTTTTTACCAAAAAAATTTTCCATCAATTTTTTTTTTCATCAAATTTGTTTTTCATGAAATTTTTTTTTTATCAAATTTTTTTTTTCATTGGATTTTTTTACATATTTTTTTTTCAACAAAATTTTTTTTATCAATTTATTTTTTCATTAATTTTTTTTCATAAATTTTTTTTTTCATAAATTTTTTTTTTTGTACCAATTTTTTTGTTTTTTCATAAATTTTGTTTTTTCCATCAATTTTGTTTTCATAATTTTTTTTTTTGCATAATTTTTTTTTCATCCTTCTTTTTATGATTTTTCTTTTATTTTTTAATTTTTTTTCATTATTTTTTTATCAAATTTTTTATTACATTAATTTTTTTATCAATTTTTTTCTCATTAAAAACTTTTTTTTTCATATTTTTTCATCAATTTTTTTACATAAAAAAAAAATTCTTTTCATCAAAAAAATGTTTGTTGAGTAAAATTTTTTTTCATCAATTTTTTCATCAATTTGGTTCATTCATTTTTTTTTTTTTTCATAAATTTTTTTTTTCATCAATTTCTATTATTTTTTTTTTTTGTTCATCAAATTTTTTTATCATTTTTTTTTTCTCATTAAAAATTTTTTTTTTTTTCATATATTTTTTTTCATCAATTTTTTTTCATCAAACAAATGTTTGTTCATTAAAATTTTTTTCATCAAATTTTTTCATCAATTTGGCTCAAGCAATTTTTTTTTCATAAAATTTTTTTTTCATCAATTACTTTTATTTTTCATCAATTTTTTTTGTTCATCAAATTTTTTTATTTTCATCAAAATTTTTTTTAAACTTTTTTTTTCATAAATTTGTTTTCATAATTTTTTTAATCATTTTTTTCATGAAATTTTTTTTATTAAATTTTTTATTACATCAAATTTTTTTTATACATTTTTTTCTCAACCAAAAAAAAAAAATTTTTTTTATCAATTTTTTTTACATCAAAAAATTTTTCTTTCATAAAAAAAATTTTTTTTTTCATTAAATTTTTTTTTTTATTCATACTTTTTTTTTCATAAAATTTTTTTGTTTCTCAATAGTTTTTTTGTTTTCATAAAAATTTTTTTTCTTTATCAAAAACTTTTTTTTCATCAAAAATTTTTTTCACCAAAAATTTTGTTTTCATTAAATTTTTTTTATCATAATTTTTTTTTTTGTGAAAAAAAAAAATTTTTTCCATTTTTTTACCAAAACTACTTGTTTTACTAAGTCTAAACTTTTCACATAAAAATGTTCCATTTGTTTTTCAAATGTACATAAAACAAGTGAGAGTGTTAAGTTCTTCGGTGCCGAATCTTTTATACTCTCCAAAAACTAAAAACACTTTTTTGCACTTATTTTTGCGCTCATTTACCAAATGTACAGCTCTTATGCTTTGGACTGCATTTTGCTTTCCACGGATGTATATAGCTAGAGTAACTTAGAAATGGATCAATAATATATAAACTTAATGGGGTCCTCTACTGAAATTTCAATTCGTTTTGCATGGAATAGCAAAGTAATATAACCTTATTTTTTCTAAAAAAAAACTTTGCTTTGGCAAGTAGACCCAAATCTTCCGCAAAACATTGTCATGATTTAATGTTTTGGGCAAGAGTACAACATTTGCAGGCATTTTTTAGTATTTAGCCACGCCTACTAAGCCCAGGTGTTGAAAAGTTAACCCTTAAATGCACCGTGTATCTTTAAAGATACAACCGTTAAAAAAACTCCCACGTCTTTATTTTGAATTAGAATTTAATTTTTTGAAGCAAAACTTATTTAATATATTCAAACCCTTTTTTAAAAAATATGTTGTCATGAATATTTATAGAAATGTGTCTTGAATTGACGACGAAAGTAAAAAAATGTAAATCATGCAATTTTCTGTAAAATTTCCTAAATCTTTTTTTTTCAATAATATTAAAAAAAGGGTAATAAAATTTCGAAAATGTTTAATTAAACTACATACATTTAAAGAATAAACTATAAGCTATTTAAAAAAAATATTTTAGAGGTTCTCTGTTGGCTACATTTTTGTTTATTGGGAATCCAAAATTTTTGCGTTTTTCAGTTTTTCGCATATAAAATCTTAAAAAAAAATATTTCGAAAAACGTGGTATGCAGGATTTATTTGTTCATCATTCTGCATATTTTATGTTATTTTCATCAAAATCGGCGTCGTTGTGCATTTAAGGGTTAAAAAACAAAATACGCAATTTTTTTAGTTCCATAACGGGCTATCAATACAATCTATTCAGAAATTAATGGGATATATGTTTATTTATTTTTTTGCTGGACATTTGGTGTGGAATGCCTCATATATAAATTTGTCATTCCACTTGTAACTCATCCAAATATCGGTCTAGGGTCCCATAAAGTATATATTTTACCGATAAGTGATCGATTCTTATATATTCTAGCGATGTCCGTCTGTTGAAATGGCGATCACGGCGAAAATATTACAAAGATGTGACTGCGACTTTTCATATTTACCTTTTGTTCTCTTGAAAAGTTTGGTATTGCATTTAAGCGATATCGGTTTAGCAATTCAAAAGTTATGAACAAAAACGTAAAAAAACCTCGAAAATTTTGGTGCATTCCGCATAACCTGAAAATACAAAATGTTTTGAATACTGAATGTTATTTAAACAACTACAAACATATTTTTCCAAAAAAAAAAAAAATTGGCGGATTTTATGTTGCACGAAAAGTTTTTTTCCACCGAAATTTTTTATGTTGTTTTTTGTTTTTTGTACTAAAAGGTACATAGAAATAAAATGTATTTATTCGGTCTTTATATATAAATATATATTCGATTAGAGCATTATTCTAGCTCGAGGCTGAAAATATCTATATTTATGATATAATAACAGATTATTTTTAATTTATTGTATTAAAAAAGTCACTCATCTCATAGTAAGTATATCCATACTGATCAGTTTCACCCCCACCAAGAGATCTTCAGCAGATTTTAAAGAATCATTGTTGGTCAATCAAACATCAAACCAGACATAGTATTTCATATTTTCACAAGTTAAATGAGAAATACTATTATGAAGGTCCAAAATCTGTTGTTATTTTAAAATAATAGCAACACAGATATTATTATTCACCGGTGGTGAATTAGTATATACAATTTTTGCTTTAAAAGAGTTATTTTTGTTGGAAAACAGATTATGGATTTTCATAAGAGTATTTCTCATTTAACTTGTGAAATATATGAAATATAGAAACAAAATCGGATTGCACAGTGTAATAGAAAAACATTTCAGTTATCTCCAGATTTATCGTTAATCCGACCAGCCTCTAATACATTAACATTTGTTTTAAAAATCTCTTACTCCATTTCCATTTTAACAGATTTCAAAGCTTTAATCTCTACATCAATATATTTTTATTAAAATCTTTTCCATTTCATTGACCTTAATAACAAAAAATATTTATGAGTTAGATCTTAAAATGTATAATCAAATATAAAAATTGTCAGCAAATCTGCTAAAGCCCCACCAAACAACAACAAAAATTACGGCATATAAATTTATTCATTAATATTTATTTCCTTACATATGTACGCGTGAGAATTTTACTTATTGTAGAATTATTTTGTTGTTCTTTTTTTTATAAAGTTTGTCGTACGATGTGAGTTGTTTGTTTTAGCAAGTTGACATCATCACAATCGTGGAGAAATTGTTAGTGTCTGTTTATTTTTTTTTTGTGATGTCTGCTGGTTGGAGGAGTCAAGAAGACTTTGATAGTCTGTATGGCGCCCACCGAAAACTATGTTAAGGGTAAATTTGTTGGTGTGATTCTTTGAAATTTATGGACATAAATATTTTAACTTTCTTTTTATAAGGCCTTTGTTATTGCTTTTTTGCTTTTTTTGCCTCATAGTGTGGGTTTTTACTTAATTTTTTATGCTCCACATATTTGAATAGCCTAGCAAAATTTTTAAAAAAGTGGTAGGAGTACTCAAATATTTTAAAAGGTCATTCATAAAAGCTTTAAGTTATCAAAATAGTAAATTTTTATAAAAAGTACCAAAATAGTAATTTTTTATATAGCTTTTTTAGTACACCCAAAAAAAAAAAAAACGTGGGTATTCAATACTAAAAATTTAACTAAATTTTAGTCCAAAAGGACCTAGTGCAGGAATTGGTAATCAATACTAAAATTTTTTACTAATATTATTAAAAACCAGTAAAAATTACTAATTTTAGTACTTTGAAGATACTAAAATTAGTAACTAATTGGTAGATTTTTGTACAATATCACTTACTAAACCTTTTACTGTAGAATTATTTTGAGTGTACTTCTTATTAAAAAGTACTTTTTTGTAATTTTTGTAAAAAAGTACATTTTATAAAACTGTACACGCAAAAACACTTGCACTTACAACACCGTCCGACAAAAATGAAAAAAGCCGTTGAACACGAACTGGGTAATACATGTTTGAAACTAGAGACTAATTGTGGTAAAACTGCATTTACAGTTTTTCATTTTGTGATCCTGTTTCCTTTTAAAAGGACTTCAAAGTTTTAGAGGATTACATTTTATAAAATATTTTATAATATTTGTACTTGTCCTAGGATGCCACTATTGATAGCAAATGAAAGAGGAGGATCTCCCCTAATTTTCCTATTTTATTATTTTAACATATCAGGAAAATGGAGGCAAGTTACGTCCATTCAAAAATATGTCCTTCAATATCACTCAAAATTTTCAACAAAATATTTTGATAAAGTTTTCAACGAACTTTATTCACATACTTTTATCCTGATTTGGCAAAATATAAAAATGGAAAAATTAGGGGAGATCTTCCTCTTTCATCCGCCGTCCCCAGTGTCACCCTAGAACAATTTCAAATATTTCAAAAATATTATACAAATTGTATCCTTTGAAACTTTGAAGTCTTTTAAAAAGGAAACAGGATCACGAAATGAAAGACTGGAAACGCTGATTTACTCCATTTGATATCTACCCTCAGACGGCTGTCGGTTTATAAGCCAAATTTTTGGTAAAAATACAACTTACCAAAACTTCTACGTAATTTAACACAGTTTTTGATCTAAAAAATTGGCTTAATTACACAAAAACTCTTGGTGAGTTGTATTTATACCAATAATTTGGCTAAAAAGTTTAAGTGTTACTCCCTATCTCCAATATTTAAGGGGAATCCCATGCAAAACGACATTTTTATTGAATTAGATCTCATCGCTCTAACTGTCCCAAGGATGGCCCTAGCAGGGTCAAATGTATGACCGACCCCCAATATTTATTTTAACCGCAAAACTTTCCCAAAACGGGCATTTATTTCAATCGATCATGGATCAATAACACCATCCGACAGCCAATATTAAACATGAACCGGATGATATACGTCTGAAAGTAGAGATCAAATGGAGCAAAACTGCATTTATAGTTTTCCATTTCGTGATCCTGTTTCCTTTTAAAAAGACTTCAAAGTTTTTAAGAATACATTTTGGAAAATATTTATATTTTAAAATATTTGTACTTGTCATAAGATGACACTAGTGATGGCTAATGAAAGAGGAGGATCTCCCCTAATTTCGCCATTTTTTTATTTTGCCATATCAGGATAAAAGGATTTTATTCATATCCTTTTATCCTGATATTTAAAAACCTTATCAAAATGTTTTGTGGAACATTTTGAATGATATTGAAGAATAAATTTTTGAAAAAACGTAACTTACCTCTTTTTTTCCTGATATTTAAAAATAATAAAATAGGAAAATGAGGGGAAATCCTCCTCTTTCATTTGCTATCACTAGTGGCATCCTAGGTCACTTACAAATATTTAAAAAATATTTTATAAAATTTAATCATCCACAACTTTGAAGTCCTTTTAAAAGGAAACACGATCACGAAAAGAAAAACTGTAAATGCAGTTTTACTTCATTTAGTCTCTAGTTTCAAATATATATTATCCAGTTCGTGTTTAACAACTTTTTTTAATTTTTACCGGACGCACAGTGCCACATTTGGCTAATCTAGGACGACAAAAATCCAATTTTAATTATATTGACTTAAAATTCGGTATAAATGTTCGTTTTGACTTCGAAAATAACATTATGAAAATATGGGAGGTCGGTTAAGGGCCACGCCCACTTTTTTTTTTAAATTTGTAATTTTGGTTATAATTTCTATAAATTTGGTATATATACTCTCAATGACTGTATAAATAATATCACAAAAAAAGGGGGCGGTCAGACAACTGCCACGCCCACTTTTTTCAAATATGTTTAAAAAATATGTAAAAGCAAGGTTTACATATCGCCCCACTGTAGTCGGCGTCGCAGACGGTCGCAAAAATTAGCCCTTGAAATAAGTACTATTGATATTGGTCAATATATCTGAAAAAGTCCGGCGACCAATACGGACCAAAAACAAAAGTTCTGTTCCATCAAAAAAAATAAATATATAATTTTCTTTTCATAAATTTGTATTTTGTTAAAAATTTAATAAAAAATAGAAAAATTTGTGTAAAAAAAAAGAAAAGATATGGCTTAAAGCATTTAAATATCCTTTAAAATTACCAAAAAAGAGTGGATAAATATCTCTTTTTTTTCAAAGGTTACAACAGTTTAAACTCGACTTAATTTATGTGAAATAATGTACACTAGTTACAGGATTTTGGAAGATATAACTTTATGCACCCACCAGTTAGTAACGAACAGAATTATCGTTCTTATACGATTATTTCCGCGCTATTAGGAAAGTTCTAAAATACATACAAACGTATCATTAAAATCGGGGAACTTTTTTTTTTGATTTTTGTCGTGCTAGATTGGCAAACATGTGGCACTGTGGAACGGTGTAATATAACAATGAGTTTTATACGGAACTAAGAATTAAGTAAACTCCCACATTGTGGTTGGTGGATAAAAAATATTGCTGGGTTTAAACATAGTTAAATTTAATTCAAAGTTTTTTGTTGTCTTAAGTGTTTATAAAGTAGAATCGTTAGTATGCATGTGGCAGGATATTGTACAATTATGTATGTCACCCGCCATTGTTATTCGCGCTAAAGGCAGCCAAACAATGAAATTGAAAGTAATAGATAATTGATTGCAAGGATGTGTCAATTTATTTATATTAAAGGGATAGCAATTGGTTTGGACACAAAATTGGAAAAAATGGGAATAATTTCAAGCTAAGTATATATTTTGTATCGATTTATGTATAATTTGATACAATCATGATTATAGACAATTTCCAAAAAAAAACCTCGTCAAAATACTAGAAAAAGTCTCGTAATCCTATTTACAAATATTAGACAGTTTTCCTTGTTTTTTTAACCAAAAAATTTTCTATCAAAATTAATTTTTTTTTTTTTTTTGTAATTTTACATTTTTTGTCTGTAATTTTACAAATTTCAAAGGTTATTTTACAAAAAACTTTTATTGCGCTATAAAATCGAATAAAAAAAAACTCATCAATTAAACGTTGTCGAACGAACAGGCATACTTTTTTTCCAAAAAAAAAGTGATAGACAAGCTATAAAATTATGAAATTTAGTAGTTTTTGCCGAACCACTGCAGCCGATTTTTCAATTAAAAATGAGAACCCACCTTAAAAGGAGCTTTTTTTCATGATCATATTTCCGCTAGATAATTTTTTTTTAATTTGTCGTGTGAAAAAGTCTCAATTTGAGAATTTTTCAATAGAAGAAATTCCTCCTACATAGAAAATATCAGATTCTGAGACATTTTTCTTAAAGAAATACTTTTCTATTAGAAAAATTTTCGGATTCAACGAACTTTTTTTTATAGAAATGTCTTACGCTCAAAATAATACATTAGTAGTTTTACTATTTTTTTTTTTTGCTAATGCTGGTTAGCTAACTTTTAGCAAATTTTTAGTTGAGATTAGCATTGTTAGCAAAAATATCTTGTAAACTTCAATTAGCGCATTAGCAATTTTAAACAAAATTTGAGCAAATTTTTTTTTGCTAAATTTGAAATTGAGTTGACCAAATTTTTACAAGATTTTTTGCTAATATTAGCAAAAATAAATGGTATTTTTTTTTTATTTTCAGAAAACTTATAACGGCGCTATCTCGAAAACTAAGCAAGATAGAGCAAAATGGAGGCCATTTTTGGTTCTCGGGCTCTCAATTGTATCGCCGGTCCTCTTCACATGTGTGGACCCTAATGGGTCCTAACTTTGGATCCAAAAAAAGTTAGCATTCCCGAAAATTTTAAAATGCTTATATCTCGGTAAATATTGCCGACACAACAAAAACTCCAAAAGCATTTTTGTAGCTCTCAACACGTAGAACACGTAGAATTTTTGGCAAAACATTTTTGCTAACTTTACCAAAAAAATTTTGGGTTCAAAATCAGCAAATTTTCTTGTAGTTTACAAGCTTTTTTTGCTAACATTACAGGTTTTTTTTTATTGAGTGTAGTTTCTGAAACATTTTTCCTACAGAAATGTCTTAGATTCTGAAACATTTTTCCTATAGAAAAGGTCTCAGATTGTAAGACATTTTTCCTATAGAAAAAGTCTTAAATTCTGATACATTTTTTCTATAGAAAAAGTCATTTTTTATACCAAAATTGTCACGTTCACAGAAAATTTTCAAAAAGAAAATTTTTCTTCGTTATAAGAACTTCCTGATTGACAGATATTTTTTCACAAAAAAACTTTCAGATTTAGTCATATTTTTCTTGAAAATTTTTTAGATTTTTCATTTAAAAATGTTCAGATCTCTTTCTATGAAAAATTTTCGTATTTCAAAATATTTTCCCTTTGGACATTTTTTAGAAGAGTTCATTCTTTCTTCTTCTTTATACCCTCCAACCACAGTATGGGGGGTATACTCACTTTGTCATTCCATTTGTAACGCATCGAAATATCGGTCGGGGACCCCATAAAGTATATATATTATTGATCCATGATCGATTTTAAGACATTCTGTGAATGTCCGTCTGTCTGTAGATAACACAATGCAGTCCAAAATAAAGTAGCTACACTCCTAAAGTTGGGCACAAATATGTCTCATGTTCATAGGCAGGTTAAGGTCGAAAATGGGCAAAATCGGGTCAGGGGGAAAAAAGTTCCCCCTTAAAGAACTCTGAAAAAATACACTTTTTTTACATGTTTTTTTGTGTTTTTGTAAAATAAATTAAACATTTGGTATATTTATCGCGATGGAAAGGTGCTCTAAAAGTCCCCTACTTACCCCCATCGCCCCCCCCCCCCTCCTAAAAAAAACGCCCCGGACAATTTTTTTTTTTTTTTTAATTTTTTTTTGCATTTTGGAGGGTATAAAAGATTCGGCACCGCCGAATTTAACACTCTCACTTGTTTTTCTTTCTTTTTTCTTCCTTTTTTTAATTTGGTCTGGGGGGGTAATTTCCCCTCCCCCTCTTGTAGCCGCGCATGCTTATAGTCAAATAAAACATAGTTGTGTTAGAAGTAGTTCTTTAAACTGCACTTGGACTCACAAGGAAGGTATTTCACAGGGCACCCACCGATTGTCCTGAAACTTGAATATGGGAATGAGGAAAATAAGAGTTAACTGTTTTTTTTTTTTTGGCTGCCCAATCTCAAATTTAAAAAAGGGTTGCAACCTTATGAAAAAATAACGGCTTTCGGGAAAATCTGTATAAAAGCCGAACTAGCAGGAATTTCGACAAACGAAAAAATACGGGTCAGCTTAATTTTGATAGAGATTATTATATATGATTTTGGCGGTCGTACGTATATACATTTTTATATAAAATACCCCAACGATTATCGATTTTCGACAATAGCGAACTTAACGAAGCCGAATTTGGTCATAACCGATACAGCATTGAATAGGCCTTCAAACAATCTTTCGACCTGTATAATAAGTTCATATAGTTTCTGTTGAAGAAATGGGAAAAATCCTCAAAAAACGAAAAAAATCCTGTTTTTCCCCTCCCCTTGCGCCCATTAAATGTGAGATTAAGAATCTATAAAAAAACAGGTAACTCTTATTTGTATTTTCAGGACAATCGGTGGGTGCCCTGTGAAAGACCTTCCTTGTCAGTGAAGTAAAGAAAATATTTTTTTCGGCCCGCCCACTTTTGCGAGTGTGGGTATAAAAAAAATTGCTTTAATAAGGACAAAATTGTATTACTTAAGTAAAAAAGAAATAATAAATCAATTTTCGCGCCATAAATCAAACCAAATCCAAATCTCCTTCCCACTAAACCAAACGATACTGTTATAATATCGAGGCAATATCACCAAATAATCACAAATTATGTGAAAACGATGGTGTTTTCGTTCTTAATGTAAATTTCTTTATGTTATCGTTTTTCCATAAAAATATGATATCGTTTTCGCTATTGTTAATTCCAGTCATAACTATAGTAAAAGCGCCATTTTCAAGAATTTATCGAAAAACTATCGTCATTCCAGGCAATAACGATATCGTTTCGAAATTAATAAGTGATATCGTTTTCGCTATCGAAATAGCGAATAGGAATGACAATAGCAAAATCGCCAAAAATTCGAAAATGGTATCTTAATTTTAATTTAAGGTGCAACCCTACACAACAATGAGTTCCACTGTTGGTCTTGCAAAAATCACAATTTTTTTCACAAATATATAAATTATTTTCTTAAGAATTATTTTATGCTAAAATAATCTAACTCAAACACACATTTTAAATTATTTGATTGAAAACAATAAAAAGTAAATTTATTTCTTTTTATATTTTTAGCGGCAGAGCATCGTGAACTTCGTCAATGCTGGCATTGCAGTTCTGATACCATAGGCGCTGAAGACTTTTGCGGCAATGAATTTAAGGAAAGTAATATACCGGATTTGCTAAAAGAACGTAACATCAGTGTATTACGTAATTGTAATAGCACTATTAATTCGGAACATGAAAGGGCTGTATGTCGTAAGACCATAGAAGAGAGTAAGTATTAGAGCTGGTGTTTAAAAACAGTTTGCCAGTCTTTAGAGTATAAACAGAACGAGAGGCACGGGGAATTGTAGTCAGCAGAGCTTCGAAGAATGAAATCCTTTTCGAATGAATTCTCAAAAAAATCCATTCCATTTTCATAGTCAGTGATTACATTCGATTTCATAAATCAACATTGAATGCAGTGCTTGGAATTCATTCGATTGAATGGAAAAAAATGAATGCATTCGATTTCTTGTTCATTCGATTTAGAAAAATCTAATGGATTCTATTTTTTTTTTCATTTCAGTGCGAATGCAATCGATTTTTAAAATAGATAGACCAAAACGCAGCCAAATTTTGGTCAGTAGTATCGCCGACTCTCTTTACATAAGACGAGACTAATGGGCTCTAATTTTGAATCCAAAAAAATTGGTGTTCCCGAAAATTTTAAAAATGCACATATCAACTGCCTACACGTCAAAAAGTGTAAAGAGTGTTGGCGATACTATGGACAAAAATTGTCTCCGTTTTGCTCTATCTTGGTTAGTTTTTTTAAGTTTTTTATGCAATGAATGAAGAAGCCATTCGATTTTTAAAATTTAATGAAAAGAAAATCGATTGCATTCGCTAGTGAATGCATTCGATTTGTAAAAGTCGAATGAAAAAAATCGAATGCATTCGATTTTTGAAAGTCGAATAAAAAATAAATCGAATGCATTCGATATTTATAAATCGAATGAGTCTAAAGTGAATTCATTCAATTCGCTAAAATGTGATTGGGGAATGCAATCACAAAATTTTCATTCAGAATGCCAAATCGAATTAAGGAATGAAATCCTTCGAAGCTGTGGTCGTCGGAGTCAGAGAATATAGATCCAAAACAATGACGGTGAATAGAAAGCCGCAGCGATGGCAAAAACATGTAATTTGTTTGTTCAGTAGTGCTAATTTTTAATAAAATAAGCGTAGTAATTTTATAAGAAATAAATCGCTAAATTATCTCATAAAGTTGGCACTACTGTTCGTGTGTAAAACTATTGCGAATATATAAATACTAATTTGTGGTTACCCAGCAGAAATTTTGCTGAACTGGCAGCAGCTTTTGGAAAGGAAACTCGAGTTAAGGAGCGCATCCAAACCTGCTGAATTCATGCATGATTCTCTAAGGCGATGTCACACTTAAGAGCGCTAGTTGGATACACCGTAAAAGCGCTATTGAGGTGCTCTGAATTCACATCTCTTTAGATTGCTGAAAAAATCGCTATAAAGATGCAGTGAATTCATGTATCTTTTTAGAGCTGATTTAAGCAGAATAAAGACGAAGCACATTTGACTATTTCTGAAATACAAATTACAAAATTTGAAATACAATTGACTAATTCTGAAAATCAGTTGACTCCCTGCAAGCATTTGGAAGAAATATCGCCTAAGAGATCCAATTACATTTAAAAAATTTCCAATTATAATTTGAAAATTTCAAATTATATTTCAGCAACTTCCATTTATATTTCAGATATTACCATTTATAACCAAAAAAAATTTTAAATTTTTTTTTAAAAAATGTTATGATTGAAGCACTCTTTGCAGCACTGATTAATGCGCAATAATGATGCAGTAAAATCATGTGTCTTTGTCCAAAACTCATGTTTTTTTATTGAAAAAGTGTTAAATATATTCAAAAGGAAAGCATGTATGAAATTTTATCAAAATATAATTTTATATTTTGAGTTTTATATAAAAAATCTTAACAAAAAATTAAAATTTGTTCTCCTTACTTTAACTGCATCCTCAAGAGCGCTCTTTGGATGCGCTTAGGTATGCTATAAAAAGATGCTGTGTCGCCAAAATCTCGATTTATTTTTGCTGGGTAAAATGTGGCAACACTAAAGTTTGAGAGAAAGGGAAAATAAGAGAGCCCGGTGAGAATAAAATATGTTTTAATCTTTTGCCCTGCCGGTCTCAGTTTTTAACTGTCAAATTTTGCGGAAAAACTCATGCCGGTCCTGTTCTGTTTGTACTCTTAAATTTATAAATAAATTTATAAAAAGAAAAATTTGAATCCACTAATCTTTATTTCTTGTCTAATCTCCTCCAGTTAATGGCAAACAAGTTGTTAAACGTTTTTGCTACTACACTAATAAATCGGATGCCCTGGATCATTGTAGGAATGAGACCACAGAAAAAAATGTCAATCGTGTATTTTGTGAAGATTGTTTGACAGATAAATGTAATGCCGCTACAACATTCAACATTTCATTTACTATAATAACTGCCATTTTCATAACATTATTATTTTTAACAAAATATTTTCAAAAGTAAAAAGTTTTAAAAATTGATACAAAAAAAAAAAAAAACAAAAATTCCATTAACTAAATAATTAAAAATAACTAATTGTAATTGTTTATATGTTTATATTATCTTTAAGCTTAAAAATTGTTAATATTATTTTTTAAAAAAATTTAAATTAAATTATTTTGTGATATTGTTTTTAATGCATTCTATATATTTTTATTGTTTTAAATTTTAAATTTTTTTTTTGTTAAATTAAGTGTAGCTTTAAGCTGTTTATATTAAGTTTAAATTATTTAAATTTATTTTTTGTTGTTCATACTGCATAATACTATTACATATTAATTTTTAAGAGACAATTTTAAATGTAATTTTTTCAAATTTGTAATTTTAAACAATATACATACAGTTACCTTCATCATCTTCCTGTTTCCTGCAATCAAATAAACAAATAATTTTTCAATATTATTATTTATAAATTTGTTGCAATTTTACTTAGGGGTCAGTATTTGTTATTTACTTTAAACGAAGCAATTGTCAATTCATTCCTGAACATAACCAAAACTTTTGAAAACGGAAACTTCATTTTTTAGGAGAATATTATGATAATGAAAGTAGAGTAGACAGAATTTGAATTGATAATGGGGACAATAAAATGACCTCGAACTGGAATAAACTTTTTTTCATTGCACAATTTAAAGGTCAAATAAATAACTATTTTTTATTATTTTTAATAAAAATAAAACAAACTTATTAAAATTTTCAATTTAATACAGAAAGAATTCAATCACAAAAATCGCAGTATCAATCAAGTTTTTGATTGAAACTCTTTTGATCAAGAAAATTTTCAAACCAATCACTATCTAAATAGTTGATTAATTGAATATTTTTTTCAATTAAACGTTTCTCGATTATAATAACAAATTTGTTAACTTTTCTATTTAAAGTCAATCAAATTAATGATTGATTACACTGTGAGACAAATGTTGAGTGTCAGTGATCGACCGGGGTTCTGCTTTCCGGGGAAAGTTATATCGGTAAAAAAAAAAGTTGTTCGCATCTCTGCGTTTCCCTAGGTTAGCTCTAGTAATCAAGATATATCAATTTGAAATTATAGGGGAAATTGTAGTTTTTTGAGCCATTTTCGTACATTTTGAGCATCTAACAGTCCAAATATCGCAAACTGATGTTAAGCTAAGTTGTAGCTGGTGTTAAGTTTAAAAAATTTTTAGAACATCACTTTGCGATACTCGTACATTGAGACAGAGCTCCCTATTACTCGAGTAGTCGAGTACTCGAGCTACTCGAGCAGCTCGAGTAGCTCGTCAATTACTCGAGCAGCTCGAGTAGCTCGAGCTACTCGAGTAGCTCGAGTAGTAAAACACACATTTTTTTATATTTAAACTCTTGTAAAACAAAAACTATTATAGCTATTTTCAAAATTTTTATATTTTTGGAATGCTATGCTTCCAAAGAATATATATAATAAATATCAAATTAATAGGATTATCGTAGTGGCTTTGCTAAACTACTACTCGAAAAAGATCGGCGAGTTTTCATACAAATGTATGAAAATCCGCCCTCCTTTACACTTTAATATCAAATTATGAGAATATTTTCAAAAAAACATGTCATTATTTTTTACCAATTATGATCGCATATACGATTAGAATACTTCCTCGAAATTTCAACTCATTTCTACAAAAAATGTGGCATTGGCGATCTACTACTCGAAAAAGATCGGACGCTTTCCATACAAATTTATGAAAATCAGTAGAATTTAGTTCTTTGAGTAGTAAAACACACAGTTTTTATCTTTGAACTCCTGTAAAACAAAAACTATTATACCGATTTTACAAGTTTTTACATTTTTGAAATGGTATGGTTTCAAAGAATAAAAATAATAAATATCAAATTAATAGGATTATCGTAGTGGCTTTGCCACACTACTACTCGAAAAAGATCGGCGAGTTTCTATACAAATGTATGAAAATCCGACCGCCTTTGAACTTTAATCTCAATTTGTAAAAAAAAATAAAAATAACATTAAATTATTTTTTGTCAATTATGATCGCATATATGATAAGAATACTTCCTTAAAATTTCAACTCATTTCTACCTAAAATTTGGCATTGGCGAACTACTACTCGAAACAGATAAGCCGCTTTTTATACAAATGTTTGAAAACCAGCACTTGTTTGAAGTTTAATTTCATTTGTGAAAATCTTTTTAGACCACTAAATTTATTTTTTTACATATTATAATTGCAATGATAATATCACTTCTTAAATCATTATTTTAATTTTGACATAATTTACCTGTTGTGAATTTTTTAACCCAAATTCTTTTATTACCTAAAATTTCCCATTTATAATGTACCGTACATTTTTTTTTTTTCATTTTGCCTTTTAGTGCAATATTTATAGGCAGTGTTTTAAAAAAGGCACAGCAAAAGATTTTACAACCTAATAAAAGAACACGTGGTCTCAGCAAATTTTACTGCCATGGATTTTCCAAATATTTGTTTATGACTCCTTTCATAAAAAAACAATTATCTTTAACATGTTTACGTAATTTATTTCAATTTTTTTGTTTAAATTTTACTGAAGTTATCTAGTCTATGAATGGAAAGCGGCCGATCTTTTTCGAGTAGTAGGTCGACAATGCCACATTTTTTGTAGAAATGAATTTAAATTTTGAGAAAGTATTCTTATCATTTATGCGATCATATTTGGCAAAAAAATAACTTTATGTTTTCGCGAAAACATTTTTACAAATTAACATTAAAGTTCAAAAGAGGGCATATTTTCATACATTTGTATGAAAATGGGCCGATCTTTTTTGAGTAGTAGTTCGCCAATACCACATTTTTGGTAGAAATGAGTTGAAATTTCGATGAAGTATTCTTATCATATATGCGATCATAATTGGTAAAAAATTATTTCATCTTTTCTTGAAAATTTTGTCACAATTTGACATTAAAGTTCACAGGAGGTCGGATTTTCATACATTTGTATAGAAACTCGCCGATCTTTTTCGAGTAGTAGCGTGGCAAAGCCACTATGATAATCCTATTAACTTGATATTTACCATGTTTATTCTTTGGAACCATACCATTTCAAAAATGTAAAAATTGTAAAAATCGGTATAATAGTTTTTGTTTTACAGGAGCTCAAAGATAAAAACTGTGTGTTTTACTACACTCTAAAAAGTCTATGTAAAATTACTACTATAAAGTGGGTAAATTTTTATGTAAAATAACACACAACGCCTAAAATTAAGCACGAAGTGTTTAAAACTCTTAATTACACACAAAAAATTTAAAATTACGCACATTATATAGTATTTGTTGTGTTGAAAAATATATTCGAAGAAAAATAAACACAAAATTTTTATAATTACACATTTTGTGTTTGATCTCTGATATTAAACATTAAATGCGTAATATAAAAAAAAATATTTAAATTGTCAAAATCAAAATTAAAAGAAAATAAAATTATCAGAAAATTTGTGGCATTTCTAACTAAAATTAAGCAGCGCGAAGAAAAATGCTATAAAAAATTAAATACACATCTTAAAAGCGAAATTGAACCGAATATTTTAAGCTACGAATAAATGCAATATATGCATTACGGTATTTACAACATTAATTAATTCGTCATGTTTAAGATAAATACATGGCAGTTTAAAATCAGAAAGGTAAGTACATCAATCTCCTTTTAACAATAAAAAACGTCTCAGACTCTCAGAATTTTCGTTACAAAAATATCTTTGATAAAATTCCACTTTAAAATCTTTAAAAAGGAATCTGTGAAGATTTCTATGGATAAAAGTCGTAGATTCTGAGTTCAGATTTTGAGAATTTTCCTACAGAAAAAGTGTATTAGATTCCGAGAATTTTTGTTATAGAAAAAGTGTCTTATATTCTAAGAAGTTTTCTTTAGAAAAAATGTCCCAGATTCTGAAAATTTTTATTTAGAATAAAATTCCTAGATTCTGCGAATTTTTCTATAGAAAAAATGTCTCATATTCTGAAATTTTTTCCAAAGAAAAAATTTATCAGATTCTGAGAATTTTTCTATAGATAAAGTGCCACAGGTTCAGAGAATTTTTTTTTAGACTCGGAAATTTTTTTTGTCGAAAATATCTCCCATATTGTCAGAAATATTATTTAGAAAAAAAGTCTCACATTCTGAAAAAATTTTTATAGAAAAAATATCTCATTAATTCTATAAAAGAAATATCTCAGGTTTTGAGAATTATTCTATAGAAAAAATAACTCATATTCTGAGAATTTTTTATAGAAAAAATGTCTGAGATTTTGAGAATTTTTCATTAAAAAATATCACTGATTTTAGGACTTTTTCTATAAAAGAAATATCTCAGATTCTGAGAATTTTTCTATAGAAAAAATATCTTTCTGAGTATTTTTCAATAGAAAAAATATCTGAGATTTTGAGAATTTTTATGTAGAAAAAATATCAAAGATTCTAATAATTTTTAAATATCTTTATTCTGTGAATTTTTCTGTAAAAATAATATCTCAGATTTTAAAAATTTTTTATAGGAAAAATATCTAAGATTCTGAGAATTTTTCTTTAGAAAAAATATGTCAGATTTTAAGAATTTTTCTGTAGAAAAATATATCAGATTCTAATAATTTGTCTATAGAAAAATATCTCTACTCTAATAATTTTTCTGTAGAAAAAATGTCTCAGATTCTGAGAATTATATATGTTGAAGAAATGTTAAAATTTTTATATATTTGCAGTTGGTACAAGAAGAAATGAAGCAAAATTTCCGATTTCGTGGTAATTGGTTATTATTCCCCGTTTATTGCGATTGTAAGTATTTAAGTGATGAGAATGACTGCAATGTAATTGCCAAAATATTTACATTTATCTATTGTTTTTATCTATTTTCAGGACAGATGGATCAGAAAAAATCTACTTTTATAAAGAAGCAAAAAGTAACTATTAAAATGATCAACTACTAGAATTAACAGAATAACGATGTTTTTAAGATCTTTTTTTTTTAATTGTTCAAAAATTTATTTAATTATTTAAAATATGTCATCATTTACAGTTTTAATTAATATTGCTACTACTTTTCCTTATTTGTTAGTTTTTTAATCTTAAGTAATTTATTAAAAAAAAAAACTTTAGTCCTTTTAAATAATAGTTTATGCAATTTATATTTAACTATTGTATTTATAAACAAAAACAATAAATATTGTAAAAAAGAAAATTATTGGTTTTATTTCTTTACAGGAGTTTTTATTGTGAAAAATTCAATATGCAATTTTGAACATTTTAAATGTATTTTCACGCACATTGGAATGCATTTTTAAACACAAATGTTTTAAAATTACACACTTTTTGTTTAATGCTAGAGAAATTTCTAAGCAGCCAACCTGTAGCTGTAAACACAAAATGTTTATTAATTGTACACACTTTGTGTGCAAGTGTTGAAATTTACACACATTGAGTATTTTTACCCACTTTATTGTAGGAGAACAGTTACCTACAATAAAGTGGGTAAATTTCAACAAAAATTTATAAGAGTGTACTCAAAGAAATAAATTCTACTGATTTTCATAAATTTGTATGGAAAGCGTCCGATCTTTTTCGAGTAGTAGATCGCCAATGCCACATTTTTTGTAGAAATGAGTGGAAATTTCGAGGAAGTATTCTTATCGTATATGCGATCATAATTGGTAAAAAATAATGACATGTTTTTTTCAAAATATTCTCATAATTTGATATTAAAGTGTAAAGGAGGGCGGATTTTCATACATTTGTATGAAAACTCGCCGATCTTTTTCGAGTAGTAGTTTAGCAAAGCCACTACGATAATCCTATTAATTTGATATTTATTATGTATATTCTTTGGAAGCATAGCATTCCAAAAATGTAAAAATTTTGAAAATAGCTATAATAGTTTTTGTTTTACAGGAGTTTAAATATAAAAAAATGTGTGTTTTACTACTCGAGCTACTCGAGTAGCTCGAGCTACTCGAGCTGCTCGAGTAATTGACGAGCTACTCGAGCTGCTCGAGTAACGAGCTACTCGATTACTCGAGCTACTCGAGTAAAAGCGTAGGCTCTGCATTGAGATGAAGTTAGTAAATATCGTATAGGGAAATTGTTGTTTTTTGTGTCGATTTCGTGAATTTTTATCACCATATTGTATAAACTTAATGTTGGTTTCTATGCCTTTTTCGTGCACTTTAGCCAACTAAAAATCCGAATATCGCAGAGTGATGTTCAGCAAAGTTGTAGCCGGCGTTAATCTTAATAACTTTGCTGAACATCACTTGCGATATTCGAACCTCAACCATCTAAAAAAAAATATGTGTCGTATTACTTAATTTTCGTTATGAACAACATATCCAAATTTCATGAAGATCGCAGGGTGACACCACGGGAGACTTCCCTTGTAAGACTAGCATTAAGTCCGCATAGTTTGCCAGATCAACAACAGATGGCGCTGCAACAACTAATTTCAAAAATATCAACTTGCACAATTATAGTGTTGCCATGCTGAAGCCATTCTATCTTTCAAATCTTCCATATCTCTTCTATCCCCTTTCCGAAAAATTTGCCTGCTTCTTTAAAAAAAAAAAAATAGAAATAATAATTGTATGTTGCACAGTGTTATTAAGGTTATATAGTAGCAACAAAAAATCTACTTTTCGACTTTTTTCAAATTTTCAAAAGTCCACCATTCTACCTTTCGACTTTTTTCGACTTTTCAACTTTTTTCGATTTTTCTACTTTTTTCGACTTTCGACTTTTTTCGACTTTTTAACTTTTTTCGACTTTCTTAGGCTTTTTAACTTTTTTCGACCTTTTCCAACTTTTAAAAAGTCGATTTTTTGTAAATAAAAGTTTAGTTTTTACTTGTTGTAAGCACTAAGGTGATATTTTTGGTTGTATTTTATTTATCAAAAAAAGTCGAAGAAAAGGTTGAAAAAATCGAAAGCAAAAGAGTCGACTTTCGATTTATAGAACCCTAACACTGAGGTGTTTACAATAATCAAAAATATTGGTAAATATTTATGCTGTCCATTCGTACTGATTTGATCAGTACATGTACTGATTTTTGATCATGTGTACTGATCAAAAAACGTTGTACTGATTTGTACTGATTTTTTAAAATACGTACTGATTGTACTGATTTTTGAACATTTCGATATAAAAAATAATTTTATTCGAAAATTCTGTACAAAAACTTGAATTTCCATAATATAAGTCGTCAGAGTTGTTTTTAATAACATAAGTCTGAAAATGAGATAATTTATAATGAATTTATTCTAAGGAGATTAGAGTTCCTGAATCAAGAGGTTCCTTAACGCAAAAATGAATCTGAGCATGAAGTTCTTTTGATTTCCCTAAATTTATATGAAAATGCGCACAGAATCTTTGAGGTTTTCTATAACGAAATGTTCAATGGGCCGATGGATTTTTTATATTTTTAGAAAGATGATGTAAATTGCATGAATTCAAATGATTCTAAAATCTTAGATAATGTAATGTCATCAGAGCTTATTCGAAAAAGCGCTCAGAAAATCAGGGACTTTAAAAAAACACGTGCTTATTAGCTGTAAAGTTTTCTTACAGGAAAAGTTGTCAAAACTTACGAAAAAAAGTCTTAAAAATCTTCTCGATTTTCTTATTCTCAAAACCTGTGGATTTTTTTTTATATTTTCTGCACTGAAACGATAAAAACATTCAAATGAAGTCGTTTAAAGTCAACAAAATTTTCTGCAAAATCACGACAGTTGTTTTTTAACAGTTGTTTTTTTGCAGTTGTTTTTTGCAGTTGTTTTAAACAGTTGTTTTTACTCAAAACACTTGGGGTCAAGTTAGTTTAGCCGACATTTTTTGAGTGTTGAAAAAACATCAGCGTTTTCTCATAGAAAAAATTTTTAGAGAGTTATTTCTAGAAAAAAAAAATATGAACCCAGCAGAAATAAATCGAGATTTTGGCGACACAGCATCTGTTTATAGCATACCGTAGCGCATCCAAAGAGCGCTCTTAGGGATGCAGTAAAAGGAAGGGGAAAAAATTTAATTTTTTTTTAAGATATTTTATATAAAACTTATAATGTGTAATTATTTTTTGGTATAATTTCACACTTGCTTTCCTTTTTAATATTTTTAACACTTTTTGAATAAAAAACATAAGTTTTAGACAAAGACACATGATTTGACTGCATCATTATTGCGCATTAATCAGCGCTGCAAAGAGCGCTTCAATCATAGCATCTTTGACCGCTGTTCCCAAAAAAAATCCCATAAAAAATGTGAAAATGAAAATTTCCGATATTTTTTTGATGTTCACTTCCGATTTTTTTTTTCATTTTGTTTCACATAAATAAAGTTTTGTAAAGTAAAACGAATGAATTTTTTTGTTATATTTTTTTAAATTTTAGTTATTTGATTTCAACTTTGAATTTACAGCATCTTTATTCTGCTTAAATAAGCTCTACAAAGATACATGAATTCACTGCATCTTTAATCTGCTTAAATCAGCGCTAAAAAGATACATGAATTTACAGCATCTTTATTCTGCTTAAATCAGCGCTCTAAAGACACGTGATTTCAGTGCATCTAAAGAGCGCTGTTTCTGTGTATCCAACTAGCGCTCTAAAGTGGGACATCGCCTTAGGGAATCATGCATGAATTCAGCGCAATTGGATGCGCTCCTTTACTCAAGTTCCCCTTCCAAAAGCTGCTGAACGTTCAGCAAAATTTCTGCTGGGGAAAACTTGGGCGTACTGATTTAGGCTCAGAAAAAAATGGTCACCCTATAAATATTGCACTTAACAGTTTCTAACTCATGAATTTGGCATTGACATTTTTGCTTTACATACAAAATACATTGAAATACCAATAGCTTCTGTTTTTATTAAACTCGGTTCTCATTTGAAACTTTTTTCAGAAGAAAGAAATTATTTTTATCAGGCAAAAGTAAAACAAAAAAATCCAAAAAAGTCGAAAGCAAAAGTCGACTTTTCGACTTTTAAGAACAAAAAAAGTCGATTTCGACTTTTCGACTTTTTCACACAATGGCCCGACTATAGAACTCTAAGTGTTATTCGCAGTTTTATATAACTTTATAAATGTCACGTGTACAATAGGGTGGCTCGTTTTTGGGCTTTTCTCTCTGATCAAATTCTAATACCCGCCAAAAGTGTCGGTCCCCTAAGGATAACTCACATGTAAAATATCACTCCGATAGGAGTTTATCTTCTGTCTCCACTTTGAGCCTGAAAATTGAGGTTGTTGCAAAAAAGGACTTTTTAAACAAAAAATAAAAAAAATTTAAAGTTTTTTATTAAAATAATTAAAAATTTTTTTTTGTATAATATTCGATCGTAAATACTTAAATATGAAATTTAAAGATTTTACGATATCATTAACCCTTTCAAACTTGATACCAAAAAAATGACAAGGTTTTGGGGGCGTTCTCAAAACACCTTTTTTAAAAATTTGAAAATTTTATTTAAAAAAAATTTAAAATATATAATTTTTTCTTTCTGAATTCATTAAGAACACCTTGGAGAAGAAAAATGTGAAATAAGGCGGATATCCGTCGGGCCACTTTTCGGGAATCGCGGGGGGAAGTTAGCGGATTTCAAGGAAATTGTCAAAATGGCCCAGCACATTAAAATTTCTTAAAATATTTTTTTATTTTTTTCGATTTCTAATAAACTTGTTATAATTTTTGTGCGAGGTCAGAAAAATAATTATTTGATTTTTTTAATTAACCCATAAATGAAAACTCAAAAAAAAATATTTTATGCAAAGATTTTTTTAACCCGTTGTTCATTTATAGGTTAATTAAAAAAAAATATCAGACCTAGCACAATGGTTATACCAAGTTTTATAGAAATCAAAACAAAAAATAATAATAATTTTTAATGTGCTTTGCCATTTTGACCCCTTGTTCATTTATGGGTTAATTAAAAAAACTCAAATAATTTTTTTTTGACCACGCACAATAATTATAACAAGTTTATTAGAAATCGAAAAAAAAAAATAAAAAAATATTTTAAGAAATTTTAATGTGCTGGGCCATTTTGACTCCATGTTCATTTATGGGTTAAATTAAAAAAAAAAATCAAATAAATTTTTTATGAACTCGTACAATAATTTTACCAAGTTTTAAAAAAAATCGCAATAAATATTTCATATTTACGTGCCTTTTTTTAAAAAAAATCTAAATATTCCAAAATTTGACCTTTGACCCGAATAAAATCCGGGTTAATATTGGTCCATTTTCCTAAAACGTTTAGGGTTAAAGTCTAACATTGGTTTTAATAATTTATGGCACTTACTTTGTGAAATTTTAAAATATTTACCAAAAATCTAAATATTCCAAAATTTGACCTTTGACCCGAATAAAATCCGGGTTAATATTGGTCAATTTTCCTAAAACGTTTAGGGTTAAAGTCTAACATTGGTTTCAATAATTTATGGCCCTTACTTTGTAAAATTTTTAAATATTTACCAAATTTTTCCATATTGAGTAAATTGTGGCCAAAAAAAGGCATTTTCCTCGAAATCCGCTGAGTTTAAATCGATGCCCCGCCAAACTATTCAAGGGATAACCCCCAAAATTTTTTTTTATATGCTAACATGTATTTTATAAGAGTCTGTGTTTTTTTCAGCATTTTTCATAACTTTGTTTAAGAAAATTTTTAAAAAATCAAACCCAGCAAAAACTTGGTAATGACACATCATTACCATTCTAATTACTTAGTAATGACAGAAAATTACCTTTAGCATTATTTTGAAATATAAAATAAGGACTTATTAATAATGACTAACATCATAGATGGGAATTTTTCATTACCATTGAAATTTAATTACCATTGGTTGATATCAATGGTAATGAAAAAAATTTCATTACCATTTAATGGTAATTAAATTTTTTTAATTGAAAAAATAATTACCAATTGTAATGAAATGCACCAATTGTTGAAAAACACCAATTATAATTGGTTTCAAAACCATTTGTTTACACATTTTTGTCTTTTTGAAAAGTTATAAATTTAAACATCAAAGCATGTTTTTTTTTTAAATATGAATAAAGACAAAAATCTAAACGCAAATAAAAAACTTCAAATATTGTGTTATACAAAAGGCAAACGTGCGTTTGGTTAATAAAATGTGAAAAATTGAAATACAAAATAACAAAAAACAACAGATATTTTCAAATATTCACGATTTCGACAATATTGTGACGACTTTTACTAATGGTAATTATTTTTTTTAATTGATGCCATACCAATGGTAATTATTTTTTTTAAATTTTCATTAGTAATTAAATTGATTAGTAATTTAATTGGTGCAATTGATACAACCAATTGTAATGAAAAAAATTTCATTACCATTGACATCAATTAAATGGTAATTAAACCATAAATTAATTGGTCCCATTAATTAATTGGTCCCATCTATGACTAACATAAGTCATTATAATAAAATAAAAAATTTCAGAACTAGATTTTCACTTTTTGACTCACTGTACATTATTTTGAATAAAAACAAAATAAAATTAAATATTTTTTTATTTTTTAAATTTTTTTTTTTTAAATATTTTTTTCATTACCTATAAGTATATATGTAATTAGTTATTAATATTGGTTTGATAATCATTACATTTGGCACATTAGAATAGAATATAAATATCGTTTTCCATTGGTTTATTTCAATAAAATTCGAATATTGGGGCTGATTTTCGTGTTTTAGGGGTCATTTTGTAAAAATTGGGTCATTTTGACCCCGTAAGGCTTACCAGGGTTAATTTTTGAAAACCTAAAAATTTTTAGTATATCTTCTTATACTAAAAACAACTCGTGTACCACTTTTTAACAATATATTAAAAAAACAACACTATTTATTCAATACTTTTCATCAAAATATGGCTATTTTCGTGTGTTTGTCCGATTTGGCTGAAATTTTTAGCATAGCATTTTTAGGCCAAATGTAAAAAAAACTAGGGGTGCACTCCTTGAAATTAGAAGTTTTGCAAAATAGCTGCCACCCTAATGCTCACTTTGACTGCTTGCGAACTCCAATTTGTTTTGCATGGTTATTTAGATTTTATTTAAAATCCCACTTTTAAGATCAAATCCCCTAACTTGGCAGCATTGTTATGATTATGGTAAAATTAGTTTAATCACATAAATAGTTGCATACTTTTTGGCGCTCTAAAAATTATGTATAATCAAGGTTGGCAATTTAGCTGTTTTTGGGTAGTTAAACGTTTTTCTTGATCTTACTTAAATGTTTAAAAAACTGTATGACAAGCTATGACGGTATGACAAGGGACATATTCATAGAAAACAGTCATTACTAGGGGAAAAAAAAGCCCAGTAAAAATTAAAAAAAAAAAAAAAAAAGTTTTTTCCTTAAATGGATTTTCTTCAAAAACGGTCAAGATTACAGGATTATCTTTTAAAATTGATATATTTTATATTTTTAATATATATTATTAAAACCAACATCTCAACTAAAATCCTCCTTGCCAAAACTAACAAAATTTTTTTTTATTTTTTTAGAGTAGGAGCCCAACGGCCCTAAATTATTTTTTTCGAAAAAAAATCGGTGCTTGAACTTGCGGTAACATGTATGGCCCCTTAAGAGTTTATATTCTTCTTTAAGAGTTCCCAAAATAAGTTGCTAAATTGATTGTCACCCGTACTTGAAAATTGTGTTAGTTTAGTTTGGTGTAAGGTTTCTCTTAAGTTTAATTCCGATAGGTGGTGCTGTTGTAGTGATATTTCAATTTTTGTATTTATGGTACGATTTGGCTCACATTCAAAAAATATATATTTTTAAAACATACCTAAGTTTTGTGAGAAAATTTTGACCTCATACACTCAAAAAAAAAAGTGAACTATATATGAAAAAGAGGGAATGATTTGGCTCCAAAGATTTTTTTTCTTGGTTTTAGTTCATAATTTTCCCAAAAATAAGGAAAACAAAGTTATTTAATTTAAAGCCAATTTTAACTAGAAAATGGGAAAAATTATACTTCATATTTTAGAAATAGATTGGGTCTAGACCCTGGACCCATGGGTCCGGACCCCATTTAACTCGAGAACCCGTTGGGTCCTTTAAGGGTCCCCATAGATTTTGAACCAAAACTTCTGTCCGTTTCGCTCTAACTTGCTTAGTTTTTGAGATACGGTAATAAGGGGCCTGAAAGGGTCTTGAGAATCTTAAAAACCGGATAACTCAAAAACTATTAATCGGAGGGCTTTCGGGTATTTTGCGGAAGTGTTCTACGAGCCAAGGGCTACAAAAATGCCGTTGGACCTTTTCTCGTGTTGGCAGTATTTACCGAGATATGTGCATATATAAAATCTCGGGAATTTCAAATTTTAGATCTAAAATTAGGGTCTTGCGACCCCGACAGATATGCAGAGCTAGGCTATTCCATACTTTTCTTTGTAGTCTTTTTTTTTGAAAATTTCATCCGTTTCGCTCTATCTCGCTTAGTTTTCGAGATATCGCCATTTTGAATTTTTAACTAAATTCTAAGAAGTTATTTACTAAATTCTCAGAAGTCATTAACTAAATTCTAAGAAGTACAATTTCTCAATTCAAAGAAGAGAAATACGATGATGTTTTTTTTAGTAAATTTTAACTAAACTTGAACTTAATTGTTTTTTAAGAAATATGTCTTAAAAATAAAGATACGGCTCTTAGATTTGTGGAAAATTTCTTTGGCAGTAAGAATTTTTTTCCTTATATTAAAAAAAATCCATTTAAAGAAAACTATGAACTAATTATAAGTAAATGAACTAAAATGTTTTCCTCATAGTTAAGAAAATTTCTCATTTTTAAGTTAAATTTAACTAAATTTTAGGAAAATTCATGATAAATTTTCAAAGACATTTTTTCCTTAATTTTAGTTATATCTTTTTATACCCTCCACTTAGTGATAGAGGGTATATATAAGTTTGTCATTCCGTTTGTAACTCATCGAAATATCGGTCTGGGACCCCATAAAGTATATATATTCATGATGCCCGATCGATTTTAAGACATTCTAGCGATGTCCGTCTGTCCGTCTGTCCGTCTGTCCGTCTGTCCGTCTGTCCGTCTGTCCGTCTGTCTGTCTGTGGAAAATGCTCTCGCGGACAAAATATGGCACAGAGATGACTGAAACTTAACATATATATTGGAAGTTCTCCCGAGAAGTTTGGTATTGCATTTGAGCGATATCGGTTCAGCGGTTCAAAAGTTATGAACGAAAATGTAAGCACACCTCAAAAATTTCAGTACATTCAACATAACCTAAATATACAAAATGTTTTAATTCGGCTTCTGGTTGACATATGTCAACATAATTGAACACCAAATGGTGTTTAAACAAGTACGAACATATTTTTTGACAAAAAAAGAAAAAAATCGCGGATTTTTTTTTTTTACCAAAATTTTTTTTCGCGGAAATTTTTTTGAAATTTTTTTTTTTTCAAAAGTAATTTCATTTTAAATAAAGTTGTTTGCAATAATCTTTTTGAAATTGTGGAGGGTATCACTACATTCGGCAAGGCAGAATTTAACTTTTTTACTTGTTTTTCAGTGTAGTTGGCGCTGTTGTTGTTATATTAAAATGTTGTTGTAGGTTTTGTACGATTTGGCTCATATTCAAAATATATATTTATTAAACAAAAATAAGTTTCCTGATAAAATTAGGATACGGTAGATGGCGCTGGGGTGATAAATTTTTTCTTTCTTTATTTTCTCTTCACTTCAGAGGGTTACTGCGAAATATGATTCGAATAGAAAATGTTTTCGAATACAAATTTATTTTTGCAAAAATAATAAAAGTGTTTTGATGAAATTTAGATGGTAAATGGCGCTGGGGTAGAGTTTATTACGAAATTCTTTATTTCTGTGCAATTTTACAAAACTTCAAAACTTATATATGTTTCGTCATAAGAAAATTGTGTATGTATGAATGGTTCTGATAGGTGGCGCTGGGGTGAAACTATTTATACATTTCCAGGGAAAACAGAGTTTGCGGGTTCAGCTATTTTTTTAATAATTTTTTTACAGTTGCATTCCATTTTTTTTTTTTTTTTTGTTTATTTAATCTCAAATATTTTTAAGTAAAAAATGCTAATAAACTTTTAATACAAATAATGATGTTTCATGTGTAAGAAAAAAACCTCCGAATTATGAATTATAAAATTAAATAAATTTCATTAACAAGAAAATGGGTATTTTGTTTTATTTTTTTATATTTTTATATTTTATTGCATCTTATTTCAAAAAAAGGCACGTAAGTATAAAGATTTTAATCTTTTATATTTAAATAATAAAAAACATAATATAAAAAATCAAAGTGAAACGCTAGGATTCCAACTAATTCAAGGTTAACGAGAAAAAAAATACACGCAAATTATTAAAAAAAAAACTTAATTGCTTTAGAAACTGTGTCATAATAAATATAAAAAGAGACCATAAAGAAATTTTCTGAGACAAAAAAAACACAATGTCCTTAATTTGTGTAATTAAATAAAACAAAATGGAAATTGTTGCATGTTGTTTTAAAATCCAATTAAGTAAAAGAATCATTTTTTCTCATTGCAGGAACAATGAATTAGTAACATTTATTTCACACAATTTGTTTAATAAAGTAGGCGGAAAATTACAAATTGCAAAATTTTGCTACTACACTGCTTTGGTAAAAAAAGAAAATATTTTTAAATTCAGAATTTCTACATTAACTTACCGAGAATTTAATATTTCACTCTACTAGTTAAATGATTACACAGTGATGCAAAATCGAACTTTCCGAATCAAAATGGGATGAAAGCAAAAGCAAATGAGGTTTTTTTAGTTCAGCGCTATATTTTTTTACACACATTTAAAGTTGGTGATTTTTAAGCACTTTAAGTTTGGTGTACTAAACATGTCTTAATCTGGTGGGCTTCTGGTGGTGCTCCTATTGGACATGTGGGATCCAGATTCCAAACTTAAGCTCGAATTTACGCTAGCTATTACCGGTTGGAGTTTCGCTGCAATCGGTCCGGTACCTACTTACTGAATAGCCAAATTATTTAAAATAAAACACTGTGCACCGTTGCGTATAATTGTTATTTTAAGGCAATAACAAAATTAAGCATATGCCACTTATACAGTTTTCAAGCAATTATAATTATAATAAAATTTCACAAACTTCAAATGCGTGAAAAAAGATTCTAGCGCTAAACTAAAAAACAAAATTGAGGGTTTTGTAATGGAATATCTCAACTTTCATTTGCTTTTCATTTCATTCCATTCCGATTTTTGTTGTTGCACTGTTTTATTATAAAATTGTGTTTAATTAAATGTTTGTAAATTATTTTCGAATCGAAGTAGACAATTAAAATTAACTCCTACTGTTTATCGACACAGATTTACCCTTAATAAATGTATCCTTTCACCTACGCCACCAATAATGGAACCCATAATTTGCGTCGACGTATCATTTTGTTTTTTAAAGCAAAACAACTTTTTATTTAAGATAGACAGTTTAATTTTACAAGTAATATTTTCAATCAGAGATCAATAACATTGCACGTGCAATATTCTTACCAATATTATTTAAAATGGGAAATAAAAATATTAAATTCTCAGGTAAAAAAGTTGTCTGAATTATATGGTTTTAAAGGTTATTAACACCGTAAATACAAATTTTAGTGGCTAACCACTTTTTAGCTGACTAACCAGACGGTTAAATAACACAGTACAACATTTTTATCTTGAATGAGACCAGCAAAAATAAAGTGGACTTCCGCTGGGATGTTACATAAAAATATATAAAAAATACATAAAAAACCTGTTGGTATAGTTCTTCAAGAGAAAACTGTGCCCCTTACAAACTTAACCTGCTGACAATCATAAGAAATATTCGTTCAAAATGTCTGAAGACTTGTTCCTTTTTATTTGGGACTGTATCGTGTTATAAACAGACTGAACATTCACAAAATGGCTTAAAATCAATCATGTCTCAATAGCATTTATATTTTTTGTAGTCCCCAACCGATATTGCGATACGTTGCACACGGAATGACTAAGTGAGTATACCCCCATACCACAGACTAATACAGACTCGATATAAGTGACAGGTGTCAAAAAAGTAGTTCTGAACCATATGGGTAATATTTTTCAAATTATTCTACGAATTAGGTTAGAAAGAGAAAACTGATATAACGCGCCATAAGAAAAATAGAAGCCAGATCGGTTTTTGTTGTTTCACTCACTCCTAAGTCGTAGAAGTGTTGCCATGTTAGCGTAAAACGGACTAAAAAACGCTCTGTTTTCTCCTAAAATCGCTTAGTTTTTCCCCATTTTTTCTTATAAAACTCTACTGTCGAGTCTGTTTATAGTCTGTGCCCATACCACAGACTAATACAGACTCGACATAAATGACAGGTGTCAAAAAAGTAGTCCTTAACCATATGGTTAATATTTCAAATTATTCTACTAATTAGGTTAGAAATAGAAAGCTAATGTAACGCGCCATAAGAAAAATAGATGCCAGATCGGTTTTTATTGTTTCACTCAATCCTAAGTCGTAGAAAGTGTTGCCATGTTAGCTTAAAACTTGCTAAAACAGTGCTATATGTTTTCTCCTAAAATCGCTTAGTTTTTCCCTGAATTTTTTTTATGACAACCTCAGCATATTTTTTTGTTTACTTTTGTAGCGCTGTGTTATTAGCTTCAGCTTGTTTCTAATACCTTTGTCAAAAAGGTTATTATCACTTCGGATTTTAAGTGATTTTAGTAATCCATATTTTCAATTCCAGCATAATTTCCAAATGGGGAATAATGCAACAGCAATAATTTTATGAATTGCTTTTCCCCATTATAAAAATTTGGGATACAAATTATACATTCCTAACTTAATTTAAAATGATTAAATTGACTACAATTAAGAAATACTTTTGTATATAGGGTAGAGAGGGGCACATTTTCCAGTTAGACACATTCGCCACCCCCACTTAAACTAAAAGAGGAATCAAATTGTGACAAATGAGTCAAATGTGTATTTATCAATCATCTGTCACACTATGAACTTTGACCGTTCTAAGTTACATGTAAAAGCGGACAGAATGTACGTAGATTCTAAAATCAAAAGGAATGCAGAAAAAAATCCACTGGTTTAGGTTTTACAGCACTTTAAAAAAAAGAGGCGAGTGTGCCCCTCATTACCCTATGTATTATATATTGTACTTCATGGGTAGTAATCAAACGTTAATGAACTTTAAAAGTTATAATTAGTGGGGGTGTAAGTGAGTGTGTTTAGTTTAATTGACACTGTGTTTCGATGGTGTGGCGTTTAAGATGAGCAAGTTCTATCCAACGCTAAACGACTATACACTCAAAACAAAAAAAAACTTGTCAAATTACTTTAAAATGGTCTCAAGAATCCACTTTACATATCGTGAACCTATATTCAAAATATGCCAACTCAAATTTGACCGAAATGAGTTTCCGATGACAAATAGCTCCCCTATGTAATACTTATAAGCTAACACACCTCAATTCAACCGACGAGTTGACCGCACCCCCCCCCCCAAATTTAATGAAATTAAGTACTGTGGTTTACTTTAACAAAAAAGAGTCTTCGAGATATGCGGTCTTGAAAATTAACAAAATTGTATATATTTGACAAAAAAAGTTCTGACATAAATAAAGATATCTCCAAAAGTAATAACAATACAGGTCTCTTTCAGGTTTAGAATAATAGGTAGTAAGACAGCCTTTAAAATGGCATTCACCAAGATTTTTTTGAAAAAGGTATATCTCAAAAAACGATATTTTTAAAATTTTAGAAAAAATATATGTTGTTAAGAATCAGCCATACTACTTAAGTTTAAATTTTCAGGATGGAGACTTCTTTGGAACTTTTTATATTAATAGAAACATTGTGACAGGAAAGAAAAAGGGGTGTAATTTCCCTTAGAAAAAAAAAATTTTTTTGCCTATGAAATTCTGATACATTCATTTTTCAGAATGTTTTTGACGTGCTGAGTCCAAATATGACATTTAAACTGGCCTATCGCTATTACTTTTCAAGATATATGCACCTTAATATTTAAAAAAACACAGAAATAGCATTTCAGCAATTTTCACACATTTATGTGCAGATAACTCGAAAACTAATAGCGATAGGCCAGTTCAAAGGTCATATATGGACTCAGCACGTCAAAAACATTCAGCACGTCAAAAACATTCAAAAGTGAACTTTGGTACCAGAATCTCAAAGACAAAAAAAAATATTTTTTTCTAAGGGAAAATACACCGCTTTTTCCTCCCTGTCACTATGTTTTTATTAATATTAAAAGTTCCAATGAAGTCTTCATCCTGAAAATTTAAACTTAAGTACTATAGGTGACCCTTAATAACATATATTTTTTCCAAAATTTTAAAAATATCGTTTTTTGAGATATACACAGAAAGAAATAAAAAAAAAATTTGAGTAAATTTTTAATACTATTGAGTAAAAAATTACTCAATTTTCCACCAGTAAACGATTTAATAGTATTGAGTAAATTTTTAATAAAAATTTATTAAATGTTTGCCAAAAAAATTTGAGTAAATTTTTAATTGACACTATTAAGTGCAGGAACAGAACAAGAAGCACCACCTTTTAAAAACAGAACAAGTTTTATTTCACATCGGCGCCGGCCACCGGTTTAATCTGCCAAACCGTATGGAAAAAGTCGTGCCGGGCTTATTCTGTTTCTACTCTAAAAAAAAACAAAGTTTAAAAAAATTTCATATTTTTTTACAAAAAAAAAACATGTTTTTTCAAACTTTACCAAATATATTTTTGTCTTAAAGACATAAAAAAATTTTATAAATATGATTACAAACTTTCATGTATATATACAAAAAACTATAAACTAAACGAGAATTAAAAAAACTAAGAAAATTCCAAAAAAAAAATAAAAAAGCTATTAAATTCTTATTAAATTATTTACTCAATTTGTTTTTAAATTTTTGAGTAAATTTTTAATTGCGTCAATTAAAAAATTACTCAAAACTTTTTTTAAATTTAAACAAGTGATTACTCAAATTGTTTTTCCCCATATTTTTTTCTGTGTAGCTTTCCAAAAATTAAGGTTAAAGCCAATGACCTTTGACCTTTGTAAAAAATCCTGGTGAATGCCATGTTAAAGCCTGTCTCATTACCTATTATTTGTAACCTGACTGAGACCTGTATTATTATTACTTTTCGAGTTATCTTTAATTATCTTACAAGGGAAGTATCTCAACCCATATGAACCGATTTGCCTCAAACTTAAAATATATATAAAAGAGACGATTTTAAGGTTGGGGTGTCTCGGCTTATCGGCCATATCAGTGTTTAAAAATTTCGTTGTTCCCTTATGAAACCATGTGGACCTTCGGGAAAATTTAAATAACTTCCGAACTAATAGGAATATCGTCTAGGGCAAAAATACATGTCGAGTTAAATTTAATAAAGATTATTTCTTATTCATATGGATATCGTAGGCCAATGTCTTCATATAAATACCCCCCAAAATTTACACATTTTCTTAAAAAAAATATTTAAAGAAGCCGAATTTTTACAAGGTTATGCCACCGTCGGATAGGCATTAAAAAAATCTTTCTTCTCATATGTAAACATCATATAGTTTCTTAAAAAGAAATGGCTGAAAAATCCAAAAAACGATTTTTTCGCCATTTTTTGACCCACGTTTTGAACCCCTAAATCTCCGATATGGCCGATAAGCTGAGACACCCCAACCTTAGAATTGTCTCTTTTATATATATTTTAAGTTTCAGGCAAATCGGTTCATAAGGGTTGAGATACTTCCCTTGTTAGAACACGTTTGTCAAATATATATGAATTTGCCCATATCTCGGGAAGAAAAACTACCAGAAGTCCAAAATTTTGGCACTATCATTTCTTTGTAAGGGCCCAACTATATTCCAAGTTTCATCAAATTCGTAAGGGGTAAGGTCAAAAATGCTACTTTCTTCGGTTGAATTGAGGTGTTTTAACTCCTATCTGTCATAAAAATTTCGGAGCAAAAAAATAATTTTTTGTCGTTTTACATCCATTTTTGTTATTCTGCTAACTCAAAGTACATATTTTTCTGGTGAAAATAAATGCCAACTCCAATTGTAAATTTCCAAATATTTTTCAAAAAATTAAAAAAAAAAATTAGACCACATGTCTTTTTGCATTTGCCATGCTGAACACGAATCTTGTAAAGATTTTGATATCAAATGACTGGTTCTCGAGATATTGCCATATTGAAAATATCGGTAAATAGTGTTTATCAGATTGAAACATTATGGGTGGTGCAAATAAAGTCAATGATATAAGCTTTCAAAATAGCTAGTTTCGAGTGACCCTTTTACAATACAGCGTGAGTTACAGAGCGCCAAAGTTGACCACCCTGAGATTTAAAGGCTTTCGGAGCTAGTAACTTTTAAAAATATGCAACGATTTTTATTTATTTTTTTTCAGTTTTTGCAATTACCGTACTAAGGATAACAAAAACCAAAAAAAAAAAACAAGTGATAGTGTTAAATTCGGCTGTGCCGAATCTTTAATACCCTCCAACATATAAAAAAAATCCAGGGGCGTTTGGGGGCGGGGTGGAAGGGGGGTCATTAGTGGTCATTGGGGGACACACAAACCCACGCTATAAATGTTTATAAATTCATTTATTACGCTTTTTGAGCTTAAGTAACACAATTTTATCATTATTTAAATACATTTTTAATATCCACGCCCCCAAAAGGGGGCGGGAAAAAAAACGATTTTTTTATTTCCTGGGTCCAAGTGCAGGACCTTGAACTTTTTCTGACATCAAATTGGTTCATTTGCTTAACAAAAATACAAAAAACCTTGAAAATATGGCGTTTTTTAGAGGTAAATTAAGTTTGTCAAGGGGGAACTTTTTTCCCCCTGGCCCGATTTTTCCCATTTACGAACTTAAACTGCCTAGGACCAAAAGACATTTTCCTGCCAAATTTAACGAGTCTAGCTAATTTATTTTGGACTGCATCGTGTCTTATACAGACGGACGGACATACGGACATTCTTGAAAAGTCTTAGAATCGATCATAGATCAGTAATATATATACTTTATGGGGTCCGCGACCGATATTTCGATGCGTTACAAACGGAATGACAAAGTGAGTATACCCCCATACTGTAGTTGGAGGGTATAATAATACAAATTTTTCAAAAAAATTTATTTTTATTTTCCGACAAAATATGCCAACTCTAAAAAAATATTTGTTTTTTGTCATAGTAATAAATGCCATCTCTGAAAAATACGCAAACAAGTACAAAATATAAAATTTTTGGCATAAGTAAAAATTATTTAGAATATTTAAACCATCTTATGGAAGGTACATTGTTTTTGGTTACAATAATATGCGAAATAACTAGTTTTTTAGCTCTCCTGAACAGTAAGCATTTTCGAGGTGGCATTTATTGAATATTCGACGATATATTTAACAAATTTTCTTGGGTTTTTATCAACAATATTTTTAGCACTTTCTTTATTCTATTACAGTATATTGACAGAAAATGTTGATAAATAACGGTTGTAACTGTACCGGAGAGCAGGGTATTATTTGGAGTTTTAAAAATTTATTTTCGTAAATATATTTTACAAATTTAAAATTTCATAAAAATATTTTACAAATTTAAAATTAAATCTTTATAAATTACCTACATAATTTTTTTTTTAAATTATACTTCTTTTATAATAATAACGTTAAGTATTGTTAACGTTGTCTTTAACAAATTGCATATACTATAAAAACGTTTCTAGTTTGTTGACACCCACTGTATATAAATTTCCTATTGGGTCTTTTGAAACCAAGTAATTTAATCATTTAATATTAACAAAAACTAAACTCATGTGAATAACAATTTAATAACAATTTAATATTTACAACAAAATTTCTAAGTATATTAAAATAAAAATCGTGAAAATTTTTTTAATTGCTTAATGATTTTAATTAAAAAAAAAAAAATACAAAAAATTCTATTAAGGGGAACTTATTTTTTATTCCGCTCACTTAACAAACAAACAACTTTCACTCATTTTTAGTTTATGAAGTAAATAAAAAATAAAAAACTCAAAACCAGTTGAACCGAATAAGTTGAGTAAGAATATTTGAGTGACAACTTATCTCCCCTTATTCCTACAAGTCGAATACTTAATCAAATGAAGTCACGTTTCCGGAATAGTTTTATGCGTCAAAAAATGTGTGGATATATGTGTGTATGTGCAAAGAATCCTTTTAAAAAGTTGCGTGCTTAGATTTAGTATTTAACAAAGTTAAAGTAATAAAATTATTTATGGCATTTTCAAAAGAACTTGTGGATTTTTAGACTAAACTATGTACTATCAAGGGATGATACAGTCAAAAAAATAAATTTGTTAAGAAATCTGTTAAAATTTACAAAAATTTAATGTTATTTAACACTTATGAATGGGATGAAACTAGAAGCAGATGGAAGTAGACATATTCCATAACAAAACCATCAATGTTTTTTTTTAGTTTAGCGCTAGATTTTTTTACATGCATTTGAAGTCGGTGAACTTTTATTATAATTATAATAATAATTGCTTGAGAACTGTATAGTGGCGTATGATTAATGTTGTAATTGCCTTTAAATAACAATCATACGTAACGATGCACTGTGGTTTATTTTTTATAATTTGGCTGTTCAGTAAGTAAGTACTGGACCGATTGCAGCGATATTCATACCGGTTATAGCTAACGTAATTTCGAGCTTAAGTTTGGAGGCTGTGCCCCACATGTCCAATAAGGGCACCACCAGGGACCCCAAGGTAGGACAAAAACTTTAATTGCTTTAAAATCACCAACTTTAAATGCGTGTAAAAAATCTAGCGCAGAACTAAAAAAAGCCTTAAGGGATTTGTTATGTAAAATGTCAACTTTCATTTGCTTTTTATTTGTTTCATCCCATTCCGATTCAGAAAGTTCGATTTTGTATCACCGTGCACGGCGAGCCTCGGCGATGTTTAGGTTGAACTTTGGTGTCGACGAAAACTGTAAACGCAGTTTGATTTTTACATGATTTAATGTCACAAAACTGTTAACAGCGAAATCGTAGAGAGATATCGTGAAATTAGTGTTTTATATATTCTTAAATTTTGAAGTTTTTTAAATATTTTTAAAAACTGAGTATACAGCAGACATGAGCTCAAATGTATTCCCTTCTTCGCTTACACCAAATCATTCGCTTCAGAGTACACTACTTTTAGAGTACAGTGTTTGGGAATGAGAATGTTTACTATGTTGCTAAACGACAAATTAAAAAATTTGCTCTGCTTGTTTAAACGAACACAAAAAATGTCGTGTTTGAACGATTAGAATGAAACAAACGTTCGTTTTTAGAATAACAAACATAGTAGAGATTATAAAAATTACACCGTGTTCTAGAATATTTGTAACATACACTGATCGCTTAGAATGTTTTTGTAAAAAATTATTAAAAAAAAATTGTTGGAAAACTTATTTAAAATATGGGGGTAGTAAAAAAAAACGTTTTGATGAAAAAGTAAATTATGCTTTGTGAAAAAATGTTTTAGCATGTATGTATGTAATAAGAAAACAAGTGAGAGTGTTAAATTCGGCCGTGCCGAATCTGTTATACCCTCCAACATGCAAATAAATAAAAAAAAAAAAATTGCAGGGGCGTTTTATTTTTTTTTTTTTTTGGGGGGGGGGGGGGTCGGTAGTGGTAATTGGGGGGGGGGGGGGGCATTTCTTCTCGAATATGTGTTTAAGAATTCATTCTTATACTTTTTGCTCTAAAGAAATAAAAGTTTATCATTATTTAAAAAAAAAAAAATTCCACGCCCATAAAAGGGGGGCGGACCGAAAAAACGACATTTTCTAATTCTGTGGGTCGAAATGCAGGACTTTGAACTTCTTGCAGCATAAAAATGTTGTATTTGTTAAACAAAAACAAAGAAAATCATGTAAAAATATGGTATTTTTCAGAGGTTGGTTTAGTTCTTCAAGGGGGAACTTTTTTCCCCCTGGTCCGATTTTGCTCCTTTACGAACTTAACCTGCCTAGGAACATAAGACATATTCGTGCCAAATTTAGGGAGTCTAGCTCTTTTATTTTGGACTGCATCGTGTTAACTACAGACGGACAGACGGACGGACGGACGGACGGACATCGCTAGAATGTCTTAGAATCGATCACTGATCATAAATATATATACTTTATGGGGTCCTAGACCGATATTTTGATGCGTTACACACGGAATGACAAAGTGAGTATACCCTCATACTGTAGTTGGAGGGTATAAAAAACTTGCTCGTACACGCACACGCACAATCTTACGGTGTCGTTGAAACAAATCATAAATAAACATTGTGTTTTTATACCCTCCAACTACAGTATGGGGGTATACTCACTTTGTCATTCCGTGTGTAACGCATCGAAATATCGGTCGGGGACCCCATAAAGTATATATGTTATTGATCAGTGATCGATTCTAAGACATTTTAGCGATATCCGTCCGTCCGTCCGTCCGTCCGTCCGTCCGTCTGTCCGTCCGTCTGTAGTTAACACGATGCAGTCCAAAATAAAATAGCTAGACCCTTCAAGTTTGGCACAAATATGTCTTATGTTCCTAGGCAGGTTAAGTTCGGAAATTGGCCAAATCGGACCAGGGGGAAAAAAGTTCCCCCTTGAAGAACTAAACCAACCTCTAAAAAAATATACTTTTTTACATGTTTTTTTTGTATTTTTGTAAATTAAATGAAACATTTGGTATATTTATCGCGATGGGAAGATGCTCTCAACGTCCCCCACTGACCATATCAACCCCCCCCCCCAAAAAAAAAAAAGAAACGCCCCTGAAAAATTTTTGTTTTTAATTTTTTTTACATTTTCGAGGGTATAATAGATTCGGCGCAGCCGAATTTAACACTCTCACTTGTTTTTATTATTTTTAGCTAAAAGTAAGAGAAACAACATTATTCCCAACAACAACAAGTACCGCTTTAAAATAGCAAATATGTTAGGGTGAAGAGAAATATAAAAAAGATTAAATAGTAGCGTGGTGAAAAATGTTCATATATATCGGGTCGGTAAAGTTGCCTTTTAGGGTTGACATTACCACATTAAAATATTGATCCTGTGAGATAATGGCCTTGGCTTCAAAATCGAAAAGTTCCGAACAAAGTAAAAAAATATTTTTTTTTCTTAAATTATTTAATATTTGGACATCACTTAAAAAGTGTTTTAATGGTAAACAATTTTTTTTGTCTGTAAATTTTTTTTTCTTGTTTTGCAAAAAATTATTTTATTATTTCTTGTTTTGCAAAAAATATTTTTAATTCGTTTTTTGCTAAAAATATAACGTCATGTTGGCTCAGTTTAGAGAAGATGTATATTTTTATTTGTTGTTTTATTTAATTTGGCCTTTAATGCAATTTGAAATTAATTTTTAAAAAATAAGTTGTTTTTAAAGAACATTTTTTTTTAATTTCTTTACAGAAAAAAAAAAATGTTTACCATAAAAACACATTTCAGTAATGTCCGAATATAAACTAAAGGCTGGGTTAGCTACCTGTAACTGTCCCTTACGTAGCGTAGTGATCAAAATCAAATAGAAAATCACGGTCTGCAAAGAAGAATAATTGCACTCATTTGTTATATAACATATAACAAAAATCTCTCTACGCTAGTTTACGGTTGAGGGTGCATAATATTTTATTCAGCCTTAATATTTTGAAAAAAAAAAAAATTCTATTTTTTTTTTCACCGACGTTTTCGAAATTCGAAAAAAAAACATAATTTGCTCCACCCTAATGCACATACAAAAAAATAGGCAAACTTTTGATACATAAATTTGTTTGGTTAAAAAAAAAAAAATGAATTAAAAAAAATCGTCTTCGGTATTAGCTGAATAGTTGAAAATTTTGTGAAAAAAAAAAAAAAATTGTATTTGGTCACACACTACATATGTATTTCATCATTATAGGTACTAACATTTTCTGCCATAAAGAAAAACATTTTTTTACCACATTGAAAATTATTTTTCGAAATAGAAAAAGAATTTTTCAATCCACCCTAATATTTATTTTTATGTATTAAAATTTTTTATCCACTCTTATTTATAAATTAATTTTCCCCATAATTATTTTTCATTTACCTCTTCATTTATTCTACATAACAAAATGTTTATTTTAATTCGCACTTGCATACATACATATATTTTTTTTATAAAAGAATTCCACCAAATAGCCAAACAATATATTTTTTTTTTTATAAAAATCATTCTATTTACACGCTTCAGAGTACAGTATTTTCAAATCATTGGCTGTCTGTGTACTCCCTAATTGGTTCATTCGTGTTACGAATGTCGTTACACTAGTGTGTGTAGCTTTCGCTTGCACTGTGAGCATAGAATGAAAAACTCATTCGTGTTGAACGATAAGAATAGAATATTGTCAACATTCTAAATTTTTTAGAATGTCTCTAAACGCATTTTAACACCATCCGTGCACATATCTGGTATACAGTTTTAATTGCACTTATTTACAGGTAAAAAAAAGAATAAATATCAAAATCCTATCTTCTCAAGTTCGCGAGAAATCGCGAAATACATTTTTTGCTGCTTTTGTTTTTTATCTTTAGATAGGTTTTTTTAAAATTTCGTAAAATTATGGTATGCAAATCTTCGAAATTGTACACAGAAAAAAATATTGAGAAAAACAATTTGAGTAATCACTTGTTTAAATTTTTAAATAAGATTTGAGTAATTTTTTAATTGACGCAATTAAAAATTTACTCAAAAATTGAAAAAAAAAATTGAGTAAATAATTTTATACAAAATTTAATAATTTTTTTTATTTTCGTCGTGTTTTAAATTCTCATTTAGTTTATAGTTTTTTGTATATGGGGCATTCCATGTCAAATCGGACACTTTGAAATTTTTTTTTTAGATTTTCCAAATTTGTTAACAGTCACTCTCCAGCGCTGGCAAGAAGTCGCCGATCGATTACTGGTCAGATAAGCTTTAATACTTTGGAGGATATAACGCGAATGGATCTTAGAATATTAAAGAGATTCGCAATGACTTTGAACGTGTTTAACTTGCGCCGCTAGCGAAAAAAAAAAAAAAGTTTTGTGGTATCGCTATGGACCAAAAGGTCTATGCGAGGTGTAAATCGTACACCGCCACCCTAACCTAACCTAACAGTTTTTAGTACCCTTCGAAAACTCCTTCGTGGTAAATTTTCAGATTTTTTTGATGACCCGTTCAAAAGATATCGAATTTTTAAAAATTGGTAGTTTGTTCCTTTACTCAAACTTCTTTTACTCAAAACTTCTTCAATAATGGTCCAAATTTAAATTTTTTTCTGTCAAAATTTTTGTTTTTTTACGTACTTTTAAAAAAAAAATCCAAAAAATTCTTAAAAGCGCTCTAGTATGCGATTTTTAAGTTTTAAAATTTAAATCTAATTTTTGAAAATGTTTGTACTCTCAGATTTTTTTGAAATTTTTTTGTGTTAAACTTCTATCGACTCTACAAATTTTTTGCCCAGGAGGATCATACACTCATAAAAGTTTTACAGTTACTGTTTCACAGTCAAACAAATAGTTTTCGTTTCAGTTAATATTAAAAGAAAATTCGTTTGTTTCACATACAAATATTCTAAACAACTTTTTGAACGTTTATTCAAAAACATAACTGTCTTTTAAATAAAATTTTCCGTAACGTTTGTTTTTTTCAGTTATTTAAAAAACAAACCACATTATTTTATTTGTCGTTTGTTATCTGTCAGTTATTTAAAAATTTCTAAAATTAGATTTTTTTTTGTGAATTGGAAAATGAAATTTAGTTGCTGAAAATATAAGTAGCTTGTGGCACAGAGGGTAGCGTGCTGGGCTATCAGCCAGAAATTATGAGTTCGATTCTGCTCAGGTTCGAAGTTTTTTAAAATTATTTCTAAAAAAATAAATAAAAATGAATGTAAATTTCCGTTATTTTAACCGTTTTTTCCGTAAAATTTTGTCAGTCATTTTTTACGGATTTTTAAGTTATTTTTACGGATTTCAACAGTTGTTAATTAACATTTAACAATAACTGAGAAATGTTTTTGTTTTAAATGAAATGTAAGTAGTCCGTTTTTTTAATAAAGTTTCATTTGTTTCAAACGTATTTTCTGTTGAATTTACTTACATAATATTTTAAGTGTGGGATAACGTTTATTACTATTTTTTAAAATTTTTTTAAAAAATTTTATTGTAATTTTCCAATCTTAAAATCATTCTACTGCTCCTTTTTAAGACTGACCCCCATTAAATTTTACGTCTTAACATTTCTTTGGAACAAACTAATACTCTATCTCCAATTTCTAAGGGGGCTCCCACACAAAACGACATTTTTTAAATTGTGCTCCAACCGCTCTAACTGCCCTAACAATGCCCTTAGAGCAACAAAACGTATGACCAACCCACAATATTTTTTTAGTCCAAACATTTTTTCTGAACACACCTACCTTCTATCTCTAACTGTTAAGGCGGTCCTCATACAATTTTTTTTTATTTTTTGTAAATTTGTTTTATATAATCTGCTTCTACCGGTCCAATGGTGCGTCCGAGAGGGGACATTAGTGAGACCGACCACAATTTATTTTTACCCAAAAAATTTTTTTTAAATATACCTACGCCCTATCTCTACTCCCTAAGTAGGCTCCCATACAAAATTAAATTTTTATGTTGTAGGGTAAAAATAAATGGGGGTCGGTCTCACTATTGACCCCTCTCGGACGCACCATTGGACCGGTAGAAGCTGATTAAATAAAACAAATTTACAAAAATTAAAAAAAAATTGTATGGGGACCGCCTTAACAATTAGAAATAGAGGGTGTGTTCATAGAAAATGTTTGGAACAAAAAAAATATTGTGGGTCGGTCATACATTTTGTTGCTCTAAGGGCACTATTAGGGCAGTTAGAGAGGTTGGAGCAAATTTAAAAAAATATCGTGGGAGCCCCCTTAGAAATTGGAGATAGGGTATTTGTATGTTCCAAGGAAATGTTAAGACGTAAAAATTAATAGGGGTCGGTCTTATAAATGACTCCTCTATGACGCACCATTGGAGCAGTAGAAATGATTTTTAAATGGAAAATTACAATAAAATTTTTTCAAAAAAATTTAAAAAATAGTAATAATCGTTATCCACGATCCTCCTGGGAAAAAAATTTGTAGAATCGATAGAAGTTTTACCCAAAAAAAAATTCAAAAAAATAGAAGAGTACAAACATTTTCAAAAATGGGATTTAAATTTTAAAACTTAAAAATCGCATACTAGAGCGCTTTTAAGAATTTTTTGGGATTTTTTTTTTAAAGTACATAAAAAACAAAAATTTTGAAAAAAAAAATTGAAATTTGAACCATTATTGAAGAAATTATAAGTAAAAGAAATTCGATATCTTTTAAACGGGTCATCAAAAAATCAAAAAATTTACCACGAAGGAGTTTTCGAAGGGTACTTAAAACTGGAAACAAATTGGGAAAATCTAAAAAAAAAAATCTAAGTTCTGAAAAAATGGGCAAATCGGACTAAGGGGAATATGTTTTCCTACACTCAAAAAAAAAAACTGTAAAGTTAGCAAAAAAAGCTTGAAAACCTACAAGAAAATTTGCTGATTTTGAACCCCCATTTTTTTTGGTAAAGTTAGCAAAAAGGTTTTGCTAAAAATTAGTTAACTGAAATTTTTTTATTTCAACTCAGTTCATACACATTTGAGGACCCCATTGGGTTCGGACCCGATAGGTCCAGACCCCGATGGGCCTAGACCTACTTGGGTTCCTTAAAAATTGTCATAGTTTTTGATCCAAAATTAGTGTCCATTTCGCTCTACCTTGCTTAGTTTTTGAGATACGTGATTTTATGGGACCACCGGGGTTTTGATTACAAGACACGATAACTTCAAAAATATTACTCGGATAGCATTGGAGTATTTTGCGGTCTTGTTCTACGTGTTGAGAGCTACAAAAATGCTTTTGGACTTTTTGTTGTGTCGGCAATATTTACCGAGATATGAGCATTTTTAAATTTTCGATAATGCTAACTTTTTTGGATCCAAAGTTAGGATCCATTAGGGTCCACTCATGTGAAGAGGACCGGCGATACTATGGAGAGCCCGAGAACCAAAAATGGCCTCCATTTTGCTCTATCTGGCTTAGTTTCCGAGATAGCGCCATTTTAAGTTTTCTGAAAATAAAAAAAAATTTACCATTTATTTTTGCTTATATTAGCAAAAAATCTTGTAAAAATGTTGTCGACTCAATTTCAAATTTAGCAAAAGAAATTAGTTCAAAGTTTGTTTAAAATTGCTAATGTGCTAAATGAAGTTTACAAGAATTTTTTGCTAAAAGTCTCAACTAAAAATTTGCTGAAAGTTAGCTAACTAGCGTTAGCAAAAAAAAATTAGTAAATCTACTAACGTATTTTTTTGAGTGTAGGAGAACTAAACCAACCTCTAAAAAACGCCATTCCTTGTAGTTTTTTTTTTTTTTATTTTGGTTTAATATTTGAATTCTTTTTTGTCTGAAGTTCAAAAACTAACCCCCAATTTCTGATTTGGCTTTTGAAGCGAAAAATGCAGACCACGTAAAATTGTACAACAATCTATATCGATTGTTCAAAATTTTAACCAAAAAACTTATCAAAAATTTTGTTTGAATAAAAATATTATTTTTTACTTTTTTTATCTATTTACAAAAACAGTCCAGTGCTTTTTTACCCTTTTTTTCAACCAAATTTACGCGTTTTTAAATTTTTGTGCGCGTTTTGCTCTCAAAAGTTGGCATCTCTGTGACGACGTACAAATATTTTTAATTTATATGCGCATTTTAGTGATTGGTCCGGATTTAATTAATTTTTTAATTAAATCTACGATTTTTTTAATTTATTTTTTTTTTTTATTTTTTTCTGTGTAACATTTTGTGTTGTAAACCTTGGATTTAAGACACCAAAAAATTTTAATTCACAAATATGGATTAAAAATCCAAATTTGTGAATCAAATCCTTTAAGGGAACGTCATGGAATAAAATTTGTTACACTGAACATTTTTTTCTCCATTTTTTTTTATACAGATTTTAATTTTACCCAAATTTTCTTTTTTACTTAAATTGTTTTTTACTCAACAAAAAACTTTAGTTTAAATTTAGTTTGCATATCTTTATTAGCCGAATGAAAGTATTTATTGGTTTGTAAGGGGTGCCAAGTCCACTACACTTTCCACCCATGAAATATTAATGTATTTCTGAAAAATTAAATACAAATCCATTTATAATTTTATGTTAATACACAGAAAAAAAAAGTCGAGGTAATGTTATCTAGGCTGGCTTAGGTAAATTATTTTTGTATGAAATTTAAAAGCCACGATTTATTACCTATGCCACCAGTATAACTTTACTTTACAATTTCAACAATTAACCATGTAAGATTTACAAAGGAAAATAGATAAAATTTCGAACTTAGTTTTATTTAGTTTTTTTTTTAATGTCATTGTGAATTTTCGTTTTAGAAAAAATTTAATTAAAACAAATTAGTACATATATTGTTAAAATATTTATTAATATGTATATTAGGAGAAGAAAAGACTCATCTTTAATGCACATTGCGACATCGTTGCCACAATCATATCCCTCAATGCGGTAAGTGATTACGAAATTGAAATTTATAACTTATTTAATTGCAAATGTTGTGTTTTTCATTCTTTTCAGGAATGAGCAGTAAAAGGAACTCTAGGAACTCGCTGATTCGTCGTCTCAGAATCTGAGAATTTTTCTATAAGAAAAATGTCTCAGAATCTGAGAATTTTTCTATAAGAAAAATGTCTCAGAATCTGAGAATTTTTCTATAAGAAAAATGTCTCAGAATCTGAGAATTTTTCTATAAGAAAAATGTCTCAGAATCTGAGAATTTTTCTATAAGAAAAATGTCTCAGAATCTGATAATTTTTCTATAAGAAAAATGTCTCAGAATCTGAGAATTTTTCTATAAGAAAAATGTCTCAGAATCTGAGAATTTTTCTATAAGAAAAATGTCTCAGAATCTGAGAATTTTTCTATAAGAAAAATGTCTCAGAATCTGAGAATTTTTCTATAAGAAAAATGTCTCAGAATCTGAGAATTTTTCTATAAGAAAAATGTCTCAGAATCTGAGAATTTTTCTATAAGAAAAATGTCTCAGAATCTGAGACTTTTTCTATAAGAAAAATGTCTCAGAATCTGAGAATTTTTCTATAAGAAAAATGTCTCAGAATCTGAGAATTTTTCTATAAGAAAAATGTCTCAGAATCTGAGAATTTTTCTATAAGAAAAATGTCTCAGAATCTGAGAATTTTTCTATAAGAAAAATGTCTCAGAATCTGAGAATTTTTCTATAAGAAAAATGTCTCAGAATCTGAGAATTTTTCTATAAGAAAAATGTCTCAGAATCTGAGAATTTTTCTATAAGAAAAATGTCTCAGAATCTGAGAATTTTTCTATAAGAAAAATGTCTCAGAATCTGAGAATTTTTCTATAAGAAAAATGTCTCAGAATCTGAGAATTTTTCTATAAGAAAAATGTCTCAAAATCTGAGAATTTTTCTATAAGAAAAATGTCTCAGAATCTGAGAATTTTTCTATAAGAAAAATGTCTCAAAATCTAAGGCTTTTTCTATAGGAAAAAAGACAAAACGTCTCAGAATGTAAAATTTTTTATCAGAATCTGAAATTTTTTGTATTGAAAAAATGTCTCAGGATCTGAAATTTTTCTACAGAAAATATGACTCAGAATATGACAATATCTTTCAGAATCTGATATACTTTCTATAGAAAAAATGTCTCAGAATTTATGATTTTTTTTTTCTATAGAAAAAATGTCACAGAATCTAATATTTTTCCTATTGTAAGAGATTGATTTCTATAGAAAAATGTCGCAGAATCTGATCTTTTTCTATAAAAAAAATGTCTAAGAATATTCTTTAAAGATAAACAAAAATTGTAATTTACGATTAAAAAAAAATATTTTTTATAAATAAAAACATAGTAAAATCAATTATTTTTTTTATTTAAGTGTGGAATTATTTATAGTTTGCTTATTAACAAAATAAAATAGATAAACTACCAAAGTTTATGTATAAATATTTACTGTGCTCAACTTTGTAATTTCTACAAAGTTTACTAGGAATATTTCCTAAAAGCATAGTTAATTTTTCGAACATATAATTTTTTTAAAATCACCTTGGCTTTTTAGTAATATTGTCTAAAAACTTTGTAGGCTCTATGTTATCTTGGCACTTAGATAAAGTTATACTTTGTTTTTAGGTAATATTACCTCGATATTTTTTTGTGTGTATATTTACAAATATTTCAGTTCAAGTATTTTGCTGTTTTAACTTATATAGGAGGTGCCATACCCCATTGTGGAGTCCCGCCCATATTTTATGCGAGCATAGGAATTATGAAATTATAAACAAATTTAAAATTTCGGTCACACACGATTACAAGGTCCCGATTTAACGTATTTTGTAATGTCAGGTCGTGAAGATTTTTCCAAATTTTATGTAATTGAAAGTCGTTTTACAGATTAAATTTTTTGAGTGTAACAGATTTACACCAAATTTTCAAAACATTTAAGCGCATGGTATTAAATATTCCGCAAAGCCGAATTTTTTATTTGTTTTTGTTTGGTATATAATCGTGTGAAATATTCATCCCTCATTCAGTAAAATTAATATACAAGTGAATCATTTATTATGAAATTGAGCTAAGTCCATTTAAAAAAAATCAAATTGATGAAAAGACTAAACACATTTTACAAACAAATGTTTACTTTAAGACCGAATTTGGTTTATTCAACTAAATGAATCCTACGAGGCTATATTTTTTTCAATATCGGTATATTTCTAATGATTTCCTTAAAAATTATTAATAGGCCATTTACATATAACTCGAAATCCAAAAAAATGGGATTTCAATGAAAATCGAAGTAAATCCAATTACTTTTTTGGATTTCAAATGTCAAATCCCATACAAAAAAAAACTTGGATTTTGGGAAAATCGTAAAATCGCAATTTAAAATCCGAAAAAATTTTTACTACTTAATTGTACAACTATGGGGTTTCCCAAAATAATCATCCCTAATGCTTTTTTTACAACGCTGCACACGATTTTTTATCAGCTGTTGTTGTTTTTTTATAAAGTAAAAAAACTATTAAAATTTATTTTTTTAAAACTGTTAAAAGATTAATAAAAACAATGTTTAACAATGTTTCATTTAAAATTTACCATTGCAAATGGTAAACGCACAATTTAGTTGACCAATTTGGTCTTCCTAACAAAGAAAAACACTCAATGGTGGCGGCCCCAAACTTGGCAAAAATGTTAATTTTCTTGCATTTAAAGAAGCAGCTCTACATAAAAACACATTTTTTGATATTGTGGTCCCAACATATACTAGTGGGATTGAAAATATTGGCTCCGGCAAAGAAAAATCATTGTTTTTAGAAATATTTATAAAATTGGGTAATTTTCCAACTAACAACCCTGTACACAAATCAAAAGAAAATACAGAGTTAGTACAATCAAAATCCCGCTAAATGTCAAAAAAGCATATGGGGCATTCCATGCCAAATCACTCACTTTTAGGCCCGACCCCCTTCGATTAATTTTATTTTTGGATATGTTTTAGTACGTATTAAATGCAACTTGCAGCCAAATTTTCAGCATTTTATACCAAGGTAGTGTTGAGTAATCAATTTTTCAAAATGGCGATTTTTTCCAAAAAATGAAAAAATTTAAATTTTCAATCAATTTTGACCAGTAAAAAATATAGATATTTCAAAACAAGTTGGACAACGTTTTGTTGGTATTTAAATGTAGTTTTAGAAAAAAAATGTGAAAAAATTATTCGAAGTAATTATCACTTATTTTTTGACGTTTAAAAATTAAAATCGACTTTTTGAAAAAGTCCGAAACCTTCGATTTTTTTGTAAAAAACTATAAGAATTCTACTCTAAATTATGCAACTTTTATGCCATAACTCGAGATGTGATCACAATTCTTTCTATTTTTTTTTAATTTTTAAAATTGGACCTTTTATGTTTTGGCTCTGATTTATTTTATATGGAGCTCCAAAAAAAAAAAAAAATGGTAGATACTGACCCTAACTTACCCTAAATATATTCATTTGGAGGTAAATATACGTCTCACAAAAATTTGGGACGATCGGACATGTGTAAGGCGCTTAGCATGGTCCTTGAAGTTTAAAAAACGGATTACAAGGAAAAATATGAATTTTTTTCTGTTTTCGAAATTTCTTTGGTATTTTAAGTTAAGTTTTAATTCAAATGATTACAGAATTATGATGTGGAGTAAAATGCCTTTCTAATAAGGTACTAAAAACTAAAATCGGTTGAATATCAGCCAAGTTATTACAACTTCCCCAGGCATCTAGCGTGTGCCATACAACTTGATTAAAAAATACGAGGCCCTTTTTTTAAATTTATTGAAATTTTCTACTGTAATAACATTTTTTCATTATTCATGTTTCAGTGTAATATTTTTTTGACTTTTCCAAATTTTAAAACAAAAAAAATATTTTTTTTTTTTAAATAGAGATTTCAAAAGGGTGTGGAAAATGCAGGCATTTTTAGCACTAATTTAAAAAATGTTAGCAAAACACAATATGAAAAATACTTGTCATCTAATAACATAATAACTTGAAGAATAAAAAAATGTTATTACAGTAGAAAATTTCAATGAATTTAAAAAATCGGATTGTATTGATTAATTAAGTTGTCTGCCACACGTTAGATGCCTGGGGAAGTTGTAATAACTTGGCTGATTTTAAACCGATTTCGGTTTTTATGACCTTAATAGAGAGACATTTTACTCTACATTTCAATTCTGTAACCATTTGAATTCAAAATTAACTTAAAATACCAAAAAAATTAAGAAAACAGAAAAAAATGCATATTTTCCCTTGTAATCCGATTTTCAAACTTCAAAGCCGATGCGGCACGCCTTACCCATGTCCGATCATCCTAAAATTTTCTGAGACGTATTTTTACACCCAAGTTAATATATCTAGGGGAAGTTACGGTCAATATTTACCAAATTATTTTTTTTGGAGCACCATATAAAATAAACCAGACTCAAAAAAAAAAAAAGTGCAATTTTCAAAATTTGAATAAAAATAGAACGAATTACGATCACATCTCGAATTATGACTTAAAAGTTGCGTAATTTAGAGTAGAATTTTTTGACATTTTAAAAAAAAAATCGAAGGTTTCGGACTTTTTCAAAAAGTCGATTTTAATTTTTATACGATAAAAAACAAGTGATAATTACTTCGAATAATTTTTCATATTTTTTTTTCTAAAACTACATTTAACTACCAACAAAATGTTGTCCATCTTTTTTTAATATATCTATATTTTTTACTGGTCAAAATTGATTGAAAATTTAAATTTTTTCATTTTTTGGAAAAAATCGCCATTTTGAAAAATTGATTACTCAACACCACCTTGGTATAAAAGGCTGAAAATTTGGCTACAAGTTGCATTTAATACGTACTAAAACATATCCAAAAATAAAATTAATCGAAGGGGGTCGGGCCTAAAAGTGAGTGATTTGGCATGGAATGCCCCATATGTAAACGGTATAGATTTTAATTGGATTTGAAATCCAAATTTATGTGGATTTCGGGGTATATGTAAATAGCATATAAGCTTATCTCTGTAACTTAAAATCAAAAATAAAATGGACTTAGCCCACTTTTAAAATAATTGGTTTCCATTTTATATGAAAACGGAATAAAATTAACAAACTCAAAACTAAAATAGAATTCCAATAGAATACGCGAAAAAAAAATATATAAATTTATATTCAAAATATCATGTCGTGCATACAATTATAAAATAAACAAAATCTGACATCATTTCAACATTGAAATAACTCAACATAATAAAATTTTTATTCATGCTCAGAAAATTGTGAGTTAACTTATAGAGCGAAATAATATAAATATTTATGTGGACATTGAGAAACAACAAGTTGTCAAAATTGAATATAACAAGTTAACAAAAAAGTTGTTTGAGGCAAAACAAGTAAAAACCCAGTAGGGAAATTATTAATGTCACATCAACGAATCAGTTTGTAACGTAAAACAATGTTGCGTCTTCATGCAACACGAAGCACAAACATATAAAATTTCGAAAAATTTTAGAAAATTCACATAAATTCAGAAATCACACGATAAAAAAAATCTTAAAAAATCATGAAATTTTAAAGAGATTTTGGGAAATTCAGAAATATTCAAAAACATTCATTTAAAAAATGATGTCATTGACTGTTTGTAGTTTATTTAAAAAGTTTTACGTTTTGTCGTTTTTTTTTTATTAATTTTATCATGTTGAATACGAATATCAAAAAATTTACAAAATCGGTCAAACGGTTTTTCAGATATCGGCATTTAAAATTTGTCAAAAAATTGCAAATGGGCGGTTTTTTCCTACGCTTAATAATTTTTTTTAAAAAAAACTTTAAAAATTTCTTTATTTTAACCCTTTAATAGAGCTTGATACAATCTTTCATTTAAGCTTAATTTGAGCCAAATCCGATAATTTTAACCCGTGGCACCCTTCGATCAAAATTTAGGGTTTTTGGTAAAAAGTTTCTAACAAGCCAAAACTTTGATCGATGGGCGCCACGGCTTAAAATGGCTCAAGTTAGTTTGAAATGAAAGATTGTCTCAAGCTCTACAAAAGGGTCGGCGGAATGAAATTTTGAAACTTTTTTTAAAAAATTTCTTGCATGTAGGAAAAAAACGCCATTTTTAACAAATTTGAAATGGCGATATCTCGTAAACCAATCGAGCGATTTTATTTTTTTTTTTGCGCATCGAAATTAAGAAATATGATGTGTCGAAAGATAAATATTTTTTCAATTTTATTTTTAAAAATTTTTCAAAAATCCAAAACTTTGACCGCCGGGCGCCACGGGTTAATTTAATCCGATTGAATTTGTTTTGCAAAAGCAACGCAACCCTGCCCATTAAAAAGGACAACTGGCTTGTACAAATCTTTTTTGGGCTGGCAGAAACGTCGACACAAAGCGGGACAATCCCGCCAAATGCGGGACGTCTGGCAATAATAAAGTTATAATAAATGTTTCACACTGACATTATGGGTGGGATAGTGCACGCTAGAACCGCTTATTTTGTGAGGTTCGTAAAAAAAATGTATTAACCAAAAAATGGGGCAGGTTGGATAGGATCTAGGGGTCGCTCATCGGGGTCAAAGTTGGGCATAAAGGGGAAAAACTCCACAAAAAGCCCTACAGCTCTCCTGGTTTTGCCCCTAGAGGAGTCAAATGTGAGACCGATCCCCATTATTTTTAACCCCCGAACACTTTTTTTCAAACATACCTAAGCCTCCAAACATACCTATCTCCACTCCCTAAGGGGCTCCCATACAAAGGTTCAATTTTTAAAAATATTTGCTCATACCACTCTACACTCAAAAAATTATGTCATTAACTGTTTGTAGTTTATTTAAAAAGTTTTCCGTTTAGTCGTTTTTAAAAGAAAAAAACATTTGTTTGATGTTCAGTTTTTATTAAAGACTACTTCTGTCCTTTTTTTCAAAAATAACGCACTAAAAAATAAAGACTTTCACTTAACATTTAATCTGTAAAGTCATTTACTACTGATTATTCTTTAAATTTTTAATGATTTGTGTAAGTCGTTTTTTTTTTTAATTGTTGGTATTTTTTAATGAAATATCATCAGTTTTTACCTACACAAGTAGGTTATTTTTTTGTAGAAAAAAAAATTCAAAAAATTATTAATAGAAATATATAAAAACATGTTTGTATCAAGTGACTTTGGCACGATAGAGTGTCTGGCCAGAATGTAGTTGATTGCGAGATCGATTCCCCAAAATTTTATTAAAAATTTTTAAAAAAATATTTCAATAGAAAATTGTAAAAAATATCCTACGAAATCATTAATTTTTAATGTTTTGGTAGGTTATTTTTTTGGAATTTGTTAGTAAAAATAACAGAACTATCATTAATTTTTAATTTTTTCGTAGGTTATTTTTTTCGAATTTGTTTGTAAAAAAGAATGAAAAAAACTTAATTTTTTAATGTTTGATGTTATTTATTTTAGAAAATTTTGTCAACAGAAAAAAATAAATGTTGATGTTTGTTAAAATAAATGAATAATTACTGGGATGGTTTTCAATTGTTTATTTACTTGTTTTAAGTGTGTTTTTCATTTGTTTTTGCCTACAAAATATTTTGAGTGTAGCTGTCCTAGAAATGACCTAGAGGAATCAAATGTATGACCGACCCCAATATTTTTACAACCCCAACATTTTCTTTGAACATACGGTAGGTATCTATCTTCAACCGTTAGGGTGGTCCCCATACATTTTTTTATTTTTTCTTCATTTGTTTTCTTAAATCAGTTCCTACCGGTCCAATGATGCCTCCTAGAGGGGGTCATTAGCAAGACCGACCCCCATTTATTTTTGGCCTCCAACATTTCATCTGAACACATCACTCCCCTATCTCTAATTCCTACGGGGTCTCCCACACAAAATGACATTTTTATAAAATTTGCTACACTCAAAATAAATTCTCTGTCCAATCAGCAGAAAAATCTGCTGAAAATACACCCATTTTGAGCCATATGAGAAATCTGCTGATTTTAGCAGACACGGTTTGCTAAATATCTGTCATAAGAGGTGAATAAATATAACAAGAAAAAAAAACATACGCCGCCAGCCAGCCTCGAACTCGCCACCTTCCGATTTGAAAGTACACTTCTTAACCACTACGCTACGGAAGCATATACTTTTATCTGGCGTTTTAGCTATTAAACATGTGTGTTATTCGACAGCAGAGAAATCTGATTTTAGAAGAAATATCTGCTGATTTTAGCAGAAAAATCTGCTGATTTTAGCAGAAAAATCTGCTGATTTTAGCAGAACAATCTGCTGATTTCAGCAGAATAATCTGCTGATTTCAGCAGAGCAATCTGCTGACAATCTGTTCTGCTTTTTTTTTTATATAAAAAAATTTCTTGAAAAAATAATGAAATTCAGCAAACAAAATCAGTATAAACATAGTAAAATGTCTGTTATTTTCTTAAACTGAATGACAGAGATTTTACTAAAAATATCCTTCTCAGCAGAACAATCTGCTAAAAGATTGCTAATTCAAATTGAAAGTCGTTTTACAGATTTTTTGACAGAGTTTTTCTTTTGAGTGTAGTTAAAGTTAACTGTATGACTGTCCCCCAATATTTTTTTCAGCCCGAACATTTTCCCCAAACAAACCTACCCTCTAAGCCTTAAGGGGGTCCCCACACATTTTTTTTAAATTTTTTTTTATAAAATCAGCTCTTACCGCTTTTTTTTTGCTACCTCCTATTTGACAACAATTCCTTGTCATTTTACAAGCTTTTTACCAATAATTTTGTAATTTACAAGCTTTTTACCAACAAAATTGTAAATTTACAATTTTTTTTGACGCTATAAAACTTACAAGGAGATTCCGTGTTTTTACTACATTTTTTTACTACCTCCTTTACGAGAATTCCTACTAAAAATTACGATCTTTTTCGTATTTTTACCAGATTTTTACCAATAAAATTGTAAATTTACAAATTTTTTAGCATAATAAAACTTACAAGGAAATCTTGTGAATTTTCAATTTTTTTTTGTAAAAAAATTTTGAAAGCTTGTAAAATTACAAAAAAAAATTTAACATTACAAAAAAATGTAAATTTCGATTGAAAATGTAAATTTCTATTGAAAATTTTTGTTAAAAAAACGAGGAAAACTGTCAAATATTGGTAAAATGGGATTACGACCCTTTTTCTAGTAATTTGACAAGGTTTTTCTTGTGTGTACATTAGGCTGGTTCATATATGGCACTTTTTTTTTGGATTTTTGAATGGGCCACCCAGAATATATATTAAGCACCGAGAAAAAATAACACGTGATTTTTTTTCAGATTTTTTTCATTAAGGTTTAGGGGTCGCTACCGGGCCTCAAACTTTGGGTCTTAAAAAAAATGTACAAAAAAAAAAAATGATTTTTTTTTTTTATTTTTATTATAGTTTAGCTTGATTGGCTTATTAACGACAAAAAGTTTCATTTTTGGTCGGACAAGTATTTCAGTTCTAAAAGTGGCCACGAAACAAACAATTTTGGATGATTGGGGTCTTACTTTAAAAATTTAAATTTTTTTTTTTGTTTTGATAAGCTTACATAATATGTTTGTAGTTGGTCTTGGTAATACATTCTCTATAAAAAATTGTATTTCTTCTGAAATATCGAAGAAATGGCGAAGAATGCCTAAAGAGCATTTAAAAAAAAAAGCTATTGAAAAAATTTTAGAAAAAAATCACGTGTTATTTTCTCACGGTGCTTAATATATATTCCGGGTGGCCTGTACAAAAATCCAACTTTTGTTTTGTCTGTTTTTTTAGTGTACAAAAAAAAAACTTTTAAACAAGTGCTACTATTTAAAAAAAACCTTGTAAAATACAAGAAAAAAACTTGTAACTTTTTTTGCTACCTCCTATTTGACAAAAATTCCTTGCAATTTTACAAGCTTTTTACCAATAGTTTTGTAATTTTACAAGGTTTTTACCAATAAAATTGCAAGTTTACAAATTTTTTGCTACCTCCTTTTTTACGAGAATTCCTTGTAGCTTTACAAGCTTTTTACCAATAATTTTGTAATTTTACAGCCTTTTACCAATAAAATTGTAAATTTACAGTTTTTTTGGTGCAATAAAAATTACAAGGAATTCTCGTGAATTTACTAGATTTGTTTTGTAAAATTTTCTTGGAAATTTGTAAAATTACAAAAAAAAAATTGTAAAATTAAAAAAAAAAATGTAAATTTCAATCCAATTTCGATTTGTTAAAAAAACAAGGAAAAATGTCAAATATTGGTAAAATGGGATTACAAGACTTTTCCTAGTAATTTGAAGAATTTTTTTTTTGTGTCTATAAGCTAAAATTATTTGGAGTAAAAAAAAGTTTGCTCACCCAAATCGAAAAGCTTTTTCCACGCATACACTTCTAACTTGGTAAAGTTTTCGGAATTTTCTATTTGTTATAAGGGTTTAAGTTGAAGAAGAAAATTTAATTTCTTTATAGACATTTCTGGTATTCCCATACCGGTTTCAAACACTCCTGTTATAATGTAATAATCAGTAGGCTTTTAAATGTTGATTTTTTTTTTGTTAATAGGCAACTGTTTTTCATCTTTATCGCAGTCAGGAATCGAACCACGTATATTTTTTTGTCATATTAATACCATAAACAACACAGACTGGTCATCCCCTTAGACGACACAGCCACCACATTATTAGGATATACTTAGAAGAGTTGTTGTTTTCTGATCTATTACTGCAGTGTTAACATATTTTTGGTTTCTAAGGAATACATTTTTACAATTTCCAGCACTACAGTTCTACTTTTAGTATTTTATCGTAACGGTTTTCAATAAAACACATTTGTACTAAAATTTTCCAACAGGGATTTTGTGTTTTTTTTTTTTGTAAAGACATTATGTATGATGTCATTAATGAAACTACCAGTCAATACAACTTAAATCCACTCATTTCAGTAAAACACTCACAAGAGTATGACACAAACAATATTACAAAACTTAAGACAATATGAGTTTTTTTTTTTGTTTCCTCCAAACATTTAACTCACAATATTAGATGCTTTACTTAGTAAATGTTAAATGTGATGCTCACAAACAAATTTGACGAAGTTTAAGAAACAACAAAACATTTAGATTTGGTCAGTAGGTGAAGATCGCTCGTTGGTGAAACTTTGAAATACTAAAGAAATTTAAAAAAAAAAAGTGAAAATAAAATTTTTTTAAAAAATAAAACACAGCAGTTGTTTGGGATTAAATAAAATTTGAAAAAAAAAAAAATAATAAAAAAATATGTCTAATATCAAATATTTATTGGCTGCTGCTATATTGGCCTGTTTTGCTTGCTCTGGTATGTAGACCAAACAAAAAAAATTAAATACTGAAAAAATTGAAAAAAAACTGAAAATATTTCCATGAATTACTTATCAAAACTAAAAATAATTTGAATTGCTGAAATTTTAAAAAATTTCTGACAGGTTTTTAATTAAAAAAAAAAAAAAACTTGGAAAATTTATTTATTTTTCAATTATTTTTTTTTAATAAATTAAAAATGTTTTAAAAGTTTTACAAACCTAAAGCCCATATGATGTTGTCTTTTTTGAATAAATTTCTTGACTTTTTGTGGGGTTTTTCTACAAAAATTACTTTTAAGAAATTTTAAATTTTAAAATTTTTTGTATAAAACCCCTACAAAAAGACAAAAAAGTTTTCAAAAAACAACAACATTATGCCGGTATAACTAAATTTTTAAAACATCTTGAAATTTAAAAGAAAATTAATCAAAAAATTCCTATATTTTTAGAAAATTTTAAAAAAATTTTAATATTTTGACATAAAAACAAAATTAAAAAAAATGTCAACAATAGATTTAATGAAAAGTTTCATGAATATGAGAAAGGTTTCATGAATATAATGAAAACATCATACATTTTCATAAATTTTCAGTATGATGAAACGGTAACAGCAAAACAAATTTGCAAACGATAATTGCATCAATATTTATAAAACGTTTCAAATTCAATTCCAGAAAAACAATTACCATTAGGAAAAATAAATTACCACTAACAAGGGAAGTATTTCAACCCTAATGAACCGATTTGCCTGAAACTTAAAATATATATCAAAGAGACTATTCTAAGGTTGGGGTGTCTCGGCTTATCGGCCATATCTGGGATTTAGGGGTTCAAAACATGGCGAAAAAATCGTTTTTTGGATTTTACAGCCATTTCTTTTTAAGAAACTATATGATGTTTTCATATGAAAAGAAAGGTTTTTTTTAATGCCTATCCAATGGTGGCATAACCTTGTAAAAATTCGGCTTCTTTAAATATTTTTTTTAGGAAAATGTGTAAATTTTGGGGGTACTTATGTGAAGACATAGCCCTACGATATCCATATGGATAAGAAATAATCTTTATTAAATTTAAGTCGACCCGTATTTTCGCCCTAGATGATATTCCTGTTAGTTCGGAAGTTATCAAAATTTTCCCGAAGGTCCACATGGTTTCAAAGGGGACAACGAAATTTTTAAACACCGATATGGCCGATAAGCCGAGACACCCCAACCTTAAAATCGTCTCTTTAATATATATTTTAAGTTTCAGGCAAATCGGTTCATAAGGGTTGAGATACTTTCCTAGTAAGAAAAACTATTACATCCTACTGATGATAATACTATAAGTGTAAGTGTTTAACACCAGTATGGGAATACCAGAAATGTCTATAATTTTTAGAAATTAAATTTTCTTCTGCATTTTTTAGCTTAACAAACTAAATATTTTTTTTATAAATCTACAACACAATAGAACTAAAAGGTGTTTCATCACATCGACAAAACAATTTCATAAATTAAAAAACATGTCAATATATTGATGAAATTATTCATCAATTTGATTAAATGTATCATAAGTAGTTTTAAAACATGTTTCATTAAGTTATGAAATGTTTCATTAGTTTATAATTTTTAAATACATAAGTACAATTTAGAGTCACTCACTTTGTACGACATACTGAATCAGGGAATAAGTTTCTTTTGGAGGCATACAAAGCTTGTCTAACCATTTTTGATGAAAAGCTTTTATGAATACGTAAAAAGTTTAAAAATTTGTTAATCATTATTATGAAAAATTGCATCAAATTGACTTTTTATTGCATCATGAATTATTGCATTATGAATAAAAAGACAATTTGATGTAATTTTTCATAATAATTATTAACAGCTTATGAAACTTTTGACGTATTCATTAAAGTTTTTAATCATAAATGGTTAGACAAGTTTTGTATGCCATTAAAACAAACTTAATTTGTTTCTAATCACTCCAAATTGTTCTTAAATAAAAATTAAAAACTTATGAAACATTTCATTATGTAATGAAACATTTCATCATTTGATAAAACAGATTTTAAAACTACTGATGATACATTTAATCGAATTGATGACTAATTTCATCAATATATTGACATTTTTTTAATTTATGAAATTGTTTCATCGATATGATGAAACATCTTTCAGTTCTTTTATGTTGAGATTTATAAAATAAATATTTTTTGTAAAGTTAAGTAAAACAAGTAAAAAAGTTAAATTCGGCATTGCCGAATGTAGTGATACCCTCCACAATTTCAAAAAGATTATTCCAAAAAACTTTTTTTAAAAGGAAATTACTTAAAAAAAAAAATGTAAAAAATTTCCGCAAAAAAAAAATTTTGGTAAAAAAAAAATCCGCGATTTATTTCTTTTTTTGTCAAAAATATGTTCGTACTTGTTTAAATACCATTTGGTGTTCAATTATGTTCACATATGTCAACCAACAGCCGAATTAAAGCATTTTGTATTTTTAGGTTATGTTGAATGTACTAAAATTTTTGAGGTGTCCTTACATTTTCGTTCATAACTTTTGAACCGCTGAACTGATATTGCTCAAATGCAATACCAAACTTCTTAGGAGAACTTCCAATAAATTTGTTAGGTTTCAGTCATATAAGTGTAGTATTTTAGTCGTGATCACCATTTCCAGAGACAGACGGACAGACGGGCATCGCTAGAATGTCTTAAAATCGATCGGGGATCATGAATATATCTACTTTATGTGGTCCCAGACCGATATTTCGATGAGTTACAAACGGAATGACAAACTTATTTATACGCTCTATCACTAAAGGGTACTTTCCACTATCACACTTTTCCATTATACACATCAAAATTTACCAACTTCCTAAAGATTTTTGGATTCTTTTTTGATTGAAACCTAGTCGTATCTAATAAGTGAACAATTTCTGGCCAAATTTTTTAAAAAAATATTTCGCTAACATGGTGAAATTACGTTTGTATAATGGAAATGTGTGATAGTGAAAAGTACCCTTAAGCGGAGGGTATAAAAACAGAAGAAATTTTAATTTCTAAAATTTTTTGATATTTATGATATTCCAATACCGGCTTCAAACTTATAGTGTTATCATCAGTAGGAGTAATTGTTTTTCTTAATGGTAATTTACTTTTCTTAATGGTAATTGTTTTTCTGGAATAGAAGAACCACGGATATTTTTCTGTAATATTCATACAATTAATAATACAGGCTGGTAGTCACCGCAAACCACACAGCCAACACATTGTTAGAATATGCTTTGACAAATAGTCGTTTTCTTAAAATTTTTTTTTTAACCACATTTAATCACTAAATTATTCCTCAAATTGATGAATAATTTCATCAATATAATGAAATTTTATTTGTTGATTTCTTTAAAAAAATTAATGAAAAATTTATTAAATGTTTTATAAAAATTTGTTTAATTTATTTTTTTATTTTTCACAAAATTTTAGCTTTTGCTATCCACTGTTACCAATGTGAATCTCTATCTAACCCCAAGTGCGGTGAAAATTTCGAAAGTGATGACTCCTTGAAATTCGATTGTGCTCGCATTGCTCCACCACGTTTCTTGCAATCCATCTTCTCTGTACGCAATGCCACTGGCTGCATGAAGAAAACTTTGGAAGCCGGTAAGTTTAAATACAAATAAAATAAAAAAGTACTAATATTAAATTCGACTTGGCCAAATCCTAGAGATCCTAAATATGCCAAAGCAAAATGGCCAAACACTTTTTAAAACTATAAAAAAAATGAACAAAAAATTGGAAAAATTAACAAAATTCAATAAAAATTGAAAATAAATTAGCTCCATTGCCATGTTTTCCTTCTTTTTAAATCCTATTTTTTCTTAAAAATAAGGAAAAGAAGAAATTATTTGATATTAAAATGCCAAAATGGAGGGAATATTTTTCTACCTGACATAGCTTTCGAGATATTGGCAATTTGCGTTTTTTGAAAAAATATTTTTTCTCAAGTTATGAAAAATTTACTAAACATGAGGAAGAAACTTCCTAAGTTGTAAAAAGATAAATATGATGAACTAATTGAAAGTAAATTATGTCCTTAAACTGAGGAATACAAATGTGTTCTAAAAATAAAGACAGTTTCTGATATTTAGTGCAAATTTCTTTTGCGATAAGAATTTCTTTCATATCTTAGGGAACTCCATTTATGGGAAACTAACTACACTCAAAAAAGAGACATAACTACTCCATTTATGGAAACTAAATACTCTCAAAAAAGAGAAATAACCAAAATTTAGGAAAACATTTCTTTAAAAATAGTTTTTAAAAAAATTTAATTCAATTTACCTAAAAATTGTTAATTTATGGGGAATAAACTTTAGTTCATTTGATTTTAAATAGTTTATAGTTATATTAAAATGGATTTCTTAATGTATATAAGATGTTCCTTCTACCAAAGAAATTTTCCTCAAATCTAAGAAATATATATCTATTTTTAAGACACATTTCTTAAAAATAGGTTTACCCAAGGTTTAGTTCATACTTACTACCAATAAGTTCATCATATTTATCTACTTAAAATTGAGAAAGTGTACTTCTTTGAAAATAATTAAATTCTTCTATGAAATAAGTTAAACACTTAAAATGGCGATATCTCGAACACTAAGCGAAATAGAGCGAATGATAATTTTCCTACAAAGAAAAAAACCTTAACACAGCAAAAACTAAAATAGTCTAGCTCAAAAAATATGCCCATAATTCTGATTCAAAAATTTTAAAATTTTGAGCAGTCCTTTTTTGTTATTTGGATCTCCATAGTCTCGACCCCCAATGGATCCTAACTTTGGAATTTAAAAAGTTGGCATTCCCGAACATTTTAAAATGCTCAAATCTCGGTAAATATTGCCAACACAACAATAAGTTCAAAAGCATTTTTGTAGCTCCAAAAGCACTCCGAGCAATAGTTTCAAAGTTATCGAGTTTTTAAAATTCTCAAGACCCCAGTGGTCCCTAAATTCACGTATCTCAAAAAATAAGCAAGGTAGAGCGAAACTGACAAAAATTTTGGATCATAAACTATGACGATTCTTAAGGAACTCAACTGGGTCTGAACCCAACGGGGTCTGAACCCAATGGGGTCTTCACCCAATTGGGTCCTCAAATGTTTTTGCACTGAATTGAAATAAATTTAACCTAAAAGAAGAAAAACATGGCAATGGAGCTAAATCATTATCAATTTTCCTTGAATCTAGTTAATTTTCCCATTTTTTAGTTAATTTTTTTTTTCAATGTAGGGAAATTTTTTTAGATGGTTAGAATTTCTTCCATAAGGAAAACTATGCACTAATTAGCAGTAAATGAACTAAAGTTTTTACCTTTCAGTTTAGAAAATTTCCAAAAGTTAGCTTAAATTTAACTAACAAGGAAGGTCTTTCACAGGGCACCCACCGATTGTCCTGAAACTTGCACATAGGAAAGAGGGGAACAAATAAGAGTTACCTGTTTTTTGTTTAGCTGCCAATCTTACCCAATCTTACAATTAGTCGGTCAAAGGGGAGGGGGAAAACGGGATTTTTTAGTTTTTTTAAGATTTTTCCCATTTCTTGAAAAGAAACTATATGAACATTGTATATAGGTCGAAAGGTTTTTTGAAGGCCTATCCAACGGTCTATCGGTCGTGTCCAAATTCGACTTCGTTAAGTTCGTTATTGTCAAAAACGTATAATCGTTACGGTAGTTTATATGGAGATATATATACGTACGACCGCCAAAATCATACATAATAATCTCTAACAAAATTAAGCAGACCAGAATTTTTTTGTTTGGGGAAATTCCTGCTAGTTACACAGATTTTCCCGAAAGCTCTTAATTTTTCATAAGGTGGCAACCCTTTTTTAAATTTAAAATTGGGCAGCTAAAAAAAACAGGTAACTCTTATTTTTTCCCCCTCATTCCCATTTTCAAGTTTCAGGACCATCGGTGGGTGCCCTGTGAAAGACCTTCCCTGTTAGTTGTGGGAAAATTTGTGAACTATTTTTAAGGAAATTGTGTTCCAAAAATTTGTTAGGTCTTTTGTTTTGAGTGCACACTTTTTATGAGTACCGGCCTTTATTTTTTTTATCACAATGGACCTCAGAGTCTACGTGTGTTGACGTAAAACGTCAGCAGCCACTTACAACCGGCCTTTATATTTTTGTATCTAGGTTAGTTTTTGAGATATCACCTCAAAAACTAACCGTTTTTCTTAAAAAATTTACGAAAAAATTTAAACTGCCTCATTTTTAAGAATAAAATATGATGAACTAATTGGAAATATATCTTTAAAATAAAGATTTTTTTATATATTTACGGAAAATTTCTTTGGCCGTATGAATTTCTTCCATGCATTAGATAATTCCATTTAAGGAAAACTGTCAACTATTTAGCAGTAGATGAACTAAAGTTTTTTTCTTACAGTTTAGGAAATTTCCAAACTGTTAGTTAAATTTAACTAAATTTTGAGAAAATCTATGAACTATTTTTAAGGAAATTTTGTCACAAAATTGAGTTAGTTCTTTTTTTTTTTTTTTGTAATCGATTTGGACGATTTGGTTAAACATTTTTGTTATGAAATTTAAATTGGCGCTTTTTTAAAAAAACTATGTTGAAATACATATCGCTCATTTACTTGTATAGTGTCATAACTCAAAATATGTCGTTTTTGGGTAAACAATACAGAATTATTTGTTATATCCTGCTTTATATTGTGTCAAAAACTCGTGCTAATATCAAACTCACCGTTTGAGAAGAGAACACGCCATTATAACATTTTCTACTCACGGGCCTTTTGCAACGTAAACCAAGTTTCAATTGTGAACTTTAAACAGGTTTTCTGTAAAATCAAACATTTTGAGTTATGACACCATACAAGTAAATGATCGATATGTTGTTTATGTTTAATGTTTTTTTTTGTAAACAAAAATGTTGTTTTTATGTCATATCACAATTTTTCGTTGTTTTGAGTTAATATACTTACACTTTTAACAGATGATGTCATTTCGATGAGGGGTATTTTTTTTTTAATTTGGTTTAAAGAGGGGTTACGGGAGTGGCATAACTTGGTAATTGCGTAGTTAAGGTGTTTTTTTTTTTTGTTTATTATTATTATTTGGTTATTGTTTATTATAAAAATCCCTGCTAAAGCTTATTAGCAGCTGTAATGACTATAATAATATGACCGCTTTCATGTAGAAAATTACTTGATGGAAGATGGCATTAATCATCATATTTTATTAGTTTTTGTTTTTTGTTTTTTCTTAAATGAAATTGTGATCAGAGCTTCGAACGAATTAATTCTATTGAGAATTAATTCACCAAAAGTTTAATTCTGTTTTAATAAGTTTTGAATTATCATTCCTTACCAGCATTCAACACGAATTAATTCAAAGGCTTAATTCTCAAAGCTTAAATCAAATTGAATTAATTCCCAAGAGAATTAATTCCTTGCAAGCAATCATTCGATTGAATGATCAAAATTTTTCATCATTCAAATCTATTACAAATTGAATGATGATTTTTTTATTTCATTCCCTTTGTATTTTCAAAAATGTGTTGCTTGTGTGCATTTTAAGCATCTTCGTGTGTAAACGATCGGTTGTTGTTTTGTTGACGTCTCGTCTGCTGCTTCCCACACAAGCATAAATGTGTGTGTATGTGTGTTGCGCTTCACTGTTTTAAATTGAATGATAAGAAAATTTCACCATTCAATTTGTAGTAGATTGATTTGGATAAAAAAAATAGTTCATTCCTTAAGAATGACCATTCTTAAGGAATGAATTCTTGAAAGAATTAATTCAATGATTATGAAAGTTGAATGATTTTAGGGAATGCCAAATTCTATTTTTTTAATTCGAATTAGGAAATTGAATTAAAGAATTAATTCTTTCGAACCTTTGATTGTGATAGTCATAAATATGAGCCGCTCCCTATATCAAGAAATCTTTTTTAAATTTCAACTCAGTGAAACTGAAATAAATGTTATAAAAAACCGACAGTTTTTGGAACTAAGAAAAACTGTAAATGCAGTTGTGTAAACAAGACCTTGAACCATCACTGAGCAATGTTTAAGGATTACCCCACTTTATCCGTAAAAGTTACAGAGGGTTAAAGTTGAAAAATCGATAAAAATGGCTTGAAATAATCCATAGTTTTTACATTATTTCGCTTTTTTTTTAAGTTCTCCTTATATTTCAATCTTTTCCGGCATAACACAAAGTCAGTACATATAAGAGATTATTTTAATGTTGGTTTGACAGATGCTTCATCGCTTGGTAAGAAGTTATAAGACGGTTAAATTTTGAAACCAAAAATTAAGAGTTTTTAAATTTTCGAGGTTTTTTGATCAGGGATTTCGGCCCCCTCTATAAAATGAAAAAAGTTGAACTAGAGTTGGTAGCTGTTGTAATTCTTAACATTTTGGAATTAATCCCGTTAATGTGCCACGAATAGTTAAGGAGTTTCAGCAGATCAAAGTTCGCAAGAAAAAACGTAATTTTTTTAAAATACCAGTTTTTCGCGAGGCACATTCGCGGTTTCATTCGAAATTTAGTGGACTCTTGCGTAAACCGAGTTTTTTGTGAGTTTACATAAAAAAATCACTGGCGGGTTTATAAAAAATAAATTGCAAAAATTTTATGGCATTTTTGAAAATTGTGCGAAATTTGCAAATCTGTTTCCTATTTTTTTTAGTAGCAATTAATGCATCATGTTCATTTTAATACACCAAAAGACGTGCCTTAACGAGTAGAACTGATTTGCTTTTTGACTTTTTACTTTAAGCCATTCTGAGTGGAAAGCGCGATGATTTTATCTAAACCTGTTTTGATCTGGCACATCCAAGGCTTTACACGAAATCGGATGAATTTTTTTTTAAATGAAAGCCCACTTGATGTGTCATCATAAAATCACAGGCGGGTTAAAAAATTTTGATGATTATAGATTTTTTGGACCATATTAAATTTTCTTGTTATAAAAAAGCATCACCGATTTTTTTTTAACTACTGGTACAATGATACGATTTTCCGTGATTTTCTTCAGTAATACCAACGCGTATTGCCTAAATATGTTATACAAAATTGTGAAACTTTTCTTTTACCGCGAATTAATCGCGATTTTAGGTACTTAGATATTTTTTTTTTAAATCGTTTGGTCATTAAAGGGTTAAATTTATATCATATATTTTAGAAGAAATGATATATCCTGGCATGTTTTAATAACGCATGCAACAAATGTGTAGAAAATAAAATCTTTGAAATATTTTTAAGATTTTTAAAACCGCTAAATCTTAAAACCGCCATAACTTTTGACCCCCTTGCGCGATTTAATTGACGCGAACGAATTTCTTATTCTTAAATAGCATCTAATACTTATGCCAACTTTCATCGATGTGCCATCAAAACAAAAATCACATCTTTTTTAACTCAAAATTTAAGTCTAAAACGGAACTCCTCATATATGGTATGCTACAGTTAATTATAAAAACATATTTATAATTTTCTAAAACCGGTGTTTAAACAAACGTTTAGAAAATTTCTAAATTTATACATTTTGTAATCAAATGAATTATTAATTTTTTTTTTAATAGTCAAACGTTTATTGATGTGTTTTAATAATATTAAGCCGGTATTATGTTGACTTTTTATACCCTCCACTCTAGTGATAGAGGGTATATATAAGTTTGTCATTCCGTTTGTAACACCTCGAAATATTAGTCTAGGACCCCATAAAGTATATATATTTATGATCCTCGATCGATTTTAAGTCGATCTAGCGATGTCCGTCCGTCCGTCCGTCCGTCCGTCCGTCTGTCTGTCTGTCTGTCTGTCTGTCCGTCCGTAGAAAACACGCTAACTTTTGAAAGACTTTTTAGAGGCTACTGAAGTTTGGCATATATGTTTGTCATTTACCTGGTCAGGTTGGTATTGCAATCCAGCCAAATCGGTCCAGTGGTTCAAAAGTTATGAGCAAAAGAGTAAATTTCGGCAAGGGTATTTCGCGAATTTACAAGATAAAAAAACACGATAACTTTCGAAAGACCATAATGAGACTACTGAAGCATGGCATGTATCTTTGCCGTTCCCCGGGCCTATTTGGTTTTAAATTTCAGCTCAATCGGTTTAGTGGTTCAAAAGTTATAAGCAAAACCCTGAATTCCAAATTAGTTTCATCTAAAATGCCACGTGTTTTAACAAGTTTTAAAAGCATTGGTGGTAACTAAACAATGCTTTTCAAACTTGTTTAAATTTTAAGCAATGCTTTTTAAACTTGTTTAGTTTTAAAAGCATTGGTAACTTAAAAACCACACTCGAAAAAAATTTTACACTCAAAAAAAATTTACACTCAAAAAAAATTTTACACTCAAAAAAAAATGTACACAAAAAAAATTTAGTTTTTTTTTACAAAAATTACAATATTTTGTGTACATACGTACGTGCATTCACTCAAAAATATTTTTACAGTAAAAAAACATTACACTCGAAAAAAATTTTACACTCGAAAAAAAAATAGTAATTTTTCTTTTTTTTTTTTTTTTTTACTCAAAATAAAATCAAAATTGTTAATTTTTTCACTTTAAAAAATGTACTACCCTTTAACAAAAATGCATTGTGGAGGGTATTCATATATTCGGCAAAGTCGAATTTAACTTTTCTACTTGTTTTTAAATGTTTTCGTGTTTTGTTGTAGAGTTTAAAAGAATTAAAAAAAAATCTAAATAATTTAAACTTTTTAAACACTCCACTGAGTGTTTAGAATTTCTTGTAATTTTACAAGAAACTCCACAAACTACCAGATTTTCTGAAATTTATGCACAATTTAAAGAAAAATATCTAAAATCAACCTGCCTGCGCTTTTTTTAGCATTAATTCAGTTTTTTTGGGTTAAATGGGAGGGATAAAAAAATTACCCATTTTTAATTCAGATACACTCACTGAACACAACTTTCTTAAAAATAGTTCATACATTTTTCCAAAACTCAGTAAAATTTAACTGAAAGTTTAAGAATTTTCCACACTTAGGTTTTAGGACGTAATTTACCACAATTAGTTTATCATATTTATGTTCTTTAATTTGAGGAATTTTTTCACATTATAATGTTAATTATTTTAGAAAATTTTTCATAGCTTGGGAAATTTTTAATAACTTAAAATGGCGACATTTCGAAAACTAAGCTAGATAGAGCAAAATGAAGACCATTTAAAAAAGTTGGCATTCCCTAAAATTTTAAAATGCTCATATATTTCGGTAAATATTGCTGATACAACAAAAAGTCTTAAGAACATTTTTGTAGCTCTCAATTGGTAGAACCTGACTGCCTAATATCCAAAAGTTTTCTGGGTAATAGTTTCAAAGTTAACCAGTTTTTAAAATTCTCAAGACCCTGTTGGGCCCTTAAATTCACAAAACGAACAGTTTTGGATCAAAAACAATGACGATCCGTTAGGAATCCAACTGTGCATCAGTCCATCGGGTTCTTGACCCAATGTGGTCTTTACCCACAATGGGTCAAGTTGTCTGATTGAGATCAAGTTAAGTTTAAATTAAATGTTTGTCTATAAAGTTCCACGAAATAGTCAATTGAAAAAAAATTTTTGATTTTTTTTTTTTAAATGCTTTAACGTACACACAAAAAAAACTTTGTCAAATTGCTAGAAAAAGTCTCGTAATCCCATTTTACCAATATTTGACAGGTTCCTTGTTTTTTAATAAATAAATTTCGATCGAAATTTAATTTTTTTGTAATTTTACAGTTTTTTTTTGTAATTTTACAAATTTCCACGATTTCTTACAAAAAAAAAATCTAGTAAATTTACGAGAATACCGTGTAAGTTTTATTTCGCCAACAAAATGTAAATTTACAATTATATTGGTAAAAATCTTGTAAAATTACAAAAAAGCTCATAATTTTTACTAGGAGTTCTCGTAAAGGAGGAGGTAGCAACAAATCTAGTAAACTTACGAAACCTCCTTGTACGTTTTATCGCGTCAAAAAATTGTAAATTTACAATTTCATTGGTAAAAAGTTTGTAAAATTACAAAATTATTGGTAAAAAGCTTGTAAAATAACATGAAATTCTTGTCAAATAGAAGGCAGCAAAACAAAAGTTACAAACTTTTCTTGTAATTTTACAAAGCTTTTTTTTTTTGGAGTGTAGAAAAAACTGTAATTTAAAAAAAAAATTTTTGACAAATTTTAAATGGCGATATCTTGAAAATCTCTTAACCGATTTCAGAATTTTTTTGATATTCGTATTCAACTTGTGAAAATTATTTTTATACCCTACAACTACAGTATGGGGGTATACTCACTTTGTCATTCCGTTTGTAACGCATCGAAATATCAGTGGGGACCCCATAAAGTATTATTGATCCATGATCGATTCTAAGATATTCTGTCTGTAGATGGCACGATGCAGTCCAAAATAAAACAGCTAGAATCCTGAAATTTGGCACGAATATATCTCATGGTCTTCTAGGCAGGTTAAGTTCGTAAATGGGCAAAATCGTACCAGGGGAAAAGTTCCTCCTTGAGGAACTAAGCCAACCTCTGAAAAACACGATTTTTTTACGTGTTTTTTTGTTAAACAAATAAAACAAGTTTATGAAGGAGGAATCTAAAAGGCCTGCACTTGGACCGGTGGGACTAAAAAAATTTTTTTTTCCCCCGCCCCCTTTTTAGGGCATGGATATAAAAAATAGTTTAAATAATAATAAAATTGTATAACTTTAGTGCAAAAAGCATAATAAATTATTTAGTAAACATTTTTCGAGAGGAAGAGGTATCCCCCACAGCCCTCACCGAAGCCCCCTCCCAAAAAACGCCCTTGTAATTTTTTTTAACATTTTGGAGGGTATAAAAGATTCGGCACAGCAGAATTTAACACTCTTTTTGTTTTTTATATTTTCATTTTTCAAAAATCCAAAATTTTTGTAGGAAATTTTCCAAAAATCCAAAACTTTGATCAAAGATCTTGGGTTAAATGATTCCATTTGGCTCAAATTAAATTAAAATTAAAGTTTGTCTCAATTGAAGATTTTGAACCTCTCAGCAGATTTCAGAAATTTTTTGATATTTGTATTCACCATGGTAACTCTAAGAGAAGAGATATGATTGTGGCAACCATAATTTAAGAGCGTCATATTATGATTAAAAATTGTATCATTTCATTTTTATAGCAATCATTACATGTTTATAACAATCTTAAAATGTTTGTTTCAATCATATTAGGAACAACAGGAACTTATAATAATAAAAATATTATGGTCCAAAATTATAATTTTTGGAATTTTTAAGATCATAACATGATTGCTGCAAAAATGTTATGGTTGCTACAAACAAGTTATGATAAAAATTTCAATCATTATATGATGTTCTTAAATTATAGTTGCCACCAAAAGGTATGCAGCAGCTAAAAGTTATAAAGTTGTTCACTTGGCTTTTTTGTGGGCTCAAAAATTGGACCAACATTTTCTATTTGTATACAAAAATTTCACTAATAGTACTATCACATATTTAAATTGGAATAATAAGAAAATCTAATATGAATCACTAATACTGTCGCATTTTAGAACATTTTGTGACAAAAAATGTTGGTCCGAGATTTGAGATTTCTCCAAAAATTGAATAAGTCTCCACTGCCATCTCTTTCTTTATACTCTTTGGTTGCCACAATCATATCTCTTCTCTGCGTAAAAATAAATAAAAATAAAGTATAGCAAGATAATTTTTTCATTTATTTTTTCATATTTCAAAATTTCAAAATTTTAGTGGAAATTTTTCAAAAATCCAAAACTTTGATTGAAGGGCGCCACTGGTTAAAATTATTTAATTTGAATCAAACTAAATTTAAATGAAAGATTTGCTCAAGCTCTATGATAGGGCCTAGGGAAAGAAATATTATTATTTTTTTTTTTTTAATTTCTTGAACGTTGTAAAAATCCGCTATTTTCTTCAAATTTCAAATAGCGATATCTCGAAAACCGTTTGATCGATTTTAATTTTTTTATATATGTGTCCAGCGCATCAATACATATTTCGAATATCTAAAATTTTGAACCTACGTGTAAAAATCGATTATATCTTGTCAGATCTGCTTTTATATGATAATATATGATTGCATCTGATTGTATATATTTTAGGCGCGTACGCAGGGGGGGGGCCCTGGGGGCCCGGGAAATGCTCTTAGACGTTTTCTGCATAAATATGGTTTATAATCCAAAAAGTTTCAAAAAGTATGTAAACAATTCAAAAAGGTGCCCCAGAGTTTTAAATTTTTACGCGAAAAGTATATTTGAGAATTAAAAAAAAAATTAATTTGAATCCTTTTTGTCTTAAATCGTAAATAAACGTTTTGTTTTCTAATGTAAAAAAAATGTAGGCTCAAAAACATTGACTGAAAAACAAAATTAAAAAAAAAAGTTCGGGCCCGCCCAAAATAAATTCCTGCGTACGTGCCTGATATATCTATATCTGATCAGATATAATTAAATGTCCATTTTGAGCCAACCCGACTAAAAAATTATATTTTATATAATTAGATATTATTAGGTCCCAAAAATGGAGCGGTAATTTGATATTGAAGATCATATTAGATCTAAGAAGATATAATTATATCTTATTAGATTTTTTTTATAATACCAAATTAGATAATATTTACCGTTACATTTTTGGGATCGAATAATACTACTATATGGCGCCGTATTATTTTTTTTTTTGTCGGGAATGTTGACGAATCGATTAGATCTCGATTTTGGCCATTTTCGATATAACTATATGCAATCAGATACGATCATATATAAGTATATGTGAACAGATAATATATTATCTAATATATTTTTACAAGGGTGCAGGGACCTTCGGGCTAATTAAATGCGATTGGTCTCAAATTTTAGGCCTATAGGATATTAAAAATTTGTTATCATACAACAAATTGGGAAACAGTCTTTCTCGTTTTAAATATGTGGGTTTTAAACTTAAATTTCAAATATGACGCACAAGTTAAAAAATTAATTTTTGTTAATTTCTTTAAGAAATTCAATGATTATAATTTTCGACAAAATATGACATCATTTAGAATATTGTACATATTTCTATAACAAATTGCTTGAATTATATTTTTTTTTAATTCTTAAAAGAAAGTAATTTTAAACATTCATAATTTTTACACATTTATCTAAATATTCAAATGATATTAACCTTTGTTCATGATAAACATATTAAGTTGATGTTAAATTATTTAACACTTAGGCACAATATTTAATTAACAAAAATAAAACTTTGTAAAATTCGAAATGAAAAACATCAGCCTAAACTGGTTGTAAATTATATACAGATGCGCAATAATGAATTCAAAAGCAAATTTCAATGCAAAACTAATAACAATGGCAAGTCAGTCAGTCAGAGTCATTCACATAAAAACGCAAATCATATAACTTTTCAAAAATATTGAAATTTAAATTTATTATAACAAAAAAAAAAATACATTATTGTGAAAATATAAATGTGAAATATTTTAAATGCATGTGAATTTTATAACATAAACTTTAATGACATGCAGTATATTTCACACAATAATCATTGACAGATTATATTTATTTTTTAGTCATACCTTAAGCTATACATAGAAATAAGAGGAGGTACTGTACACTAATTTTTCCAGTTTTTAGTTATTTAATTTTTTTTTGGTGTTTTGGAAATTGTATTTAAATTACCAGATTTGACCTTGACCCTTTTATAGAGCTAGAGACAGTCTTTCATTTGAACTTTATTTAAGTCAAGTCCGATCATTTTAACCCGTGGCGCCCTTCGATCAATTTTTTTTGGATTTTTCGAAAAAATTCCACCAAAATTTTTGAAACCAATTTAGCGATTTTGAGATTTGTCAGTTGAAATTTGACAAATAGAGCTTGAGACAAATAATTATTTAAACTTAATTTGAGGCAAATCAGAAGATTTTAACGCATGCACTGAAAAAAAAGACTTAACTAAAATTAAGGAAAAATGTCTTTGAAAATTTATCATGAATTTTCTTAAAATTTAGTAAAATTTACCTAAAAAATTAGAAATTTTCTTAATTATGAGGAAAAAAGTTTAGTTCATTTACTTATAATTAGTTCATAGTTTTCTTTAAATGGAATTTTTTAATATTAGGAAAAAAATTCTTGCTGCCAAAGAAATTTTACACAAATCTATGAAACGTATCTTTATTTTTAGGACATTTTTCTTAAAAAACAATTTAGTTCAAGTTTAGTTAAAATTTACTAAAAAAAAACATCATCGAATTTCTCTTCTTTGAATTGAGAAAGAATTTGGTTAATAACTTCTGAGAATTTAGTAAATAACTTCTTAGAATTTTGTTTAAAATTCAAAATGGCGATATCTCGAAAACTAAGCGAGATAGAGCGAAACGGATGAAATTTTCAAAAGAAAGATTAGAAAGAAAAACATGGAATAGCCTAGCTCTGCATATCTGTCGGGGTCTCAAGACCCTAATTTTAGATCTAAAATTTGAAATTCCCGAGATTTTATATATGCACATATCTCGGTAAATACTGCCAACACGAGAAAAGATCTAACAGCATTTTTGTAGCTCTTGACTCGTAGAACATTTCCGCAAAATACCCGAAAGCCCGCCGATTAATAGTTTTTGAGTTATCCAGTTTTTAAGATTCTTAAGACCCTATCAGACCCCATATTACCGTATCTCAAAAACTAAGCAAGTTAGAGCGAAACGGACACACATTTTGGGTCAAAATCTATGGGGACCCTTAAAGGACCGGGGTCTTGAGTTAACAAAGGGCTGGACCATGGGGTCCGAACCCATGGGTCCAGGGTCTAGACCCAATCCAGTTTTAAAATGTGAATGAACTAAAGTGTTATATAATTTTTCCCCTTTTTCTAGTTAAAATTGGCTTAAAATTAATTAACTTTGTTTTCCTTATTTTTGGGAAAATTATGAACTAAAACCAAGAAAAAAAATCTTTGGAGCCAAATCATTCCCTCTTTTTCTTAAAATTAAGTTCATTTTCCCAGATTTTAGTTCACTTTTTTTTTAGTGTGGCGCAGTTTGATCAAAATTTGGAGATTTTGGTGAAAATTTTCTAAAAAACCAAAACTTTGATCGAAGAGCGCCACGAGTTAAAATTATCGGATTTGTCTCAAATTTCTCTCAAGCTGAATGACTGGGTCAAGGGAAAGAAATTTTGAGATTTTTTTTTTTTTAATTTTTTTAAACATTGGTAATTTTTCAAATTTCGAATAGCGATATCTCGAAAACCGTTCGACCGATTTTAATTTTGATATTCGTGTTCAGCAAGTAAAATTAATAAATTTTTTGTAGCAATGCATATATTTTTTATTAAATCTTTTTTCGTTAAAAATTTTCAAAAAATTCTGAAGATTGATCGCTGGGCTCCAATTTAATCCAAGTGCGTTAAAGAAATTAAAAAATCTTTATGCATCTTTCCCTTGCCCTTTTATAGACCTTGAGACAACCTTTCATTATTTAACTAATGCCAAATCCGATCACTTAAGCCCGTAGCGCCCTTCGATTTTTGATTTTTGGAAAATCTCCAACAAAAATTTTGTAATTTAGCAATATTAAAGTAAAAAAAAAATTATATCTGGCGATAAAAATTTTTTATTATTTTTGGAATGCTGAATTTGAATGTCAAAAAATTTCTTGAACCGGTCAAACAGGTTTCCAGATATTGCCATTTGAAATTTGTCCAAAAATGGCGATTTTTTCTATGATATTTTTGGCAATTCAGCCCTGCCAAATCGGATAATTTTAACCTATGCAACGCTTCGAGCAAAGTTTTGAGTTATCCAAAATGTTGATCAAAGGGCGCCAATTGTTAAAATTATCGGATTTGTCTCAAGCTCTATGAAAAGATCAAAGAAGAGTAATTTTGAGAAATTTATTAAAAAACTTTCTTGAATGGTGGGAAAAACCGCCATTTTTGGAAATTTCAAATAGCGATATCTCGAAAACCATTACACCGATTTAAATTTTTTTTTTCGATATTTAGGTTCAGCGCATCAAATTTAATAAACGAGATGTATCGCATAAAACATTTTTAAAGTTTTTAATTTTTTATTTTTCAAAAATACAAAATTTTTATCGCCGGTCGCTACTACACATAAGTAATAGGGCTCTGAGAATAAAAATTTTGCCGGGACACTTGGAAAAATCCAAAAGTTGACAAAAATAAAATGCCGCTCTAATAAAACATTTTTCACCGGGTAGATAAAAATTTTAAGTAACGCACTAAATTTTGTTTGACTCATAAAATTTGTCGACGAAATTTTTAGTAAATAATTAAAAAAAATACAAAAAATAATAGATATTACCCAGTTATATAGCCTTGTTGACTTTTTTTGCTTCCCCCGATATACTGTAATCAAAACTTTTCGGATAATACATATTCAACCATGTACTCGTATTTCTCTCCAATAATAATTTATATCAATCACATTTTTTTTCTTTACATAATTTCAAACTAATTTAACTTATTTTTCTCTACTTTCAGTCAGCGGTCATCCACAAATCGTCCGTACTTGCTATTTCGGTGATGTTTCTAATACCCAAACTGGTTGTCAAGCTGATCCCACTCTTCCCTTCGTAAAACAATTGACCTGCGATGTGTGCGCCAATGATTTATGTAATGGTTCCTCCTCAATGGCTCCCATTGCCTTTACTATTTTGGCCTTCTTTGCTTTGGCTCGTCTATTCTCTTAATTTATGTATTTAAATCAGAAAAAGCCTTTGTAAGCCTTAATAACTTGTAATCTTTTTTTTAGTTATTATGTTTTTTTTTATTATTATTTAAAGTATTTTTTACAAAAATATTGGATATTTAAGCTTTATTAAGACAGAAATATGATCTTTTGTTTTTTTATATAAGCAATAAAATACAAATAATTTAAACCAAAAAGTAAGGAATTATTAATTAATTTATCATTAGCAGGAAGTTTTCTAAATAATAAAAACAGAAGTCGAAAAAGTTTAGAAACTATTTATTAAGTCTCTACACACAAAAAAAAGAAAACTTTGTCAAATTACTAGGAAGTCTCGTAAACCCATTTTACCAATATTTGACAGTTTTCCTTGTTTTTTAACATATCGAAATTTACATTTTTTTTAAATTTTGCAAATTTCCAAAAAACTGTAAATTTACAATTTTATTGGTAAAAAGCTTGTAAAATTACAAAATTATTGGTAAAAAGCTTGTAATATTACTACACCCAAAAAAAAAACGTGGGTATTCAATACTAAAAATTTAACTAATTTTAGTCCAAAAGGACCTAGTGCAGAAATTGGTAACCAATACTAAAATTTTTAACTAATATTAGTTAAATCCAGTAAAAATTACTAATGTTAGTACTTTGAAGATACTAAAATTAGTATCGAATTAGTAGATTTTGGTACAATATCACTTACTAAACCTTTTACTGTAGAATTATTTTGAGTGTAGGAATTCTCGTCAAATAGGAGGTAGCAAAAAATATTGTAAAATTACGAAACCTCCTTGTAATTTTAATTGCGCCAAAAAACTGTAAATTTACAATTTTATTGGTAAAAACCTTGTAAAATTACAAAATTATTGGTAAAAAGCTTGTAAAATTACTAGTAATTTTTGTTAAATAGAAGAAAAAAAGTCACAAGTTTTTCTTGTAAATTTTCCAAGTTTTTTTTTTGGGTGTAGTTTGAAACGTATATTATCAAGTTCATGTTCAACGACTTTTTCATTTTTGTCGGATGGTGTAATTTGGCTCAAATGGCCCTAATAACCGTATTATAATAGGTACCAGTTCTTCTTGTAGTCCCTATACAAACCCCTCCCGATATTCACATAAATCTCACAAAATTCATGAAAATAGGAAATCGTCGCCGCACAGTGTTGTGACCTTGGCCATAAATGGTCAAACTAAATGTCTTAAAACTTAAGGTATTATGAATTTTATTTTAAGAAAACATCATAAATAAAACAAATCCAAAACAGTTTATAGATATCTTTAATAGTTTTTAAGTTACATGTCTCAAAAGTTGAACTTTTTGAAATATATCATATTTTGGCTTTTAAATCTTTGAAATCCACATGTACTTGTAACGGTTAAATAATTATATGGCATTTAAAATTCGACCTTATTGGTAATGAAGTTTTAAGTTAGATATGTGGCTTGTATGATAATGCTGTTTTGGTCGACATAAGTTAATCATATGGCAAGTAACGCTGTTATAAAGTGAGTTCCAAAGAAAATACTAATTTATTTTGCAAATTTAATATTTGATAGTCAGCCATTTTTGTGGCCCTCATTGGCGCGCTTAGTTCTTTGCAGAAAATATTGGTATAAGTATGTAGATTACAAATAACAAAAGAACTCGTCCACGTTTTTCCACTTTTTTTTTTAATCAATTTTTTTTGCGGGAACCCGAATATAAATTTGGAAATTTTTTTAACGAAGACACCAAGATGCAGCAGTTGTCCTTGATAATTTGAAATGTAATGCGAAAAATAGTTATGGAACACATATAATAAATCGGAATGCAAAATGAATTGGTCGGTTAAATTTTAAATTTTATTTAAATTGGTCCTTAGAACCATTATTTGTCATCCAGGCCTGACACAAATTAGATGCTTGACTAGACACTAGTTGTACATTAACAGATGAAGACTTTTATTTAGAAAGATTTTATTGAGGAAGTACGTTGTACTATATTTTTACTTGCTTATTTTATAACGGTCTTTTTGAGATAGGCATGTCCCTGCTTAAACTTAAAAACAATATTCAACGTATTGTAAATACTACGTGCAAAAATGTTGTGAATTATTGATAGTTTTAAGGTCAAAGGATTTCCCTGAATTTTCTCAAGTCTTTAAAAAAGGATATTTATGCGCTAAGAATATCCTAAGGATAGGCTAAGGAAAATCCTTGCTTCAATTATACTAAAGTAAGGTATTTTCAACATTATCAGAACAAAATTTCATGAAGTACGAAGGATTTTTTAAACTTTTTTTAAATTTTTTAAGGACATTTTTATTATATATGTATTACATCCTTGCTTCAATTTTTTCATTTGATTAAAATTTAAGCTATATTCTAAGTGTTGCGGATGCAAAAATTCATGAAGGAATTTGAATTTTAAACTTTTTCTTGACTTTTTTAAAAAAGGACATTTTCGAGGAGGGCGTATCCTTGTTCCGATTTGCACAAATTTTGGCAAATACATTGAGCATATTATAACAGTTGGATTTTCAAAATATCATGAAATAACATCAATTTTTACCCTTTTTCTGAACGTTATTTTAAAAAGGACATTTTTGAGCTAGGCGTATCCTTGCTCCGAATTGGACAAAATTTTGTAGAATAATTAATGGCATTATAGGTAAAAACTACAATAAATAACATTAAGATTAAAGCGTTAGTTTTCGTTTTATGCAATATTTTAATTTCAGGATATATGGGAAGGATACGAATCCTTGGGCGGATATTGACCAAATTCAAAATTTTTCTTGATCTTATCGATCTTAACAAGTGTTCCAAATTTTAACGCTCTAACTTAACTCCTTCTATTTTTGGCCACTCTTTACATGAAGACGCAACACTGTGCGCCGCGCCTAAAAATGGAGTCATGTGTAGTTTTTAATTTTTTTTTATTGCATCTTTATGATTCCATATTGGTCATACGTTTACTCACCAAACCGTTTTTTGATATCTTGATTGGATCAAAAGTTAGTAAAAGGAGCTATGTGTTCATCATACTAAATAAAAATGGTCTGAAAAGGAGTTATGTGTTAAGCCACACATAACTTTTTTTGATAAAAAAGTAATAGAACGTGACAAAATGGACCACTATTTTAGTAATATGAGATTCACACATAGCTTCCAAGAATTTCGGATGAATTTGTCAAGATTTTTTGGAAAATATTTGCATATTTTCATGCAGTTATCAAAATCCTAAATGGCGGGTAAAAAAGCCTTGTAAAAGCAATTAAATCATTTCACGTCGAAAAATTTTAGTATTTAAAGTACAGCATCTTTCAAAGATATCAAGTTATGTCGAATAACTTGAATAGTTACAAGAAAAAACAAAAATTCATCACCAGTTCGCGAAATCTGTTCTTCGCTATTTAATAAAGAGCTCTCAAATATCAAAATTTCAAGGACATCGTCGAACTAATGTCGTTTTAAACCACCACCAAAGTTTATTTAGTCTTTGTCCCTCTCAAAAATAAATTAACAATAAAAATGATTTCATAAACAAAAGGAGTAATGTGTTAAAAATATTTCCATTTTATTTAAATTTTGCTCCAAAAAATATTTAAAAAAGGAGTTATGTGTATGTTTTTGAAAATTTCCTCACCACTGGAAAACCGTTAAATGTTTTATAATTTTTTTGTAGTATGTAGATAGCATATCGGTACAAGAATTTTATATAGAGCAAACATTTAAAAATATCGCGAAGGGACGAAAATAAATTGTTTTTTCGTTCTCCTGAACACTTGCCCAAAAACACATGACTCCATTTTTAGGCGCAGCGACGAAATATTAAATTAAAATTTTGTTTGTTTGTGTTAAACGTCTATTTTGGTAGCCTAATCCAATCTGAATATAAATGGACCATTTTTGGACTTAGACCCCATACAAAAATTTTGTCCGATAATCAGTTAAATCGTTCTATTGGCAACAAAAATTAGCCAATTTCACTGGTGTGTGTGTGTTTTCTACACTAATTAAAGATCTAACGAAAGATAGATAAAACGGTCCATATTTGGACTTTGAACCTATTTTCCGGAATATACTAGCGTGGGGTATAATATACCAGCAAAAACTTCGCTTACCAAGTAATTAACTTAAGGCGTTAGCAAAAAAATGAGTAACTAGTTACCTCCCAATTTCAATGTTAATTACTTTAACACAGTGATGTCATTGGAGGTAACCACATTTTGCCTTTTTTGGCGTAAAGTAATGCGAATGGTTATTAGTAGTACACCCAAAAAAAAAAAAAACGTGGGTATTCAATACTAAAAATTTAACTAATTTTAGTCCAAAAGGACCTAGTGCAGAAATTGGTAACCAATACTAAAATTTTTAACTAATATTAGTCAAAACCAGTACTTTGAAGATACTAAAATTAGTAACTAATTAGTAGATTTGGGTACAATATCACTTACTAAACCTTTTACTGTACAATTATTTTGAGTGTATTCAAAGCCATTACCACGTAACCGGGCAGGATGCAGTACCCGTTACCAAGTTAGGTAGAGGTGTTTTTAAAATTGGTAAGCGAAGTTTTTGCTTAGTATATATCTTTTGAGAACTTTCAACTGCCATGTAAACGGAAGCCAAGGTGTTTATGTAATTTTTTTGAAAATATGCAAATTTAATTCTTCCTACGGGATACATTTTTACTATCACTAGTTTATTTATATAAAATAAAAAACTAAAAATATAATAAACAATTTTAAACCTTGAATAAAAAATACACCTAAGTCCAGACACTCCTAGAAAAAATCATTACATGTGTAGTAGGGTGACAAATAATTGTCAATAGAAAACTTTGAAGAAACAAAACCCTGAATTTCAGATCGGTTTAATCTTAAATGCACGTGTTGAAACCTCGTTAAACAAGTTTTAAAAGCATTGGTACCATATCAATGCTTTTCAAACTTGTTGGTAACTTACCGATGCTTTTAGAACTTGTTTTGTTATTGTATTCTTTACGAATATGCATACATATGGGCTATTCCATGCCAAATCGGACACTTTGATTTTTTTTTTTTTTAGATTTTCCCAATTTGTTTACAGTTTTTAGTACCCTTCGAAAACTTCTTCGTGGTAAATTTTCAGATTTTTAACATGATAATGTTTTTAGGCTGGTGTCTGATTTTAAAAAATTAGACACCTCCTACCCACCTCAGTTTGACTATATGAGCTAATAATTAACGAAAAAGAAAACAAGAATTACTATTTTCATTTTCTTAAAACCAAAAATTTTAATAACTTGGGTTTGTAACTTGGATAATAATACACCTCGTGGTGGATAAACCCGTTTTTCACCAGCTGGTGAATAAAAAGTAACATAATTATATTTCAACAAAAAAAAAATTTTTTCATCAAGTTTTTTTTTTCATAAATTTTTTTTCCCATCAAATTTTTTTTTCATCAATTTTTTTTTTTCTTCAAACTTTTTTTATCAAAATTTTGCGTTCATTAAATTTTTAACATAATTTTGTTTTTCGTGAAAAAAAAAAAAATATTTTTTTTCTTTTTACCAAAACTAATTTTTCCATCAAATTTTTTTTCATAACTTTTTTTTTTCAAATTTTTTATGAATTTTTTTTTCATCGATTTTTTTTTTTTGTTCATCAAATTTTTTTATCAAATTTTTTATTATCAATTTTTTTCTCACGAAAAAAATTTTTTTTTTCATATTTTTATACCCTCCACTCTAGTGATAGAGGGTATATATAAGTTTGTCATTCCGTTTGTAACACCTCGAAATATTGGTCTAGGACCCCGTAAAGTATATATATTTATGATCCTCGATCGATTTTAAGTCGATCTAGCGATGTCCGTCCGTCCGTCCGTCTGTCTGTCCGTCCGTAGAAAACACGCTAACTTTTGAAAGACTTTACAGAGGCTACTGAAGTTTGGCATATATGTTTGTCATTTACCTGGTCAGGTTGGTATTGCAATCCAGCCAAATCGGTCCACTGGTTCAAAAGTTATGAGCAAAAGAGTAAATTTCGGCAAGGGTGTTTCGCGAATTTAGGAGATAAAAAACACTATAACTTTCGAAAGACAATAATGAGACTACTCAAGCTTGGCATGCATCTTTGCCGTTCCCCGGGTCTGTTTGGTTTTAAATTTCAGCTCAATACGTCCAGTGGTTCAAAAGTTATAAGCAAAACCCTGAATTTCAAATTAGTTTCATCTAAAATGCCACGTGTTTTAACAAGTTTTAAAAGCATTGGTGGTAACTAAACAATGCTTTTCAAACTTGTTTAAATTTTAAGCAATGCTTTTTAAACTTGTTTAGTTTTAAAAGCATTGGTAACTTAAAAATCACATTCGAAAAAAATTTTACACTCAAAAAAAATTTTACACTCCAAAAAAAATGTACACAAAAAAAATTTAGTTTTTTTTTTACAAAAATTACAATATTTTGTGTACATACCTACGTTCATTCACTCAGAAATATTTTTACAGTAAAAAAACATTACACTCAAAAAATTTTACACTCAAAAAAAAAATAGTAATTTTTCTTTTTTTAAAAAAAATGACAAAAAAAGAGTTTTTTACTCAAAATAAAATATTTCTAATCAAAATTGTTAATTTTTTCACGTTAAAAAAATGTACTACCCTTTAAAAAATGCATTGTAAAGGGTATTCATAGATTCGGCAAAGTCGAATTTAACTTTTCTACTTGTTTTTTCATAAATTTTTTTTTAACATCAAAAAATTTTTCTTTTCATCAAAAAATTTCATTTTTCACTAAAAATTTTGGGTTCATTAAATTTTTTTACCATAATTTTGTTTTTCGTGAAAAAAAAAAAAAAAAAAAAATTTACCAAAACTACTTTTTCACCAAGTCTAAGATTTTCGCATAAAAAATTTAAATTTTTTTTATCAAATGTACATAAAACAAGTGAGAGTGTTATATTCTTTGGTGCCGAATCTTTTATACTCTCCAAAATGTAAAAACACTTTTTTGCACTATTTTTGCACTCACTTACGAAATGTACAGCTCTTTTGGTTTTTTAATGGGGTCTGATATTTCAATTCGTTTTGCATGGAATAGCAAAATAATATAACATTATTTTTTCTAAAAAAAATTTGCTTTAGCAAGTACACCTAAATCTTCCGCAAAACATTATCATGATTTAATGTTTTGGGCAAGAGTACAAAATTCGAGGGCATTTTTTGATGACCCGTTCAAAAGATATCGAATTTTTAAAAATTGTTTACTTACTTAAACTTCTTTTACTCATAACTTTTTCAATAATGGTCCAAATTTCCAAAAAATTCTTAAAATATTTTTAAGTTTAAATCTAATTTTTGAATGATTTTGAAGATTTTTAAATTTAAATCACATTTTTGAAAATGTTTGTACTCTTCGATTTTTTTAAAAAATTTTTGTGTAAAACTTCTATCAATTCTACAAATTTTTAACGATTATTACTATTTTTTTAAATTTTTTGAAAAAATTTTATTGTAATTTTCCAATCTTAAAATCATTTATACTGCTCCAATGGTGCGTCATAGAGGGGTCATATATAATACCGACCCCCATTAATTTTTACGTCTTAACATTTCTTTGGAACAAACAAATACCCTATCTCCAATTTCTAAGGGGGCTCCCACACAAAACGAAATTTTTTTAAATTTGCTCCAACCGCTTTAACTGCCCTAACAGTACCCTTAGAGCAACAAAATGTATGACCGATCCGCAATATTTTTTTAGTCCAAACATTTTCTCTGAACACACCTACCCTCTATTTTTAATTGTTAAGGCGGTCCCCATACAATTTTTTTTATTTTTTGTAAATTTGTTTTATTAAATTTTTGATAAATTGACATTTTTGAAAAATGGAAAATTTCAAAACGGGTTGTGAAAATTTTCCAAAAAAAAAAAAAAAATTATAGATACAAAACTTTACAAGAATGTAAATTTTTGAGATTGTGGTGCATTCCGTTTTAGTTTGATAAATATTTAAACATGGCAACTCGACAAAAATTTGACCATTTTTCCAATATTTGACCACGCCTCCTAAGCCCATTTTTTTTTAAATTGAAAAACCAAAAACACAATTTTCTTAGTTGCATATAGGGCTATTCATACAGCCTATTCAGAAATGCACGGGACACATGCTTTTCTGTAGCGGGACATTTGGTGTGGAATTTCTCATATATAAAAAACAATTTCCATTAACAAGACAAACCGACATTTAAAGTCCTACTGATGATAACACTAACTGGAGTGTTTGAAACCGGTATGGGAATACCAGAAATGTCTATTATTTTTAGAAATTCAATTTTTCTTCTGCATTTTTTCAACTTGGACCCTTTTAAACTCTTTTTCATAGTTTCGTATTAATTTGTATTCTTTTCCACATATTAAAAAAAAAATAAATACCACCCTATTAACCAAACCGTTTTGTACTGATGACCAACAAACAAAATATAATTAAATGAAACAATAAATATATCTACAGAGACACAACATTTTAAAGACGTCTAAAAGGAAAATTATAGAAAATTCTTACAAAAAAAAGTTTTTCTTGCTCTTAAATATTTAAAATAATAAAAGAAGGAGCGCCCATTGGCAAATGGCTAAAAGAGAAAATGAAGAGTTGAAAAACATTTTACAAAAACTCTTGTACATTGGACGCGATAAGTTGTAGCGCTCCAAAAATTGTTTTGAAATGGCAAAACAGATTTTCAAAAAAAAAAAAAGAGGAAAATTTGGAAAATAAAATTTTTCTTCAAAATATTTCAGTATAAAATAGAGCATTAACGTGAAAACACAAAACAAGAAAACGTGTATTTAAATTGATTTTTTTTTTTTTGGTAAAAAAAATAAAAGTATTTAAAATAATAAAAATCGACAAGTACAAAAATATATAGATGCCAGAAATAATGAAGCACTTAAGATTAAATTGAAAAAAATAACAAAAAACAAAAATATTTCGAAATACTTACAAATTGGTGTGTGATTTTGAAACAAAAATTTGCAAAAAAAACAAAAAGTATACAAAACTAAATGTTTATAAAACATTTTTAAAATAATTATTATTTATGAAAAACCAACAAAATTAGATAATAATAAAATAATAAAAACAAATGAAAAATTCAAACTTGTTTATGAATAAATATCAAAATCTTACCAAAAAAATCTAAAAAAATTGAATGTTTATGAAAAAATATTAATAAACAAAAAAAATTTAAAAAAATTAAATGGAGCAAGAAAAATATTTTGTTTAAAAATTTTAATTGAAATACACAAATTTAAAAACAAAAATTGTTGAGTGATTTATAGCCAAACCCCCACAAAGTTCAAATTCTTTAAAACATGCAAGTGTTTCTGGTGATTACATTTTTATCAACATTAATTATCACAGGTTGGTTTTGAAAATATTTTTTCAATTTAAATAATGTGTCACTTTTTTTTTTTTAAAACACCTCTTTTAAATTATTTTAGCCTCTGCCATTCAATGTTATAATTGTGAATCTGTGACGGAAACAAATTGTGCTGAAGATTTCGATATGGAAGAACATTTTAAAATTGACTGTGATCAGGTAGCACCATCACGTTATATAGTCAATGATTTGGAATCATTAAATGCAACAGCTTGTATGAAAAAAATTTATAAAGGTGAGTGTTTATTATTTTTGGCAATACTGATGCAGAGTTGCCAGATGCGTTTTATATCATGTGGCCATTTTTGAAATTTAAATTTTCCAAAAATCCCCAAGCAAATTTATCAAATCCATCATTTTGTTACCAATCACAAAACAAAATGTCTTTTGTATTAGCAAAAATACAGCAGTTTTTAGGAAATCTTCCTTACAATAAGTGGATAAAGCCATAAATAACTTTGTAAAAAATTAGGGAAGAATACAGGAGGGAACCAAATTTAAAACAACCCTTGTAAAAATCGATTTGATCTTATCTGATCTGATCTGCTATGAACTGAAAATATATGATTGCATTTGATTGTATATAATTGTATCTGATCAGATACAATTTCATGTCAAATTTGCACCAATGTTTAACAAAACCGAAATTTAATTAGATCTCGATTTTGGTCATTTCAGATATAATTATATACAATTAGATAAGATCATATCGCTCATTTACTTGTATAGTGTCATAACTTAAAACGATTGATTTTGCAGAAAACCTGTTTAAAGTTTAAAACTGAAACTTTGTTTACGTTGCAAAAGGCCTGTGAGTAGAAAATGTTATAATGACGTGTTCTCTTCTCAAACGGTGAGTTTAAAAGATTTTAACACGAATTTTTGACATAATATAAAGCAGGATATAACAAATAATTCTGTATTGTTTACCCCAAAATTACATATTTTTAGTTATGACACTATATAAGTAAATGAGCGATATATGGATATATACACACACATCTGATTAGATAAAATTCACTTTTACACGGGAAGTAAAAAGGTTAAATTCGACATTGCCGAATGTATTGATACCCTCCACAATATAAAAAAGATTATTGCAAAAACTTTATGTAAAAAATAAATTACTTTTGAGACAAAAAAATTTGAAAAAAATTGTGAAAAAACATGTTCTGTGTTCAATTTTGTATGTTATATTGAATGCACTAAAATTTTCGAGGTGTCCCCACATTTTCGTTCATAACTCTTGAACCGCTGAGCCGATATCGCTTAAATGCAATACAAAACTTCTCGAGGCAATACGGACAGACAGACAGACGGATTATCGCTAGAATGTCTTAGAATCGATCACTGATCAATAATATATGGGGCATTCCATGTCAAATCGGACACTTTGAAAATTATTTTTTTTTAGATTTTCCCAATTTGTTTACAGTTTTTAGTACCCCACGAAAACTCCTTCTTGGTAAATTTTCATATTTTTTTGATGACCCGTTCAAAAGATATCGATTTTTTAAAAATTGGTAGTTTGTTCCTTTACTCAAACTTCTTCATAATGGTCAAATTTCAAATTATTTTTTTCAAAATTTTTGTTTTTTACGTACTTTAAAAAAAAATCCAAAAAATTCTTAAAAGCGCTCTAATATGCGATTTTTAAGTTTTAAAAATTAAATCTCATTTTTAAAAATGTTTGTACTCTTCGATTTTTTTGAAATTTTTTTGTGTAAAAATTCTATCGATTCTACAATTGGCAAAAAGCCCATTAGGATCGTGGGATAACGATTATTAGTATTTTTTAAAATTTTTTGAAAAAAAATTATTATAATGTTCCAATCTTAAAATCATTTCTACTGCTCCAATCGTGCGTCATAGAGGGGTCATTTATTAGACCAACCCCCATTAATCTTTACGTCTTAACATTTCTTTGGAACAAACTAATACCCTATCTCCAATATCTAAGGGGGCTCCCACACAAAACGACATTTTTTAAAATTTGCTCCAACCGCTCTAACTGCCCTAATAGTGCCCTTAGAGCAACAAAATGTATAGCTGACCCACAATATTTTTTTATTCCAAACATTTTCTCTGAACACACCTACCCTCTATCCCTAATTGTTAAGGAAGTCCCCATGGAATTTTTTTTGTTTTTGTAAATTTGTTTTATTTAATCAGCTTCTACCGGTCCTCTCGGACGCACCATTGGACCGGTGGAAGCTGATTAAATAAAACAATATTACAAAAAATAAAAAAAAATTGTATGGGGACCGCCTTAACAATTAGAGATAGAGGGTAGGTTTGTTCAGAGAAAATGTTTGGAATAAAAAAATATTGTGGGTCAGCTATACATTTTGTTGCTCTAAGTGCACTATTAGAAATTAAATATTTTTTAGAAATATTTTTGTGTAAGAAAAAATCTGGAACGATCTAAACGTGTTTAGGCACTCTCAGTACCTTAAAAATTGTCATTTTGACAAAAAAAAAAAACCAGAAAGCCCTCAGCTGACCCGAAGTCGAACCCTAGATGGATAAAATTAAAGAATGACCCCCATTAATTTTCGCCTCCTAGCATTTTTTTCAAACACACCTACACACAAAAAAAAAACTCGTAATCCCATTTTATCAATATTTGACACTTTTCCTTGTTTTTTAACAAACATTTTTTGATCGAAATTTACATTTTTTTGTAATTTTACAATTTTTCTTGTAATTTTACAAATTTCCAAGGTTTTTTTTAAAGTTGTAAATTTACAATTTTATTGCTAAAAAGCTTGTAAAATTAGCAAAAAGTTCGCAATTTTTGCTAGGAATTCTCGTAAACTATTTAGGAGATAGCAAAAAATCTAGTGAAATCACGAAACCTCCTTGTAAGTTTTATCGTGTCAAAAAAATTGTAAATTAACAATTTTATTGGTTTTTTGTAAAATTATAAAATTATTGGTACAAGGCTGGTAAAATTACAAGGAATTCTTGTCAAATAGGAGGTAGCAAAATATAAAAATAAATTTTTCTTGTACTACGCCACAATCGGACCAATCAAAAAAAAAATTAATTCCGTATATCAAAATCTGCTGATATAAAGTTGAAACCCGAAAATTCTAGTCAAATCCCCTCAACTGGCAACACTTTAGTTGACCAAATTTTTCACTGCACTCACAATCAGTCAAGCAGTATGACATTTAAAATTAAAAAAATAATTATTTAAATGTGGGTGTTTGGTCATATATTTTGGTCTTAAACAACCGCAACAGGAAAGTGTAATTAATCTACTTTTAAATAGAGTAAAACTATAAAAATATACAAATACCGTTGACAAAAAGAAGAAGAATTTCAAATAAATGGTCACAATTTTTTTTAAAGCCTTTTATGGGTTGACAATTTGCTCCCAAAATTTAAGTTCTCATATAAACAAGTTTTACTCACATAAAAGTGCACTGTAAAAGCCTAAAAATATGCTAAATATGTTTAATTTTTCCAAATAACAATACGTTTTTATATATCCCCCATTCAAAAACTTAAATATATAAAGACTATGCAAGAGTCAATTCTTTTTGACGTTTAAAGGTGGTGTTAGTTTTACAAATGGTATCTGGGAAAGCTGGAAATTTTGTTTACCTTTTGTTTTTTGTTTAACTTTGCTGGTTGTTTTGATTTAATTACATTCATTTCATTTTTTTATTATGTATTTTTTTATTTTCAAGTGACACAACAATAATTTTCATTCATAATTTTAAAATTTTTTAATGTTTATTTTTCGTTATTCCCAAATTGTTCCCAAAAAAAAGATTGCCATCTGTAGATAACGACTTCGTTATTACTGACACTACTATTCATGAGTTACCCCTGCCCCCATTGTGGCCACAGTTGAGTCAAATGTATGGTCGACCCCAAATATTTTTTGAACCACGACGTTTTTCCAGAACAGACTTACCCCTCTATCTTTAAGGGTCAATAAAAATCAATCTATTTTTAAGGGTAAAAAAATCAATAAAAAAAAATATAAATAATAAAAAAAATTATGGGAATTGCACTCAAAAAAATAAACTGGTAAAACGCCTGGTAAAATGCCTTGTAATCCCGTTCTACCAATATTTAACAATTTGTTTTTTAAAAAAAAATCTTGTACTTTGCTCAAACGAAAAAAAAGTTTTATTGGTAATTTTGCAAATTTATTTTCGTAATTGTATTATACCATTTTGAAAGGTTATTTTACAAAAAAAAAACTGTAATTTTACAACAAAGTTTTTATTAGGAGGATTCTAGTTGATTTACAAAATAACTGTTATTTTACAAAAATTATGTTATACGAGGATTTATGTTGTTAAAAAAAAACATTTTTTATTTTGAAGATGTTTATTCTGGCTCGAGGTCATTATTTTCTTTACTAATTAATATTCTTATAGCATAATTTTCAAGAAAATTATTTTTTGTTTTAAATTTATTTATGTTGGTCATTTTTGCAAGACTCAATGGACACGTGTTTCAGAATTTGTCAGATTCCATTGTCAAGATTATTACAAAGTAGCAAACGAGTCTAATGACAAATCGTTTATGCACAAACAAAAACATTAGTACATATTCGACTCTATCCACAATGGGAATTAAAAAGACGAAGAAATTGTACTATACTAGTAAAGCAACGATTGTCAATTACCAACAAAAATATTTAAAACATTATACATATGATAGTCCATTGGACTACAACAATATGTTATTTGCTGTTGTGAATGAAATAATACCATATTAGGGTTATTCATCACTATGGCGTGCCAACCATTATGTTCAAATTCTAATTAATTTTAATTAAAAAAAATAAAAATTGTTTTATTCGATCTTTAAAATATTATATTTTAAGGATGTTTATTCTGGCTTGAGGTCATTATTTTCTTTACTTATTAAAACCATGATATTCTCATAGCATAATTTTCTTGAAAATTATGCTATGAGAATATCATGGTTTAAATTAGTAAAGAAAATAATGGCCTCGAGCCAGAATAAACATCTTCAAAATATAATATTTTAAAGGTCAAATAAAACAATTTTGTTTGTTTTAGCTTCACCGCAGCTACAATTTTGCCAAATAATGTTAGGGAAAAATCAACAGTCCCTGTATGTTATGCTGGCAAAAGTGAAAAAAGATTTTTTCCCCAAAATTTTTAAAAAAGTCCAGGAAAAAATTATTTTTTTAGCATAAACAGAATTTTTTCAAACCGTTCTAACCATAGTTTTCCTTCTTTTTTTTTTTTTTTTCTTTGCAGAAAATAAAGTTTTCAAATATGTACGCAGCTGTTACTTTGGTGATGTCAATGACACAGAAATTGGTTGTCGTATGGATCCATCCGTGTTGGACATAACAGATGTTCAATGTTTTGTATGTGATAATGAAAATTTCTGCAATACCGCATTGAGTAACAAGATTATCGAGAATAATTTAACAATGATTTTAACACTACTAGTATTTGTTTTAATGGCAAAAATATTAAATTAGAAATTTAATTTTATTTAAATTAAAAACAAAATTTAAACAAAAAAAATTACGATTTGAAATCTTTCCAAAATAAATATAAAAATAGTTTTTAGTTTGTAGCAGAATTTTGATTTTATAAAAGTTTTATTAATGGTTTTCTTTAAAATAAATATAGAAATCAATTTTCCTTTAATTAAAAGATGAATTTGAATTTGTTCACTTAATGTTAACCTTTAAATTGTAAGAAGATACAAAATCAGTTTTTATGTTGTGCATTAATAAGGTTTTACTTACTGTTGGCATTGAATCGAACCTATATCGCCCGGTTCTTGTGCTTTTTTCACTGTTCCACAGTGTTATTTTAAAAATCAAGGTGTCATCATAATTATCATTATGATCATTGGGTCTCCCACACAAACATGATCATATATTCTAAATAACTACGTCATATATTTCTTTCAGATTTGTTTGGTCTAAATTTATTTTAAATAAATAATTTTTAAAAATATAGCAAATTATTTTACAAAATTTTAGCTCAAAATTAAGATGTTTAATTTTTTTTTAGTTGTTTCTTAATCACAAACAGGAAAACACATAAAAAAATTGTTAAAAATTCTATAAAATCTATTTTTTTTATATAAAAAAAATGCGTGCGGTATTCTTATTAACTATAATTTCAATTATTATATCAACTGGTAATTATAAGAACTTACAAATTTTAGAAAATTAAAGAATTTTATAATTTTTTCACTCTTAGCGATGGCTATAAAATGTTATGATTGTGATTCTATACATGATCCACGTTGCAATGAATACTTTGATCCGGAAGGTGTAAAACAAACCGATTGTGATGATGCTGAAATGCCAGAATATTTGCTGAAATATCGTAGACGTATTCCAGCTACAGGTTGTCTGACAAAATTTCATGAAGGTGGTAAGTAAAACAAGTAGAAAAGTAAAATTCGACTTTGCCGAATCTATGAATACCCTCCACAATGCATTTTTTTTAAAGAAAAGTAAGTTTTTTAACGTGAAAAAATGAACAATTTTTCTTTTTTTGCTATTAAAAAAAAAGAAAAATTATTTTTTTTTTTTTAGTATGGTTTTTTTCCAAGTGTAATGTTTTTTTACTGTAAAAATATTTTCGAATGAATGCACTTACGTATGTACACAAAATATTGTAATTTTTGTAAAAAAAAAAAAAATTTTTTTGAGTGTAAAATTTTTTTTGAGTGTAAAATTTTTTTCGAGTGTAATTTTTAAATTACCAATGCTCTTAAAACTAAACAATTTTAAAAAGCATTGCTTCAAAACTAATCAAGTTTGAAAAGCATTAAGTTACCACCAATGCTTTTAAAACTTGTTTAACACGTGGCATTTAATATGGAGTTCACACTACCGACTTCAACATCTCATAAGTGTTCAAGCGCTAAACGATCAAAATTTGAGTTGTTTCCCCATACATTTGGTTGTTCATCTAAACAATCAAATTCGACTTGTTTCCCTGTTGAACATTTCGCTAAACATTTCAAAGGCAGGGTTCGGTATATTTCCTTTTAATTTTTCTTTATTCTATGCCAAAAAAAAAAAAAAAAATTCATAGCAACCAGCTTCTGTATCGGTCCGCCATTTTCGTAGCAAAACATTGGAAAATTGAGAAATTATAAACATTTAAAAAACTAATAAAAACTACTGAAAAATCAGAAAAAAGTGTGTGTTTTATTTATAATTATATTGGAAAAGCTGCACTAATAGTGAGTTTTGCCTTCCATCGAAGTATAAATATGCAAACAGCTTCGGACAGGTCCGGAACAAAAAACAGAAAAATCTTCCTATTTACTTGGAATGAGTCAATAAAAAGGTGTTCCGTGTAGTGGAATTATGTAAATGTTATAAAAAAATTAAATATCTTGTCTTCCGCCAAAGTTTAAAAGGATTTTAGAAATGCTTTTGCAATTTCTTTCAGAATTAGGTTATGTGCGTTTGTTTACAAACGTTAAACACTCAGCGTTAAACGAGCAAAATGTAGTGTGAACAATTTTGTTTACTTTTTTAAACAAGTGGCTTAAACGAGTACAAATTCTCTAGTGTGAACTCCGTATAAGATGAAACCAATCTGAAAATCAGGGTTTTCCTTAAAACTTTTGAACCACTGAAAAAATTGAGCTTAAATTCAATACCAAACAGACCTGGGAACGGCAAAGATACATGCCAGGTTTCAGTAGTCTCATTATTGTCTTTCAAAAGTTATCGTGTTTTTTATCTCGTAAATGCGCGAAAAACCCTTGCCGAAATTTTCTCTTGTGCTCATAACATTTGAACCATTGGACCGATTTGGCTGGATTGCAACACCAACCTGACAAGGTAAATGACTAACATAAACGGCAAACTTCAGTAGCCTCTGTAAAGTCTTTCAAAAGTTAGCGTGCTTTCTACGGACAGACAGACGGACGGACATCGCTAAATCGATCGAGGATCATGAATATATATACTTTATGGGGTCCTAGACCAATATTTCGATGTGTTACAAACGGAATGACAATCTTATATGTACCCTCTGTCACTACAGTGGAGGGTATAAAAAATGGTATTTAAACAAAAGCAAAATTCCTAAAAAAGCTAAATTGTGAACTATTACGTATGTAAAGGTACGAAAACAAAGAGCATAGACACACCACTTTACCACGCCTCCTTTAAAATTTATCAAATATTTTCCAGATGATTATGAACAAATTCTTTTCTTCAGACCGCATTGGGTACGGATCCCCTGGCTCGAGACCCCGTTGGGTTATTAAAGGGTCGCCATAGATATTGATCCAAAACTTTTGTCCGTTTCGGTCTTCCTTGCTTAGTTTTTGAGATACGAAAATTAGGGGCCTGACAGGGTCTTGAGAATCATATAAGCTGGATAACTCAAAAACTATCACTTGGAGGGCTTTCGAGTATTTTTCGGAAGTGTTCTACGAGACAAGAGCTACAAAAATGCCGCTGAAATTTTTATCGTGGCTGTCAAATTTTAGATCCGAAATTGGGGTCTTGAGACTCCGACAGATATGTAGATCTCGCTTAGTTTTTGAGATATCGCCATTTAAAATTTTTAACTAAATTCCAAGAAGTCAATAACTAAATTCTAAAAACTATTACCTAAATTCTTAGAAGTACAATTATTTTTAGTAAATTTTAACTAAACTTCAACAAAATTGTGGGTGCACACATTTTTAAGAAATATATCTTAAAAATAAAGATCTGTTCCTTAGATTTGGGGAAAATTTCTTTGGCAGTAAGAATTTGTTTCCTTATATTAAAGAACTCCATTTAAAGAAAACTGTGGACTACTTATAAGTAAATTAACTAAGCATTTTTCCTCAAAGTTAAGAAAATTTCTTATTTTTTAGTTAAATTTAACAAAGTTTAAGGAAAATTCCTGAACAATTTTCAAAGAATTTTTTTCCTAAATTTTAGTTTAGTTTTTTTTCAGTGTATACATTCGGCAAGGACGACTTGATGATTTTTACTTGTTTTCCTTTTAAATTTTTATTCAAATTGTCTTCTATATTTTTTTTTTAGTTGACGGAGATCGTTACTTTATTCGTCGTGCCTGCTATTATGGTAATTTGGAAAAAACAAAAGAAGCCTGCGAAGCTATTGATCCTTATTTGCCATATTCCGATATTTTGGGTTGCAAAGTTTGCGATGAAGATTTGTGTAATACGGACAAAGCGGGCATACAAAAACCTTCACTTTATATAATTTTAACTATTAGCTTAGGTTTAGTATTAGCAAGAATTTTTAATTGAAATATAAATATAAATTGATATTAGGGAAAAGTAAATAATAATAATCAACAAATTCCAATAAGAATTACATTCGGAATCGAAATTTGTTGAATGAAGGAAATCATTTTCATTTTAATTGTTTAAGAGATTTTTTGGTAAGTACTGTTTAACAAATATTACATACTACACAGGAAATAATATCGTATATTTTATTTCAATTAAAACTTTAATTGTTTTTTAATTTAATATTAATTAAATTTTTAATTAATATAATTACTTGTTTAATAAAATGTTTAACTTTATTTTAATTAACATTTTAATTGTTATAAAATTTAAAATTAATTAAATATTTAATTAATTGTTTAATTAAATTTTTAGCTTCACTTGTTTTTGTTTTTCACGTGATTCACGCTTGATCACGCGTGAGTGTGACTGAATTCAATTTTACTCACGTGATTGTGAGTAGAGAAAAAAATTGCTTGAGTGTGCGTGAGTAAGATTTTTGCGTGAGTGAGTGTGCGTGAGTCGATTTTTTTGCGTGAGTTTGCGTGATTTATTTTCTCTTCATATTTCCTTTCGTACCAAAAAAGGTACAAAAAAATTGTAAAATTTGGCTTAACTTAAGATTTCATCCCAAAAATAGCAAAGAAAATGTAAAATTTTTCTGAACTTTAAATTTCTCTAAAAATTTTAAAAGATTTTTCAAAATTTTAGTTTTTGAAATTTTTGTTTGTATAAAAAAAGTTTCGTGAGTGTGAGTCAACGTGAGTGTGAGTGAAGCTTGCGTGAGTGCACGTGAGTGTGAGTTGTATCAAATTTACTCACGAGATTGTGAGTGAGTGCGAGTAGAAAAAATATGCTCATAAGTGAGTGTGCGTGATTCGAAAATTCCTGTCGTGAGCGTGAGTGAGTGTAAGTCAAAAATCACTCACGCGTCCATTTCTAATAGAATCCGAATTTAAAAAAAGTACTTTTTAAAGATTTTGTTTCTACAAAATTTTCCAAAGTTTTCCATACTTCAAATTTAAAGTTTCTATTAGGGTGTTCAGCCGATTTATTCTTGTTCGATTAATCGAACAATTTTAGACGAATAATTGTTCGATTAATTTAAAATTGCTAATTTCGATTAAAGGATTAATCGAAGAATTTATGCCGATTAATCGAATAAAAATAATATATGGTTTTTCTGGAAATATGTATAATTTTTTAAATGTTTTAAGTCAAATAAACAAACCAAATGTATGTGAAAAAAACAGTCATGTTTACTAGAGTGGTCCTTATTTTTTTACGGATTTTTGCTGCTCCTCAATCTTGGATTTGTTAAATGGATAAAAATGAGTGCCTAATAAAATTTGGGCCAAATCGGTTTACTTTATGACTGCGCTAAAATCGGTAAAATTTTTGAGTTTTGAGCAGTCAGATAATAAATATAAAACTTTTGTTATATCGGTAATCTATATAAATTTGGCAACAAAAATAGTTTTTGAATTCTACACATTTTTGAAATCTCCAAAATTATTTTTTTAACATTTTCTTAAACAAAATTGCAGAAAACTTAAATTTTGGTACATTTTAATGCTTTTACGTTTTTTTTTTGTTTTTTTTTCTTAATAAAATGTAAAAATACTTGTTGTTAATATTGTTTATTTACTCAAGTAAAATTTTTTCTAAAATTGTCAGAAAAAAATGTTGTAATTTAGAAAATTTCTGAATTTGAAATTATTCGATTAATCGAACAATTTTAAAAATTTATTCGTTTAATCGAATAAATCAAAAATGCCAAATGTCGATTAATCGTTTAATCGAACAATAAAAAAACCCGATTAATTGAACACCCTAGTTTCTATGACCATTATATTAAAGGCACAAAAAGTACCAAAGAACAATTTTTGCCTCTTAGAAACGTAATTTTCAAACAGTACTTTTTTGGCCAAAGGATCCAACATTCCAAATTTCAAGTGTCTTGAATCATTATTTCAGCAAAAATATAAAACGGACCGAAAGTTCACTTTTTAACCCCCCTAGAAACAGAATCTCCAAAAAGTACTATTATACATTTTTTCACCGAATCCGTAGGATCCGTACCAAAATTGAAGTTTCTACGACCATTTTTAAAGAAATATAAAAAGTATTAAAGTACACTTTTTAACCCTTTTTGATCCCTTAGAAATGAAACTTCCCAAACAACGATGTATCCAGGAATTTGAAAAGGGGGGGGGGGGGTCACAAATGTTCCCAAAAGTACTTTCTCCTATTTTTATTCACTGAATTTTTATTCACTGAATTTTTATTCACTGAAGAATCCTGCATTCAAAATTTCAAGTTTCTGGATATATAAAAAGTAGTGTTTCCAATTCGGTTAATCGATTAACCGATTCCTCGATTAATCGCCTCAATTTCGGTTAATGTCGAAACAAATAATTTAAAATGCAAATAATTATTCGACCCGACTAATCGGTTAAAATGGTTCGATTAACCGGTTAATATTAATGTCTCAATATTCTACTATAACTTGTTTCAAACTCTTCCTCTATTTTACAATCACTTCCGAAAAAAGGCAAAACTACAGGAAAAATATTCAGAAACCAGCAATTAACATTTCAGAAACGCCAAATTGAAATTTAGTAGACACCAATTGAAATTCAGAAATCCCAATTAAAATTCTAAAACGCCAATTGAAGATCCCAATTGAAATTCAGAAATCCCAATTGTAAATCAGAAATCTCAATCGAAATTTAGAAACGCAGAATTTTACAAAAGCCCAATTCAAAATCAGAAAAGCTTATAAAAATTCTGAAATCTTGATTGAAACTCCTAATTTCACAAAATTGAAAAGCACAACCAAATTTCTGAAATCCCAATTGAAATTTACAGAAGCCGACTGAAATTCAGCAATTTAGAAGAGCAAAATTAAAATTTAAAATTTTTAAATAAAATTTAGAAGAGCAAAATTGAAATTAAAAATTTTTAAATAAAATTCAGAAAAGATAATTGAATTTCCAAAACGGTAATGAATTTCAGAAATCTCAATGGAAATCCAAATTGAAATTTAGAAAAGTTAATTAAAAATGTATATATTTAAATTTATATTAAGAGGCCACCAATTGAAATTCTGAAAAGCACTATTAAAATTCAAAAATCGCAATTGATATTCAGAAATAACAATTGAAACTTAGAAAAGCCAACTGAAATTCCGAAATCTCAATGGATATTCAGAGTTTAAAAAATCAAAACTTTTAATTTAAAAATTACATGTATAAGTAAATAGAAATTCAGAAATCCAGATTAAAATTCAGAAAAACTCACTTAAAGTTTAGAAATTTTTATTATTTCTAAATTTCAATTGCTTGCATTTTGTTTTACCCTTTTATACATTGTATAAACCCTGAAAATTAAAAGACTGAAAATTAAACTTAGTGCCAGTTTACAGAAGGCGAACGATACACACGAACGAAAATTTTACATGTATTTTGTTGTTGTTACAATAACAAAACACATGCAAAATTTTCGTTCGTGTGCATCGTTCGCCTTCTGTAAACTGACACTTAAAATACTTTTATTTTTTGTTACTTTTAATAAATCGTTTACTTAAATGCAAAATATCAATTTTTAATTGTTTTTGACGATTAACCGATTAATCGCCAATTTTTCCGATTAATCGACCCGAATAACCGATTAATACATTTTCGTCAATTTTCGAATAATGCCCTAACCGGTTAACCGGCAGGGTCGAATAATTGGAAACACTAATAAAAAGTACAAAAAGGAAACTTTTATACCAAAAGTACACTTATACCAAAAAGTACAATTTGTAGAAGAATGTTTTCGCTAAAGGATTTTTTTCGATTATTATTTCAGGAAATCTAAAAAGTACCAAAAGTACACTTTTACCGCTAAAGTACTTTTTCCAAAAAGTTTGTTTTACTGAAGGATTCTACATTCAAAATTTCAACTGCTAAAGCCCACTTCAGACTATAATACTGAGTCGTAAGAAAATACGTATCTTAAATAATACGAAATTTTCTCCGCTTGTCAAAAAATCTTTTAAAAAATCCTTTGCGTATTTACCCCATCACATCTTAAATATTATCAAAATAAATACAACCCTGATCTTATGAAAACCGTATACGTTTTCTCATTTTTAGAGAAAATTTCTAAAAATGAGAATACGTATCCGCTTGTCATTTTTCAATCCGTATTTCTCTTGGTTTTATACCGATTTGTGTTTACACCATACTATTTTATAGATTTTACACAAAATTTTGACAGATATTATTACAAATATTATAGTCTGAAGCCACCTTAAGTATCATTATTTCAGGAAATATATAAAGTAACAAAAGTACAGTTTTTTTTATCCCTTTTTAGTAACCAAATTTCCAAAAAGTATATTTTTCGACCAATAGCAACGAAATTTCAAAAAAAAAGCCCTTTGCAGATTTTTTTCTCTCCGAAGTATCCTTTATTCCAAAAGTTGAGCTTCAGGAACTATAAGTGCCAAAAGTTAACTTTTTTCCCCGACTTAGAAAAAAAAATACAAAAAGTACTTTTATAAAATCATTTTTTTCTTCTCGAAAGATCATACATTGCATATATCAGGTGTCTAGGATCATTATTTCAGGGTATACATTAAAATAACCAAAAGTAAATTTTTTACCCTTTTTACCGCCCTTAGAATCTCAATTTTCACACAGTACTTTTTCAGAGATTTTTTAAATACAACCTAAAATATAAAATTATATTTTGATAAAATTTCACACATGCTTCTCTTTTAAATATATTTAACACTTTTTGAATAAAAAACCATGAGTTTTGGACGCAGACATATGATTTCACTGCATCATTATTGCGCATTAATCAGCGCTGCTTCAATCATAACACCTTTAGCACATTTTGAATGAGAAAAAATTGAGTACACCATTTCCACTTTAGTTTCAGAAAATACAAATTATATTACAAAAAATATCCAATCATATTTTAGACTTTCCAATTATATTTAAAAATGTCCAATTATATTTCCAAAATTTCCAATATAATTGAACATTTTTTAAATGTAATTTAATATTTTTTGGTTATAAATGGTAATATCTGAAATATAAATGGAAGTTTCTGAAATATAATTTGAAGTTTTCGAAATATAATTTGAAAGTTTTTAAATGGAATTGTTTCTTTTAGGCGATATTTTTTCCAAATGCTTGCAGGGCGTCAACTGATTTTCAGAATTAGTCAACTGTATTTAATATTTTCAAATTGTATTCAGAAATAGTCAATTGTATTTCAGATTTTGTAATTTTTATTTCAGAAATTGTTAAATATGCTTCATCTTTATTCTGCTAAAATAGCTCTAAAAAGATATATGAATCCACTACATCTTTATAGCGATTTTTTCAGCGTTCTAAAGAGATGTGAATTCAGAGCATCTCAAGAGCGCTTTTTCGGTGTATCCAACTAGCGCTCTAAAGTGTGACATCGCCTTAGAGAATCATGCATGAATTCAGCAGGTTTGGATGTGCTCCTTGACTCGAGTTTCCTTTCCAAAAGCTGCTGCCAGTTCAGCAAAATTTCTGCTGGGAAAATTCTTCCCTACATAATTTTTTTTATTTAATTGTGGTCATGTCAATCCTTTACTAAACAGTTTAGAATGATTTTAACAGCACTTAATATGAATTTATATTTACTACACCATTTACAGATGTAATTTGAAAAATATCAATTGCAAATCGAAAATTCTATTTATAATTCGAAGATTTCATTTGTAATTTGGAGATTCCATTTGTAATTCGAAAAAGATCATTTGTAGTTCTAAAACGATCAATTGTAATTCAATTGTAGTTCGAAATCGATCAATTATAATTCGACAAATATCAATTAAAATTCGAAAAAGATCAATTGTAATTAAAAAAAGATCAATTGTAATTCGAAAACGATCAATTCTAATTCGAAAAAGATCAACTATAATTCGAAAATTCCAATTGTAATTCGAAAAAGATTTTTGAATTACTATTGATCTTTTTCGAATTACAATTGGTCTATTTCAAATTACAATTGGTCTATTTCGAGTTACATTTGATCTTTTCCGAATTAAAATTGATCTATTTTGAATTACAATTGGTATTTTTTGAATTACAATTTATACTTTTCGAATTTCAATTGATCTATTTTGAATTACAATTGGAAGCTTTGAATTACAATTGATGTTTTTCGAATTACAATTGAAGTTTTTCGAATAACAATTGATCTTTTCCGAATTACATCTGTAATGGTTTAGTTTTACTATTATTTTATTGTACATAAATAGTATAAATAATTTTTTATTATGGACCAGCGACAATATTCTATTGACTAGGATATCATTCCCAACTTTTGTATACCAAATTAATTTTTTTTTTTATAATAATATTTCTCTTTGATCCTCACCATCCGTACTTGGGGGATTCACTAAATTATGAATTAAATGTCTTTGTAATAACAACTGCTGATTAATAGCCTGTACCCATTGGTCATGTAATACAGTTGTATTAGGATAGCAAACAATATTCAGGTCCGAACAATTTGGATCTGTGGAACTCAGCGAAAACCGATTGCCACTCAATTCTTTCAGATGCAGTTTATTTAGCTGGAATAGAGGAAAAAAAATTATTTTGTTATAATTTAGCTGTTAAAACCCTTTTTCGGGATTTTATTAAAAAAAAAAACCAACTTACCGGTATTTGTAATCGAAAATCATATGTGGGATTAGCATATTTATTTTTGGCTTCATGTATATTCGTAAATATGATTATGCGCTTAAATAGAAACACATATAATTTTCGCTTTCTTCCATCGTAATTACAAGTTAAACGGCCATGAATTAATAGTTTCCCTTGAGCCGATACAAGACCATCAAAGTTTTTAATACCTTGTAGAGCTGTAAATTCATCGATATCTTTGCAAACCTCCTACAAAAATAATATTCAAAATATTGTTATTCTAAAGAAAAGGTAAAAGCAACCGGTTAAAATTTATGTCTAAAATACCACTGTGCAACAAATTTAAGGTTATCTAGAATTTCTTGAATGGAACCAATAAAATGAAAGTATACCATTAGCAGACCAAAACCTGCTATGGGCTTTAAAAACTTAGTTTAGTTCAGAAGCGGATTCAATAAATTTCTTTGAAGTTTTCAAAACACTTCGGGGGGTTTGCTGTACATCATTTACAGATGTTATTTGAAAAAGATTTATTGTAATTCGAAAAATCTATTTGTAATTCGAAAATTTCATTTGTAACTCGAAAATTATTTTTGTAATTCGAAGATTCCAATTGTAATTCGAAGATTCCAATTGTAATTCGAAAAATATCAATTGTAATTCAAAAAAGATCAATTGTAATTCGAAAAAGATCAATTGAAATTCGAAATATGTATATCAATTGTTATTTGGAAAAGATCATTTGTAATTCGAAATAGATTAATTGTAATTCAAAAAAGATCAATTGTAATTCAAAAAATATCACTTGTAATTCGAAAAAGATCAATTGTAATTCGAAAAAGATCAAATGAAATTCGAAATTGATTAATTGTAATTCGAAATAGATCAATTGTTATTCGAATAAGATCAGTTGTAATTCATAAAACGTCATTTGTAATTCGAAAAAGATCAATTGTAATTCGAAAAAGATAAATTGACATTCAAAAAAGATCAATTTAAGTTCGAAAAAATCAATTAAAATTTAGAACTGTAATTTGAAAAGATCAATTCTAATTTAAAAAAGTTTTTTTTTTTAATTCAAAGATTCCAATTGTATTTAAAAAATATCAACTGAATTTCCATTGACAATTATCCATTATTATATTATCCAAAATTTTAATTTTTAATAACAATTGGAGTCTTCGAATTACAGTTGCTTTTCGAATTTCAATTGATCTTTTTCGAATTACAATTGATCTTTTTCGTATTACAATATATATATTTCGTATTACAATTGATCTTATTCAAATTACAATTGTTCTATTTTGAATTACAGTTGATCGGTTTTCGAATTACAATTGATCTGTTTCGAATTCATATTGATTATTTTCGAATTACAATTGATATATTTCGAATTACAATTGATCTATTTTTAATTACAAATGATCTTTTTCAAATAAAAATTTATCTTTTTCGAATTGTAATTCCAAATTGATCAATTTTAATTTGGAAAATATCAATTGTAATTCGAAGATTCCAATTGTGATATTACAATTGATCTATTTTGAATTACAATTGGTCTTATTCGAATTACAATTAATATTTTTCGAATCACTATTGATGTTTTTCGAATTACAATTGAACTTTTTTGAATTACAATTGGTCTATTTCAAATTACAATAGGCCTTTTTCGGATTACAATTGAACTTTTTCGAAATACAATTGATCCGTTTCGAATTACAATTGAAGGGCCTACCCAAAAACTTGTTAAGCAATATTTTTTGGTGTTTTTTGCCTTTTACTGATGTTCCATTGACAAATTTTTGGCAGAAGTCTTGCTTAAACCCTTCGTACAAGTATCTCGAGAATAAAAGTTGTGCAAAAGTTATATTTTCTACATTATTTTAAAAGTTTTAAGACAAAACCCACCATAAAATGAAATGTTGCTTATCGAGTTTTTACAATAAGCCCTTCAATTGATCTTTTCCGAACTACAAATGATATTTTTCAAATAAAAATTGATCTTTTTAGAATTTTAATTAATCTTTTTCGAATCACAATTGATCTTTTTCGAATTACAATTGATCTCTTCGAGTTACAATTGATCATTTTCGAATTAATATAATATAAATATAACTGATAACAATTGATCTTATGCGAGTTACAATTAAAAAAATTCAATTGATCATTTTCAAATTACAATTGATGTTTATCGGGTTACAATTGATCATTTTCGAATTAAAATTGATCTTTATCCCATTACAACTGATATTTTTCGAATTAGAATTGGAATTTTTTAATTACAATTGAAATTTTCAAATTAAGAATGAAATTTTGGAATTACTAATGGAATCTTCGAATTACAATTAATCTTTTTCGAATCCCAATTGATGAATAACAATTGATCTTTTTCGAATTACAATTGATCCTTTTCAAATTACAATTGAACTTTTTTGAATAACAATTGATCTTTTTCGAATTACAATTGATCTTTTTCTAATTAATCTTTTAAATCACAATTGATCTTTTTCGAATTCCAATTGATCTTTTTCAAATTGCAATTGATAATTTTTGAATTACAATTGACCATTTTCGAATTACAATTAACCTATATCGAAAAACAGTTGATATTTTTCGAATTACAATTAAAATTTTTGAATTACAATTGAAATTTTCAAATTACAAATGGAGTTTTCGAATTACAAATGGAATCTTCGAATTGCAAGTATAATCTTCAAATTACAAATGGAATTTTTAAATCACAAATGGAATCTTCGAATTGCAAATAAAATTTTTGAATTACAAATGAACTTTTTCGAATTACATCTGTAAATGGTGTATTATTGGTATACTTTTATATCTTTTTTGGTACTAGTCTTTTTGATGTCTGTGCACAGACTTAAGCATTCATATTTTTCAGATTTTTTACCTTTACTATCCGTAGGGCTTCATGTAGACTGCTCAAATCATCCAATAATTTATTTCTTTCAACATGCTTTATAATTTGAGCAAGCAAAAGTCTATAACGACCTGGTCTTTGAACTGGTGTTATAAGCAAATCATTTATCTGTAAAAAGATTTAAGAAGTTTTTATTAAAAATAAATAAATTTACTTAAAGAGAGGAGGGCTAAATATGAGAATCGGAATTCTGGAAAATTTTAACATTGTGGTATAGGAAGAACAAAGCTGCCAAGAACGGACAGTACCCCCATAACGGAAATAGGAATTGTGACCAAACAGATCGCGGTCACACCACCCATATTTGTTATGGGGAATATGTGTTTATATATTTATATATAGTTTGATCTTAACTCACCAATAATTTATGTCCCAATTTCTTTTTAACTTGATCGAAATAATCTAAATTCGTATTAACTAGATAATCCGACAACTCTTTATTGTTACAATATTTGGCATACATATGGAAGTGATGTTCATTTTGTATAAAAACTTTGCCGAATTCCTTGGGTGAATTCACATGTTGTTTTAGTGCTTTAGAAAAATAACTGAAAAATATAAGAAATTATAAATTACACAGCCCAATAGAAAAAACGGTTTTGACCCAGAAACTAGACCCAAGAATATTTTTGTATTTTGACCTCCTAAATCCAATTCCGCTATCAGAATTCTATCGTCAGGTTTTCTGATAATCTTACACGAAATTTTCTGCAATGTCCACAGAGTCCAAAAAGTCCGCAAAGTTCGAAATACATAAGATAAGATAAAAAAAAAAATCGATCTGACAGATCAACGTTTAGGTGAAATTTTTTCTTCAACTTTTAACTTTCCCAAGTGTCCTTTTAACTTTCCCAAGTCTCCTTGTCCTATATCTTTTGTGGTACAAAATACAGGCCAATCAGATTAAATTAGGACATGGCGACTGGAGATCAATCTTTTGATTTTTGAAAACTTTAATAAAAATACCACATATACCAAATCGGTTTTATTTGAAAGGGAAATTCTAGGCACATACTTTAGTATGCAGTTTTTATTTTTTAATGTTCGGACTTTCCTTTGCGGTCTTTCCTTTTAATATTACAAGAAAACCCAACGATAGAATGTAATTCTGATGCCGAAATTGAATTCAGGAGATCAAAATACAAAGAGAATAGTGTCTGGATCAGAACCTTTTTTTCTTTTTGGGGCTGTGTTATCATAGAGTAATGACTCCAATATTAACGGAGGTTTAAACAAAAAAAACAGCTTTCATGTGAGCAATGTTTAAACAGCTATAAAAAAATAAATATGCAATAGTTTTAAATTCTGTTTTTTTTTTAATTGAAAGATAAACTATTTAAATATATTTTTTAAATTTTATAAAACAAAATTTGGTCAGCTAGAATTTCCAGGGTTGCCACTCAATTGCAGAATGCTTTTTTTCAAAGGACAAAATCGGCTGCAGTTATACAGCAAAAACTACTGAACCGATTTTGATGAATTTTTTTTTGATTTGTATATTATATTAAATTCTCTAGTACTTACCGTGGCCATTTCTGGAAAAATATGGATTTTTGTTGAAGTTATGCTAACGTAAACTTTAAAAATGGAAAAACTTTAAAAATTGAAAACATAATTAGGAAAAAATTAAAAAAATGGCCACGGTAAGTACTAAAGGATTTCATAATCTACAAATTAAAAAAAAATCATCAAAACCGGTCCAGTGTTTTTTCTGTAATTTTGTCCTTTAAAAAAATCATTGAGTGGCAACCCTGGAAATTTTAGTTGACCAAATTTTGTCTCATAAAATTTTAAAAATATTACAATAATTTGTCTTTCAAATAAAAAAAAAACATAATTAAAAACAAGTAAGAAAGTTATAGTCGGTTAAGACCGACCATATAATACCCTACACCAGTGTTTTCCGAAAAATGGGTCCCAAGTCCAAACATGGACCGATTGGATCTATCTTTTGTTAGATCTTTAATTAGTATAGAAAACACTCACAAAATTTTAGTGGAATTGGCTTATTTTTGATTCCAATAGACCGATTTAACTTAATATCGGTCGAAATTTTTATAAAGGAGTCCAAAAATGATCTGAATATCTATATATATAAAAATGGATGTATGTATGTGTGTATGTATGTATGTTCCGTATGGACTCGAAAACGGCTGGACCGATCTTAATGAAATTTTCAGGGAATATTGAAATTTTCAGGGAATATTCATAATGACATCTATATATAAAAAACGGATAGACCGATTTTGATGAAATTTAACCCAAAGATAGTACTAACCGAGTACTAACTTTATGCCAAATTAGAGCGTGATCGGACAAGTGGGATTAAAATGCCATGCTTTTTTGCCTGTGGGCTGAGGGGTGGTCAAAATCGATTTTTTACATTGCACCACTAATGACATCTATATATAAAAAACGGATGGACCGATTTTGATGAAATATAAACCAACGATAGAACTAACCAAGTACTAACTATGTGCCAAATTAGAGCGTGATCTGACAAACGGGCGTAAAATGCCATGCCCCTTTGTATTGAATGTTATTTATGCATGCTCCGCAATAACGCAAAACTGTTGATTCGATTTTAATTAAATTTTAAGCACCAGTGCGGAACTATAGAACACATACACGTATGCAGGATTGTTTTTTCAGGGCCCAACAACAACAACAACAACATAAATATAAAAAAAAAATTGTTGTTGTTGTTGTTGGGCCCCCCTCTGAACACGTCGTTGATAGGACATGTTATACTACGATTAAAAAAAGGGGCGTAAAATGACACACCCCTTTGTACAATCACGCAAAAACAGCTGAACCGATTCTCTTGACAATTTCACTACAAACAGTGCTAACCAAGTGTATATGTAGGCCATATAAGATCGTAGTTGGATAAAAGAATCAAAATTGCAACGCCCTTTGTACTGTACTAACCACAATTGAACAAAGAGGCGTTTATTGCCACGCCCCTTTGATTTATACTGAACGTTATATCTGCCTGTTTTGAAATCACGCAAAAACGGATAAGCCAAATCTGTCACTACTGATAGAACTAACCGAGCGGGAACTGTAGGTCATATGTAGAGCGCGATTCGGCAAAAGGGTATAACATGTCACTCCCGTTTTTCATAAATAAAAAGTTATTTCCTCCTCTTTCGCAATCACAGAAAAACGGCAAAACTGATGTCAATGGAATTTGCAGCACAGATAGTACTATTCGAGGATGCAGCATGGAACTTTAGACTGTCACGATTCGATAAAAATGTGTTCAATGACACGCCCCTTTGTATAATACTTAACGTTATGTCTGTCTGTTTCGAAATCACGCTAAAATGGCTGAACAGATTTTGTTGAGATTTCTCTATAGATTGTGCTAACCGAGGGTGGAACCAAATGTTACTTGCTGGACTCGGACCGGTGCTTTAATTTGGTCCGACACTAATTAAGATGCAATATAAAACAGTGTTTTTCTTAGGGCCAGCAACGCGGACCGGGTATAGCTAGTATTAAGATAAAAGTAGGTTGCCAAAGTACACCTTTAGCACCTAAAAACAAAATTTTAATCAAATATTTCCAACTTTCATGAATTTTGAGCGATTTATGTGAATATCGGGAGGGTGTTTTGTATGGGGACTACAAGAGGGACTGGTACGATTCCTTTAAAATTTGGAATGATAATTTGTGAATATAAAAAACGATTACCTAGCAAGTTTCGAAATGATATCTGTTATAATACGCTAATAAGAGTCACTTGAGTCAAATTATAGGGGAGGTTTGTATGGGGGCCAGGTCTAAACATGGACCGATTTTCCCCAATTTCAATAGGCTTCGTCATTGGTGCAAAAGAAGCTTAAGTTTAAAATCGGTTTATAATTGCGACCTGTATCGTGTTTACATGGACGGACGGACAGACAGACGGACGGACGGACATCGCTCAATCGACTCAAAAAGTTATTCTGAGTCGATCGGTATACTTAAAGGTGGGTCTAGGACCAATATTTCGAGTAGTTACAAACATCAGCACAAAGTCATTATTCCCTGTACCACAGATTGGTGTAGGGTATAAATATTGCGTATGTATTTTTTTATAGCTGTTTAAAAATTTGCTCACATGAAGGCTGTTTTTTTTTTCTTTAAACCCCCCTTAATAGGATCCGTTTTTTTTTTTAACTGTGTTCTTATTAATATTTTGGATTCTTAAATTAAAGATTAAACTGAATAAACTTTAAAGTCCATTATTTTAAAATACTTACTCTCTATGCCATTCATAAATTTCCACAATATTGGCAAATATTAAATAGCCACGATGATCTTTTAAATTATCGGGTACTGGTATAGTTGTATTTTTATCCCGAAATTCTTCCATATAACTTTAAGGTAAAAATTTAAGTTTTTGTAAATTTAAAAAAGAATTTTAAATTTTATTTAAATTAATAAATTTATCTTATCCATACCCATTTACAATATCGCCCATTATTCTAATATATTCGTCTTCAGTTACTATAAGTTCAATCAATGGCGGAATGGGATGTTTTTTAAATTCTTTAAATGATTTACCAAATTTAGAAAAATTATCCGTTGCCATTTTTTTCTATTGTTGTTGTCTACATTTAACACAAAGTTCGAAAAACAGACCTTAAGGGTCTTACAGTTATTAGTATAATAAAACAATTAATCACTTTAATTTAAATAAACCGTAAAGAGTTTTTATTATTCTTTTTTTAATTAGCTCTAAAAACCGCAATAAGTAAAACAATGTAAATAAAGAACTCAGAAATAAATTTGAACTTTTGTGTTAGTAATAAATTTTAATTTTTTTTTACCTCACTTATTTTAAATTTAAAATTAATCAAACGGTTTTCGAGATATAGGTATTTGAAATTTGCAATAAAAAAATATTCTTGTTCCTACGTTGAAGTTTTTTTTCTTTTAAAAAATCTTAAAATTTCTTTCCCATGACCCTTTCATGAAACGGACTATTATTTTATAACAAACTTCGATCAAAATTTAGGATTTTTGGAATACTTCCACTAAAAATTTGGATTTTTGAAAAAGTTAAGAAAATAAAAAAAAAAGAAGTAAGAAAATTGTAGTCGGTCAAGACCTTACATATAAAACCCTACACCAGTATTCTATAGTATGGAAAATGGGTCCCAAGTCAAAACATGGATCCGATTGGATCTGTGTAAAAATACATACAACGCGTGTAAAAAAATATTTATATCAAAACATATCTCCTTTGATAAAAACATATATGGATCATATCTAAATGGATATATTCAGATCTACTCCATGTCTATCTGACAATTTTACATATATGAACATATCTGAAAATGTCTGATCATATATGCCATATATGCCAGATAGACTCAATTTACGGATCAAAACATATCTGAAGCAGATATGAATATATATGGAGTAGATCTGGTTATATCCATTTAGATATGATCCATATATGTTTTTATCAGAGGAGATATGTTTTGATATAATTATTTTTTTGCACGGGAAACGAAATTTGAGTGAAACTCATTTTTAGGCGGGGTCTATTTTTATGGGGGGAAATTGACCTTTTTAATTTTTTTACGATTTACGCCTACACTCAAAAAAAAAAGTGAACTAAAATCTGGGAAAATTAACTCAATTTTGAGAAAAAGAGGGAATGATTTGGCTCCAAAGATTTTTTTTCTTGGTTTTAGTTCATAATTTTCCCAAAAATAAGGAAAACAAAGTTATTTAATTTTAAGCCAATTTTAACTAGAAAATGGGAAAAATTATACTTCACATTTTAGAAATAGATTGGGTCTAGACCCTGGACCCATGGGTTAGGACCCATTTAACCCGTTGGGTCCTTTAAGGGTCCCCATAGATTTTGAACCAAAACTTGTGTCCGTTTCGCTCTAACTTGCTTAGTTTTTGAGATACGGTAATAAGGGGCCTGATAGGGTGTTAAGAATCTTAAAAACCGGATAACTCAAAAACTATTAATCGGAGGGCTTTCGGGTTTTTTGCGGAAGTGTTCTACGAGTCAAGAGCTACAAATGCTGTTAGACGTTTTCTCGTGTTGGCAGTATTTACCGAGATATGTGGATATATAAAATCTCGGAAATTTCAAATTTTAGATCTAAAATTAGGGTCTTGAGACCCCGACAGATATGCAGAGCTAGGCTATTCCATATTTTTCTTTGTAGTCTTTCTTTTGAAAATTTCATCCGTTTTGCTCTATCTCGCTTAGTTTTCGAGATATCGCCATTTTGAATTTTTAACTAAATTCTAAGAAGTTATTTACTAAATTTTCAGAAGGCATTAACTAAATTCTAAGAAGTAGACTTCCTTAATTCAAAGAAGAGAAATACGATGATGTGTTTTTTAGTAAATTTTAACTAAACTTGAACTAAATTGTTTTTTAAGAAATATGTCTTAAAAATAAAGATACGATTCTTAGATTTGTGGAAAATTTCTTTGGCAGTGAGAATTTTTTTCCTAATATTTAAAAAATCCATTTAAAGAAAACTGTGAACTAATTATAAGTAAATGAACTAAAATTTTTTCCTCATAGTTAAGAAAATTTCTCATTTTTAAGTTAAATTTAACTAAATTTTAGGAAAACTCATGATAAATTTTCAAAGACATTTTTTTCTTAAATTTAGTTAAGTCTTTTTTTTCAGTGTATTTAAACAAATTTAATATAGGCATGTGTGGCATCAGATTAAAGGTATTAAAAATACCTATCTCGTGGTGCTAACAATGGGCCAAAGAAATAAATATTGTTCGACTTATTAACAAAAATGTCCTAAAATTTTGGTATTTTACTCAATATGACGAAAAGTTGTGCCTGTTTGGACACGTTATTAGCACAAAAAATCCGCGGGTGACACTAGGGAGACATCCCTTGTAAGTCCAGAAATGGTCCAACTACAGATTTGATAACATTACCAAAGTACACGTTTAACACCTACAAACAAAATTTTAGCAACACATTTACAATTTTCATGAATTTTAAGAGATTTATATGAATATCGGGAGGGTTGTTTGTATGGGGGCTACAAGAAGGACTGGTCCTATTTTTTTTTAGTTTGGAATAGTGATTCGTGACTATGAAAAACGGCTACCTGCTAAATTTCGAAAGGATACCTATAAAAATGCGAAAGGATACCTGTAATTACCCAGTCAGAAAAATACAATCGCAAAAGCGTTGTGAAAGCGTTGTTAACGGCTGTACGAGCGTTCTGTATACCAACTTCAAAGCGCCTTCAGATGATCCGAATGATAACATCGATCTACGCTAGGTTTAAAGCGTTTTAAAAGCGATGTAAGAAAGTGCTTTGAGAACGTTTTTTTAAAGTCATCAAAGCGCTTTAAAAACCCAAAGTAAAGAATTTCTGTTTTAGTTCGGGTATAATAATTTGTTTGATACAAAGTGAAATCCGAAAGAAAAAAAATTTTTTGTACTCCAAAAAACTTAGAAAATTTTTTTAAAAAATTTTCGAAACTTAGAAAATTAAAAAAAAAAAAATTCTAAAAACATTTTTGATAATTTTTTTACTTAAAAAAAAAAATGTTATTCAAAAATAGTTTCGGAACTTCGAAATTTTTTTCCAAAAAAAATCTAAAGAACTCTTAAAACGCTTTTCGAATACGCTCGCAAAGCGTTACAAAAAAACGCTTTGAGATTGCTTTTTTTTTGTTATAGTGCTTTCAGAACACTTTTCAAAAACGCTCGCAAAGCATTTGAAAATAGCGTTTTGAGAACGCTTTTTTTTGTTACAGTGCTTTCAGAACGCTTTTTTTTAGAACCGTCGTCAATTTCTGCTTGGGTAGAGTCATTTAATCCAAATTTAAAGGCATGTTTGTATGGGGCTTGGTCTAAACATAGATCGATTTCAAAAAGGCTTCGTCCTTAGGGCAAACGAAGCTTAAGTTTCAAATTTCAGCTAAATCGATTAATAGGCTTGTTTTTTGCAGACCGGATTAAGATTAGGATTAACTTAATTTAGTTAAAAAATGGGTCAAATCAAGTCCACAATTTTTGTGGATTTATTTTTACCCTCCAACATTTTTTTAAAACACACCTTCACCCTATCTCCACTCCCTAAGTAGGCTCCCATACAAATTATAGTTGGAGCAAATTTTATAAAAATGTAGTTTTCAATGGAAGCCTACTTAGGGAGTGGAGATAGGGCGCAGGTATGTTTTAAAAAAATGTTGAAGGGTAAAAATAAATGCGGGTTGGTCTCACTAATGACCACTCCCGGACGCAACATTGGACCGGTAGAAGCTGAATAAATAAAGAAAACTTACAAAAAAAAATATAAAAATAAATTGTATGGGGACCGCTTTAAGAGTTAAAGATAGAGGGTAGGTGTGTTCAGAGAAAATGTTTGGACTAAAAAAATATTGTGGGTCAGTCATACATTAGATTGCTCTAAGGGCACTTTTAGGGCAGTTAGAGCGGTTGGAACAAATTTAAAAAAATTTAGATTTTTTCTTAGGAATTGGAGAAAGGGTATTAGTTTGTTATGAAGAAATGTTAAAAGTACGTAAAAAAAACAAAAATTAAAAAAAAAAAAAAGTTGCAATTTGGACCATTATTGAAGAAGTTATAAGTAAAAGAAGTCTTAGTACAGGAACAAATTACCAATTTTTAAAATTCGATATCTTTTGAATGAGTCATCAAAAAATCTAAAAATTTACTACGAAGGAGTTTTCGAGGGATACTAAAAACTGTTAACACATTGGAAAAATCTAAAAAAAAAATTATTCAAAGTGTCTGATTTGACATGGAATGCCCCATATAGTTTATGGGGTCCCCGACCGATATTTCGATGCGTTACAAACGGAATGACAAAGTGAGTATACCGCCATACTGTGGTTGGAGGGTATACAAAATAATAATTGCAAAAATCCCAACAAATAATACCAAATTCCCCCAAATTTTTTAAAAATTTATTCAAAATTCGCCTAAATCTCCAAATCCAAAGAAAGCACAAGTTAAGTAATAAGTTCCTAAACTATTCTTAATTTCTTAAACATTTATTAATTTATTTTATTTACATAAATTTAACGTTGTAAAATTATTTCTTAAGGCTGCATTCATTCTATATGAAATTGAGATGATTTTATGATTTTTCTTTATGCTAGTACAATTTGAGATGATTTTGTAAATCACTATGTCATTTTGTTCAATGGAAAATCACGTAGTTATTTTAAAATCACGCATGTCTCTATACAGCAGTGGTGGTCATTTTTTGATTTCCTATGCCAGCGGCCAAAGGTTAAAAAATGCTGCTTGTGCGACGTCTGTTGCTTTGTTGACTTCTTGCTTGCGACTACCACCCAAGCATAAATGTTAGAGTATGTGTGTGTGACCACCACTGTTATACAGTATAAGCATTAGTTGTTTATGAAATTTCAAATAAATAAAAAAAAATTTCAAACACTTCATATTAACATTTCTTTTGGTTGTCTTATTTTACGGCCATCATTATTATCAACATCAGGTGTAATTAAATTCATCAAAAAATGATATTGATATAATAATTGTTTTCTTAAGACCTCCACCCATTTGATAAAAGAGTCCTCATTATCAGCTGTACAAAAGATATTGCAATTTTTTCCAGTAGTTGTATTTATACAGCTGAGAAAAAATGTTCGATCTGTTAATTCAGACATTTCTGTTTTATTCATCTGTAAAATAAAGTAAAAAAAAGTATTAGAAATCAATTAAAACTAGTTTTTTCTAGTTCGAGGTCATTTATTTTCTTCATTATGAATTAAACATATATGTGAATTAATCTGTACTTTCCCGAGTAAAAAAGTTTATATCTAATTATATATAATTTGATAAAATTATATATAATTATATATATTTGATAAAATTAGATAAAATTATATGAAGGGCTTACTGCAAGAACTTGATAAGCAACATTTAATTTTTTTGTGTTTTTCGCCTTGTGCTGATGTTCCATTGACAGATTTTTGGAAGAAGTCTTGCTTTAACCATTCGTACAAATATATTGAGAATAAAAGTTCCCCGAGTAAAAAAAAATTGTATGGTAAAACATGTTATCTTATAAAATTATATATAATTTATTGGATCTGATTTTGCTAAATTTCATCCGAAAATTGGCCGCGCCAAAGTTATCTCATAACATCATATAATATATGAAGTTACAGTTTAATATTCGATTGTATGTGATTTCATCCGGAAATTGGCCGCGCCAAAGTTATCCCAAATTATCTATTATCATGATTTTGTATTAAATATGATATAATATGATGTAATTTCATCCGGAAATTGGCCGCGCCAAAGTTATCTTAAAATATCCAATATCATGATTTTATATTAAATTGGATATTATATAATGTAATTTCATCCGAAATTTGGCCGCGCCAAAGTTATCTTATAATATCTGATATCTTGATTTTGTAAAAAAATTATTGGATAAATTTTTATCCAAAAAATGTTTCTGTTTTTAGATTTATTTTTAGATATAATAATGTCAAACTGAAAATTAATAAAAAAAAAACTTCGAACGGACGGGGATTAGAACCACAAGTCTTCCGTTTTGTAATCGCAATCTCTACCCTCTACACCAGCGGACGTTGTTAGCAAAGAACAACTTTAAAAGACTAAGTTTTAAATAAATTGATCGTATCTAATTATATCAAATTGATCTAACATATAGTAATATATGATTATATCCAATTAAATATGTTATTCACTTGTACACAATTTTCAAAAAGACTTAGAAAATTTTTGATAAAATTTGCAAAAAAAAAAAATTGGAATGACGTACAGCGCTATTAGGGGCTTCCATGGTAAGCTTAAACAATAATTTTAATGTAGCGGTATGCCTTATTTCCAAGTCATAGGCTTCCAAAGTGAAATAAGACTTTGGCTTATAAATTTGAAATTTTTCATGGAATCAGGAAATCAGAATTAGATTTGAGATCGGGATCCAAAAATCATTTATAATTTGATAATTTAAAACAAATATAGCTATTATTAATTATATAAATGCAATATAAATTTTTAAAAATGATTGCAAAAATTCAAAAAGTAAAATTTTTTAAGTTCTAAAAAAACAAATGCAATAAAAAAAGTGTTTTCTATTTAAAAAAAAATAAAAAAATATATTTTTTTCTGGAATCGAACTCGGGTTCCCAAAAATGATAGATAATTTTATAATAAATTAAATATAGTTATATATAACTATATAACAGCAATATAATTTTTTAAAAATGATTGCAAAAATTCAAAAAAAGAAAAATTTTTAGTTCTAAAAAAAAATAAATGCAATAAAAAAGTGTTTTCTATTTAAAAAAAACAAAAAAAATATATTTTTTTTCTGGAATCGAACTCAGGTTCCCAAAAATTATAGATAATTTTATAATAAATCAAATATAGTTATATATAACTGTATAAAAGAAAAATAATTTTTTAAAAATGATTGCAAAAATTCCAAAAAAGAAAATTTTTTAGTTCTAAAAAATTAAACGCAATAAAAAAGTGTTTTCTATTTAAAAAAAAAATAAAAAAAAACTTATTTTTTCGAATCGAACTCGGGTTCCCAAAAATCATATGTTATCTTATATGATACAATAAAAAGTTTTGTATAACCATATATGTTGACACACAAAATAAATTTTGAAATACTGGCATATATAATTATATATGGCTAGTTGTTTGGTCAAAAAAATATTTTTTTTATACATGATTATATCAAAATATATATTTCATTACATATGCGACCATTTATAAATATATATTGAGTTTAGACGAAATTTGCGTATATATAGTACCATACATACACAGATATGTTATCGTTTAAGACACATATAATTATATCTATTATTTTTGTATGGAAATTTTTTTAGTATGGAACCATATATAGTTTTAAATGGTATTATATTAGTCATATATAATTATACATAAATTGATACTGGATTTTTTGTTTAGTAAAGTCCTATACATAATTAGATATAAAGTCACGTATAATAATGTATGAAATCGGATTAAGTTTTATGTGCAACGTATGATTACATCTACCATTTATATTAATATATGTATTTTTTATTTTTTAAATGAATACCTATTAAATCGTGCCTTTGTCAACACTTTCCAAAATTAATTTAAATATTAATATTAGTGTTTTTTTATGTATTAGTTTTAAGATATTTTATGTAACAATATTTTCGTAACTACATCTTAGCAGTACTGTAATTTGTATAAGATTTATTCTTGTTGTGCTGTTTTTTCAAATAAATAAATAAATAAATAAATAAATAAATAAATAAATAAATAAATATTATGAACAATATAATTAGATATGATTTTATATGACATCATTTAAAAAAATTGGAAAATTTCAAAGTGAGATATAATTTTATACTTTGACTCATATAGTTGTATATGGTTTTATGAAAACATATAAAATAATATACATTTATATAAATTCCTTTTTACTCGGGTCTGCAAAAGTTTTATTTTCTACATTATTTTAAAAGTTTTAAGGCAAAAACCACCATAAAATGTGGCTTATCGAGTTTTTACAATAAGCCCTTCATATATAATTAGATAAAATTATATATAATTATATCCGATTTTTTTTATATAAAATTTGATAAAATTATATATAATCATATCAGAATTTGTTTTTTAACAAAATTTTATATACCCGAGTAAAAAAGTTTTTGATATAATTATATATAATTTGATAAGAAATTATATCAAATTATATATAATTATATAAAATTTTATATATAGAGGTCAAATTTTCCAAAAAATTGTATAAAATTATATAAAATTATATATAATTTGATAAAATTATATATAATTATATACAGGATTTGGTGGATATAATTATATAAAATTATATATAATTTGATATAATTTTATATAATTATATCCACCAAATCCTGGATATAATTACATATAATTTGATCAAATTATATATAATTTTATAGAATTTTATCCAACTTTTTAGAAAATTTTAGCTCTTTATATAATTTTATATAATTATATATAATTTGATATAATTTTTATCAAATTATATATAATTATATAAAAACTTTTTTACTCGGGTATATATGGGGCATTCCATGTCAAATCGGACACTTTGAATATTTTTTTATTTTTTAGATTTTCCCAATTTGTAAACAGTTTTTAGTACCCTTCGAAAACTCCTTCGTGGTAAATTTTCAGATTTTTTTGATGACTCGTTCAAAAGATATCGAATGTTTAAAAATTGGTAGTTTGTTCCTTTACTCAAACTTCTTTTACTCATAACTTCTTCAATAATGGTCCAAATTTCAATTTTTTTTATTTCAAATTTTTTTGTTTTTTACGTACTTTAAAATAAAAATCCCAAAAAATTCTTAAAAGCGTTCTAGTATGCGATTTTTAAGTTTTAAAATTTAAATCTCATTTTTAAAAATGTTTGTATTCTTCGATTTTTTTGAAATTTTTTTGTGTAAAACTTCTATCTATTCTACAAATTTTTTGTTCAGGAGGATCGTGGGATAACAATTATTACTATTTTTTAAAATATTTTGAAAAAACTTTATTGTAATTTTCCAACCTTAAAATCATTTCTACTGCTCCAATGGTGCGTCATAGAGGGATCATTTATAAGACCGGCCCCAATTAATTTTAACGTCTTAACATTTCTTTGGAACAATCTAATACCCTATCTCCAATTTCTAAGGGGGCTCCCACACAAAACGGCATTTTTTAAAATTTGCTCCAACCGCTCTAACTGCGCTAATAGTGCCTTTAGAGCAACAAAATGTATGACCGACCCACAATATTTTTTTAGTCCAAACATTTTCTCTGAACACACCTACCCTCTATCTTTAATTGTAAAGGCGGTCCCCATACAATTTTTTTTTATTTTTTGTAAATTTGTTTTATTTAATCAGCTTCTACCGGTCCAATGGTGCATCTGAGAGGGATCATTAGAGAGACCGACCCCCATTTATTATTTCCATACAACATTTTTTTAAAACACACCTACGCCCTATCTCCACTCCTTAAGTAGGCTCCCATACAAATAACAGTTGGAGCAAATTTTATAAAAATTTAATTTTGTATGGGAGCCTACTTAGGCAGTGGAGATAGGGCGTAGGTATATTTTAAAAAAATGTTGGAAGGTAAAAATAAATGGGGTCGGTCTCACTAATGACCCCTCTCGGACGCACCATTGGACCGCACTATGGTTCCAAATGCATTTTTTTTGGCAGAAATTAAAAAAACAAAAATTTACAAATTTCCAAAAGCTTATACAGTTTCTCAATGGCAACACTCCAAGCCATTAAGAAAGTATAATGAAAAAATTTTTATGGCAATACTGTCAGTCTGCCAGGGTTTCAAAGTTGATAGTTTTAAGGCGTATTATTAAATCGGGATTAAAACCATATTACAATTATACTAACAGCAAATGGGAAAAAATAAAATTATAAAAAGGCTAAAAAGGAAAATTGAAGCCCAAGAAAAGTAGTTCTTATTAAAAACTCCAATTTGTAATTCCATGCATCTTTGGCGTTATTCTTGGGGGTTGCGGTTTTAAGGATTTTGAAGCCAAAATAGCCTATATCTTTCGTGGACAAAAAGTTGTGTTTGGGCACGAACTTGCATGAGTCTTCAAATGTGAAAGTGTTTTCTAGATGGTCTATTTAATACTAAAATTAACACCTAGCCAGCATTTTTCGGCAAACTCTCACAATTGCCATTTGAGTTTAGCACAAATTTCGGCAAAATTTTCGGTTTTTTGCGAGACAAATCTTTAAATTTTTTTTAACTATAATTTTTTTGGCTTTAGCCAAGCTAACTGACTACTAGAAATTTATTATGGTTGATAATTTTTTTTTCCAAAAAAAAAAAAAAAAAATTTCAAAAAAAATTTGCGAAATTTTTTTTTTTTTTTTTAAATTTTTTTTTTTTTGAAAATCGTTTTTTAATTGCGTAAAGAGTTAAAAACCCATTCCAGATTCAAAACTAGCGACATTGCTTCATTTTTGGAATTAATGCCAAAAAAAATTGATTTGGGACCATAGTGGACCGGTAGAAGCTGATTAAATAGTGTATTCAGAGAAAATGTTTGGACTAAAAATATATTGTGGGTCGATCATACATTTTGTTGCTTTAAAGGCACTATTAGGGCAGTTAGAGCGGTTGGAGCAAATTTTAAAAATGTCGTTTTGTGTGGGAGCCCCCTTAGAAATTGGAGATAGGGTATTAGTTTGTTCCGAAGAAATGTTAAGACGTAAAAATTAATGGGGTCGATCTTATAAATGACCCCTCTATGACGCACCATTGGAGCAGTAGAAATGATTTTAAGATTGTAAAATTTCAATAAAATTTTTTCCAAAAATTTAAAAAAATAAAAAATAAAAATAATTTGTAGAATCGATAGAAGTTTTACACAAAAAAATTTCAAAAAAATCGAAGAGTACAAACATTTTCAAAAATGAGATTTAAATTTTAAAAATCGCATACTAGAGCGCTTTTGGGATTTTTTTGAGATTTTTTTTTTTTTTTTAAGTACGTAAAACAACAAAAATTTTGACAAAAAAAATTGAAATTTGGACCATTATTGAAGAAGTTATGAGTAAAAGAAGTTCGAGTAAAGGAACTAACTACCAATTTTTAAAAATTCGATATCTTTTGAACGGGTCATCAAAAAAATCTGAAAATATACCACAAAGGAGTTTTCGAAGGGTACTAAAAACTGTTAACGAATTAAGAAAATCTAAAAAAAAAATTTAAAAGTGTCCGACTTGACATGGAATGCCCCATATATAATTTTATATAATTTTATATAATTTTATCAAGTTATATATAATTACATGTAATTATATAAAAAAACCTTTTTACTCGCTTTCACTCTTCGGATATTCTATCAAGAAATTTTGCTAACGTCAAAATGAATGTCTATGCAAAAATTCAGTCAGTTTTCTCACACTTATTTAACTGGGCTACATCTGGCCCATTTTCGATACATAGTACTTACCGGAATTTGTAAAAATTTCTTAAAAGAAGGACTATCATATGCATTTGGGCCATCCTTTCTATATGTAAAAATAATATGTTTCTTGAAGAGAAACGTATAAAGCAAACATCTTTTATGTTTTTCATGTGTACAAGTCAAGTAGCCATGATGTAGTAAGACACCAAGATTTGGTATTAATTCCTCGATACCTTCCACAATTCTATAGTCATTGACATAAGTGTTGATAGACTAAAATTTAAAAAAAAAAAATTTTCGTTTATAATAAAATTTTTAGAAAAATTAAATTCTGATTAATTTTTTATTAAACAATAAAAATTGTTTTATTCGACCTTTAAAATATTATATTTTGAGGATGTTTATTCTGGCTCGAGGTCATTATTTTCTTTACTAATTAAAACCATGATATTCTCATAGCATAATTTTTAAGAAAAAAAATTTTTTTTGTTTTAAATTAATTTATGTTGGTCATTTTTGCAAGACTTAATCGACACGTGTTTCGACATCTGACATATTCCGAAACACGTGTCGATTAAGTCTTGCAAAAATGATGTTGGTCATTTTTAAAATTTAAAACAAAAAAAAAATCATTTTCTTGAAAATTATGCTTTGAGAATATCATGGTTTTAATTAGTAAAAAAAATAATGACCTCGAGCCAGAAAAAACATATTTTTTGAAAAATATTTAAAATTTTTTTTTTTAAATATTTTTAATAATTTTTATCTTTTAATTATCGACAATTTGCTCACCTTTATGATATTTGCAGCTTCATACAACTTGGGTAAGTGTTGGTATAATCCAGCGACTTTAATATGTTTTATGATTTCAGCCAATAAAAGTTGATAATTAGCTAATCTTCGGACGGGTGAGTTTAACAATTGACTAATCTGAAATGAAACATCATAAAAATTAACAAAAAGTATTAAAAAAATGGAGGAAATATAGGGTAAATATTAGACTGCCCAGAAAAAAACAAAGTTGTTATTTTCTTGGGGGATACCTGCGAATTTTGTTCCTTTTTGTGCAAAAAAATTTCGGTTTTTTTTTGGGATTTTTAAAATAATATCTAGAGGTCGCGATCTCGCGTTTTATAACGATTTATTTTTTTTGAGTTTTTTATTATTTTAAATTGTTAAATATGATTAATATGATAAAATATTAATAATTTCAGACAAAAAAAAAATAAATTAAAAATTAAATATCGCTCATTCCATGAGATGTCTCCCAGCATCTAATCAAATGTTCTTTAATTTATTTGAAATTTCGCACACAGGTACACTATGGAGCAATTAAAATAAATTCGTTTTTAGTTTCGCGAAAATCCACGAATTCGCGAACGCGAATATATTCGCGAATTCACGGATTTTCTCGGAACTAACAACTGATTTATTTTAATAGCTTCATAGTGTTCAAGTGTGCAAAATTTCAAATAAATTAAGGAACATTTGATTAGATGCTGGGAGACATCTCATGGAATGAGCGATATTTAATTTTTAATTTAATTTTTTTTTTGTCTGAAATTATTAATATTTTATCATATTAATCATATTTAACAATTTAAAATAATAAAAAACTCAAAAAAAATAAATCGTTATAAAACGCGAGATCGCGACCTCTAGATATTATTTTAAAAATCCCAAAAAAAAACCGAAATTTTTTTTGCACAAAAAGGAACAAAATTTGCAGGTATCCCCCAAGAAAATAAAAACTTCGCTTTTTTTCTGGGCAGTCTAGTAAATATGGGAAATCATAAAAAAAAAATTGCACCCATTTTCTTGGCTTAGTTTTTGTACTTTTGGCATTTTTTTATATTTCCAGAAAAAATGGTCACAGAAACTTGAAATTTGTAAAGTAAAAAATCCTTTTTGGAAATTCCGTTTCCAAAAGGGGTAAGAGGGGTGAAAAAGTTTACTTTCAGAATTTCTTTTGTTCCTATCCTGACATAATTTTAATTTAATTTTAGTTACTTTTTATATATCCTAAAATAATTGTCACAAAAAAGTTTGGAATGTAGGGGCATTTCACAGACTCAATTATGGAAGTGGAACAGTGGTTTACTCGTAAAGCGCAAAGCAAATATTTTTTCGGAATAAAACCATTTTTATGCAATTAAATTCCACTTTGATTTTTGAAAGTGATTTCATTCCAATAAAAATAATATTGTGTACTTTTGTTACTTTTATTATTTCTTGAAATAATGATCCTAGACACATGAAGTTTGGATAAAAAAGTGTTCTGAAAAAAGTACTTTTTCCAAATTTCTTTATTTAGGGTTTTTTTTACTTTAGCACTTTTATATATCAAGAGAAAATGATCCCAGAAACTTGAAATTTGTAAAATTAAAAATTCTTTTTGAAAATTTCGTTTCAAAGATGGGTAAAAAAGTTTAATTTCGGTAATTTTTTTGTTCCTATCCCGACATAATAGTTTTTGAAACATGAAATTTTGAATGCAAGATCCTTCAGTGAAAAAAAAAATCTTACTCACCACTTCTTTGCATCCCAATTTCTTTTGTACTTTTTCAAAATATTTAGAATATTTCTTCACTAAATACTTTGATAAGGTCATATTTTTACAATATTCAGCATACATTTGAAACTTTGACTCATTTTCAATAAAAACTTCAGCCAATTTGGAAGGATTATATTGATTATTTACCAAAGATCTTAAAAAGCAACTAGAAAGTATGGAAAAAAACAACATTAAACAATAAAAATTTAAAAATAATTTAAAAAATTATACCACTTTATGAAAATAGCGGCTTATGATTGTTACACACAGAAAACAAATTTGCTAATTTCCAACTGAAATTTAGTTGTTACAACAAAAAATCGGTGAATGCATTTGAATTACGGTTGAATGAACTAAATATCGGTAGTTACAACAAAATTTTGTTATTACAACTGTCTTTTAATTAAAGCAACTATAAAATTCGTTAGCCACATCAAAATGTAGTAGCAGCAACCGAATTTTGAGTTAATACAACTGAAAAATTCAGTTGGAAACTTATTTTTCTCTGTGTATGTTCTTATATTAAAATACTTACTCTCTGTGCCATTTAAATATTGCTTGAATATTTCCAAATACAAATAGACCTTCGCCCTTCCTAAGATTCCTGGGAAGTATTATGGTACTTTGATTATCACGACATTCCATTAAATAGCTATTTCAAAGAAAAATTTAAAAAAAAATATATTTTTTTTTTTTTTTAACAAAAAATTGAATATTAACCCTTTTCGCAGTAAGGAACTCCCGCTCCATTTTTTTGTAAATGTTTTTATACCCTCCAACCACAGTATGGGGGTATACTCACTCTGTCATCCCGTGTGTAACACATCGAAATGTAGGTCGGGGACCCCACAAAGTATATATAATATTGATCCATGATAGAATCTAAGACATTCTAGCGATGTCCGTCCGTCCGTCTGTAGAAATAACGATGCAGTCCAAACTAAAAGAGCTAGACTCCTAAAAATTAGGCAAGAATATCTCTTATGTTACTGGTAAGGTTAAGTTCGAAGATGGGCAAAATCGGACCAGGGGAAAAAAAGTTCCCCCTTGAAGAACTAAAGCGACCCCTGAAAAATACGATATTTTTACGATTTTTTTTTTTTATTTTTGCTCAACAAATGTAACATTTGTATGCCCCCACCAACTTTGCCGAAAAATGTTATGTAGGTAATTTATCAAGCTTTAGTTTAAGCTTAATAGCCTCCAGATTAGGTAAATAATGAATGTGTTACGAGGGTCGATGTGAAAAATAAAATAATTTATAGACATTTTTCAGTCGATTTTTTCCAAGTTAAAACATTAGAAATTTAAAAAAAGGTCCAGTACTTTTTATAAGGTGATCGTATAATTTTTCCAACAACCCTAACTAACAGATGAATTTTTTAAGTACAGTAGCAAAAATCCACATATTTTGACCTCCAATTCTTTTGACCAACAATTTTTTGTTAACAAAAAAAATTTAAATTATCTTAATACATCCTTAGCATACACTTAGGTATACTAAAATTACTAAACAATAACATATTTTCTTTGTTTACAAAAAATTGGTGGTCAAAAGAATTGGAGGTCAAAAAATGTGAATTTTTTCTACTGTACTTAAAAAATTTCACTGTTTGTTTGGATTGTTGGAAAAATTATTTGATCACTGAATAAAAACTATTGGACCTTTTTTAAATTTCTAATGTTTTAGCTTGGAAAAATCTACTTAGAAATATTTTTTAACAATGTTCTGAAAAATGTCTATAAATTATTTCATTTTCCACATCGACCCTCGTAACACATTCATTATTTACTCAATTTGGACGCTATTAAGCATAAATTAAAGCTTGATAAATTATATACATAACTTTTTTTTAAATAATACTCGTTTGATAATAATAACGTTTAGTATAGTTAACTTAGTCATTAACAAATTTTATCTGCCATAAAAAAGTTTCCAATGTATTGTCGCCCACTGTATGTCGAGCTAGACTATTCTATGTTTTTCTTGGTCTCAAAATCTAAGACTTTTTTTTGGTCTCAAAATCTGGGACTTTTTATATAGGAAAAATGTCTCAGAATCTGAAACTTTGTCTATACAAAAAATTTATCTGAATCTGAGACTTTTTCTATACGAAACATATCTCAGAATCGAAAAACTGAGTTGGTTCTCTTTACAAGAAAACAGAAAATAGAAAATTTTAATACTCCGAAAATCGATGGAACGGCGCTGGTTTTATCACCGTCAGCAAAATTCTTGGGGGTCAGACTGGACTCTAAGCTAAATTGAAATGAAAATCTTAAGGAAAGAACAAGGAAAGCATATGCGGCGCTTTACTCATGCCGAAAACTTATAGTTGGGAAATGGGGTATGAAACCTAAACTTTTTCACTGGTTGTACACTGCTGTTGTTCGACCTGTGGCAACATATGGTTGTCATGTTTGGTGGCCAGTGGTTCAAATAGGGGTACATGCGAACAGATGTACTAAAGTAAATAGAGCAGCTTTATTGAGTTTGACAGGTGCAATGGGTTCAACCTCTACAGCATCCCTAGAGATTCTTTTAGGTATTACGCCATTGGATCTCCATGTTATGGAGACGGCGGCCATAACGCTCACTAGATTGCATCAACTTGGGTGTTTACGAAATCGAACAGTTCGGCATACTGAGATTCTGGGTGGTCTGGTTTCTAATCTTAACACGGACTATAAGACTCCGGTTAACATAGTCGAAGGAAAAATAGACGTATTATTTCCATCGCTTGATGACTGGATGATGGATAATGTTGATTTCTCTCAGATAAACATTTTTACGGATGGTTCAAAAACCGAGACAGGCACAGGAAGTGGTGTGCACTGCTCTGAATTAAGTATTGATGAATCTTTCCGCTTGCAGAATGATTGCAGCATTTTTCAGGCGGAGATCTTTGCGATCGCCAAGGCAGCGGAGCTAATCTCGATGAGGCCAATATTCTACAGCGATATTGCTTTCTTCATCGACAGCCAAGCGGCTTTAAAGGCGTTAACTACGGATAATATCAACTCCAAGGTAGTCATCCGCTGCCACAGTGAACTACAAGTTTTCAGGGAGCAGCACAAGGATATTAGAGGTAATGAGAAAACGGATGTGCTGGCGAAGGCAGGCGCAAGCCTTCCACATGAGCTCGCCGTTGAGGGAGTGTTTCCACCACTCTCCCTTACTTTTCATAATATTAAGCTGGACACTAGAAACAAGTGGAGAAATAGATGGACGATATCAAATGATAGCATACAAACGAAAATGCTATGGGACGAAAAATCGCTGGGTAACAGCAAAATTCTTCTGGATATGGACAGAAGACAGATAAGATCAGTAATAAACCTTATCACAGGGCATAATAAACTCGCGAAACACATGGTAAGAATCGGGGTTATGTCAGACGATACTTGCAGATGGTGCAATGAATCAGTCGAGGACAGCTTCCATTTCTTATGTGAATGCCCTGCATTAGCATTTAGAAGATTTAAATGTTTAGGTTCTTATGTCTTTCAGGATATTCAGGACCTTCGAGGTATAAACCCTTGGCTACTCATGTCATTCATACAAGCGACAAAGTGGGAAACGTAAAAATGCGTTTTCTTGGGTAAGAACAAAATTGAATGGAGAGAAGGAAGGAAACAATAGCAGGAATCATAATGGGCCAAAATTGGCCTTTATGGATGTCATTCCAAACAAAATTTTTTTTTTATTTTTTTTGGGATTGGCGTCATCCTCATTAACCTAACCTAACCTATCTCAGAATCTAAAACTTTTTCTATACGAAAAATTCTTAGAATCTGAGACTTTTCCTGTACGAAAAATGGTTTAGAATCTGAAATTTTTTTCTATATGAAATATGTCGCGCTAGGCTATTCCATTTTTTTCTTCGTAGTTTCTTTGTCCCCGAATCTGAGCCATTTTCTATACACTCAAAAAAAAATCTGTAAAACGACAAGAAAAGTTTGTATTTGTGTGGTTTTGTGTTTTTACTAGATTTTTTGCTACCTCCTATTTTACGAGAATTTCTAGCAGAATTACGAGCTTTTTTGTAATTTTACAAGATTTTTACCAATAAAATTGTAAATTTACAACTTTTTTGGCGCAATAGAACTTACAAGGAAATCTCGTGAATTTACTAGTTTTTTTTTTTTTTTAAACCTTGGTATTTTGTAAAATTACAAAAAATTGTAAAATTACAAAAAAAATTTAGATTTCGATCGAACATTTTTTGTTTAAAAACAAGAAAAACCGTCAATTATTGGTAAAATGGGCTTTTTAGTAATTTGACAAGGTAAAAAGTATTTTTTTTTAACAAATAATAAAAATTGCTCTAAAAACAGAAATATGATCATAAAAAAATTAAGCTTTATTTTTTATGTAAGCGAATTTATTAGACTTTCGTGCCTTCCGTGAAATCGGGGCCTTGGGCATGCGCATCGTATGCCCTAATGGTTAAAACGATACTGCAGACGGACATTGCAAGATCGACTCAAATCTATCAGTTATACCAAAATTTTACCGAAAACATTGTCAGTCTGTCAGTCGGTCCATCTTAAGAGTACTTACCCATTAACAATCTTGTGTAAATTTATTATATAATCTACTTCAGAGGATATAAGTTCGACAATTGGAAATATTTTTTCTTTTTGATTAGTTTTTATTGTATTTTGAGTAGTATTATTCTCCAAATTATTATTGCAGGTATTTTCCAGAAATAGTTTCACAATTTTCAAATTATAAATTGAAGAAACTTTATTTGACATATTTGACATATTTGATAAAAGCTTGCAAATATTACACAAACTTGTTGGTAAATGTTCTAAAAAATTGTTAAAGTTTTTGATAAATTAGTTTGAAATTACACAAACAAATTTATTTATTATTGTTTGTTCAAGTTACAAGACTAAAGTAGTCTTAAAGCAAAAATATTATCTTTTACAATAGCTTTCTTAAGATCATTTAGTCATAATCGGGCTATTTTATAAAGCTAAAATTATATTCTATTCTCTGCTCTTCGCTTTTGTGGTAGGTTATCAGTAGATAAATATTTAAAATAGAGTTGGAAAATTTCTTGATTCAGAGGGTTTCTTCACTCTCGTACTTTTAAGTTAGTTTTTAGATAAGGGCAATTTCTAATTTCTTCTGCTAGTTGGCATTGTTGAGAAATGACGTAAAATTATATTTTTGTGGAGAAGTTTAAAAAAATATATAAAAAAATAATAATAAAAAAAATAATAATTAAATTTAAAACAGAAAAATAATTTTCTTGAAAGATATTCTATTAGAATATCATAGTTTTAATTAGTAAAGGAAATAATGACCTCGAGCTAGAATAAACCTATTCAAAATATAATATTTTAAAGCTCGAATAAAACAATTTTTATTTTTTAATTAAAATTAATTAGAATTTGTAAAAAATAAGTTTAAAACAAGTTTTACTTAAAAAAAAGTAAATGATAAAAACCATTTTTTTTTATCAATACTTTGGAAAAATTTGTAAGTTTACAACTTTTTTGGCGCAGTAAAACTTTTCGTAAATTTGCTAGATTTGTTTTTTGGAAAATTATCATGCAAATTTGTAAAATTACAAAAAAAAAAAAATATATTTCGATCGAAGTTTGTTTGTTAAAAAACAAGGAATACTAACAAATATTGGTAAAATGGGATTACGAGACTTTTTCTAGGCGTTTAAAAAAAGCGCTTTTTTGACAATATTAACTTTTCGACAGGTTTTTAACATTTTCGTGCTCGAAAACCGTAAGTCGTACGAGAAAATTTATTAAAAGAATATTGTATATAAAATTATGAAGATTTAAAATTTAAAAACAAAAAAAATTGTTTTTTTTTTTATTTCAACAAAAAATGTTGAAAATCATATTTGACTGTTCTTTTTTCCTGGCAAGGACACCATGGATTAACAAAATCAAAATTTTGTATTAAGGTTTAGAATGTCCTTTTAACGCTGGTTAATTTTTAGAGAGGTGTTTTTTTGTATTGTTGAGCAATTAATTTTTAAAGTTTGTTAGATCTCTCCAAATATTTGATTTTTTTCGAAATTTTGGCAAAAAATCAAAAATTAAGATTTATCACCAACTTTAAAAATTTATTGCTCGACAACACAAAAAAACACCTCCCGGAAATTTTAAGAGCTTTAAAAGGACATTCTAAACTTTAATAAAAAATTTTGATTTTGGAAATCCATGGTGCCCTTGATATGACATTCCAATATTGTTTTGTTAAATTTTTGTTAAATTTTTTTTTTTAATTTTTTTTTTGTTTCTACATAAATTTAAAATCTCCATAATTTTATCAACAATATTGTCACAGAAATATTTTTCGTACAACTAACGGTTTTCGAGGAAAAAAGCACAAAAAACTGTCTGGAACCAACTATTTAATTTTTTTGCCAAAATTTTGAAAAAAAAATCAAATATTTGGCTTTCTAACAAATTTTGAAAATTTATTGCTCAACAATACGAAAAAACACCTCTCTGAAATTTTAACAGCGTTAAAAGGGCCTTCTAAACTTTAAAAGAGAATTTTTCTTTTGGAAATCCATGGTGTCCTTTCCTGGAAAAAAGGACATTCAAATATTGTTTTAAAAATTTTTTGTTGAAATTTTAGAAAAAAAAAATTTTGTTTCTAAATCTTGAATCTTCATATTTTATCTACAATATTGTTTCATAAGTTTTTTCGTACGACTTACGGTTTTCGAGTACAAAAATGTTAAAAAACTGTCTAAAAGTCAATATTGTCAAAAAAGAGCGCTTTTTTACACGCCTATATCTTCCAAAGTATTGATATAAAAAAAATTGGGTTTTAATCATTTACGAAGCTCTATCAAATAACCAAAAATAAATAAAATCGGTGATCCGTCAGTTAAATTTCCCATGGATTTGCTCAATTATTGTCTTAAATATAAAAGTTAGAGCAAAATACACAAAATGAGGTAATCATCAAAAATTTCCCAAATCTATTTTTGTATTAAATTTTCTTAAAGTTTTTATGTGCAAAAAACTCCTTCAATAAAAGCCTTACAGAAAAATAGACAAAATCTGCCGATCCCATCAAAAATTTTCGAAAACCATTTTTTTTATGAAATTTTTCTTAAAATCTTGATTTGCCATTATTTCCATTGATAAAATAGTTAGAGCAAAATAGAAAATATTTAGGATAACCATCAAAAATGTCAAGAAATCTCTGTTTGCATAAAATTTTTGTTAAAATTTGTATTTCCAATTATCTTCTTAAATAAAAAAGTCAGAGAAAAATATACGAAATCTTGAGATCCCCATCAAAAATTTCAAAAAATATATTTTTTTGAAATATTCCTAAAATTTTCATTTGCAATTGTCTCCTTAAATAAAAGAGTAAGAGCAAAAAAGGTAAACATTTGGGAATCACCATCAAAAATTTACAAACCCTATTTTGGTATGACATTCTTCAATAAAAGTTTTAGAGCAAAACAGACGAAATCTTAAGATCACCTTTGAAAATTTCCAAAAATTTATTTTTGTATAAAATTTTCCTTAAAATCTTTATTTGCAATTATCCCTTTAAATAAAAGAGTATGAGCAAAATAAACGAAATCTAGGGATCCCATCAAAAATTTCCAAATCTATTTTATGTGAAATTTTTGTTTAAGTATTTATTTGCAATTATCTCCTTAAATAAAAATGAGTTTAAGCAAAATAATCAAAATTTGGAAATCGATCAAAAATATATTTTTATAAAAATGTTTCTTACATTTATCTCCTTAAATAAAAGAGTAATAGCAACATTAACAAAGTCTGCAGATCACCACCAAAAATTGTTGGTGTATAAATTTTTCTTAAGATATGTTTTTTCAATTATCTCCTTAAATAAAAGAATTAGAGTAAAATGAAGAAATCTGCGGATCGCGATCATAAATTTCCAAAAATCAATTGTTGTATGAAACTTTTCTTGAATTGTTTTTAGCATTTATCACCTTAAATTAAATAGAGCCAAAAAATTTACTTTTGATTGTAATTATTCTTTAAATCTTTTTATTGCCATGAATAAAATAAAACAAACTGGAGAAATTTGGGGATCCCATCAAAAATTTCCACAAATCTATTTTTGTATAAAATTTTTCTAAAAATCTGAATTTGCAATTGTTTTCACGAATAAAATAGTTAGAGAAAAATACGCGAATATTTATTTGTAATTATCGTCTTTAATATAAAAGTTAGCGCAAAATAGACAAAATTAGGTCGTCAAAAAAAATTTCCCAAATCTATTTTTGTACGAAATTTTCTTAACGTTTTTATTTGCAAATATCTCCTTCAATAAAAGCCTTACAGAAAAATAGACAAAATCTGCCGATCCCATCAAAAATTTTCAAAAACCTTTTTTTGTATGAAATTTTTCTTAAAATCTTGATTTGCCATTATTTCCATTAATAAAAAAGTTAGAGCAAAATAGACAAAATCTTGGATCACCATCAAAAATATCCACAAATCTCTTTTTGTATGAAAGTTTTGTTAAAAAAATTTTTATTTCCAATTATCTTCTTAAGTAAAATATACGAAATCTTGAGATCTCCATGAAAAATTTAAAAAAAATCTAGTTTTTTGAAATATTCTTAAAATCAAATTCTGATAATAATTGTTTTATTCGACCTTTAAAATTTTATATTTTGAGGATGTTTATTCTAGCTCGAGGTCATTATTTTCTTTACTGATTAAAATGATTTACTACAAAGTAGCAAACGAATCTAGTGACAAATCGTTTGTGCACAAACTAAAAATAATGACCTCGAGCCAGAATAAACACCCTCAAAATATGTTCTTAAAATCTTTATTTGCAATTATCTCCTTAAATAAAAATTTTCGTATCACCATCAAAAATTTACAAAAATCTGCCTTTGTATGACATTCTTAAAAAAAAGTGTTAGACCAAAACAGACGAAATCTTGAGATCACCATTAAAAACTTTTCAAAAATCTATTTTTGTATAACATTTTTCTTAAAATCTTTATTTGCAATTATTCCCTTAAATAAAAGCATATGAGCAAAATAGACAAAATCTGAAGATCCGATCAAAAATTTTCTACATCTATTTTGTATGAAATTTTTTGTTTAAATCTTTATTTGCAATATCTCCTTAAATAAAAAAGAGTTTAAGTGAAATGAACAAAATTTGGGTATCACCATTAAAAATATATTTAAATAAAAATTTCTCTAAAAAAAATATCTCCTTAAATAAAATAGTAAGAGCAAAATTGACAAAATCTGGAGATCACCATCAAAAAATTTTCAATTATCTATCTGTGTATAAATTTTTCTTAATACCTATTTTTTTTTTTCAATTATCTCCTTAAATTAAAGAGTTAGAGTAAAATAAAAAAAATCTGGGGATCACCATCTCAAACTTCCAAAAATCAATTTTTGTATGAAATTTTTCTTACATTTATCAAATAAAATAGTTAGAGCAAAATTGACGAAATCTAGAGATCACCGTGAAAAATGTTAAAAAATTTATTTATATCTGCATAAAATTTTTCTTAAAATTTTTATCTGCATCAAATTTCTCTAAAATGTTTTTTTTTTCAATTATCTCCTTTTATAAAAAAGTATCTCCTTAAAGTCTTTTTTTGCACTTTTCTCATTAAATAAAAGAGTAAAAACAAAATAGACGAAATACGGGGATCACCATCACATATTTCCTAAAATCTTATTTGCATTAAATTTTTCTTTTAATTTTTTTTTAGAAGTTATCTCCTTAAATTAAAGAACTAGAATAAAATTAACAAAATTTGGGGATCACCTTCATAAAATTTCAATACATATTTTTTGTATAAAATGTTTCTTAAAATATTTATTTGCAATTATCTCCTTAAATAAAACAGTTGCGCAAAAAAGACTAAATCTTGGGATCACTATCAAAAATTTTCCTGCAAGATATAGGGCTTGTGAAAATTGTTAAAATGTTTATCTTTGCTAAGTTTTCTAACTTCTAAAATTTTTTTAAAAAAGTCCGTTTTAGATTAAAAAATTTCATTAAAATTGATTTTACAAAAAAAATCTGTCACAAATTGTGGAAAATTTTCAAAAATTCCGAAAAAATTTGTGTAATTAAAAAAAACTTTTAAAAAGGTTTTTGTTTGTAATTTTCCAAACTTTTTACCAATAATTTTGTAATTTTACAACTTTTTTACTAATAAAATTGTAAATTTACAACTTTTTTACGCGATAAAATTAACCAGGAATTTTCGTGACTTTACTAGATTTTTTGCTTCCTCCTATTTTACGAGTATTCCTAGTAAAAATTACGAGTTTTTTGTAATTTTACGAGTTGTTTACCAATAAAATGGTAAATTTACAACTTTTTTGACGCAATAAAACTTACAAGGAATTCTTGTGAATTTAATAAATTTTCTTGTAAAATTATCTGGGAAATATGTAAAATTACAAAACAAAAATTGTAAAATTACAAAAATAAAATGTAAAATTACAAAATAAAAAATGTAAATTTCAATCGAAATTTGTGTGTTAATAAACGAGGAAAACTTTCAAATATTGGTAAAAGGTGATTACGAAACTTTTTTTAGTAATTTGACAAGGTTGTTTTTTTAGTGTAAGAGCAAAATAGAAGATATGAGTTCATCATCAAAAATTTTCCAAATCTATTTTTGTATTAAATTTTCGTTAAGTTTTTATTTGCAATTAATTCCTTAAATAAAAGCCTTCCAAAAATTTTTTTTGTGTGAAAGTTTTTTTTTTTAAATCTTTATTTGCCATTATTTCCATTAATAAATTAGTTAGAGCAAAAAAGACAAAATCTGGGATCACCATAAAAAATATCAAAAAATCTCTTTTTGTATGAAACTTTTGTTAAAATTTTTATTTCCAATTATCTTCTTAAATAAAAGAGTCACAGCAAAATATATGATATCTTGAGATCCCTATCAAAAATTTCCAAAAATCTAGTTTTATGAAATATTCCTAAAATCTTTTTTTGCTATTATCTCGTAAAATAAAAAGTAAGAGTAAAATAGATACAAACTTGGGGATCATCATCAAAAGTTTACAAAACATATTTTTGTATGACATTCCCAGTTGGCAACGTCCTCGAGCCATCCTCAGTGACAGAGCGATGACATGTCAGAGTCACGCCTGACATCCACAAGACATCTCTATGTACTGGGTTGAGGACAGTTTCATACAAATTTTCAAAATGTCCTCACTCAAAGTCCGCAGTGGTCAGGGCTGACCTTCTGGGGACATGTCACCTAAGACTTCTTTGGGGAAATGTCTGACATAGGTCATGCGAAAATACAAAAAAATTTCGTATATCCTTTAGTTTTTACTTTTATCCATTTTCCTTTATAAATTATCTTTCTCATATTTAGAAAAAACTTTTCGCCTTTTTTAGTCCCAACTGGATTTGAACCTGGAACCTCCAGTTTATTAGTCCCACACCTAACCACTTGTTCCAAACTTTATTTTTAAAATTGTTTGTCTATTTATTACTTTTATTCTACTTGTTAGGTTTTGATTTTATTTTAATTAAGTCGATAATATTGCCATCTTTTTCTTGGAAATAAAGAGTTGCCCAAATTTAAAATTCTAATTTAATTTACTGCTATTCTGAAGACATTTCCTTTTAGACGTCTTAGAGAAATTGTCCACACTCTTAAAGCAAACATTCAGTGCTGACAATGTTAGGACATGTCATCAAGGATTGCCTATGATTTGTCAGAACCTGAAGACATTTCCTCAAGGAATCACTGTGGAAATTTCCTCAGTGACACATTTTCCACCCAGTTGAATAAAAGTTTTAGAAAAAATAAACAAAAGAAATTTTCAGATCACCATTAACAATTTCCAAAAGTCTATTTTTGTATGAAATTTTTCTCAAAGTCTTTATTATCCCCTTGAATAAAAGCGTAAGAGCAAAATAGACGAAATCTTGGAATCCTATCAAAAATTTCTAAATCTATTTTGTTCGAAATTTTTGTTTAAACCTTTATTTGCAATTATCTCCTTAAAAAAAACATCAAAAATATATTTTTAAAAAAATTTCTGTAAAAAAAATTATCTCTTAAATAAAAGGGTACACTCAAAAAATAAACCTTGTAAAATTACAAGAAAAATTTGTAGCAATAATTTTGTAATTTTACAAGGTTTTTACCAAAAAAATTGTAAATTTAAAAATTTTTTGACACGATAAAATTTACAAGGTTTCGTAATTTTACTAGATTTTTTTCTATCTCCTATTTTACGAGAATTTCTAGTAATTTGTAACCTTTTTACCAATTATTTTGTAATTTTACCAATAAAACTGTAAATTTACAGTTTTTGGTGCAATTAAAATTACAAGGAATCCTTGTGAATTTACTGGATTTTTTTTGTAAAATTATCTTGGAAATTTGTAAAATTACAAAAAAAATTTTAAAATTACAAAAAAAAACTTAAATTTCGATTTGTTAAAAAACAAGGAAAACTGTCAAATATTGGTAAAATGGGATTACTGGACTTTCCTAGTAATTTGACAAAGTTTTTTTTGTGTGTAAGAGCAAAATTGACAAAATCTAGAGATCACCGTAAACATTTTCAATTATCTATCTGTGTATAAATTTTTCTTAAGATCTGTTTTTTTTTTTCAATTATCTCCTTAAATAAAAGAGCTAGAGTAAAAAAACAAAATTTGGCGATCACCGTCATAAATTTTAATACATAATTTTTTCTAAAAAATGTTTCTTAAAAACTTTATCTGCAATTATCTCCTTTAATAAAATAGTTGCGCAAAATAGACGAAATTTAGGGATCACTATCAAAAATTTGCCTGAAGGATAAAGAGCCATAACTTGTAAAAACGGTTAAAATGCTTATCAATTGCAAAGTTTTCTAACTCACAAAATTTGTTTTTCAAAAAGTTCGTTTTGGTGTAAAAAATTTCATTTTACAAAGTCCCGAAAAATATTTGGATAATTTTCTATGTCTAATACTTACAAAATTATTTTTCGCTTTAAAAAAAACATCGAAAGCGTCTGGGTAATGTGAAAAAGCTTAAATTTAAAAAGCTGATTTTAATCTGACACACTTTGAGTGTGACAATCGAAGAGTGCTGACGAGGAAAGTTTGGCTTCTTCTGAAAGCTCTCGATATCTCCACTTAAGTAGCATGTGTTGTCAATTCTGTAAACTTCTTAAATAATTTTTTTTAAATAAATAAAACTACAAATTATTTTTAATAATTTTTAATATATATTTTTTGGAGTTTTTTCTTAATTTTTGCTTGTATCATTAAAGTCCATAAACATTTATGCAAGTATATATCATAAATTGATTATATATTTTTTTTAAATTAAAACATTTACAATAAAAACTAACATTTATTAAAATTTTATTATATGTATAATTAGCCCAAATAATTAAGGGGTCATCTGCGGAATGTGAGATAACCAGCAAAAAACCAAAAAATGTTTAACAATTTGGCTTCATCCCAATTTCAATGTTTATTACTTTAAAAGGCGATGTCATTGGAGGTAGCCACTTTTTTGCCTTATGGGTGTAAAGTAATGCTGATAGTAATTAGTGGTATTCATAACCAGGTAATGTAAATGGGAATGAGTAAGAACTTGTTCATTTTTTCCTATTTGCATTACCTGGCAATGAGTATGAATGTTGATAACTGCTATCAGCATTACTTTACACCCCAAAAGGCAAAAAAGTGGTTAACTCCAATGACATCGCCATGTTGAAGTAATGAAAATTGAAATTGGAAGGTAAGCAATTACTAAAAATTTTTGGTTTTTGTTGGGTAACTGGTTTAGTTTTTTTATAGATCTTTGTTTTGATGTTTTTAAGAAGGACGAAAGAGTCCATAGAGTTCAAGCGTACAGAAGTCAAGTTTTTGAAAGTCAAAAGTCACGAAAATCGCCTATTTTAGGGTTTTTGCATAAACATCGCTTTATATGCGTCACAAAGATATAGACCGATTATTCGCTCTATATCATCAAAGAAGATTATCTAAGAAAAAATTTTGTAAACAACATTTGAGAGAAAATATCTGTCCTCTAAGATTTATAATGATCTTAAATAACGTGTAATATTTAGAAAAATATTTTTCAAAAAATCTGAATGAAACTTAATTTTTATGACCTTTAAAACATGTCTTCTATACATTTTTTCGTTTTGAAAATGTTCCCTTATTTAGAAAATCAAAATAAAGGTCTATAAAGATACACACAAAAAAAAAATTTCCATGAACGATTTTCATAGTATTTATGAACAAATTCATACAATTTATTAACTTTTTTATAATACTTATAAACTTTTTCATAGTATTTATGAAAAATGTTAAAAATTCTTAAATTTCACATATTATGATTTATTCATAAATACTATGAAAAAGTTTTTAAATATTATGAAAAAGTTATTCAATTGTATGAATTTGTTCATAAATACTATGAAAATCGTTCATGGAAAAAAAAAATTTTTGTGTGTATTCAGAAAATTACCTCAAATTCCACAGTTAGTCTGTTTTTTCGCCTTATTTTACTGGGCTGTAATATATTAAATTATATATAAAGTCACAATTATGTTTTTTATTTTTTTGTAATTTTTGTTCAATACGTTTTTCTATAAATTTATATTTATTTATAATATAATTAATTTTAATGAAATATTTATACAATTATTTAATGAAATATATATAAATCTAAACATTTAATATATTGTGATTGTAATGCTTTTTTGGTTATTTTATATAAATAATTTTTTTTTAACAAAAATATAATTTTAAAAAAATTTAAAAACTTTTAATGATGATGTTGAATTCCACTTTTTAATTTAAATATTAACAAAAACAAAACTTATTAATTAAAACTTAATAATTTTAACAACTTATTGGGTATGAAATCAAAAATTTTAATAACAAATTTAAAAAAAAAAATTTTAGTTACAAAATTTTTAAAATTTTTCTTTAAACAACACATTTTAAACCAAATTTCATTATTTTATATTGCATTTTGTTTATAAAATTTAGCATAGATTTATATTTACAAAAGAAAATTTTGAATGTTTATGACAAAATATATTTATATATTTTAATATATTTTTCAAAAATTTCTTGGCTTTTATTTGTAAAACTTTAACAAAATTTAAAATTTTTATTGAAACAAAATAATCAATAAGAATAATGTATCGAGTGTAGTGTAATAACACAGCAGATAGCAAGTTTGAATATTCGCCCTCGATACTATATAATTTCAAAAGTGTTGCCATTCCTTTATTATACCCTACACCTAGAGTTTATCTTTTCCCGGACTTTTTCATTTCCCGGGAAATCGGGATTCATTTTTAAATTTCCCGGAATCCCGGGAATTCCCGCAAAAACTAAAAACCCAATTTTTTACAATTGATTCTCAACGCTTTGCCTCTAAAACACAATGAAACTGATTAAGAGGAATTTCTCAATTATGTCTCTGAAACTGAATGTAACTGTTTCAGAGAAATGAAATTTTAAGAAAATTTACCCCAAAAAATTTTTAAAAAAAATTAAAAAAAAAATTTAAAATTCTGGTTTCTAAAAGAAAAGCTCGTAAATAATCACACTGCAAATTTTTCTAATGCAGGTCTCAGAAAGAAAAATTCTCAGCTTCTGAAAAAAAGTATCAGGTTCTGAAAATTATTGAAGATTTAAATTTAGATATTGTGAGACTTTTTTCATTTCGTTTTTCTCAGAGTTTATGACATTTTTTAGTTAGAATGTCTCTCTTGGAATACTTTTTGGGCTCCCCTGGTCCCAGCGTACATTTCTACCATCAATTATCAAGAATTTTAATAAAATATTTAAAAAATCACATACAAAATAATCAATAGAAGTCGAAAAATCAACAATTTTAAAGAAACGAAAATTCCCGGGAATTCCCGCTCTATTTCCCGGGATTTCGGGATCTAAAATTCACGGGAATTCCCGTGAAAAACTCTACCTACACCACACTGTGGTACAGGGTATAATGAGTTTGTGCTGATGTTTGTAACTACCCGAAATATTGGTAATAAACTCACTTTTAAATATAGCGATCGACACAGAATCACTTTTTGAGTCGATTTAGCGATGTCCGTCTGTCCGTCCGTCTGTCTGTCTGTCCATGTAAACGGTGTAAACACGATATTGACTTGAAATTTTAAACTTAAGCCCCTTTTTGACTCAAGAACGAAGCCTATTGAAATTGAAAAAAATCGGTCCATATTTAGACCTAGCCCCCATACAAAGAAAGGTCCTCTTTAGTGTTGGCTCAAATGACTATAAATAACCGTGTTACAATAGGTATTTTTTTGGCAGGTAAACGTGTTTTGTCTTCACAAATCACCATTCCGAATTTTAAAGAAATCGGAGCAGTTCATCTTGTAGCCCCCATACAAACCACCTTCCTGATTTTCACACAAATCTCTTAAATTTCATGAAAATAGAAAATATTTAACTAAAATTTTGTTTGTGTATGTTAAACGCGTACTTAAATAACCTTATCAAATCTGATAATCATCGGACCAGTTTTGGACTTAGGCCCCTTGTGAAAATTTCACCCGATATTCAGTTAAAGCGGTTTATTGTCAACAAATAGAACCCTTTTTCAATCAAACTTGATTTGTGAGTGTTTTTTACACTTTTTAAAGATTTGACAAAATATAGATCTAATCGGTCCATCGGACCCATTTTCCGGAAAACTCTGGTGTAGGGTATTATATGGTCGGTCTTGACCGACTATAATATTCTTACTTGTTTTTGTTTTAATTTTTTTGACAATTTTCAGCAAAATTTTAAATTTTTGAAAAATTTAAAAATAAAAAGAAAGTGTCTTGCGAATCGTGGAAAAATCAAATAATGAGCACATAAATTCATGATCCTTGATCGGTAAAGACGATTTAGTGACGTCCGTCCATCAATTTTTATTATTATGATCTCAAATTTTATTATTTTCTCTTTGTTATCTCATGTGTAGGGATAATACATATTTAAAACATTGATGATCTCAAATTATGGCTACATTTAAAAGAAATGGTTGATTTCTCTTGATTTTTGTTATGTGGTCCTTCAAAAATGGTATGAACAAGTATTTGAAACACCAATAAAGTTAGCAACACTTTTAAACTAAAATAACACCAAAAATTGAACATTGTTAATTTTAAATTCTTATTTTTTTATTTCTAAAGCGTATTTCTTTATTAACTTAAAGATATTATCATAAATATTTTAAAAATTAAATAAAAAAATTTCCAAAACAAATTTTAAATTTAAAATTTAGATTTTCATAAATATATTACTAAAAGGTTACTTAGTCAGCTATTTGGAAACCTTTTAAACAAAGCTGTTAGCCGTTTTTTGTTGAGACGATGAAAGACGTTTCAGAATTTTAAATTAAAGGGCGCGTACAAAGTTAAGTTATCGAAAGTAGCCGTGTTACCGAGCAAGTGTGAAAAATGCCTGCGAATTTTGTACTCTTGCCCAAAACATTAAATCATGATAATGTTTTGCGGCAGATTTGGATGTACTTGCCAAAGCAAAGTTTTTTAAAAAAAAATAATGTTATATTACTTTGCTATTCCATGCAAAACGAATTGAAATATTAGACGAGGACCCCACACAGAAAAAAATATGGAGGAAACAAATTTGAGTAATCACTTGTTTAATTTTTTAAAAAAAATTTGAGTAGTTTTTTAATTGACGCAATTAAAAATTTACTCAAAAATTGAAAATAAAATTTGAGTAAATAATTTAATACAAATTTAATATTTTTTTTATTTATTTTTTTTTTCTCTTGGTGTTTTGAATTCTCATTTAGTTTATTGTTTTTTGTATATGTATTTGAAAGTTTGAAATCATCTTTATAAAATTTTACTTTGTCTTGAAGACATAAGTATATTTGGTAAAGTTTGTAAAAGCAATTTTTTTTTGAAAAAAAATTAGAAATTTTTAAACTTTTTAAAAAAATAATTTGATACATTTTGAGTAAATTTTTACTTGACCCAATTAAAAAGTTACTTAAAAATATTAAAAAATTTTAAGTAAAGATTTAATTGTGTGAATTAATAATTTACTCAAATTTTTTATTAAGCATTTAATAATTTTTTATTAAAAGTTTACTCAATACTATTAAATCGTTTACTGGTGGAAAATTGAGTAATTTTTTACTCAATAGTATTAAAAATTTACTCAAAACTTTTTTTTATTTTTTTCTGTGCATTAAAAAAACAAAAGAGCTGTACATTTCGTAAGTGAGTGCAAAAATTAGTGCAAAAAAGTGTTGTTACATTTTGGAGAGTATGAAAGATTCAGCACCAAAGAATATACCACTCTGACTTGTTTCATGTACATTTGATAAACAAATGGAAAATTTTTATGCGAAAAGCTTAGACTTGGTGAAAAAGTAGTTTTGGTAAAAAATTATTTTTTTTTTTCAGGAAAACAAAATTATGTTAAAAAAAATTGATAATAAAAATTTTGATAAAAAAATTTGATGAAAAAAAAAAAATAATGAAAAAAAAATTGATGAAAAAAAAATTGATGAAAAAAAAAAAAAAATTATCAAAAAACAAAAAAATTTATGAAAAAAAAATTTTTGATGAAAAAACAATTAATAAAAAAAAATTGATGAAAAAAACATTTGATAAAAAAAATTGATGAAAAAAAATTTGATAAAAAAAAAAATTGATAAAAAAAAAAAATTATGAAAAAAAGTTTGATGAAAAAAAAAAAATTTGATGAAAAAAAGTTTGATGAAAAAAAAAAATTGATGAAAAAAAATTTGATTAAAAAAAAAAAATTATGAAAAAAAAAAAATTATGAAAAAAAAAAAAATTTGATGAAAAAAAAAATTTATGACAAAAAAAAAATTTTTTGTTGAAAAATAATTATGTTACTTTTTATTCACCAGCTGGTGAAAAACGGTTTTATTCACCACGAGGTGAATTATTATACAAGTTACAAACCCAAGTTATTACAATTTTTGGTTTTAAGAAAATGAAAATAGTAATTCTTGTTTTCTTTTTCGTTAATTGTTAGCTTAACGTCCTGTTAAGGTACTATTGTTCAACTGTTGACGAGTGTGGACGTATTTTATTTTAACTCCGTGCTATAAATTGAATTACTAAAATTGTTCGTAATAGGTTTGTTCGTAATAGGTATTTTTGTGATATTTTCATTACCACATCAAGGAAAATGAAAATATGGACACAAATGATACCGATTTAGTTCGAGGCTCTGCCTCACCGACTGGTGCTGGTCCTAGCACTGGTCTTAGGGTTGCGACCTTGAAGTCCGGCCTTGATTCTGGTAGGGGTGCTCAGCCTAATATTGGTGGTAAAAAGAAAAAGAAACTTAAGCCATCAAAGGTCAGGCACAACCAGAGAAGGCTTTGTTTGAAAATAATTAACAGACTAAGCCAACTCGATGGAACGAAGCTCTCCGAACGTGAGAGTGCGTCGCTTTCATGGGCGAAAGGAGTCATTGAAGAACAGGACAAACTTTCGGCAATGCGCGCATCTGACAAACAGAGCGCTGTTTCAGCCTCGTCATCGAAGTCTGGTAAAAGGTTGCGCTCGCCCGACGAGAAACCTTTACCTAAAAGATCTAAGGTGACCGGCAACGTCTGGACTCAGTCTTTTAGTGAAGTGGTGAAAGGTAACTTCGTTAGGGCTGTGATAAACAGGCAAAATGGGGATTGTAGTATTCCAAGGGACAAGTGGAGTTTAGTTGAAACTAAACTAAATGAAATCTACTATAGGCTTCTTGAGAGTATGCCTGATTTTCTCCCTACTACTGTCAACGCAGGTTGGTATCAGGGGCGAGTAAAACTCGTTGCTTTTGGAAACGAAAGATCCGCAGCCGTGTTTAAGGTTGCCATTAGCCAAGTGGGAGAGTTATGGCCTGGAGCCAGACTGGACGTTGTGGAAAAACATGATATCCCCTCGCAACCCAGAGCTCATGCATGGATCCCAATGGCTACAAGTGACACTGCGGTGATTCTAAAGATGATAAAAGTCTGCAATCCTGACCTTCCAACTCAGAATTGGCAAATAGCCAGATTGGGTGAGATGGAGGGCGCTCGTCGTCAAGCAGTGGTCTTGGTTAATGAGGAATCGCTTCCGCTTTTAGCCAGGACTGACGGCATTATTAGATTTGGCTTTTTTTATATAAGAGTCAATGTCTACAAGGGCGACCAGAAGCCTATTTTGGAAGCAGACAAGCCAGTGGCAGAGTCCGCTGGGGAGGAGAATCTGGAAAAGGTTGATATTCAGCTGACCGATTCTAGGCTGATGGGAGATGCATCTGGCATTTTCGAATCCGAATCTGGTAACGAATGCGACCTCTGTGATGGCACGGAGGATAAAGCTGATGCCACTATGGGTGACATTCAGGACGAGGCCCATGCAGTGAGGAATTCGGAGAGTTCTGTTGCCTCCGATTCAGAACAGATGGGACACATATCTGGCTTATTCGACACCGAATCTGGGGACGAATGCGACCTCTATGATAACACGGAGGATGAAGCCAATAACACGGTGGTGGAAAGGATGGTGGAAAAAAAGCAAGATGTTGCGGTTCCTACAAATAAACCTCCATCACTGTAAGGCAGCCTCAGCTGCACTATTGCTGCGCCTGACGACAGGAGCAGTTGACTTGGTTTTTATCCAAGAGCCCTGGGTGCGGGGTGGCAGGGTTTGCGGATTGAAGACCCCTGGGTTTAAGTTGATGGTTGCCAAAGGTGAGGGCTCTACAAGAGCCTGCATCTTGGCGAAAAATGGCTTAAATATATTCTTTTTATCAACTTTTAGTGATATGGATGTTACAGCGGCTAGCTTAGAGCTTCATGGGAAATCTATTTGGCTCGCCTCTGCGTATTTTCCTAATCCGGGGCCAATACCCCCGGAGAAGGTTGGCGGTCTGATTCGGGAGTCTGAATCTAGGGGACACCAGTTACTAGTGTGCTGTGATGCTAATGCACATCATTCGATATGGGGTAGTACAGACACAAATGATAGAGGCGAATCACTTTTGGAGTTTTTGTTAAGCACTAACCTGTATATTTGTAACAAGGGTAGTGAACCAACTTTCGTTACAAGTACGCGGCAAGAGGTTCTTGACGTAACACTTGTATCAGATACATTGTCTGACAGAATTGATGACTGGAGAGTTTTGGAAGAGCATTCTTTCTCAGATCATCGCTACATTGAGTTTTTACTCAGGGAGCGTGCCCCGGTTGAGACAGTCTCTAGAAATCTGAGAAGAACAAACTGGGTGAAATATAGGGAGACTTTTTCTTTGCTTTTGGATGAAGTACCCCTATCTGAACCGCATAGTTTAGCGGAAATTGACTGTCTGGTTGACCATATAACAAATGTTTGTAATAGGTGCCTGGATGCGTCTTGCCCTTCTGCAAAGCCTAGAGGGAAAAAAAAGCCACCTTGGTGGTCAAATGAGTTGCAGACGAGCAGAGATTCCTGCAGAAAGCTCTTTAATAAGGCTAAATTTTCAAGAGCGGACGAGGACTGGTCTGCATACAGGCTGCAACTTAAGAGTTATAAAAAGATGATCAGAAATGCAAAATGTGATTCTTGGAAAAACTTCTGTGGAAACATAGAAGACGTTTCTGAGGCATCCAGGCTGCGCAAGGTTCTGGCTTCTTCTCCTTGCACCCTAGGATACCTGAAAGATCCTAATGGGGTGTGGTCTTCCTCCAGTGGAGAGTCGCTGGATCTCCTTTTAAACACGCATTTTCCGGGCAATTCCATGACGCCGTTTCAAGCTTTGGAACGTTCTGACGCCCAAGCATCTGAAATTGCTTCGGAAATAATAAATATGCCAACATTAATCTGGGCGATAAAAAGCTTCAGGCCCTATAAATCCCCGGGACCTGATGGTATAATCCCGGCTGAGTTGCAGCAAGTGTTGGACTATATAGCCCCGTTGCTGTATAATCTATACACAGCATGCATCAACTGGTCGTATATTCCTTTAAAATGGAGGGATACCAGAGTCGTATTTATCCCGAAGGCTGGGAAAAGTTCCCACACAGCTCCGAAGGATTTCAGACCAATTAGTCTGTCTTCTTTTTTGTTAAAGACAATGGAACGAATGATAGACTCATATTTGCGTAGAGTGATTGACCCGAGGTTGCTTTCGACAAAGCAACATGCATACAGCAAGGGACGATCAACGGAAACAGCTCTTCATGAGCTCGTTGGTACCATCGAGAGATCGCTTTCGGTAAAGGAGTACACTATGGTGGCCTTTCTTGATATTGAGGGGGCTTTTAATAATGTCATTCCAGAATCGATAATATTGGCATTGTCTGGTCTGGGAGTAAAGCGTGAAATCGTTTTAATGGTGGAAAACCTACTTGCCAATAGACGTATAACGTCTGAATTGGGAGCGTCCGTCATATCTCGATTTGTCAATAGGGGCACACCACAAGGAGGTGTTCTTTCGCCGCTTCTTTGGAACCTGGCACTGAATTCAATGCTACTATCTCTAGAAGCACGTGGTTGTCATGTTATCGCATATGCTGACGATGTCGCGATAGCGGTAAAGGGGAAGCATCTGCCAACATTGCGGGACATTCTTCAGGGTTCTCTGAAAGATCTGTCTAAATGGGCAAGAGACTGTGGTCTAGGAGTTAATCCCAGTAAAACAGAGCTTGTTTTGTTTACAAGGAAAAATAAGATTCCTGCTTTTGATCCTATTTCTCTGGACGGTACTGAAATCACCTTCTCAGATGGAGCCAAGTATCTTGGAGTATTTCTAGATAGGAAGCTGAATTTCAGGCGTAATATTGAGGAACGGGTGAGAAAAGCAACGATTGCTTTGTATTCCTGTAAAAGGGCCATTGGAAAACGATGGGGTTTTAGCCCTCAAGTCGTTCATTGGATCTATACAGCAGTGGTGCGTCCAATTTTGCTGTATGGAATCATTTACTGGTGGCCTGCTTTGGAAACAAAAGCGAACTTTGTCTTTATCACGAAGGTACAGAGAATGGCGTCAATGTGCATCACTGGTGCTCTTCGTACTACACCTACGGCTGCATTAGAAATCCTCCTTCACCTGATACCCTTGGACATATTGGGTAGGCAGTATGCGGCTGCGTCGGCAATTCGACTTAATAGCACGCTGCAATGGAGGAGCAGTGATTGTGGCCATAGCGCGATCTTGAAAAAGATAACAATACCACAAAATGTGGACTGTGCTCCCTCTTTGAGCCTCTTTGAGCGCCACTTTACCACTATGATACCATCCAGGGAGTCTTGGATGGGGGATACTCCGGGTAGTGGAGCTACCATAAATTTTTACACAGATGGATCGAGGCTGCACGAACAAGTGGGCTTTGGGGTCTATTCGGAAGAGCTTGGATTGAGCCTGGCTCGTAGATTGCCAGATCATTGCAGTGTTTACCAGGCAGAGATGCTGGCAATAAAGGAAGTGGCTGACTGGTTGAGCTGCAATGTCTTGTCTACAACCGCAGTCAACATCTATACTGACAGTCAAGCCGCGGTCAAGTCCCTGGATTCAATGTTTCTGAAAACAAGATCTGCCCTTACCTGCCGCACGTCTTTAAATGAGATGGCCAAGCAGTTTAACATACGACTCATATGGGTCCCAGGGCACAGAGACATTCCAGGGAATTGCAAAGCCGATGAGCTTGCAAGACTAGGAACTACCTTACAGGTTCCAACAGAATTGGAATGTGTTGGTATGCCTCTAGAAACTTGCAAGCAAAACCTACGGCTTTGTTCTGCGACGGAGACTAATCAAAGATGGGCAAATGGATGGACGTGTGAGACAACATGACTGATTTGGCCTTCTCTTAATCAGGGGCGCACAAGTGAGCTGATATCGCTTCCAAGAGGAGAGATTTCGACGGTGGTTTCTATAATTACCGGACACTGTCTAATAGGGAAGCACGCAGAGCGGTTAAATGTGCCGTCGAATGACTTTTGCCGAAGTTGCATGGATGAAGAGGAGTTGGAAACTATCGAACACTTTATTTGCCATTGCCCGGCACTTTCTGGTCAGCGACTTGCTTCACTGGGATCTAAGGAGCTGTACGATCTTTCTGATTTGTCGGATGTCAAAATACAACATCTAAGGAGTTTCATAAGAAGCTCAAACTGGTTTAACGACAGGGACTAGTAGGGAAACCTATTACGATCCCGTGGTATCACAATGGACCTCAGAGTCTACGTGTGTTGACGTAAAACGTCAGCAGCCACTTACAACCTAACCTAACGTCCTGACGTCCTGCAACTTTTTTAAAATTAGACACCAGTCTAAAAACATTATCATGTTAAAAGTTTGATTATCGAATGTCTTGAAATCATTTTCTGACGGCTTAACAATCATTATCAGAAAAATCTTGTTTCAGGTGCTTCTTTATACAATTTATAGTTTCGTCTGCACGTCACGGCAGTTTTCATATAAATTTGCCAGATAAAAACCGTGATTTAAATTTAAATTTTGCGCCCGAACAGATTATTAAATTTGACAGTCTTACCTTTTTATAGAGTTTGTATTTATTCAAATTTATGAGTTTTTATATTCAATTCTAAAATATTTGAAATGTTTTTATTTAATTTAAACAATTTATTTTTTATAAAACACTTAATATTAAATATTTCGTTGTAAATGGATAGTTAATATGGCTTGTTGTAAATCTTAGTATAAAGGTTATTGGATTTTAGAAAAGATATTTTCATTTTTTATAAATTTTATCAATAACATTCTAAAAAAAAACTCAAATTATATTTAGCACAATTTCTAAAAAAAAATGGGAATTTTAAAAAAAGTCAAAAATATATAGGAAAGATAGGAAAACAAGGGTTAATGCTATAAAAGCCAATCCAATTCGAATAAAAATGAAATCGGCTTTAAATATAATTCAAACTGCTTTTACTCAACTCCTGATTAGCATATTTTAATAAAATGTGTTAGGTACTTATGAATTTGAAATGAAAATTGGTTAAAAAAAATTTGAATAAAGAATTACTACTAAAAAATATAAAATTCACAGCAAATATGGGCGTTAAGAAAATAATTTTAAAGATTATTTTTTTGTTTAAGATTCAGCCCAAGCGAATATAGTCTCTTACCTGTTTATTTTTCTCTCGTTGATTCATTATTTCGGTAAAAAAAAAAAAAAATTTTAAAGGTTTTGATTTTTTCAGCGAAAATTTTCCAGTTGTTGTTATATCCCTGTATAAAAAGTCTCACATTAAATGAAAATTTTACAACATAATAAGTCTCGTATTTTGAATCATTTTTCAAACAGAAATAGTTTCAGGTTCTAAAACATTTTCGTATAGAAAAAGTTTCAGATTCTGAGATATTATTTGCATAGAAAAAGTTTTAGATTCTGAGCCATTTTTTGTTATAGAAAAAGATGCATATTCTTAGATATTTTTTGTATAGAAAAAGTTTCAGATCCTGAGACATTTTTCGTATAGAAAACGTTTCAGTTTCTGAGACATTTTTTATTTTAAAAAAATACATTTTTTGTAAAGAAAAAGTTTCATATTCTGAGTCATTTTTCGAAAAATTTAGATTCCAATGCATTTTTCGTATAGAAAAAAGTCTATTAGGCTCTAAGACATTTTCCTAAAGAAAAAGTCTTAGATTCTGATACATTTTTCTACAGAAAAAGTTTCAGATTCTGAGACCATTTTCTCTAGATAAAGTCTCAGATTCTAACACCTTTTACCGATAGAAAGTCTTAGAAAAGAAAAATAACCTCGAGCTAGAATGAACCTCCTCAAATTATTATAATATAAAATCGTAATTGAAGAATGTTTTTTTTTGTCAAGCGACACCCAAAATTTCCAGCGGGACCCAAAATTCTTATGTGCTCAAGGTTCCTGCCATATTTTACAATGGCCATGTGAATTCACATAACAATTACTTATGTTAACTTAACTTTCTCTCTTAGGGTATTCTCCTCAAATCAAATACTCATAGAGTATATAAGTAGATATATACAACTGACTCTCCCTTTATGAAATCGCTGACATCTTCATCACTGTTGCCAAGTTGGAGGTTTTCCCGCTAAATCTAGCGCTTTTTGTTTGGATTTAGCGGGGGAAAATTGGTTTTAGCGGGAACGGTGCTTTAGCGGGAAAATCTATTATTTGGATTTAGTGGGACAAATTTAGAGGTTTTTTCCATTTTTTTTCAATTGAAAACGCCAAGTTTGTCGAATTTTAGCGCTTTTTTTGTAACTTAGCGGGAGAATTTTGTATTTTCCCGCTAAAATTTCTTCGGCGGTTTCTTGCGCGTTTTTAATGAAAAGTAAATTTTCGTAAAAAAAATAATTTGGAGGTTTTTTTTAAATTTTTCTTTTTGTCAATCAAAAATGCCAAGTTTTTCGGTTTTCAGCGCTTTTTTTTTGTAATTTAGCGGGAAAATTTAAAATTTTCCCCGCTAAATTAATTTTTGGCGGTTTCTAGCGCTTTTTTCGTGAAATTTGGAAGTTTTTGGTTCAAAATAGTTGGCAACAGTGATCTTCATACAATTTTTAATAATATCCCCAATGGCATGTCAGCAGTTGGTCAGCAGGGGTGATTTTTTTTGCCAACTGGGTTAAAATAATTGAGAATATAAATATTTGATGTTTGGACCACAACAGCATTAACCCAAGAGTTCTGAAGATGGGAAATAATTGGAAAACTTCTGAAACGATCGTCAATTCATTCTTAAAAAAGACAAAATGTTTGAAAATAGAAACTATATTGGTTATTTTATTAATCTAGCACAGGCTCTAGCTCTATTTGTTTTAAGGGTTTAAGTTAAAATATGTAGAATACAATTTTAATTTTCAAAAATTAAAGACATTTCTGGTATTCCCATATGAGGCATTCCACACCAAATGTCCAGCGAAAAAAACACGTGTACAGTAAACTTCTGAATAGCTTGTATGGATAGCCCTATATGGAACTTAGAAAATTGCCATTTTGGTTTTCAATTTTTCAAAAACTGGGCTTAAGAGGCGTGGTCAAATATTGGCCTTGATTAAATATTTATCACATTAAAACGGAATGCACCACAAACTTAAAAATTTACATTCTGATATAGTTTTGTATGGGCTATCGAATAAATTTTTTTTTTTGGAAAATTTTCAGAACCCGTTCTGAAATTTTTTCCACACAAAAAAATTCAGAAAAACATTTTTCGTTTTTTTTTTGAGAAAATCCCATTTGAATTTTAAATTTCATAACAATTTTGTAATTTGCTTGTATTTTCTTGTATTAACGTTGCGAATGAGTAATATTCATGCAATTAATAATACTCATTCGCAACGATGCAAGAAAATACAAGCAAATTACAAAATTGTTATGAAATTTAAAATTCAAATGCGATTTTCTCGAAAAAACGAAAAATGTTTTTCTAAATTTTTTTGTGTGGATGGACAAACATCTAAACTTAAAAAAAAAAATTTAAAAAAAAGAAAAAAAGTGGCCGGATTTTTGATAAATTGACTTTTTTAAAAAATTTTATTCGATAGCCCATACAAAACTTTATAAGAATGTTAATTTTTGAGATTGTGGTGCATTCCGTTTTAATGTGATAAATATTTAATCAAGGCAACTCGCCACAAATTTTACCATTTTTCCAATATTTGAGCACGCCTTCTAAGCCCAGTTTTTGAAAATTAGAAAAACCAAAAAAATTTTTGGTTTTTTTTTAGTTCCATATAGGGCTATCCTAACAACCTATTCAGAAATTTACGGGACACATGTTTTTCTGTAGCGGGACATTTGGTGTGGAATGCCTCATATGTGAATTAAATTAACATCTATACCCCTGTCTGGAATTAAAGAACTGATATTTTTTGTGAACATTCATACCACTAACAACACAGGCTGGTCGTCACCTTAGACGTCACATCCACCACATTGTTAGGATATGCTTTGTAAAAACTCATTATGTGTTCTATTAAGTGCTGCTGGGGTTTACATATTAATACTTTCAACAGAAGATTTAGACAGTTACAACAAATGCAAATTCTATTTTTAGTAATGTCAACTTTGACTCTAATACTCTCTCTCAACTTTTTTTCTTACATATTTTTTCAAGGGTTATTTGTTGTAGCAGGGAAAATAAATAACCTCGAACAAGAATAAACACTAGGGTGGCCCAAAATTCCTTTTGCTTCGCTACAGGTCAACGTACCTTAAAAAATGAAATATGGTATCGTAACTAATATTTTGAGCCAAATTGCAGCACCCTACGACGATTAGAAGGGGATGCTAACTGATCACATGTGTTTGCAACCTCCGAAGAAATCTAAAAAAAAAAAATTTTGCAATCCTAAAAATTACTACATGGAATGGTATCGCTACAAGAGCAAATAAGTCACATATGGCCATTTTGCCCTAAGGTTGCCTACAAAGGACAATAAGGACATTTTAGTTTCGATTAGGAAAAAAACAAAAAAAAATTTTTTGGATATTTTACTCAAATTAAAGATATTTGTATTACCTTTCAAATGAACTTTATCGCAACTTAATGGTCCGCATAGTTTTTGAGTTACAGCGGTTTTAGTGAAATGCAGGGTTCCGCTTTTTTTAATATGTATATTTTTTTTGTTTAAGGACAAATTTAGGACAAAATGGCCACATGTGAATTATGTGCTCTTGTTACGCTAGCATTTCATATGGTTATTTTTAAGATTCCAATAAAAAAAATTTCAAGATTTCTTTGGAGGTTGCAAACACTTATGATGAGTTAGCATCCCTTTCCAATCGTTGTAGGGTGCTGAAATTTGGCGCAAATTGTTCATTACGATGCCATCTATCATATTTTGAGGTACGTTCAGTTGTGAGTTATACTTGGTATTTTCCCATATGTTGTTGGGCCACACTAATAAACACTTTTTAATTCTTTTAAAATATTTTCATATTTAGGCCTCTGTTCTGTCTTTCACAACTTTTCAATTCACATGAAAATTTCCGAATCACATGAAATCAAGTTTAGTATTTTGTTGATCACGTTTTCATTCAAAGTTGAAATCGAATAATTAAAATTTTAAAAATTATAAGGAAAAAGTTAGAGTATCCAAAACCGAAACCGAAAACCGGTGGACCGGTTTTTTCATTTTCAAAAACCCGGCCGGTTTCGGTTTTTATTCAAATTCGGTTATTCGAAAAACCGGTGTTTTTATGTCGGTTTAACCGGTTTATTTTTTTTTTATAAAAAACCAATAACATTGGTGTCACTTTGCAATTCTGTGGTAAAATCACTTTTAAGAAAAATATTTTAATACAAAATCAATGTTAATTGACATTTTTAATAAAAAATATGATGTAGATTATTTCTACAATCACGACAGGGGTTAATATGTAAAGATAAATTAAATAAAAATAACTAAGCAAGATTAACATAACTCGACTTATGCACTTCTTCCTTTTTCCCACAGAATTTATAGAACAAATTGGCAGCGATTTTGGTCCAAAATTTTGAGCGATATTTTGCAAATCAAAAATCGAATGTCAATTATCAACAAAAATCAAATTTTATTAAAAATAATCAAAAACTCTTGCACAGCCAGAACTCAAAAATTGTTTTTTATTTCTAAAACATTATTTTAGAATATAAAACCAAACGGTTTTTCATTTTTTAAGTTAAGTGAAGTTAATAAAGCAATTTTGTATTTTTTTTTTTTTCTATTTAATTAACAAACTTCGTTTTTTTTAATAAAAATCTAAAATTATTAAAAAACCGGAAAAAACCGGTTGACCGGTTTTTTATATAAAACCCGAAACCGGTTTTTTAAATTTTTGATTTTTCGAGTAAACCGAAAACCGGTTTTTGAAAATCGGCGGTTTTTTGGATACTCTAGAAAAAGTGCATTCGTTTTACTTTCATCAAATTTTATTTATGTGAAACAAAACGAAAAATAAATTCGGATGTGAAATCTAGAACACCAAAAAAATTCGGAAATTTTAATTTTCACATTTTTTATGTGAATTACTTTTTTTGGAACAGCGGCCTTAATTTTTTAAGAGTTCAAAATTTTGATCTGTTGGTGTAATCTGATTGACCTTAAATTTAAACAACATAAGTTTCAAAACCTTGTGGAATAAAAATTTACCTGAACTTTGCAAATCGTAGAAAAAAATGTTTGTTATTAAAAAATTATAACAGTCTAATGAGCTTTTATAAAAGCTTAGTGATGTTTCATTAACCCTTGATTCCTTTATCCCTTCAAAAATATTTTTCATTTAAATTTTTTGTCAACAGTTTTGTATTAAATGTATATTTCTTTTTTTTTTTGTTTTATATAATAGATATTATAAATATATATTTCTTTACTATATTCAATTTTTTTCATATTAAATTTAACACATTTATATTTTTTGATTAAAATCTAATAAAGTAAATATTTTTTTGAATTTTTTTTTTTTTTAATTTTTCGTTACAATAATTAATAGTATGAGTTTTAATGAAACATTTTTGGATGATTTTTTTTTTGTTTTAAATGTTTAGATTTTTTTTTATATTTAAACGAATATTATTTTTTGTTTTATAAAACTAAATATAAAAATTTATAATGAAAAGCTCTAAATAATTGAGCCAAGTTTTGTTTTTCTTTTTTTGTTTTAATGAATTTATATAATTTTTTTAACATAAACTTAAAATTTGTTATTAAACAAAAAAATATAATAATAATATTTATAATAAAAATAATAATATAATAATAACAAAAAAAAACTATAATATATACAAGAGGATGAAACATTTATTTTTTTGGATTTTTTGCTATATACTCATGAAATTTTACAAGATTTACGTTTTTTTATTTTTAGATTTTGTTTTAAAATAATTTTTAAAAATAATGAAATCAGTCCATAGTAGTTTTTTTGATAACAAACAAAAAAAAATATTAATAATTAAATATATAAACATGGAAATTTAACAAAAAAAAAAAAACGAAAACATAAAATAATTATAATGTATAACAAAAAAATGTATTTATAAAAAAAACTAACAATTTCTTTTTTTAAATATTTTACTTTTTTAACATTTTTGTTTTTTTAAGATAATTTTGATTTTATTTTAATTTTAATAATGCTTTTCGTTTTCAATAAATTAAGGGCCTTATTTTGGGTGTTAAGGCTTTCTGCAATTTTAATGAATTAGTTTATATACTTGACAATGAAATTAATGATTTGATTTTTCTGTAGCTATTCTGAAATTCGAAATTATATAGTAACCAAATAAATACCAAAAAGTCTTTAGTAAAGACTATAATATAAAGATTCATAATGTTTAATGAAAAAAAAAATCAGAATACATTTGTAGAATATTATCTCATAGAGGAAATACATTTAATTTTTATAAACCCGTTAAAATTACTCTCTGAAACCCGATTTGATCTAATGTACAGTTTGCGAAACAATTTAGTTTTAAAAAAATGGTCCTTCGAACCGTATATGTTTTTTTGTAAGAATTTCAAAACATTGACTTTAGTTTGACAAGTATCGGTAAAAAATATTTCTAAAGAGAGCGAATATTTTAAAATCTGTTCAGTTCAATCAAAAATATTATCCCTTCGGCCGGGCTTAGAGGGATAACAAACTCCATGCCATAAACCCACCCTTTCCGCAATATAAAACTTTTTTGGGAAATATGTGTTTTAGGGAAAACGTGTTTTGTGATAATCCTTTTATACCCTCCAACCACAGTATGGGGGTATACTCACTTTGTCATTCCGTGTGTAACGCATCGAAATATCGGTCTAGGATCCCATAAAGTATATATAATATTGATCAGTGATCGATTCTAATACATTCTAGCGATGTCCGTCCGTCCGTCTGTCCGTCCGTCCGTCTGTAGAGGACACGATACAGTCCAAAATAAAAGAGCTAGTTTTTCGAAGTTTAGCACGAATATGTCTTATATTCCTAGGCAGGTTAAGTTCGGAAATGGGCAAAATCGGAACACGTTGGAAAAAGTTCCCCCTTAGAGAACTGAACCAACCTCTGAAAAAATACACTTTTTTTACATGTTTTTTTGTATTTTTGTTAAATAAATGAAACATTTGTTATATTATAGGGATGGGAAGGTTCTCTCAACGTCCCCCACTGACACCCATCACCCCCCCCCCCCCCCCCACCCCCAAAAACAAACGCCCCTGACAATTTTTCTTACATTTTGGAGGGTATAAAAGATTCGGCACAGCCGAATTTAACACTCTCACTTGTTTTTTTTATTTTTGGGACATTTTTCATTACTTTCTTGGGCTGTTTTTCGTTAATTTTGGGCGAAGTTTCGTACTTTTCTTTTTGGGTCATTTACACAGGTTGACAAAATTTGAACTTTTTCAATTTGCCTGACCTTTGACAACTGATTTATATGGATTTTAGTGTGCTGATTCCGAATCTGTTATCCAATTTTTTTCCATCAGCTTGCGTTTGCGAGCACATCGCTGTTAAAGAGTCGAAAAAGTGCGTTTTTTACCAATTTTGCTTGGCTATAATTTCCAAAAAAAATTAAGTGTTTTAAACACGAACTTAACTATATTGGATGCCAGGATTCCAAAACTGGTATTAGGTTTTTTTTGACAGCTTTAGTTTTTGAGTTAAAAAGGGCATACAAATTCAGACAAAATTAAAGAGGTCATAAATTTAAAATTTTTATTTTAGCGATATCTCAAAAACTAAAGATGACTCAACAAAAGTAAGAGCATTTTTGGAATCAGCATATCCAACATATCTAAAATCGTCATTCACTTTTTGGATGTAAGACCAGTGTTGGTAAATATAGCCAATTTTCTAAGTTTTCTTAGGCTATATCTCGAAAACTAGAGCTGACCCAAAAAAACGGTAGCCGGATTTGAAATCAGCGTACCCCTATTACCCGAAATTAGTTATCAGAACCCGGACAAAAAAAAATTTTGCCTGTGTCATTATTTTTTTTTTTGGGAAATTTTGCATTTGGGCGTTTTTTCATAGAAATTTTTGGCCGATTTTGCCATAGCCAAATTTCTTACTCCAGAAGAAAAAAAAAATTTTCAAAAAAATTTCCAAAAATTTCGTAACTTAGGCTGGAATATACAGTCAGTACTTAAATCTAAGTATATACTTCAGTACGAGATTTTTCCAGCAGTTTGCACCATTTGAAGGTTTTTTTTAGGCGGTATTGTCTAAGGCTGCATTATGAAGCAAGAATAAGTGATTTTTTGTTTAAAATTGGTCAAAATTACTTGAAAACCCCTGCAATTAAGTTTCTACTTAAATTAAAGTGTTGACTGTTAAATTCAGCCTAAGAAATGTGCTAAGTAAAATTTTTATCTCCTTGAAATTTCAATTTTCAAAATTTATGAAAAAGAAAAAATTTTAATTATTTTTGATGAAATTTTTTACTACGAGTACAAAGCGCAAAAAATATGTCTTGGACTTAGAAAATTTGTAAATTTTGTTCGGGACTTAAAAATTGAAAAATTTGGTTTTGTCCTATTGTCTCCGTTTACGGCATAAGTCCCATTGTCATCTGTCACGTGCTTGACATATGTCCCGTTTTCACCAGTCACGGGATAGGTGAATTTGGATCAAGAGACTCACTTCATTTCTGTAGGGAATGTATAACAACTAAAAAAGTGAAATACGGCCTTGCTGAATGTATTTATACCCTCCCCAATGTAAAAAAGAAATTAATTTTGAGAAAAAAAAATTTCCGCGAAAAAAAAAATTTGGGTGAAAAAAAAATCCAAAAGCAAAACTTTTGTGTGAAAAAATATTGTTTTTACTTCTTTAAATATCATTCGGTATCCAATTCTGTTCACATATGTCCACTAGCAGCTAAATTATAGCATTTTAAATTTTTAGGTTATGTTGAATGTACCAACATTTTTGAGGGGTCACATTTTTGTTCATAGCTTTTGAACCGCTGAACCGATATCACTCAAATGCAATACCAAATTGCTCGGGTCAACAACAAGTAACAATGATAAGTTCTCATAACATCGGTTCTTTTAAAGCGGAATTCAAATGTATTAACAAAAATGTTGGTTCTTCAAACCGAATGGAACTATTTCTTTTTTAATAAGCTTTACGATATTTTCTTATCAAACGAATTATTATATTAATTTATCTAATTTGGGAAACACACTCATTTAAAGTGTTGGTCCTTCGAACCGGATTAATTTATTTTTTAGGTTTGTTTAATATGGTCCTTCGAACGTACTTCGAACCGAATTATTCACAAAAATTGGTACCAGAAATTTAAAAAAATAAATGCAAAGTTTTTATGAAATTAATATATTTTTATTTTGTTTTTTTTTTTTTTAATAAAGTTAAGAATTTTTTGCAAGAAAAATGTGTTTCTCCAAATATTTAGCTTTGTCATGGGAAAATTGGTATTCGACAATTATTCGGCCATTAACCAAATTGTGCCCAAGGCCGATGCACATATTTGGATGCGGTTGGAAGGCTCTAGATTTATTCGGGCGTACACTAGATATAATGAAAATTTTAATTTTATGTTTTATGGTCCTTCCAACCGGACTAGGGCTGTCAATCCCGAAATCCCGAATCCCGAAATCCCGGGATTTTTGCCATAAAATGAATCCCGAATCCCGGGATTCTTAAGCTCAAATCCCGGGATTTTTGAAATATTAAAAATGTATGAGAACTTATTTTTAAAAATACAACTTTGTTCAATTATTGTTACATTTACATAAACAAATTAAAACTAAAACTTTTTTTTAATTTGATCGTAGCTAATTTGGCTGAGCTGAGAATTCTACACAGGCTTGCTGAATAATAGTCCAACTCACTAACCAGTAAGCAACATTCACGGAGCCCTTTGACCAAAGTTTGCAGATTTTGGCGAAAATTTTCCAAAAATCCGAAACTTTGATCGAAGGGTACCACGGGTAAATTTAATCCGACTGACCTCTAATTTGTACCACATAAGTTTAGGCGTAGGAGAATAAAAATGTTCCCGGACGTTCAAAATTGAAAGAAAAACTTTTTTATACAAAAAAATGCAAGTCTAATGTATTATATTATTACTTTTCACCTTTAAATCATTTTATTATTTAAAATCTTCTTTAAATAAGTTTTAAAATTATACAGTGCAACAACGAAAATCGAAATGGAATGAAACCAAAAGCAAATAAAAGTTGTCATTTTCCATAACAAACCCCGCAAGACTTTTTTTCGTTTATTGCTAAATATTTAATAATAATAATTACTTGAAAACTGCATAAGTGGCGTATACTTAATTTTTTAAATGCCTTTAAATAACAATCAGAATAATTAGAAATCATTTTAATAATTTCGTTGTAGCGAAATCGACCCAAGGGTTTTCGTGGGAATCAAACCCTCGACTCCCTGCTTAATAGGCTAGCACGCTACCAATTAACCCACAGTAGCCCCCTTAATATACACAATAAAATTGAAACATAAAGAGTATACTATTTTTTTTACTTTATAATCAAAGAAATTTAATCCCGAAATCCCGAAAAATCCCGGGATCCCGAAAAATCCCGTGATCCCGAAAAATCCCGGGATCCCGGGATTTGGATTTTCAAATCCCGAATCCCGGGATTTTAAAAAACCGATCCCGTTTGACAGCCCTAAACCGGACATATTAAAAAATCTTTTTATTTGTCCTGCTTTGAGAATCAGTATGGCTAAAATGTTTGCCCAAGTCCGAATAATTTCAAATTTTCTTAAAAATATTTTTTTTCTAATTTTTGTCAATTTATTATTCAAAGTTTAACTAATTTTTTACATTTACATATTTTTTAATGGATTTTTGATTTAATATTGAATTGATTTTAAGAGTGTACAAAAAAAATATTTATCATTGAAACTATGCAGCTTTGGTTTGACAGAATATAGAAAATTAGGCACATCATTCGGCCACGGCTTTAGCCTCAAAATTTTTGTATCTACTAAAATCTAGAAAGAATTTAACTTTTTTTTTAAGAAATCATTACAAGCGATGTTATTGTCTTGTAATGGTCCTTCGAACCGGCAAAATTTAAAAATAAAGAAAAATTTAGGAAAATGTTTCTGAAAGTTTTTTTTTGTAATTATTTCAGTAAGAATATTTTGAGTTTAGCAATTAAAGTTTTTAATTACCGGTCTTTAGAATATATTCCAAAATTTTGGTTCTTCGAACCGGAACTTTTGAAATTGTTTTCCTTTTAATTGTAAACTCTTACTACATGTAAATGCAAAATTTTAAAATCATAATTAAAACAGAAAAAAATAAAATAACTAATTTAAGAATTGTTTGTATTTTTCAAGATATAAGTTTTGTTAAATGTTTGCAATTTTATTGAAAATTTGGTCCTTACTCGGACAGGTCTACAATTATTATAACTCAAAAGTCAATTTCGATTAACAAAAAAATACATATTTTATCAAAGAATTTGCATTACATTCCCTTTTAATGGTCCTTCGAACCGGACAAATATTAAAATACATAAATTTCCTTAAAATTCTGGGTTTTGCAACGATATTTTTAAAATATTGGTGCTTAGAACATAAGTTTTGGTTTGGCTGACTTCAGCCTCAGTAACCGAACTTAATCCTGCAAAAATAAAAACTTTCCCAGCTTCTTCTTTTCTAGGAAAATCAGGTTAAGTCTTTTTTAACAAAACTTCTGTATTAATTTCCCATACAAAGTAAAATTTGTATTCAATTTGTAGGAAATACCCAGCAAAATTTCCTTTTCCATTGCTTCTTAAACGTAACTAACCTGAAACCGGTTCACGCATAGACTACGTTGTTTGGAACTGCGTGTTTGAATTTTGGTTTAAGAATATCTATTGACATTTCAATATTTCTGAAGATTTTTTTTTCTAAAAATTATTACACGTATTGGTCCTTTGAACCGGGAAAACAATTCTTTTAATGTATTCTGAGTTTTACAAGTGTATTTAAAAAAATTTAGGAATTTTAGTCACATTTTTCATTAACTACAAAATTACGAATGTGTTTCGTAAATTAAAAATTGGTCCTTCGAACCGTAACGAGTTCCTAATAATTTCGAATTTCAGCATATATATTCAGCATATAAACTAATATAAACAATGGTGTTCTAAGTTTTGTAATTACATTTCAAAAAAGAAAAATATAAAGAATAAAGAAAATTTCAAGACTTTACAATTTACCAAATAAGAATTTTAAATAATTTTGTCCCATTTGATTTTAAAAATCTCAAAATTTTTATAGAGATCTAATACTCTCTCTCATTTGCAAACTAAAAGCAAAATCTTAGAACACCTTCTTAGGCTTAAGCCTAAATAACGAAATCTAAGTTAAATTATTTTCAAAGTCAGAATCAGGTCGTAAGACGGCATTTGGTATTATTATACCAGTTTATACAAAAAATAACTAAACTATTTGATTATCGTTTTTAGACTTTGCCTTTTTTATATTTTTTTTTTTTATATATAATTTTATCTCAAACTCACAGAGTATTATTAATTTTTTCTTTAAATAATTATGTTTTCATAAAAGAGCTTTGTATGATTTTTTTTTTGTTTGTTTGTTGTAATATGCTTTTAATTTAAATATTTAATTATATTTTATTAATATTTCATTTAGTTTTTTCATTATTAATCTTGTAAATATGTTTTATTAAAAGCTTCTAGCTTTAAATAATGTATTTTTTTTTTAATTTCAAAAATTTGGTTTAAAAATGTATGAATTTTTTTGTTTTAAAACAAAAATAATGTAATGCGTTTTTTTTAGCAAAATTTATACAAGAAAAAACTCTTTAAGATCCTTCCAAAAAAAAAATCTTTAAGAACTAGAGTTTTCATAGAAAATTATTTATAGAAGAAGACATATATTTTCATTTGCTCGGCGGGGGGAGGCTTGTTTTTTCTAAAGACACCAAGAAAAAAGCTCTACTAAAAGCCAAAAAAAAAACTTGAAAGTTTTTTTTTTTCTTATTATTATCATTATATGCAAACCGTTTGTTTAAACAAAGTTTATGTCCAAAAATTTGATTTTTTTTTTAAGAAAAAAAAAATAAACAAAAAGCTTTCTCTCTTTAAACTCCCACAAAGCCATACACTTCTAAGACGCGTATTTCAAAATCACCCGAGGGACAGAGGGGAGGATTGTTGAAAGTTTTGCAACTATCTGTTTTGCCAAAACGTATATTTTCATCCATCCATATGGCTTGGCCCTCTCTGAAAATGATATTAAAAAAAATAATTTAAAATCTTTCCATTTGTTAATAAATAACGTGAAACTCACCCTCCTCCTATGGTTATCATTTTTGAATCAGCTGCCATAAACAGTTCCGAAGCATGACCCAGATTTTTCTCTGTATCAATACCCACCCATGGATATTTAGCTCTTTCGGGGTATAGCGAAAATAAGAAAGTTTCACCAGTACCAAAGTAGGCTTGTCTTTGGCCTTTGTCATCTTTAACGTTACGTTCAAACCACCGTGATGAACAGTAGGCACCAAAAACCTGGAAATAAAATAAAAATAATTAATGCAACAATTACAACTTTTTTAATTATTGAAGTTTTTTTATAAAAAAGCTGCACAAAATAGAAAGCTTTTAAGAAAACACTCAAAAAAAACTTGTAAAATGACAAGAAAAGCTTGTAATTTTTATTTTTTGGTACCTCCCCTTTAGAGATGGGCACATGAGCAGATTAGAGCGTGATTCACGCGTGAGTGTGACTGAATTCAATTTTATTCACGTGATTGTGAGTGAGTGTGAGTGGAGAAAAAAATTGCGTGAGTAAGACTTTTGCGTGAGTGAGTGTGCGTGAGTCGATTTTTTTGCGTGAGTTTGCGTGATTTATTTTCTCTTCATATTTCCTTTCATACAAAAAAAAGCAACAAAGAAGTTGTAAAATTTGGCTTTTCCTCCCAAAAAAAAAACAAAAAAAAAATTTTAAAATTTCGCTGAAAATTTTGAAAGATTTTTGAAACTTAAGTTTTTGATTTTTTTTTTGTATAAATAAGAGTTTCGTGAGTGTGAGTCAACGTGAGTGTGAGTGAAGCTTGCGTGAGTGCACGTGAGTGTGAGTTGTATTAAATTTACTCACGTGATTGTGAGTGAGTGTGAGTAGAAAAAATATGTTCGTGAGTGAGTGTGCGTGATTCGAAAATTCCTGTCGTGAGCGTGAGTGAGTGTGAGTCAAAAATCACTCACGCGCCCATTTCTACTCCCCTTTTACAAGAATTCCAAGTAAAATTATTAACTTTTTGTAATTTTACAATCTTTTTAACAATAAAATAGTAAATTTACTACTTTTTGACGCGATAAAACTTACAAGAAATTCTTGTGACTTTGCTAGATTTTTTTGTAAAACTACCTGGGAAATTTGTAAAATTACAAAAAAAATTTAAATTTCGATCGAAAAAATTTGTATACCCTCCAACCACAGTATGGGGGTATACTCACTTTGTCAATCCGTGTGTAACGCATCGAAATATCGGTCTAGGACCCCATAAAGTATATATTTTATTGATTAGTGATCGAGTCTAAGACATTCTAGCGATGTCCGTCCGTCCGTGTGTAGAGGACACGATACAGTCCAAAATAAAAGAGCTAGCCTTCCGAAGTTTGGCACGAACATGTCTTATATTCCTATGCAGGTTAAGTTCGGAAATGGGCAAAATCGTACCAAGGGGAAAAAAGTTCCCCCTTGGAGAACTAAACCAACCTAAGAAAAACTGAATTTTTTGCCGGTTTTTTTTTACTTTTGCTAAGAAAATGCAACATTCTTATCTCAGAAGAAGTTCAAAATCGCAAGGGGAAGGTGCCCCCTGACGTCTTCCACCAACCCCTCCCCCAAAAAAAAAAAAGACGCCCCTGGATTTTTTTTTACAATTTGGAGGGTATTAAAGATTCGGCACAGCATAATGTAACACTCTCACAAAAATTTAACTATTGAAAAAATTAGACTACGAGACTTTTTCTAGTAATTTTACAATGTTTTTTTGAGTGTATGAAGAAACCACGGAAATTTTTGCCAAATATAAAAGCTCCAATCTAGATTTCAAGCTTTGCCATTATATTAAGAAATTTTTCGTAATAAAAGCTTGACAAAATAAGATTCTACGAAAAAAAAATAGAAAAGTTTGGAAAAAATCAGATAAACTGAAGAATTTTAAAAATAATAAAATAAACGAAAAATTCTGGCAAATGCTGGAAAATTCAGAAAAGTTTAGTATAAAATTAAAAAAAAAAACAAAAAAAAAATTAGAAAAATTATGGAAAAATCTGATAAGCTCTGACAAAATCAGAACAAATTAAAAATTCAGAAAATACCAACAAAAAGCTAAAAATGTTACAGAAAACTCTGAAAAATTAAAAAAAATAATAAAAAACAAGATAGAAAATTATAGTCGGTCAAGACCGGCCATATAATACCCTACACCGATGTTTCCCGGAAAATGGGTCCCAAGTTCAAACATGGACCGATGGGATCTATCTTTTTTTAAAACTTCAATAAGTATAAAAAACAACCACAAACCAAGTTTTAGTTAATTAGGCTTCTATTTGTTGCAAATACACTGATTTAACTGAATATCGGGCGAAATTTGTATATGGGTCTAGGTCCAAAAATGGTCCGATAATAATCAGATTTGATAAGGTTATAAAAGTACGCGTTTAATTCATACAAACCAAATTTTAATAAAATATTTTTGATTTTCATGCAATTTGAGAGATTTTTGGGAATATCGGGAAGGGCGTTTGTATGGGGGCTACCAGAAGAATTAAATTTTAAATTTAAAATTCGGAATGGTGATTTGTGAATACAAAATACGATTAACTGCCAAATTTTGATAGGATACCTTTTATAAAACCGTTGTTAGAGTCATTTGAGGCCAATTAAAAGGGGACGTTTGTATAAGGGATAGGTCAAAACAAATCAATAGGCTTCGTCCTTGGGCCAAAAAAAAACTTATGTTTTAAATTTCAGTCAAATCGGTTGATAATTGCGACCTGTATCGTGTTTACACCGTTACATGGACAGACGGATGGACATACAGAGAGACTCAATCTACTCAAAAAGTGATTCTGAGTCGGTCGGTATACTTAAAGGTGGGTATAGGACCAATATTTTGGGTAGTTACAAACATCAGCACAAACTCATTATACCCTGTACCACAGAGTGGTGTAGGGTATTATTAGAAAAAAGCTTTAACAATTTTCAAAAATACAGAAATATTTACAAAACTTTGAAAGATTTAAAAAATCAAGACAAATAAAAAAATAAAAATATTAGAAAAATTCTCGAAAAAGTAGAAAAATGTTCTGTAAATGCAAGAAAAATTCAAGAATCTAGAAAATTTTAAGAAAAATTTCCAGAAATCTTTTGCAAAAACCTGTAGAAATATTAAAAAAATATTCTGGAAAATTCTAATTGAGAAAAAACAGAAAAGCTTCAAAAAGAATTAACTTTGTTTAAAACAGAATAAGAAATATTTAAAGTTAAATTAAAAAAGCTTTTAGAAAGTCATAATAGAAAACGAAACCAAAGTTCATATAATTAAAAAGTTTGTTTACAGAAAGCTTTTGCAATGTGATGAATTATTTAACAGTTGGCAATGACTAATTCATTGAACTTTAAAGCTTTTCTTGAATATGACACATTTTTGTAACAACTGTGACATTATGTAAGAATAGTTAGAAAACTTCACTTTCTATTAAATTTATCTCTATTGAAATTCAAACTTACAATTAGTTCATGAAAAGGCTTTTCAAGGTGCCAACAATTGGCTGCATTATAAGTAAAGCTTTTCTTTATTAACAAGTTAAGAAAACTTAAGATTTCACTCAATAAATTAAAATCAAAAAGTATTCAAAAGAAAAAGCTTTTTTTAAGGTGACGACAATTTGCTGCATCATATGTAAAGCTTTTCTTTACTAACAAGTTCAAAAAAAGTTAATGCCCATATTTCACGCAATTAAATAACGCAAAAATTATTCAAAAATTTTTTCATCTTCAATTATTTTTTCAAAACTCACCTCATTATTGCATGTTTTTATCATCATTAATGTTGGTTCATGTTGTTCAACTCGTACATAAAATGTGGTTAATGAGCAGCCATGTTCTTCGGTGGTATATAATAATACAGGTTGATACATTGTTATTCTAACAGGAAGCCATGACCATAATGTGAAAAGCTATAATAATATTGATAAGGAAAGAAAAACATTAAAATTTATCACAAAAAAAAGGAAATGGAAAGAAAAATTTCTAAAAAACAAAAAATAACTCAAAACTCAAACTTAAACGCAACAATTTTTAACTTAAAACATGCTATTAAAAAGATAATTTAAATAACAAAAAAACAATATTAATAACTACAATAAAAATATTTAAATAATATGAGTAATTGAAATAAGAGTGTGTAAAGTATTGCCAGGTATTGCTAACAAGGAAAGAGACGCAGGGCAGATTATAAACGGAGTTTAGAAATAACTTTTTATTTAAAAAAAAATTCAAGAAAAAAACAAAGATTGAATCTAACGGAACCATTATATCAATAGATGATATTTATTTTGAAAACAAAACAATTTTAATTGAATCAATTAAAAAAGTAATTGAATATGATTTTTTATTCAACAAAAATGTTAATCATGTTTTTTTCAGTTGATAGATATTCTTTATTTGCATAATTTTTTTCAAGGTTTTTGAACTTAGATTGTTTTTACATTTAGTAAATAAAATACTCGAGCTCGAGGTTTTGGTTTTTGCATAAACAATGTTTTTATTTCCAATATTTTGCTTTTCAATGAAAAGCATCATCAGGGGGTATTTAGTGTGTGTCACAAAACTTAAAAAAATAATGTTTAGCTTTCATTAGTCTGAGTTACTACGACGGTAGAAGCTAAACATTATTTTTTGAAGTTTTGTGACACCCATTAAATAACCCCTGATGATGCTTTTCAGTGAAAAGCGAAATTTTGGAAATAAATAAATAAATTATTTAAACAAAAACCAAGACCTCCAGTATTTTATTTACTAAATATATATATCAAAAAGGTCGAAAAAAATTCAACATCTTTAGATTATTTACCAGATTTATTTACAGTACAATTCATATTACAATATTAACTTTTAAGCAAGGTTTGTTAGTACCTACTTTCCTTGTCAGTTCCAAGTGTATTTTTGGTTTTTCTGTTCATTATGGTTTTGTTGTATTTTGTTTGGGATCTACTGCGTTTTAAAAGGATAATTAAGGATAAAGACATTTTTATTTTAAAAAACATTTTAAATTATCGCTTACATTAAATCTCTCTTTAATTGTTTTAATTAATTTTTTAACATCCATAGTACTCAAATTCTAAAGAAAATAAATCAATAAACACATAAAGAAAATACTATGAATATGATAACTAAAATTTTGTGTTAAATTTTAAACATATTTGTTAGTTATTTCTACGTACAAGAGACTTTTTTTTTAAGAATAACATTGAGAGAGGTGGTGCAAAACATAGACGTAACGAACAAGAAACGGTTTTAAAAATATTTTCCGGTTCGGAGGACCAAATTTTAAAACAGCATAACATAGATAGAACTTATAACAAACTCTTAAATAACACTCAAATTGAAATTTAAAAAGAACAAACATCGGAATTCGAAAGAGATCAATTTAAATTTGAAACGGAATTTAAAAATATTTTCCGGTTCGGAGGACCAAATTTTGAAAAATATTAAAACAGTCTTACTTAAAAAATTTAAAACAGTCTTACTTAGATGGAACTTATACAAAACTCTTAAATAACACTTTAAAAATCAATTGAAATTCTTAATTGCTTAAATTGAAATTTCAAAAAGAACAAACATCGGAATTCGAAAGAGTTTAATTGAAATTCTAATAAGATCAATTGTAGTTCGAATTAAACCAAATTAACAAAGCTTGATGGGTTTTCTGTAGAAAAATACCTTTATTTCTTAATATTTTTTAATATTAAAATATTAAGAAGATGTGTAACACTAGACTAGGGTGTTCAGTCGATTAATTCTTGTTCGATTAATCGAACAATTTTAGACGAATAATTGTTCGATTAATTTAAAATTGCTAATTTCGATTAAAGGATTAATCGAAGAATTTATAGCGATTAATCGAATAATAAAAACATAGGGGTTTTCCTGGAAATAAGTATAATTTTTTAAAAGTTTTAAGTACAATAAACAAACCAAATGTATGTTACCGTTGGAATTAAAAACAAGTGAGAGTGTTAAATTCGGATATGCCGAATCTTTGATACCCTCCAACATGTTAAAACATATAAAAAAATCCAGGGTCGTTTTTTTTTTGGAGGGGCTCGGTGGGGGTGGTGGGGGTTACTTTCCCCATCGCGATAAATGTAACTAATTTCTTTATCATGCTTTTTGCAATTTAGTAATACCATTTTCTCATTATTTTAATGATTTTTTTAAATCCATGCCCACAAAAGGGGGCGGGCAGAAAAAAACTAAATTTTCCAGCCCTCTATGTTTTAAGTGCAGGAGTTTAAACCCCTTCTGACACAAAAAGGTTTCATTTGTTTAACAAAAATTGCAAAAAAAGATGTAAAAATGGCGTTTTTAAGAGGTTTTTTAGTTTGTTAAGGGGAAACTTTTTCCCCTGGCCCGATTTTGTCCATTTCCGAACTTAACCGGCCTATGAACATTAGACATATTCTTGCCAATTTTCAGGGGTCTAGTTCTTTTATTTTGAACTGAATTGTGTTTTATACAGACGGACGGACGGACATTCATAGAACGACTTAGAATCGATCATAGATCAATAATATATATACTTTATGGGATCCCCGACCGATATTTGTATGCGTTACAAACGGAATGACAAAGTGAGTATACCCCCATACTGAGGTTGGAGAGTATAAAAAACACAGTCATGTTTACTTGAGTGCTCCTTATTTTAAATTTGTTTTCGGATTTTCGCTGCTCCTGAAGCATGGGTTTGTTAAATGACCACATAAGTACATGATAAAATTTTGGGCCAAATCGGTTAAAGTATGACCGCGCTAATATCAGTGAAAGTTTCGAGTTTTGGTCAAAAACGCACTAAATTATAAAAAAAAATAATATTACAAATTTAAGATTTTCCCAAATGTAGTCAGATAATAAATATACACTTTTTTGTGATATTGGTAATTCAATAAATTTGTTTTTGAATTCTACACATTTTACAAATCTCCAAAATAGTTTATTTTTTTTTTAAATTTCTTACACCAATTAGCAGAAACTTAAATATTGATACATTTTGAAATGATTTTATTTTTTTTTGTTGTTAATAAAATGTTAAAATACTTGTAATTAATGTTGTTTATTTACTCAAGTACCAATTTTATCTAAAATTGTTAAAAAAAATCTTGTAATTTAGAGAATTTCTGAATTTGTAATTATTCGATTAATCGAACAATTTTAAAATCTTATTCGTTTAATCGAATAATTTAAAAATGGCAAATATCGATTAATCGTTTAATCGAACAATTAAAAAACCCGATTAATTGAACACCCTACACTAGACCTAATGAACAAGAAACGGTTTTTCAAAATAATTTCTGGTTCGGAGGACCAAATTTTAAAAATATTTTAAAAAAAATTTAAACAGCATAACAGCATCCAATTGAAATTCGAAATTGCTCAAATTGAAATTTTAACAAGTAAGAGTGTTAAATTCGGCTGTGCCGAATCTTTTATACCCTCCAACATGCAAATAAATGAAAAAAAAAATTGCAGGGGCGTCTTTTTTTTTGGGGGCGTGGTCGGTAGTGGTAATTGGGGGCACAATTCCTCTCGAATAAGTGTTAAAAAAAATAAATCTTATGCTTTTTGCACTAAAGAAATACAAATTTATCATTATATAAAAAAAAAATTTATTCGACGCCCATAAAAGGGGGGGGGGCGGACCGTAAAACGATTTTTTCTAATTCTGTGGGTCCAAATGCAGGACCTTGAACTTCTTGTAGCATTTAAATGTTGGATTTGTTAAACAAAAACACTAGAAATCATGTAAAAATATGGTATTTTTCGGAGGTTTGTTTAGTTCTTCAAGGGGGAAATTTTTTCCCCCTGGTCCGATTTTTCCCATCTCCGAACTTAACCAGCCTTTGAACATAAGACATATATGTGACAAATTTCAGGAGTATACCACTTTTATTTTGGACTGTATCGTGTCTTCCACAGACGGACGGACAGACGGACATCGCTAGAATGTCTTAGAATCGATCACTGATCAATAATATATATACTAAAGGTGTCCTAACGACTAAGGTAATTTTTCAAAATCACTTTTTAATACGTGGTAGGGTCCTAAATTGTAGTTTTGTATCTAAAAATGAGTGAGCCAAAATTTGGAGACAATCGGATAAAAATAACTCGTGCCGAAAATGGATTGAAGTTTTGGGACACTCTTATCTGATGAAAAAACACGTTTTTTCTAGTTTTTTGAAAAATATTGGTATATGCTATTTTTTGTTAATTTTTTTGTTAAGTAATATGAAAATGGTAATAAATTACCTTTCCAAAAAGCTTAAAGAAATTCAAATCGGATGAAAAATAAGCATTTTACGCATACATGCCCCAGACCATTGCATGGTTTTTAAAGCCAAAATTTGAAAATTTTCAAAATTTTTAGGCAAAAAAATAAAAAAAATTAAATTTTACTTTATAATTATATTAAATACATGTTATAGATAAAAACTAACAGATATGGTAGTCTAACTTTTTTTTTATTTGGCGTGGGTAGTGATATAATTTCCACGGATTCCAAAGAAAATGAGTTTTTCTAAAATAATTTAGCAAATATGGGAAATAATTTTCTGTATTGTATTATACAAAGTGAAATACATAAATTCTGTAAATTTTTTGAGAATTCGGGCATCTTTAACCCCTTTTCTTCGAGGTGAAATCACAAATTTGAGACGTTATACATTTCTATAATACAAAATATCTGCATATATCCGATTTCTCAAAAGTTACAGAATTTACGTTTTACACTTCGATCCGCACAATAGAGCACAAATTTTCAAAAATTTGCTTAATTATTGTAGAAAAACGCATTTTATTTGGAATCCGCGGAAATTTTATCACTACCCGCGCCAAATAAAAAAAAAGCTTGACTACCATATCTGCTATTTTTAATCTTAAACATGTTTTCAATTTGATCATAAAGTAAAATTAAATTTTTACTATTTTTTTGCCTAAAAATTTTGAAAATTTTGAAATTCTGGCTCGAAAAACCATACAATGGTCTGGGGCATGTATTCGTAAAATGCTTATTTTTCATCCGATTTTAATTTTATTAGTCGTTTTGAAAAGGTAATTTAGTACCATTTTCATATTATTTCACAAAAAATTTAACAAAAAATATCAAATACCAATGTTTTTCCAAAAACTAGAAAAAACGAGTTTTTCGTTCTTAAAAGAATGTCCCAAAACTTCAATCCATTTTCGGCACGAGTTATTTTTAGCCGATTGTCCCCAATTTTTGGCTCACTCATTTTTTGATACTAAAGAACAATATAGGACCCTACCAGGTATAAAAAGGTGATTTTCGTTTTTAAGGACACCTCTAATATATACTTTATGGGGTCCTACACCGATATTTCGATGCGTTACACACGGAATGACAAAGTGAGTATACCCCCATACTGTAGTTGGAGGGTATAAAAAGAACAAAGATCAGAATTCGAAAGAGACCAATTGAAATTCGAATAAGATTTATTACAATTCAAATTAACACAATTTAAAATATTCTGATGGTTTTTCTGTAGAAAAAAAGTCCTTTAATTCTAAAATTTTTTTAAAATTATAACATTAAGAGTCAGTGAAAACTGACATTCAGACGTACAAGAGACTTTTTTAAGAATAACATTAAGACGTTGTGCAAATCATAGAACACAAACAAGAAACGGTTTTGAAAAAATTGTCCGGTTCGAAGGACCAAGTTTTTAAAATATATATAACACCGTCCGACAAAAATGAAAAAAAAAAACCGTTAAACATAAATACTTTTTGAGTCGATTTAGCGATGTCCGTCTGTACATCTATCGGTTTAAGCACGATACAGGTCACAATTTTCAATCAATTGACTTGAAATTTAAAACGTAGGCATCTTTTGGCCCAAGGACGAAGCCTATCGAAATTGGAAAAAATCGGTCCATGTTAAGACCTAGCCCCCATACAAACGCCCCCTTTGAATTCCGCTTAAATGCCTCTGAAAACCATATTATTATACCCTACACCACTCTGTGGTAAGGGTATAATGAGTTTGTGCTGATGTTTGTAACTACCCGAAATATTGGTCCTAGACCTACCGATCAAGCATACCGATCGACACAGAATTATTTTTTGAGTCGATTTAGCGATGTCCGTCCGTCCGGCTGTCCATCTATCGGTTTAAGCACGATACAGGTCGCAATTTTCAACCAATTGGCTTGAAATTTGAAACTTAAGCATCTTTCCCTCAAAATTCACAAAAATGTAAATATTTGATAAAAATTTTATTTTTAGGTGTTAAACGTGTATTTAGTAACCAAATCAAATCGGAATATAATTGGACCATTTTTGGACTTAGTCCCCCATATAAAAATTTCGACCGATATCCAGTTAAATCGGTCTATTGGCAAAAAAATAATCGAATTCCACTAAAATTTGATCTGTGTGTTTTCTACACTAAATAAATATCTAACAAAAGACAAATCCAGCCGGTCCATGTTCGGACTTGAGACCCATTTTCCAGAAAACACTGGTGTAGGGTATTATATGGTCGGTCTTGACCGACTATTACTTTCTTACTTGGAATAGATATCGTTTTGAAATTATACAGGTAATAATATCATCATACCAAATTTCAAAGGAATCGGCTCAGTCCTTCTGGTAGTCCCCATACAAACCACCCTCCCGATATTCACATAATTCCCTCAAAATTCATAAAAATTAAAATATTTGATTAAAATTTTATTCGTATGTGTTAAACCTGTACTTTGGTAACCTTATCAAATCGGAATACATTTGGGCCGTTTTTGAACTTAGTCCCCCATACAAAAATTTCGACCGATATTCAGTTAAATCGGTTTATTGGCAAAAAAAATAAACCTATTTCACTAAAATTTGAGATGTGTGTGTTTTCTACACTAAATAAAGATCTAACAAATGATAGGTACAATAGGTCCATGTTTGGACTTGGGGCCCATTTTCCGTAAAACACTGGTGTAGGGTAGCATATGGTCGGTCTTGGCCGACTAAAATTATCTAGCTTGTTTTTTTTTTTTTTTAATTTTCGCAGTTTTTTTTAATATTTTCAAAACTTTTCTGAATCTTATCAGCTTTTTTTTCATTGTTTCGAAATTTTCTAAACTCTCCAAATTTTCTAAAATACATTTCTCCACTTGATTAAATTTTTCAAAATTCTACAAAAATTTTATTGAATCTTTTTTAAATTTATCTGGAAATAGAACAATTAAAGTTCGGACCAGTTCAACACAAAAATATGAGGGCTTTTCTGTACAAAAATTATTTAATTTCTGAAATTTTATATATCTGTGAATGTGTCTATAAGAATAAGAATCCGATGTTAATTCTTTAGAAAAAAATCTTAGAATCTGAGAGTTTTCTATAAAAAAGTTTTTCAAAAATTTTTCCTTTTAAAAAAGTATCATCCAAATGAGTTTTTTGCATAGAAAATAAAGCTCCAAATCTGATTGTTTTTCTTTTAGAAAAACTCCTTAGAATCAAAAGGTTTTATAAAAGATTTTCTTATGATTTTTTTTTTAAACATTTCATTATTATTATGTTGACGGTTCGAAGGACCTAACACTCAATAAAAATAGTAAAAAAAATTATTTCTTCCAGTTCGAAGTACCTAAAAAGTGTAAATTTGGTATGTGTGCAACTTTATGTTTTAAAAAACAAAATATAAATGAATCACATATGTTTTTAATTAAATCAAAAATTTTCAAATTTACTACAACATATTTAAAAAAAAAAAACAACATTGATAATTTGATAAAATAAAAATTCATAAAGACACTGCAAAAATTACACTTACATCCTCATTTTGACAAACTGTTGATTTTAAATTATGTATGGGATAAACACCCATGGCAATGGCTCTATGGCCAGGGGATTTTTCACCCTTAAGTTTAATAAAAATATATATTTTTTACAAAAAACATAATGAAACCAATACAAAAAAAGAATGAATTTTTATATAAAAAAAAAATATTTGAAAAAAAGAAGAAAATTATTTTGAAATATAATTTGAAAGAAAAAAAAAACACGTTAGATATAGTCCAGGCAAAGGAGCGCGTTGTTGAATTTTAGGCGATTTTTAATATATAATATTTTGTTTTTTTTTTGTAAAAAAACATCGCACGAGTTTTAAATATTTTTTTAAATAATTTTTTTTTTTAAAAAAGCATAGCACGGATTTTGTTTTATATTTAATTTTCATCACGCATTTATTTTTAAAAAGGCAGCATTTTATATTTAAAAAAAAGAGAAAATAAATTTAAAGAAAAGTTTTATTTTTATTAATTTAAATTCAACTTTTTATATAGAATTTGCTATTAAAAATATACAACATTTGATAAAAAAATAAACAATCTCGAATTTTTTGTTTGAAATCAAAAAAAAAAAAACATAAATTAATGACAGATTTACTGAATACAAAATTATATGGCTTTAGAGAGCAAATGAAAATTTTGGCTTTGGAAAAATACAATAATTAATTAAAAGCGTTTTAAAAAAAATCCAATATAACAAAAAACTAAGAAGAAACAAAAAAAAGGAGACCCAGCAAAAAACAAATCCTCTAAAAAAAGTCAATATTTTAATATTTGTAAGGGGGTAAGTACTTCCAGGCTAGCTTACCACTATGTACAAAATAAGTTGTAACATAAAACCAAGCACATTTTGAGAAAAATTTTAAACAATGAAAATGTTAAAATCGGCTATGCCGAATAAAAAATACTCTTTGACTTTAATTTTTTTATTTTTTCTAAACTCTTCCATAAGTACATACTTCCATGCTAGCTTACCAGTTTGAACAAACCAAAAAAAATCTAATTTTAAACATATTTTTTTCGAATTTTTTAAAATTATTCCATAATTTTTCATTTTTTTCAGAACTTTTCTGCACAATATAAATTTTTCACAGCTAATTTCAAAATGTTCCCAATTTTTTTTTTTTTTTTTTAATTTTCTTCAATTGTTCCGAATTTCCTAGAATTTTCTACTTTTTTTAAGAAAATTCTGAATTTCCTCCAGCTTTGCGTATTTTTTCTAAATTTCACTTAATTTTTCAGAGCTTTTTGTTGATTTTTTCTGAGTTGTACAGCTTTTTTACAAATTTTTCTAAGTTTTTCGGATTTTTTCTTTCTATTGTTTTTAGAACGTTCCCGATTGGTTCCTAGTTTTTCGAGTTTTTTCTGAATTTTCCTTAGATTTCTATAAATATTTTCGGTTTAAAACTTT